>CM060961.1:92288634-92896134 GCA_030765045.1 Tenodera sinensis | reverse complement strand
ATTTTAAAAAATAAATATGTTTAATATGCATACATTCTTTTATGATCTGAAAAGAATGTTTCATGTGTGCCTACTGAAATTTTCATGTTGGGAAGTATTCTGTCCATCTGAGTATTAAAATGTGTGGTTCAGAGGTTACTACGCAGATTGTTCCTTAAACTAAGTTCATGAAAATAGTCTGAAATGTATTTGTTCTTTATCATCGCAATTAAAACCTCCCATGCTCCGTCTTCCAACACTACGACCATATTTTCCAAGTTGATATTTTTTAAAGATTGAAATGTATAAAGATCGAGAAAAAAGAAACTTTCTTATTTTAATTCTATAAAATAATTAAGATATTTGTGGATGGAAAAATGCTTAATTTGCCTTTGAATGCCACCTTTTAAATGTCACGTGGATATTAATTGGTCTATACATACAAATATTTTATATATTGCTGTTTTCCCGCTATTGATATTTCCAGCGGTAAAATGTTTCCTGTGGAGCAGTTTTTGATTTACAATACTGAAATTTGTCACACATGTTCAGATAGATATAAAGCATAAAAAATACCCTTGGTTTTAATTGCAGATGCGTCTAAGCGCATATTTTTAATGTTCAAATGCAAAAGTTACAATTTTTAAGCAAAAAATCAAATGTTAAGTTTAAAAACTTTTAAAGCCCAAACTGAAGAAGACATAGGCAATCCTTTGACAATTTTAAAAAGCAGACTATTTTGAACTTAGGACTAAAATATTATACAAAAATTTAAATCTTTTGTTGCGAGGAAATTTTTTAATGAAGTAACAAAACGTTAACAAATTGTCATAATTTTTAAACTATTGAACAAGGGTAGAAATTTAGGATGTAACATATTTGAATGAATTATACCCATTATACAAATTAAAAAAGGCTGTTATTATTTCAGAATTTCAAATCTTCAGTCATACATGTCCTTAAAACTGCATTTACATTTTCAGAAATACTGTTTCTAGCTCCGGAAGGCTTGTATCTACAGACAGTGCCTTTTAATTTAAAACAAAGTGCGGGCATTATCAACATTAGTAATACATCATAGAATTTACATTCTGTATTTGAAATTCTCTCTCTCTCTCTCTCTCTCTCTCTCTCTCTCTCTCTCTCTCGGGTGAATTGGTAGCCGCTGTCGATATTAAATAAATTACTAAGAAACCCTTGATGTTATAAATTTCTGGCATTAATAGTAGTGGAGGACCTATTTGTTTTCCTTAGGAAATATTCATGTGGGTGATGCATTGTTAGCCGTGAACAATAGTTCGGTTGGTATGGAAGATCTGTAATTAACACGTCCACATTCAGATTTATCCAGATCGCTTTATCTAAGATATTTTGTTCCATTGAAAGACTGGCACACGAATACTTCAGGAAAACAAAGTTCGTCGGAATTTTGTATTAAATGCCAAGCAACTGGATTTTTGTCCTGTTCTGGGGCTATGACACCTATTGTGTTTCGTTTGTTCTATTTCTGGACACAAAAGCACCTCCCCGCCGTCCTCGCTGTCACGCTCTACTGGATTTTCATGTTCGACACTGATTTCCACAGCAGAGGGTTTACCTCTTTAGCTTGTTATCCACACTAAACTCTACATGTTCTGTACAGTGTATTTTATGCCTCTTTACGTACATGATAAATAAATAGGCAAATAAACAAACAAGTATAAATAAGCAAATATAAATAAATAAACAAACAAGTAAATAAATAAGTAAATGAGTAAACAAATAAGTAAGTAACTAAGTAAATAAATATTTTGTTTATTAACGATACTGTCAAATACCAGGATCATATGAACGCCGCCGGTGAGCCGGAATTTCGTTCAGCAGTTCTTTTACATTACAGTAACCTACACACATAGAGAAGTATAGGTAGAGTATACAAGGTATTCACGGAGAATTTAAGATATTCATTTTGTTAATAATAGCAACACACACACACACACACACACACACACACACACACACACACACACACACACACACACACACACGTGTACCTTTTCTAAAACTGCTTTTTCGTTTATTCAGGGGGGACTCAAAACATATTTCCAGTGAAATCTCGACATCGAAAGTTTGGTTCTAATACAATACTTCCCCTACTTATATACGTAGTAGAGAAAGTACAAATGCAATTATGCAATGATATCGTCAGACGCAAATATTACTTCCTTCAAGGACATGATAGTGGAGCTGGTGTTCCATATCGTGAGCTGCCAACATCTCACAAGTCCAAGGACTGTTATGGCAACACTTCCTGCCGATTCAGAAATCTCCAAGCAGTTGCACAGAATAACAAAGTAGAGCGAAGAAAGTCATTGAGATGTCACCGTATTCCCTGTGTGACTCTAGAAAGTAGAAACCATTATGCCATTCAATTTATAGGAGTAGCATTACTAGCAGTCAATTATTTCCAATTATGGAGCAGTATTGCGATTGAAATATTTTCCTTTAGAGAATTAACTCTCAGCGCATACTAATGTTTTAATATTTACAAAGAAAGTTATAAAATGCTTCTGAAACACATTGAGGACATAATGCCACAATTCATTTGGAACGGATCAATAGACTGCAAATAAATGTTTATTTTTCACTGAAAAATTAAAATGTTAGTTCTTTTTCACAATGCCCGGATTTTTCGCCTAAATCAGAATGACTGTTAGGGTGAGTTTCATAAATTAGTTTGTTGTTTAACGACACTGTCAATTTCCAGGATCATATCAGCGTCGCCGATGTACCGGAATTTCGTCCTGCGGAGTTCTTTTGCATGCCAGTAACTCTACTGACATGGAGTTGTCGTTTTTAAGCACACTTAAAAACCATCGTCTGGGCCGGATTTGAACCCGAGACTTTGAGATCAATAGGGCAGCATCTAGCCAACTGAGCCACCCAGGAAGAATGAAAATGACTTTGGCAGGAGTGCTGGGTTTGCTGCTGGAATTATCCAATCCTTTTGAATTAGCCTCATATGTCACGATGCTAAAACTACATAAATGAAAAAATCTGATGTTTGCACGCATATGACTTTCTCTGCTCTTAATCAAACTATTCTTACAAAAGCTGATCCCTCGATCTACTTCATGTTAATCGAGATAAACATTTATAGAAATTATCTAATTGCTAATTTTCTTGTAGGTACAAAGAGCGCCAAAGAAAATCTTCGATGGATTTTGTATGGTATTCTGGGGTCTTAAGAGTCGTAAGCTTCACCGTCAATCTGGGTGCTCATCAAGTTCTTTTCCGTTAGATTTTAACCCCTTCAAAGGTGTTAATGTGCGGCTACCAATCATGATATGACAATGCTGTATGACAAATTGAATGCGCTCACTCTGCCTCTCTCTCTTTCTCCCTCTCCCTCCCTCTCTCTCTCTCTCTGAGCCAATACTATCGAGAGCGTAAACATATTTCGCTTCTACGCCATGTTTAATGTTTGTTGTGGTTATTGGCGTAACTATTTACCAGAAGGAGTGGCATACCCTTGCACCGTGGCCTAAAACAGTCGAGCGAGTGAGTGTCGGGTTTAAGGGCCTGTCGACAACTTGATCATTAGGGCCCCTAAAGCAGTCGATGAAATGGTCATAGCTTCGTATAGCGATAAATAATATGACATAGGCGCCAGAAACAGTGAGATTTTCTTTGCGCTCTTTCTACATGGGGAGTATGGGGATAAGTGGGCTTTAAGCGATACTCATGTTCTTAAAGTTGGTCCCTATGTGATGGCTATGGGACTCCGTTCTTTTTGCATGGCTAAGAGATAAAAAAAATACTTCTCATTTGAGGAAAGTATAAGTTTTGGAAAATTCAATCAAATAACAGGGACTATCTACGAAATGGTTCACTCCAAAAAGAAATTAATGTGACTTAAGTTGTGTGTTCTAGGGAGATCTAAGTAAGATTTTATCTATATCTTACGGATTCAGTTATACTAAAGTTATTTTAAATGAAGAGGGCTTCTTAAGCCATTCCTAGATAATTCAAGATATACATTTCCTTTGTCATAAAATATCTTAAATACACAGTACTTTAATCAAAATCGTTAGAGCCATTTTTGAGAAAATCAACATTTTCGAAAAATGTTTCGTGTAAAGGATAGTCTAGGTGGGGGATTTTCTTGGAAATCATGTGGTATTCTTGGAAGATGCTGAACTTAAATATCAAGTTTAGTATGATTTTATTTTTTTTTGATCCAGGGGATCTCAAAACATGTATTTGCACTGAAACCTCGGTATCAAGTTTTGGGTGTAATGTAATACCTTCTCTACCCACTATATATGTGATAGAGAAAGAAAACAACTTATTTTGTGTATAACAATAAGTATAGTTCCCATAGTTGTCATTCGAATAATGCCCATCCCCCCTTGTACTTTCCTTTGGCACGCAATTTGACGTGTTAAAACCGCAGTGTTATAGCTGTCTCCCTTTTATGAAACGCCATTGTTAACACCATTCCTTCTGGCAGTGTTCTGATGAGCTCTACGTTCTTTGTGGGAGGGACATTGTTTTAAAAATGAACGTTTTGTGCTTGTTTCCAACTGCATATCCTCTCGCGTTACTGACAGGGTCGTAACTTATGTTGTGAAATGCTTATAAATAAATTACGTCATAAATAGTTTATTGAGTGAGGCACGGCGCGGAAACTGTGACGATGAAAAGGCGGAAGAAAGGCTAAGTGGGGTGGGTGAGGCCAGTGAACAACAGGACATGCCCGGAACTCACTCCACCCTTGGTTACAGGCCACAACATTGTTCCGTGTACTTTAGAGCTTGTCGGAGAAACGAATGGCATTGCCACACAGTTGGTTAATGTGCCAGTGATAATCACCATATTGACCAACACTTGTATAAAAGGAAAGAAACTTGAATAAGAAATGCATATTCTAAGTCATACAAAACTGTTAAACAATTCCGAAGTTAATCGTTCAGAATATATTTATTTAACACTAACTGAAATATCCGGCGTTGCCCGTGGTTTGACTATTTCATCCCTACAACTTTTAGACTTACTTTGGGTATTATAAAGAACCCAAAATAAACGGAATAAGAACATCGGGAAAACATATGCAAAAGCACTGTTGAACAACCTCAAATACCACAGGAAGAAAAGCAAGTAGAGAAAACTGTATGAGTGTAACACGTATTTTTATGTCAATCATATAGAAAATTGTATGAATTCTTTGAAGAAGAGGGAGTAGAGAAAGAAATGCGATTGTGTTTCGTAAAAGAGACGAATAAAGATAACCCTGTGAATGTAATGCGTTGCATTTCAATTTCAAACAAATGGAAAATTGTATGAATTGCTCGTAGAAAAGGGAGTAGAGAAAAAGTGTGATTGTGTTTCATAAAAGAAAAGTGTGTAGAGAAAATCCTGAGAATGTAGTGTTGCATTTCTATTTCAATCAATGAAAATTTGCATGAATTGTATGTTGAAGGGCGAGTAGGGAAGGCTATGTAAATTTAATACGTAAAAGAAAAGCGAGTAGAGAAAAACTTGTGAATGTCGTATAGTAAAACGGATAGCATGCAAATCTTCTCCATGAAAAAATAAAATTTTAAAACTACTTTTAAAGACTTTACTTACCAAGGTTATTAAAGGAGATGCTGAAACTGGCCACCGTCGTTGTTCTTAGATTTTTGGCGCCTCTTTAGGAAACTGTCCATCACTCGCCGTGGTTCACGTTGAGAAATGCTGGCAATTTCCTGACGGATATTTTGTTTTAATTCTTCCAGGGTGTGTGGGTTTGTCTTGTACACTTTATGCTTTGTTACCCCAGAGATAGAAATCGCAGATCAACTGGAATCTTTCTGCAAATCGCCCTTTCACTTGGCGAGCTGACTGAGTTAACACATACGAATCACAAATAAATACACGCTGTGCGGTAGAAAATAAATACTGAGCCGTAATATAGTTTGTAACTAACTACAGGACAAAAAATACAGCACACTGGTAAAAACTCAACCACACGATAGTGTGTCAGCTCTATACTGCACTTTCAGAGCCGAGAAAAAACAAGTCAACCGCATGACCTTCTGTACAGTAGCTGCGTTATAGTGTTTCCACTTGCGCAGTGGAAAAACACCGCGCATATTTTGGGTCTCTTTGCATATATATCATCGGTCAAGCACTTTAGGAACCCAGAGAGAACAAACATACATTCATTACATATATAATGAATGTTTGTATGTTTGTCCTCTCTATATGCAGGTGGAAGGGAACTCTTTACTTTACTTCTAATATGTGCTTCATAGAAACATTACAAACAAAAAAGTCGAATGGCATTTGGTTCTTTGATCAGCTGATTTCGAAAAAAAAAATGATTTTTGATCCAAATTGGATGCGTAATTTCACAATAATGTACCTACGAAGATAACAGTTTGTTACCTGTAAGATGCATAGGGTAACTTATTTCTGACATAGCTTCGGTAGTAATTATGGGACATCACACAGGGTTTCCAAATAATTAATCACTTAAAACACGTGAAGGAATACTCCAAGCCGCTTTTTCAGACGTGAAGTATGTCGAGGACGTTGCGTTGAGGTTGGTCAGGGAATTGAGCTGGTTTGTGGATGTAAACAGGTTGGGCGCTTTCGCTTTCGTGTAATGTTTTGGGAGCTAACGTTTGTGATTGGCCTACACTCGCGCAGTAAACACGGAAAGACAAGGTAGGATGTGTTTTTGTTCTCAAGACGTACCGTTAG
Source organism: Tenodera sinensis (assembly GCA_030765045.1). Lineage (NCBI taxonomy): Eukaryota > Metazoa > Arthropoda > Insecta > Mantodea > Mantidae > Tenodera > Tenodera sinensis. The sequence goes on along the minus strand of CM060961.1, from coordinate 92,889,426 downwards.
GATATTTGTTTATGTACTGAGCTAGGGAAAGTGACACCCTCACAACCTTCAGTGTTGCCAGCTTGTTTTCGACAAAACTAAAACTATCTCCGTAGGAAATGGTCAGAGACGAAAACGTATACAAAATGTTTTCCAAATACCGAGATCTCCCACTGGTTTAAATTAATGTGATGATGATGACTACCCTTCCACCCGGTTTTTCTTTTGTTTTAAGAAGAACTTTAATATCTATTTTGTTGAAATTGATGAAGAGGAACCATACCGCAGTGGCCGAGGAGTTGCTTCATGTTGGCCTTCTTGCTCATACGTGTGCTCCAATGCCGTCATACTGAGCACCTTCAGTTCAGCCTCGGTTTCCATTGAGTAACATTGTGAATGTTTATTTACATCATATACACATATAAAAACACCAAAAACGCTTAGTATGTTGTGCGGGATGGCAAACTGAATGGTTTTCAAATAGGAACCCCTGTCCGGAAATGCACGGTTTGGGCGCTGGAGAGCGTCGAATTTTGAGAACGAACGGTTGTGACAATTTGTTAACATTTATTTTGGCATCTTAATACGGAAGTGATGCAACCCTATAGCCATCTGTGTACTGGAATGAATGACCTGAGCATAATAACATTCCTGAGCATGCGCTAAATTCCTCCATAGTCCTTGGTGCGCATCCTACTGTGTTACTTGTGTATTTTCCAGTACAGTAACGTTTTAACAGTGCGACACCTACCAGTACACAACTGCGGAAATGGAAGACTTGAGCTCCAGCACACTTTAATGTAAATGTGCGGAATCACCTCAACATTGCATATTGAAATTGATGGACTGGTAAAGGTGGACCAGTTTCATGGCCAGCACGGTCGCCAGATCTTAGACCTCTCAACTATTTTATACGGAGTTGTATGGAGAGTATGGCATATGACATTCGTGTAACGTCAGCGGAGGACCTTATGGCTCGAGTCCACCTTATGGAGCCACTGTAAATCTTCAAATACAACCGCACGTATTGGGTCATGGGCATGAGGCTCACCACCGTTGATATAGGCTCTGCAATGACGTAGGAGGTACACAGTTCGAAGCTTGTTTATAATTAAGAAAGCTCGATGTTGGATTTATTGACGAAATGTGAGCGTATACCCATCTCACTCTTCGATGCGCTACAGCGTCCAAACCGTGCATTTCCGGACTGGGGTTTCTCTTTGAAAACCGATGAGTTTGCCATCCAACACAACATACTAAGCGTGGTCGGTGCTTTTTTTTTTGGGGGGGGGGGGCTTACATCCTGTACAAAATGATATAGGAGTCTTCATTTAAAACCCAACGGACGCACAGTATTTCGCCTGTGCGTGATTGTGTGTGTTTTTGGTAATGTTTAAGGCCCGCTTTGATTACTACGGTACCGCAGGCGGTGACACTGATCATACATGGAATGAAGATGGAGCACCGGTGGAATGAGATGGTGGGGGAAACCGGAGAATCCGGAGGAAACCCGCCCCAGCCAGCTTCGTCCACCACGAATCCCACATGCGGCTGCCTGGAATTGAACCCGGGCCGCTTTGGTGAGAAGCGAATGGTGCGATTGGGTGTGCCACAGCCGGCTTTGCTCGTACTTAAACTGCATAACTCTCTTACCTTATAGCTGGAAATGCTGGAAATGTCATCCACCCTCTGCTAAACAAGCATTATATCGGGGGAGCATATTCTGGTTCACATGATTAAGTTGGGCCACTGTAATGTTTCCGATTTCATTTCTAACATTTTGTTTTACTTTTTCCAATGTATGAGGATTTGTCTCGTAAAATTGTCTTTCAGTAAAAATCACACACTGTTAGATCGGGGGAGCGAAAATGCCATACACCAGCACTAATCAGTAAAGGCCGGAGAGATGTGCGCTCGCATGCGGTACAGATTAGCTGTAGGGCAAGGTGTAGTATAATGCGACTGTTTTTTTTCTTCACGCAGTGAGGTGCAGATATGGAGTAATCAGGGTTGCCAACCCGTACGATAATTATGGGGGCATACGATAATTTGAATGTTTGTACTCATGGTTGTCAACCCGTACAATAATTATGGGGGTGTACGATAATTTCGATACCGGCAAAATATATTTTCACTGGTTTGTCACACCAGCGAAATGAAATTAATTACAGATAGCGACACCACTTTTGCATTCATGACCTGTCTCCATCCCTCTAAGGCAACCATTTCATATCCTTCTAAGCCTCCTGCCCTTTATCCTCTTGTTGCCAGTGTGCCCAGATCTGGTAATCTCAATAAAGAAGGGACTGTTCATAAAATAGATGATAAATGGAGAAAACTCGGAATACGTGATTTTCCGTAAGCAATAAAGAATATGGCTGAACCTGGCAGTTTCTGGAGTGCTGTTCAACACATGTCACCTCGGTGGAAATACTGATTTCAAAGAACTGGTGGAGGTTGCGTTATCAGTGATTTCACTGCTCCACAGAAACACTTCTTGGGAAAGAGTTTTTTTCCAAATTGGGTTTAATAAAAACCAAAACTAGAGACAGATTAGTGCTGGATACGGTAAATGAACTTATTCTGTTCGTCTCAGCTTATGAAAGAACGTGGTAGGTATCAAAATCTGCAAGTCACCGAGAAGGTGTTAAAGTTTATCTCAACAACAAATTTGTATAATGCTGCAACAGTTGAGGAAGATGAACTTTCAGATGAATGGTGCGACAAACATAAGTGCTAAAGTTGTAATACTGATTGAGGTCTTCAATCTTGTAAGTGAATATCATAAACATCAATACTATTACATTTTCATAAGTGTTATGCTGATGCATTTATTGTTGTAGCATTTGGTTTGTGATGTACGATAATTTTGAATTCAAATCTATAATTTTGAGTGGCCGGTACGATAATTTTACTTTTAAACATTGGTAACCTTGGGAGTAATAGTGTTCTTTCATGGTCAGGCTGTGCCTAGCTGCAGTTGTTTACATGCGTTTGCCATAACAGTGAAGTCCATGTGCAGTGTACCTATGGAAAAACGCACACGTCTCCGGCCTTTGCTAATCACTATCTTCTAACACTTCCCTAATTTTATTCATGGACTCCTCTGCTGTGTGGTCAGTAGCAGAATGTTGTTAAAACCACCCATATGATTTCTCTTCTGCCGTCAGTTCATGATAAAATGGGTTCAAAATGTCATTTAGGTACCTCTGCATCTACAGTCTGCTTGTAGAATATTGGACCGATTCTGCGTCTAGCTCTAACAGCATACCAAACTCCAACTCTCCGATCACAATTAGGGATTTCTTGAACGCGATATGGATTTTCATAACAGTACCGACTGTTACGAGTGTTGACACGACCTTTTAAGTGGAACCACGCCTCGAAGGAGAAGAACAGAAGCTGTGGATCAATTAAACCGTCATTCACTGATGAAAGAACCCATTCACAATAATGTATTCGTGATACTGAGTTACCTTGTTTTAAAGCATGGACACTTGTACGGTTTTAGTTTTAAGAATTTAGTTGCTCTATGTGAAGAAGACTCTGAAATTCCCACCTGTTGCGCTAATTTTAGGATGGATTTGGTTGGTGGACGTTCAAATCATACATCTATTTCGTGTAATTTTTCTTCTGTTAAAACTGTACTTAACGCTTTCGTTTTTTGTTTGTCGCGGAACCAGTTGCTTAGTTATTGGCAATGATATTCACTTATTTTACAGTGGTTTTAATCTTTGAGCTGGTATTACTTTTTGGCTCATTACGTAAATTCATATACACATTCACACTCTTCTTCTTCAATTCAAGGAGCAGGCATATGCCTGTTTTGTTTCATAATATAGCTGTCCAACGCTTCCTATGTCTTCTCGGATGTCTTCTCCCTTGAGGTCTATAGGACATCATTCTTTAAGGGATCCATTCTAGTATCATTCTATTAGCATGTTCTGCCCATTCTTTCCTATAATTTGTAATTTTTTTCTGCTAGAGAAAATATTTTCAGTTCTTCTCTTATTTTGTCATTTCTAATTTTATCCTATATAGTACATACCTTGACTGACCTTAAAAGCCTCATGTCAGCAGCCTGTAATTTTTTACTGTCAGCTGTAGTCATCATCCATGTTTCTGGTCAAACAATAAAGATGGTAAGGCCATTACTTTATAAAATATAATTTGTGTTTCTTTTCCTGCTTTATTTTTAAGATTTCTGTTCATTGTGCCACACGTGTGTTGAAACATGGCAAGTTTGTTTTTACAATCACTTTGTTTATATTGAGATTAGTACCTAAATATTTAAGAATTGTTACATTCACACTTCCATTCATAATTTTAGACTCAGGAGAGGCTGGGGAATAACTCTGGCTGATGAAAACTTCCCACCCTCCAGTCAGGAACGAACTCGGGTCCTCTGGATTTGAAGGTTTGTATGCTAATCTCCAGAACACAGAGGCAGTCTGAATGACATTTTCTGGCGTAATTACCTGTGTAAGTTGCTTAAATCAATTTTAAGACTATAAATACAATGTTTATTGCTGTTATGTATCTTCCTTGGTGTTCATAAGTGTATGGTTATTTTAAAAAGTTAATGATAAATTTTAACCAAAAGTTGACACAATTAAAAAAATAATCCCATCATCCTTAGTCAAAAAGATCTACTGGATAAGTTAGGTCAGTAAACTTATAAGACAGGCATATCCAGTAAAACTTTCATTACAATATGTCAAGGGGCCCTAATGACCAAGTTGTCGACGGGCCCTTAAACCTGACACACTCACTCAATATGCCAAATAGTTTCTGGTATAATGGGTTTCAAATTTAGCAGATCCAACATTGGCGGGGTAGAGCATTAAATTTGACTTCTAAGTGTACCCTGCCATGCAGGGATGTATATACAAGGTGGTAGACAGAAATCCTCACATACAACTCAACATTTACTTTTGGAACTATTCAGATACCGTATGCAATTCGAGTGCACCCATTTGCACATTCATTTCTTTCGTTTCCTTGTCCAATATGACCTGTCCTTTTCAACAAGATGTTAAACGAACAAAATGCCATTGTTCTTCTTTTCGAAAGAAAGAGTAAAAAGGAAACAAAAGACGGAAATGCATCCTTACTAAGACAAAAGTAAAGGTTGTAAAGAAAAGATAAAAGAAGAAAGAAGCATGAAGGCGAGAAGAAAGAAGGAAACTGGAGAAAAAAGAAAGGAATAGGACTGTGATGTCTCTCTCTCTCTCTCTCTCTCTTAATACCTTTTCTAGAAGTACGATTACCCACTGGGAGAAGGAAATATGTGTTTGTATTGGTCTCGTCTTAGATGTGGCCCAAAAATTCCACAGTATCATGACTTCACCTGAAATGTTTTTGAATCACCTGAAAAATATCTCGATGAGAGAATAAAGATATTTCGCACATGTAGGTGTGTGTATGCACGAGCGCGCGCATATGTGAGAGTATTTCATATATTATTAAAACATATAATGTGTATAGAAAATTTTCAAGAAAAACATGACTGTTGAAAGTTCACTCAAGTGGTAAGTATGGGTGGTTTAGTCAAACTAAAGGGGACAAGGAATAGGGAAAAAATGAGAAAATTACGAGTATAACAGAAGGTTTGTACTCCGAATAGTATTTAAACAGCTTAATTTTCATTGGTAATGAATACTAACTAGCGCGTAGACTAAAAGTACTGGTAACCTGCACATGTAAATTAACTAATTTTACTTTAAAATTAACTTTAAAATAATTGGTCCTTTCCACCTGGAAGCCCTTTGTTGTGTGCATTCAAATGTTACTTTGGTATTAAACAGTGAAATCTTCAAAGTTAATTATTGTACACTTATAGCAATTTTGAAAGTTGAATTTCCTTATCATAGAAAGAGCTGTGCACAGATATAAATTATTTTGATGTTTAATAATAAAAGGGGCCATAATGACCAAGTTGTCGACGGGCCCTTAAACCCGATACACTCACTCAATAATAAGAATGGTGGTTTTTACTCTCATCAAAGTCGTATAGAGTGAAATGAAAAAAAAGAAAACCTTGATTTTTAGCAACATCCTAAAGGAGCACAAAGAAAATAACTGCTCTGTCGAAAAATATGTGGACTTATAAAGTACAAGAGATCTCTGAGGTCGAAGTGCCTAAGCCCCTCTCTGTGTCAGTTCTATAATGACATGATGACGTGCTGCCATCTGCTACCTGTACACCAAACTTTGATGGCAAATAAAGCACTTTTTTGTCTTGTTTTTTTACATATATCTAAAATTTAATATTTTGAATTGTGAATTTAAGGATGCCTCAAAGTCTATTTTGACAAAAGGGCTGGTTGGTTTCTCTCTTTCTTCCTTGGACAGTACATATGTGGATTTTTCATGGATAGAAAAAGTCATGTGAGTGTTGCACATTAAAGATGACTCTGTGTTTCGTATTTTATATTTCTTTTAGAGAAAAATAACGAGATAAAGCTAAAAATGAGTAAAACTGAATTTACACCCCTTTGTTTTATATGGGTGTTGTAAGTTCACACAGATCATAATTCTAAATAAGGAAACAGCCAAATTATGAAGCAGATCGGGAAGTTGATGTCCTTGGGTATCGATTACAGAATGTCACCTCAGTCATGCAATCTCCATGTCCTTGTGTTGGAATTCTTTGGTGCGAGGGAGTTGGTTCTTCAGTGCCGGAGGATCAACTCTCCACTGACTGTTTCGCTTAGTAACGTTTCCTTTTTTCAGCATACGGAACGTTTAAACATGCAGATGTAGAGTTAGGAGTTGAATTCCGATTCGCATTTTGCCCCAATTCCACTTTGTTACCTTATGAATGTTATTTTTCTCAAAAAGGACCAGCCTAAAGCAAACTACTCGAAACATTTGATCAAAAATATTTATATGAAAATGTAAAACAAAAATATCAGTAGTTGATTAAAATAATGCCATTAGTGAAACAATTGGGTTTGCTCACATTATAGTCTGAATCATTAAGATAACGGCTCATGGTACCGGATGTCATACTGTTGACAAGCTAGCGGTGACAGGAAGGGCCACATGTATGTGGTAGCCGATTTTGCTCAAATGTTGGTGGGTCCTTAATGAGAAAGCTATCCTTTGAATGTGACAGTCTACGTACCAATTGGTAATTTTCCTTTGGTATAGCAATTAGAATTCCTGACCTCCATGAGGGAGTTCAGGCTAGAGCAGTGTCTCTTTGGACACTTACGTAATCAGCTGTTATTCCCTACTTCACTCCTTCAGTCGGAGGGTGAGTTAGTCAGTATACAGCGACGGACATAAACAGGCAATTCTATGGCGGTTTCTAAGTCATACCTTGAATTTTCAGGGAATTTTCTCAAAAGACCTCTTCATTTTGGATGATTTCTGATAAATGATAAACAGTAAGAGACAGACAAAAGCTAACGGAATAAAAAATGTGGATCTAGCTAAAACACACAATGTCAAATGCCTCTTTTTTCTTTTGAGTGAACCATTTCTGAGATATCCTTTATTTGTTTGAATTTTCCAAATAGGAATATGTTATTCATATTTTTATCTCTTGCCTTGCAAAGAGAACGGAATTTCAAAGGTATCTCATAGCAACCAGCTCTTAAAACATTAGTCTATCACTTAAAGCCTACTGTATTCCCATATTTTCCTTGCACCTACAAGAAAATTAAAAATAAGATACCTTCTGAAAATACTTATGTCCATTAACAGGTAGCAGATAGAGAAATAATCATTTGCAGGAATAGTGTGTATAATAGTGAGTATAGCTCTACATCTATTTGCGTCGGTCTGGGTGGCTCAGTTGATTACACGCTGGCCTGATCCTACGGGTTCAAATCCGGCGCAGACAGATGGTTTTTAAGTGTGCTTAAACCATCTACACCGGCGACGTTGATGTGATCCTAACAATTGACAGTGTCGTTAAACAACAAAATAATTCACATATATTTGCGAACAGAATTTCTCCAAATTGAACTGAACTAAGAGTTTGTCACAATAGCTTACGCGACGATCACTTGGTGTATCTTCTATGCACTTAGACTGTCGCCAAATATTGATAGCCTTTTTAAACGTAACAGTACCAAAGAAGTCACTAATGAACAATGTTTATCGCATAAGATTTGAAAGTGCTTTCGTAAATCAAACGCAATATGCATGAAACTAAGCCGCCATTGCAACAAAAAGTAGAAGGAGGTAAATACAACCTCCCCTCTTTCGCAAACGTTGGACATCACTTTACTAGATGCACCCCAAAATCTCAGTGTTCTTTGCTCTACTAGTTACCTATAGTAGATAGAGAAATATTCCACAAAGTAATTTAATGTCGAGATTTAAAAATCTGCTGCATTGCACCTACTCTTGTAAAACTATTCTTACAAACGCTTATTCCTACACATACTTCATGATAAATGAGATAAACATTGCTGATTTGAAAAGTTTCCTATAGATGCAAGGGGAATGTAGGGATAGAGGCTTTAACTAACAGTCAAATCTTTTAAGAGCTAGCCGCTATGTGATGCTTTTGAAATTGCGTTCTCCTTGCTTCACCAAGATATAAAAGATGATATTTATTCCTATTTGAGAAAAGTAGTATGAGTGTTTGAAAGTACAAACAAATAACAAGAGATATCTTGGAAATGGTTCACTCCAAAAAATATGTATTTGACAGTATTTGTGTGTTTTAATGAAATCTACATTTGTAGTGTAATACGATTTTGTCTATTTCTCTTGTGATTTACCAGTTAGGCCAAAGTCACCCAGAATAAAGAGGATTTCTGAGGAAATGACAAAATGTCAAAATATACATTTAATTTCTTATAAAAATATCTTAAACATATGGTATTTTAATCGAAATCGTTACAGCTATTTTTGATTGAATAAAACATTTAGAAAAATGTTCCATGTAAAGAGTAGACTGGGGTGAGGGGATACTCTTGAAAATCTTCGTGTCGCATCCTTGAAATATGTTGAACTTAAATACCAAGTTTGGTATTTAAACGACTATTCGCTTTATATGAACTTGCTCGTTTAATTTTCCCGCGCCCTATTTACCAAATGGCAGCGCATTCAGTCAACAAGCTTTAGAGACGCAAAAGCCCGTTTTCCCGACTGGCGAAGGAAACTTTATGGTGAGGGGGAGCGGGGAGCGGGTAAAAACTTGCATTTAGGAGTAAGGCGACTAAAAGCAGCATGATCAACAAGGCCAACAGATGGGATTGTTATCGCGCAAGCGCTCTAAGTTCTGATACAAGTCTTCTCCGTTTTTCTTGCTAAGAGCGTTTCCCTCCTTCTACATAGTTTAGCAGAAGTTGTAATCAACCTGCTAGGTAGTTAGTCAACTTGACGTTTATAAATGTAATATAACCATCTTGTATATTAAAAAGACAGTTTCATTAATGTTTAGTAAGCATTATCACATCGGTTTTTATTAAATCATTATAAATGCATATAGACCGCCTCCGTAGCGCAGTTGGTAGCGCGCTTGCCTCTGGCACGGAGGACCGGGTTCGATCCCCGGTACCAGCATGGGGATTTTTCTCTGCTGGGAGGTCTGACACGGGGTGCACTCAGCCTCGTTAGGTCCCGGGGGGATCAATTGAGGAGCTACTTGATGGAGAAGTAGCGGCCTCAGGTCGCGAAGGCCCCTTAATTGGCCGGGAGGGCTCGGGGCGCTGACCACGTCCCACCCTCCAGTACTGCACCCCAGCAATGAAGCCTGTAGTGGGCAGAGGTGGGGGACGCAGCGGCTGGGTGGCAAGTCAAGGCCCTTCCTGTACTGTAGCACTAGGGGTTTTAGTTTTTAAATGCATATAATTACTTTTCATGTAATTTATTAAGGCCAATACTCCAGTTTGGAATAGTTATTTTGTCACAGTGTTATTATTCTTTGTTATGTTTGTGTTTCTGGCAGCAAATTGCATGTAGTTGTGTCTGCTCATAGAGGGAAATTTGAATCTATGAAAGTGTGGAAATGAATAGCATGGCGAACTGAAAGAGATAAAGCATTAGGGTTTATTCTTAGAAGAGAAGCTGTTTTCCGTGCTTATTGTTTGCGAGTGAGAGAAACGGCAACTGGACAAATAATGGTTGTTGTAATATTGGTAATTTAAAACAAAAAATAGCAAAATATGAGAGCTTAATTGCCCATATGAATTGCGAATTAAAATTGTGTGCTGTGTGTCAGAGAGAGAAAGAGAGGTAAGGTGGAGAGGATGTAACATGTATACTGCATACCCACTGCAACAATTTATGAGCCGCCACGGAATACAACTCTTCCTCTAATTACTATACGTAGTAGAGAAATCAATAAACATTCGTAGGAATAATTTGTATACACACTAAACAATAGAGGGTAGAAAAAGTAATGTGAATGTAACATCGGGTTTTAATTAGTGAGATTTGTTAAATTACGAAATTTGGGCCTATTTATCAGTTACATAAGATTCTAAAATGTTTTGCAAATGTATCTACAAACTTTTCGTTCAGTATTTTATCCCTGTTAGTGTAAAGTACAATTACCTATTTTTCATCTCTTGCGCCCTCGCCCCCGGAATCTGCTCTTATTCCATATAAAGGTATTCTCTAGCAGCGTGGCGTTCAGTCGCCTGATCGCTGATCTGGCCGCGAACGGCCTGGCGACTCTACGGTTCCCTAGGAAGCGTGGTGATAGAAGCTCGACACGGCAACACGTGTGGAATAAAGCACGGTTTCTAACAAAATGTAATTATTGGGAGTTATTTTGGACGAAGAGGAAGATGATCTTATTTACTTGCTGTTGAAAATGTTGAAAGGTGGGAAGTTAATCCGCAGTTTACGAGGTCATATGAAGGCTTCAGCACTATATTAATAGATACACATCTAATTAATGATAAACAGAAATTTAGGGAGTTTTTCCGATTGAACGTGAATCCGTTCAATTACATCCTGACCATGATCCAAACAGAGGTGGAGGAGCTCCTGCAATAGAACTAGGAAACCAATTACGCCTGCTGAAAAAGTAGCAGTAACCTTGAGGTAGATTTCAAACTATTACACATATTCAAATTATATATACTTGTATCTTTGTTTATTGCTTAAACAAAAATCTGATGTGTTACACTCACATGACTTTCCTTACTCTTGTTTAGTTGAGATAAACATTTGTACAAATTATTTTATTGCTTATTTCCTTGTAGGCGTAAGAGGAATATTAGAATACAGTAGGCTTTGAACGATAGTCAAATGTTTTAAAGCCTTGAGATCCCGTTCTCCTTGCACGCTTAACATAAAAAAAAAAAGAACAACGATGTTCCATTTCACGAAATTTTTAAGCTTTCCGAAACTGACACAAATAACAAGGAGTATCTCCGAAATGGTTCACTATAAAAACAATTATTTGGAAATAAATTATGTGTTTTAGCAAGATCTACATTTTTGTGCAGTAAGATTTTGTCTATCTCTTACGGTTTACGACTTATTCAAAAGTCATCCAGAGTCAACAGGACTACATAGGCTATATCTAGAAAATTCAAAATATAAATTTAATTGTCATACAAATATCTTAAACATATGCCATTTTAACCAAGATCTTTAGAGCCATTTTCAAGAAAATAAAAATGTTCGATAAATTTTACATGTAAAGGGTAGTTTAGGGTGGAGCTATTGTCTTCAAAATCTTCGTATCACATCCTTGAAAAACATTAAACTTAAATACCAACTTTGGTTTTAACCGACTTTTCGTTTTTGAGTTATGCTGTCCACAGACTGACACACACACACACACACACACACACACACACACACACACACACACACACACACACACACACACACACACACACACACACACACACCACACCTTTTTCTAAAAATGCTTTTTTTATTCAGGGGGTCTCAAAGTATATATTTCCGGTGAAATCACGACATCGAATTTTTGGGTGGAGTACAATACTTCCCCTACTTACCAGTAGAGAAAGTAAAAATAATTTATAATGATTATATACAAATGTTGCTTTTAAGATAATGTCTGTCTTAATTTCTCTCTTTGAGTACGTATTAATTAAATTCCAATAAAAGTGGGCTATTAATACTGTATTACCGGGAAAACCATAACATGGATGAACTGAACAGTGCACAATAATTATGAAAAAGACCGATATGTGGACTTTCCAAATTCCCAAGGTGTTCTGAATTTTTTTATCACAGGTGATGTCAATAAAAAGTGTGATTGTCCAAATATCTAATAGCTTAAAGTTACAACTGTATAGGTATACTCACTGTCTCTAGTATGAGACACCTGTTCATCACCTAGGAACATAGCTGAATCCACTGTTTTCTTTGGCAATGTCAGATGTGTAATTATGCGATTTAAATAGGTAAATATTCACATTCTTATTCATTTTTGGTTTAGTATCATTTTAAAAAAACCCAACAGAGGTGCAACTTAATACAGAAATGTTATTTAAGATTTGACAAATGAAACAAAGCTTGATATTCACCCTACTTTCAACAGGTAATATCCATCCTCTTTCTAAATTCAATTTTACGTTTCTTTAATTTGATAGTATTGTAGATCGTATCATCAGGGAATACTTCTTCCAGTACAGATGATGTTTCAAATCGCGTTGAAACCATAAGCATGTCCAAACTCGTTTGCGCTAAAGGTCTTTGGAAAATGAGCACGTGCCGTTCTCCAACAATTAACCATTTGAGGATAACTAGTGGGTTGTTCAATAGTCTACCATAGCACCCACCATCGACCCACGCGCATTGATGCCCGTTGACAACGCAACGATATTTTGTGATCGCAATGCATACTCGTATGTCACATTGCCATTGATCTCTATACTATCACTATTTTCTGTATTGCTTTCCAGTAACATCTGCACATAATCCATGGACCCTTGGACTGTCGGTGGCCGCTGTACGCCCCATGGGCCACCTACGTTTTTGCTTTGCGTCGTGTTTCCATTTCCTTTTCGATGCTGCCGTAGTTCTCGCATTCGCTCGGCACTTGACTTTTTAGATTTTTTTTTTAATTCCCTCGTGATGCAATCTTTCCTCTGATTTGACTTTTCTATAATTCCGCGCATATTTACTATTCATGTGAGTCGACTTCTTAAAATATTGTTTTTTGAATTTTCAATTTTATACCGATTTTTACGTATATTTCAGCGAATACTTCTATTTTTTCACTTTGAGAATTAATAGTGCTTCTCAAGCTCTTTACAATGACACCAGAACCAACGTCCTAGCTAAACACATTCTCACGCTACACTAATTTATAATTTTACACAACGCCAATTCACAACAATCACGCGCAGGCGCTTACTCTGGCTCCTTGGCATCACAGACAAAACAAAAGCTACATGACAAACACATACAGACATGCTCTATCTGTCGTTATTGCATTATTAGTGTCATAGTTATGAACAATTGAAATCTGACGATATTTTGTAACACAAGAAAGTTTGACCGGCTATCGCTGTACTTGAGCGAATAGACGTTTTGACGTCAAAAAAGTATAGGTTATATATAGAGTTCAGAACTTCATGCCCTAAAAACCATTGAAATATACATGCAAATATGCTCTTAAAAACTTGAAAATATGCCAAGAAATATGCACTATTTAATTAAAACAATTAATGTCTCTGTGCAGTAGACAAGACGAGTTAGTATAAATGATAAATAAAGTTACCCTGTTCCTTGGAGGTTGAAGCAGAAGTGGTCCCGCACTAGTATTAACTACTAAATTGTAGCTCACAACCAACACTTGACACAAATTTTCAACTGTAAAACATCGTCTGTTGTCTCGCAAAACACTTTTGTAACATGAAAAGCTTCTCTCCACATCACAAGATGTTATCGGGACATATTTAAATGATGTTAACTGCTTCACAGAGAGAGTCAAGTCTCTTGGTGTGACAGATGGTTTTCTTTCGAGGATGTCTCGAATATCGCACATATGTTTATAACCAGAATTTTTTGAAATTACATAATTCACTTTCTCTTTCACTTTTTGTCCTATGCTACCAGGAACCGAACTTAGATCACATAATGTTTTTTCAAAGACAGTAAGTGATTCATGCAAAGGAGATCCTACAGCTTCCAATGCCGTTATGACTGTTGGTAAGAAAGAAAAATGGGCAGATATGAAACTAAGATCCTCTTATTCAAGATGCTCTTGGGCTTCGAGCCAGGAGATGGGAGAGTTGTACACTCCCGAAACGTCGATGTCTTTTCATCACTACACCTGGCTCGAAGCCCGAGAGCATCTTGAATATGTTCGTCGCTAGGAAAGCTTCAAATCATATTTTAAGATCCTCTTTTAACCCAGTGCCTGACAATATTTTGCACAGTTTCTACTGATGAAGCATCTTTCGAATCCAGTGAATTAACAACCTCTTCGGCTATTTCTATGTGCTCAGCACAATATAAAACTGCATCGACCCATGTTCCCCATCGAGTTAACACTGGTGCAAGAGGAAGTCGGAAATTAGGTGCTGTTGATCTAAACAACTTAACTGTTTTAGGAGATTTAACAAAAATTCTTTGTACTGGACACAAATCTATCTACCAATGGGAAAGAACCGCGTATTGTCTCAGAAATGTGATGAGCGTGTGCCAAACAAGTTATATGAATTAAGTTAGGAAAAATGCCTTTCAGAGTTTGTCCTGATTTTACCATATAAGGACCTGCATCAGTAACAAATAAAAGTATTCGGTCGTATTTGATTCCACATGGCCATAGTAATTTCAAAGAGTCCATCACAAACTGGGTTAGTTACATTGTCAGTGGCCGACAATTCGCACACATTAAGAAGATAAGGTGTAGTCTTTTGTTCATTATTTAAAGCACCCAGGATTATATTAGCAATAGAACGGCGCTCAGAATCAGGGATTTCATCAACAGACAACCACACAAACAGATCCGCTAATTCATTTTGTATATTTGACAATACGTTATTGTCCTACATAAGTCTTAAGCAGTGTACTTTCTTCAGGCATATGTTTTCGAGTGTAATTGGCAAGAAAGTTTTTCAATGTCGTATTATTAATTTTGAACAAGGGAATATCAGCAGCTAAAAATGATTGGCACAAGTCATAGGAAAATTCAGTAACCATACTTACTAAACACTCTACTAGCTGTTTTTGAACAGGTTCTTTGTTTGCGAGTTTTCTGAATAAATTTTCCTTATGTTTTGCTGTGTTTATGTGCTGAACTATTTGAAATCTTTTCTCACTCTCTAAATTTTTCTCACACGCTCCACAAAACAGTATTCTATTACCTGCAGATATTAAATCACCCGAAAACTCTTTCTGTAAATTAATTAATCTAGCGCTCGAAGTTGGTTTTATTTTCGACATTTGAAGAGCTTTGTAACATTTTATACGCCTAATTTAATTTAGTGGGAACCGGTTCACAACACTGTTACGTTTGAAGACCACGGCACAACTACCGGTGGGTGGGCAGGCAAGCGTTGCTATAATCATGCTGCTCAAAACGTTGATCTGCACTTTATCTTTGTTAATATAAATCTCTCAGATAACGCACTGATTATTCTCTACGTACATACACATAATGAAAGGATGGAAATATGGGATTCACTGCATGGCAACATGACTCAGCATTAGTTCTCGCCACCTCGCGAGTTGCATTATCATGTGCAATACTACCAATATGAAAAATATCATCCAGAGGGAAAAAAATAATAATAAAAAAAAAAAAACATAAGAATCATTAAAATGTGCAATATAGGGGCTATAATATTTAAATATTATGCATTTATCAAAATCAAGAAAATATGCAGTTATATGGACCATAAAATCATGTCCAAATAACTGAAAATTCCATAATTCGTGTACATAATGTAAAAGCATACATTTTAACCCCTATGAAAAAACTTGCAAATGCATGAACTTCCTAGCCCTACTTATAAAGCTGCCCGATCGGCCACCGGGTCTGAACTTGCGAGCTGACGAATTCCAGCCATCACTACTTGTTAAATAATGATTGTGGCATATGTCGTGCCGTACTTACGCATTTTTTGATAAAGGTAAAGCATTTATTTACTATTTCATAGATCATGAAATTAGTAGTAGGTGTGCATCTAATGTAGGTGCTGTTAAGACAGATCGCATTGATTTGTCTATAACAATACAGACGATTGAAGGAATTTCATTAGCACTTTTTCATTTAAGATAATTACACTTTCCAGCCAGTCATTTCAAGTAGCACATTTCAGAAGTATCATAATTATCTGTTCTCTCCTGCAAAATGATACCTACATAAAATGATTTAAACGAAGTTTCTCAAAGGAATTTTTTATATTTTTTTCTTACGTCCTCGCGTAAGTAAAGGCGTGTACGTTCCATTCGATTCATATTGCATTCTTCGATATTTTACACATTTTGAGACCTCTGAATCAGTTGTACCGAAGCCTAAAAAGCCGCGATACCTTTAAGATTCCACCGACACATTTTTATTTTTCTCCTCACGTACAACCTGTCTTCGGAGTGTCTCATTTCTGTTATATAATAGCAAGTACACAAGGATTGGTCCATAAAGCATCAGTGCGTACAGTTCGACACAAAAGTTAGAAGTTTAGCACCTGAGCGATCAACATCTGAGACATAGAAGATTGACGCTGACTTCTGTAACCAGGACTGTGGTTCTCTACTCTTTCTTAGGTTCAGGTATTTCAAAACGTGTACTTCCTCATGTGGTAAATTACGATGTAGATTTTCTGAGAGACGTGAACTACGTTGCCGATCATAGGTGTCAGGAAGGGGGACCCTTCCGATGCGTTGTATTCACATGACTTTTTCTGCTCACTCTTCTATACTCTATTAGAAACCCTTTCTGTCTACTTTTTGTTAATCGAGTTAAAGCTTCGTTACACATATACACTCATTGCAAGTACATAGGTAATAAAATAGGCTAGGCTAAAGCGACAGTGGGATTTTAAAAAGTGAATCGTTATGTGATGGTTTTGAAATTCTGTGTCCCTTGCATGACTTTAGAAAAAACAAATAGCGACTTACCATTTTAAAAATATGATACGTTGCATTCACATGAATTTCTCTAACCACTATTTGTATATATTTTCTACTAACTATTCATACGTCATACGTCAGCTTATTACATTCTCTACTACATATAGTAAGTAGACCAAGTATTGTATTCCACCCAAAAATTCGACATCGAAATTTCACCGGAAATATATGTTTTGAAGCCTCCTGGATAAAAAAGAAAACAGTTTTAGAAAAAGATCCTCGCGCGCATGTATCTGTCAGTGTGTCTGTGTGTTTCTGGGTAGCATAACTCAAGAAACGAAAAGTCGGTTAAAAGCCAAAGTTCGTATTTAAGTTTAATATCTGTTAAATATGTGTCACGAAGACTTTGAAGAAAATCCCTCCACCTAGATACTCTTTACATGGAAAATTTTGATTTTCTCCAAAAAGACCCTAATGATTTTGATTTAAATGCCATATGTTTAAGGTATTTTTATGAAAAATGATATATATATATATATAATGAGTTTTCTGGCCATAGCCTATGTAGCCCTGTTTACTCTGGATGACTTTTGAGTAATTCGTAAACCGTAAGAGATAGACAAAAGCTTGCTGTATGAAAATGTAGATCCTGCTAAAACACAATATATATATATATATATATATATTTTTTTTTTTTTTTTTTTGATAGAATGGACCATTTCGGAAATATTGCTTGCTATTTGTGTGACTTCTGGAATATTTAAACTTTCGTAAAATGGAACATTGTTATTACTTTTTTTACCCCTTCACGGTGTAAAGAGGACGAAACTTCAAAGCTCTTAGCCATTTGACTATCACTCAAAGTCTACTGTATTCTCATATTCCCCTGTACCTACAAGGAAATAAGGAACAAGATAATTTCTGCAAATGTTTATCTCAACTAACACGAAGAAGATACAGGAATATGAGTTTGTAAGAATAGTTAGTACAAGATCAAAGAAAGTCATGTGAGTGTAACACAGATTTTTTTTTTATCCTTCCTGTTAATCTTGATGAACCGTTGCAGTAGTTTTGCTATAAATTTCTTTGTAAGTACGAGAGTGATAAGGGAAACTCATTCGACAGGTTTTAAAACCAGGACATTATTGGCATTAAAATTCCAGTGTCATCGACATTGCGAACCACTGAAATAAGAATAGCACTTTGAAAACACAGTATTAAAACTGTTAGACTAATGATAATGTGTATCTCGGAAATGGTTGATGCAAAAACAAATATCTGATGTTACACTCATGTGACTTCCTCTATTCTTGTACTAACAATTCTTGCAAACTCTTGTTCATATATCTTCTTCATGTTAGTCGAGATTAACATTTGCAGAAATTACCTTATTGCATATTTGCCTGCAGGTGCAAGGGGAATATGGGAATACAGTAGGCTTTGAGCGATAGTCCAATTTTTAAAGCTATATGAAGGCCTTGAAATTCCATTCTCTTTGCACGGCGAAGAGATAAAGTGAATAAGAAGAGTGAGAAACGCGTAAGTGTAGCACAACTCACACAAATAGCAAGAGTATTTCTGAAATGATTCACTCCACAGAAAATGCATTTGGACATAACTAGTGTGTTTTAACGAGATCTACATATTTGGTATAGTAAGATTTGGCCTATCTCTTAGGGTTTACCAGCTATGCCAAAGTCATTAAGAGTAAACAGGACTACATAGGCTATAGCTAGAAAATTAAACATATGCATTTCATTTGCCATAAAAATATCTTAAACACATGATATTAACCAAAATCGTTGGAGCCATCTTTGAGAAAATGAAAATTTTGAAAAAATATGTTCTGTGCAAAGGGTAGTTTAGGGTGTAGGAATTGCCTAAATCTAAATTGCCGTAACAGTATTTGTTTAAATAGTTCACAAATATGTATAACACTAATTGTTAACAACATTACAGGTATTTATATTTGCTTTTGTGCTAAGGACGGAATATTTTTGTCTCAGCAACTATACTGTACATTTCCTTGACATGTTCAATGTTCGCAAGCCCTTATGGCTATTAGGGAACTCGCTGAACGCAATCCAATCCAGTCCAATTGAAACAAACAAACAAACAAACCTAAAGAGGAAAGGATAGAGTGAAACTGAAAAATTCAATGCCATGACTAGAATTTGAACGACGGATCTACCGGTTACCGTCCGGCTACTCTAACCATTAAGCTATCATGGTCAACATGCCGACACGACACTAAATTCTCCAGCTCATTCGCATTTTCTCCGGTAAACGACACAAGGAGATATCAATTTTGATGGATTACATACTTAAATGGCGACTTATAATATTGTAAGTATTTAATTAACGTAGTGGTTAAAGCAGCTGGAGGTGACCGGTAGATCCGTGGTTCAAATACCGGTCATGGTCCCTCTACCCTTTTCAATCATGTCCTACATACTGCTATTGTGTGGAAGAACATTAATTACGTTAAACCTAAAGGGGTTTTTAAAGCAGGTGTGCTTCTGGTTTTATTGGGCCTCACTGTCGTTTGCTTGCCCCCATGCATGTGTGATCCCAATTCCATAGGATAGCTTGGGCCAAGGTAAAATGATTAGTTAAAAAATCTGATGTGTTGCACTCACATGGCTTTCTCTACTCTTATACCAACCATTGTTACAAACTCTTATTCCTATATATTCTTCGTGTTAGTTGAGATAAACATTTGTACAAATTATCGTATTGCTTATTTCCTTGTAGGTGCAAGAGAAATATGGGAATACAGTAGGCTTTGAGCAATAGTCAAATGTTTTAAAGCTTTGGGATACTGTTCCCTTTGCATGCTTAACATATAAAAAGATGAACAACGATGTTCCATTTCACGAAAGTTTTCTCCGAAACTGACACAAATAACAAGGAATATCTCCGAAATGGTTCACTCTACAACAAATGTATTCTGACATAAATTGTGTGTTTTAGCAAGATCTACACAAAACATAAAAATATGGTGCTCTCTAAAAAGCGGTTACTATACTGCTATTGCTCTATGAGTGAAATAATGTTGTAGAGCAAGAGGATTAATGACTTCATTGTCAGAAATCCAGCATTAGCTAACAACAACATTTTTGTATAGTAAGATTTGGTCTATCTCTTGCGGTTTATGAGTTATTCAAAAGTCATCCAAAGTAAACAGGACTACTTAGGCTATAGCCAGAAAATTCAAAATATACATTTCATTTGTCATACAAATATCTTAAACATATGGCACTTTAATCAAAATCGTTAGAGCCATTTTCAAGAAAATCAAAATGTTCGAACAATTTTCCATGTAAAGGGTAGTTTAGGGTGGGGTTATTTTCTTCAAAATCTTCGTGTCGCATCCTTGAAAGACATTAAACTTAAACACCAACTTTGGTTTTTAACCAAGGTTTTTGAGTCATGCTGTCCACAAACTGATAGACACACACACACACACACACACACACACACACACACACACACACACACACACACACACACACACACACACGCACAGAGTGACAGACAGACACACACACATGCACAGAGTTACAGACAGACACACAGACTGACACACACACGGACCTTTTTCTAAAAATGCTTTTTTTGATTCAGGGGTCTCAAAACATATATTTCCGGTGAAATCTCGACATCGAATTTTTGGGTGTAATACAATACTTTCCCTACTTACCATTAGAGAAAGTAAAAATGTAACATGTAACTTATCCTTATAGGAATTGATGATATAACGCTCAAGAGTACATTACTTGTGATCGAAATTTTAAAAATATAGAAAAGTTAGAAAATGATCAGCGGAGAAAGACGGAGCAGTTGGAAATATCGTTTACGTTTTATAAGCTAAATATAGTCTATGAACTGAAAATAACATTTAAGTTCCGCTATTTTGAGCGAGCTCTTTACCTTAATCTAGCGTAAATACACATTACAATGTTGCCACTATTTAGTGGCGTAGCTAAGGTTTTCGGGACCCCTCTGCAAAGAAATGTTGGGGCCTACTTACTATTGAAGCTGTCAATATTCTGGGTAACTCGGGTACTAACCCAAACAAACTTTTATTTGTGGTACCTCAGATATCGTTCAGAAGCAGTAACACTGAACAACTGGTTAGAACAACACATTCACTTGTATTTATACCCTATAACCAAATTAAAAAATAATCTAATTTATTGGCCATTCGACTACATCTTCGCATAGGTATTAGTCGTACTTACTACATAGCTAGTTCGGTTTTTATAACAACCGTATTGGATAAAACACTATGCTTTAATGAGTTTCTCTATATGATTGTGAATGCATACTCACTTGGAGGTAAGCTTGTTTCACACATTTAGGGAAGAAAGGGTAGGAAATGCTTACATGGTACACTTCTGTTGTCAGTATGTCATCAATGAACTCCATATGTTCCAGGGCTTCTTCCTAGCGATCTTTTTATGGTTGAACTGAATATAAAATGACCTTTTTAACAACACTTAAAGGCAATCTGGGGGTCCTTAAAATTCGCCCCCCCCCCCCCTGCGCCACAGTCTGCGGGGCCGTTATTTACGCCACTGGCACTATTATCGTAAGCGTAACCAGAAGCAGTTTTAGATATCACTGTGTCAACGAGAACTACATATTTTAAGAAGTTAGATTTTCACTCTTGAGATACCTATACGTACCTACAGTAAAAAGTCATTCAGAATAAAGAAGACTTTATGAGCTTTTACCAGAAAATTCAAGAAACAGTTTTATTGGTCATGTAAATAGACATATAGGACTTTAAACGATCTCTTTAGAAAATGTTTGAAAAAAAAATATAAAGGAACGAAAATCTATCCATGCGAAGATTTGTTTGAGGAGTTAGGGAATCTCTTGAAAATCTTGATGTCGCATTCCTGAAGGATACTGAACTTAAATACAAAGTGTGGTATTTAACCGAATTTTTGTTTTTGACATAGGCTGTTCATAAAGGGAGAGGCGCGCGCGCGCACACACACACAAACACATTCTGGAGGATTCATGAAGCCTCAAAACGTTATTTCCGGCGAAATCTCGGTATCAAATGTTTGGATAGAACGCAACACTTCCTCTGCTTACTACCAGGCGAGTCAGCTGCCCCTTATTTTCTAGTTTTACGTATGTAAACCACATTTTATACTCTAACGTGAAAACATCGGCTCCTACGCTTGGTTCTACCCAAGTATTTAACACACGATGGTTACACACATGATGAAATTAGTAGGCACTATTATACATAGATGTTTGAGCATCGCCTTTTAATATACACGTAATTAGACATCTGACGTTTGCAAATGTTCACTGGGACCAGCAAGTACTATGTACAAGTTAAAGTGAATGTTCGTCTGTCAAGTTACCAGGTAGCTCAGTTGGAACGAGCGCCCGATTCCTCTGTAATCCGTTTGGGCTAGATGGGGGTCGACTCCCCTGCATGTGCTATTTTTTTACCGTGTAATATTCACAAATAACATTGGCTGAACAATGATGTTAAAAACTATTATTATTTTATTTTGTAATTGATTTATTTCCATTTTATGGTATTGTTGTTGTCTATTAGGATACGTCTCCTGGTATAGATGCTGACTTGTTTTGTGCATTAGCTCTTCCTTTTCCGTAGATCAAAAGCATATCAGTGTACTCACATGGTGAAGGAATGGCACAAAATATCATGCAACAGCTTACACGTGGAGAATGAAGGGACTCGGCATTCATAATAGAACACTGCAACATGCCAATCTAATGGGGCAGAAATCATTATAGCTGTTCCATTACAAAATAAGACAACCAAAAACTATTTAAGTTATAATGTCCTAAACCCTCGGGGACTTTATAGATTGTAAATTCGGTTTTCCAGGTTTGATGGACCAAAACAAATGTACAATGCCGGGACGCGAATCCATGTCCCACGGGGTAGCGCACAGGGCAGTTATAATTCTCTTCAGCGATTTCGAGACTTGACTGAATAAATGAATAAATAGATGTATGCTCACAAACAGAACAATTTAACCTACTAACAATAAAATAAAGGCTAGGCGCTGTGTCATTGCCACTTCGCGAGTTTTCGTGCGTAATTTACCTTTTAGACAGTTTTATTCCTTTGCTGGGAGTTTTAATATTATTGCTTAAATGGCAAAAGCTATTATGCTTGCTTGAGATGTGTGTGATATAGTTTACGCAAAAATTTAAATAAACCGTTACTTAGTATTATGCACGTTTTGACTGTATGGGTCCATGGTGAATGAGGCGTGCCCTAATTTTATGCAGCCATCACTGGCTCTAAGTACAGGAATCCGCCATTTTATTTTTATTTGGTGATGTTAGTGTACTCATATGATAGGTTCATTTTTAGAGGCGTTTACTGGATTACGTTGCTATGTGTACTCTAATAATAAGTTTGTAAACTCGGCTGGAAACTGGAATCCGCTCTCAGTAAACGAATCTTATGTTTTTGAGGTGTACTTTGGCCAGGAGCAGGTTCTGATCCTTAAACCGCTGTTCCTCTGAACTTTTCGCATTCATCTCTCTAAGAACGCCAAACAATACTTTTAATAAGCACAAAACTGGACTAAAGCGCTCATGGCGTTTGATGGGTGGCCTAACTTGAAAAAAGACTGACTCACCTGTTACAGTTAAATGGTAGAGAATAGGGCACTGCAATTTTTCGCATGGTTACCTATTTAAAAGGGACCCTGCGTCTCTATGTCCGCTGTGTGACAACCTTTTGTCAGTTCGCCACGTGCTGCTAGAGTGTTGCTCTCTAGCGCACCTTCGGGATTCTCTGCAGCTGCCTGCCAGTCTTGCAGAGGTGTTAGCGGACGACAAAACAGCGGTTGATAGAGTTTTTAAGTTTTTAGTGGGTTGTAATATCAATTTGAGGATTTAAAATTTTAGATATTTGTTTATGCCTTTTGACCTATTTAATACATTGTTTTATATCCGGCTATTGCTGCTGTTTTTACGTTTATGTGTTTTTTTTTTCTTTGATACTAGTAATTTATTTTTGATTCAAGTTTATATCTGGCTATTGCCATGAATTTTAGAAGGGCGCTAATGACCTAGAAGTTGAGCGCCCTTAAAGCCACAAATCATCCTCATCCTCATCATCATCATCATCATCATCATCATCATCATCATCATCATCATCATCATCATCATAAATGGTAGAGAAAGAAAAGCTTTTGAATGTGTGAATGCGCTCATCTATGCATGTTAGAGAGAAACAGACAGAGAGATGGGGGAGAAAGAGAGAGAGAGAGAGAGAATCAGTGCGTGCATTTGTCTTCCTATCTCTGAGCAGCATAAATCAGGAATTGAATGTCGTGTACATATCAAAGGGCTCCTTTTAAAGATGCAAGTTAAATATTCTCACAAAACCAACCACACCCTTAAATATAGGTACCTACCATTTAAATCAGAAAAAGTCATTTTCGTCGTTTTTTGTGTTTTCTTTGTTCTTAAAATTGCTCCACGGACTTGGATTGTAATAACATATATTTGAGATATTTGCCATGAAAAATAATATCCACATCTTATATGTTCTGTAAGTTGCCTAGGAGTTCTTCTTTCTTAATCTTCTGTAACTGGGAAGCTATAAACGGCACTCAATTTGCTACAAGAACGTGTATAGCTCATTAAGATATACCAGGTGAGTCAGCTGCGCCTCATTTTTCAGTTTTATGCAATCCGCATTTCGTACTCTAAATGAAATCATCGGCTCCTAAGCTTGGTTCTACCCAAGCATATAACATGGATGTCTTTGGTTATACACTCAATGAAATTAGTAGATACTTTATAGATGTTTTAGCATCGCCTTTTAATATACTCGCAATTAGACAGCTGATGTTTGCGGTTTGCACCTCAGCAAATGTTTATTGGGACCAGCGAATAAATGTTAAACGGAATGTTTACTTCTCATATTACTAGGTAGCTCAGCTGGGATGAGCGCACGATTCATAAGTAATTCATCTGGTGTAGATGTGGTTCCACTCTCTTGCATGTGTTATTTTTTTTACCGTGTAATATTCACAAATAACATTGGCTGAACAATTATTATGTTAAAAGCTGTTATTATTTTAATTCGTAATATTTAATTTCCATTTTATGGTATTGCATATTAGGATATCTCTCCCGGTAGAGATGCTGAGTTGCTTTGTGCATTGGCTCTTGCTTCTCCGTACATCAAAAGCATATCAGTGTACTCGTCTGTCGAATACATGGTGAAAGAATGGCACAAAATATCATGCAACAGCTTTCGCGTGGAGAATGAAGGGAGGCGGCATTCATAAAAACACACTACTACATCATGCCAGTTAAATGAAACAGAAGCTATTATACTTGTTCTATTGCGAAATGCAGACAACCAAAAACGATTTCAGTTATAATGTTCTAGAAATCTAGACCCTCAGGGACTTTATAATTAGGTTCTTATGAATTCGGCTTCCAAGTTTTGATGAACATAACAAATTCTATCATATCGAGACGTGATCCCATGTCTCAGGGGTCGGCGCAGCGGCTATAGTCATAATTCTCTTCAGCTATTTCGATACTTGACTGGAAGCACATTCCGAGTTCAGCAGTACGACTTGCATGCCAGGCGCTATGTCATTACTATACAGATTTTTATTTTATTTTTTTTTTTATGTCATTACCACTTCGCGAGTATTCGTGCTTATTTTAGGTTTAATCCTTTGATGGGAGATTTAATAATATAGCTTAAATGGCAAAAGCTATTATGCAAGTTGTTTTAGCTATACAAGAGTTAGTTTACACACAAATTTAAATAAACTGTTATTTAATATTGTGTGTTTTAACTGTACGCGTTCATGGTGAATGAAGCGCGTTTCTAGTTTCTAGTTTTTTTTTTTTTTTTTTTTGCAGCCAATCCCTGCTCTAAGTACAAGAACCGACCATTTTCCTTTTATTTGGTGATGCTAGTGTACTCATACGATAGATCCATTTTTTCACAAGCATTTAGTGAATTATTTACTCCAATTAAAAAGTTTCAAAATCGGCTGCAAACTGGAATTCGCTGTCAGTAAACAAGTCGTATGTTTTTGAGGTGTACTTTAGCGAGGGGTACGTTCTATCCCTTAAATCGCTGTTCTGAATTTTGCACATTCCTCTCTCTAAGAACGCCAAGCAATGCGTTTTAGCAAGAGTAAGACAGGACTAAGGCGCACATACCTACCTTCCAAAAAATAAGGGGCTGCTGACTCGCCTAGTGTAAGCTATTTCAGTTAACTTTTTTCTATTGACATTGATATTTTCCAAAATGCTGTAAACTATCAAGGTTAACCGTTAGCTTCTTCTTTCTCTTCTTTGCTTTTTAACATATCACCATCTTCTCGTTTCCTGTGCTCTCTTGTGTACCTGCAAAAAAGGAAGTACATTGATAGTACGTATTGTAAACGGATGTTTATCATGGTTAACAGGAAATTGATAAAAAATATCTCATTCGTTGCTCTCACATGCTTTACTCTTGTACAACTGTTTTTACAAAGACGTATTCTTCTTTATGTTAATTGAGATAAACATTTGTAGAAATTATCTTATTTTAATTTTTTGTTGGTACAGGTGGAATATGGGGATACAGTAAGCTTTAAGCAATAGTCAAATATTTTTAGAGTTGATCGGTGTATGAGGCTTTGAAATTCATTCTTTCTGCATGGCCAAGAGATATATAAAGAAAGAAAGAAGGAAAGAAGGAACGAAAGAAAGAAAGAAAGATAGAAAGAAACAAGGAAAGAAGGAAGGAAAGAAGGAAGGAAGGAAAGAAGGAAAGAAAGAAGGAAAGAAGGAAAGAAAGAAGGAAAGAAGGAAGGAAGGAAAGAAAGAAAGAAAGAAAGAAGGAAGGAAAGAAAGAAGGAATGAAGGGAGGGAGGGAGGAAGGGAGTAAGGAAGGAAGGAAAGAAAGAAGGAAGGAAAGAAGGAAGGAAGGAAAGAAGGAAGGAAGCAAAGAAGGAAGGAAAAAAGGAATGAAGGAAAGAAGGAAGGAAAGAAAGAAGGAAAGAAAGAAGGAAAGAAAGAAGGAAAGAAAGAAAGAAGGAAAGAAAGAAAAAAGAAGGAAGAAAGGAGGGAGGGAGGAAGGGAGTAAGGAAGGAAGGAAAGAAGGAAAGAAGGAAGGAAAGAAGGAAGGAAAGAAAGAAGGAAGGAAAGAAGGAAGGAAAGAAGGAAAGAAAGAAAGAAGGAAAGAAAGAAAAAAGAAGGAAGAAAGGAGGGAGGAAGGAAGGAAAGAAGGAAGGAAAGAAGGAAGGAAAGAAGGAAGGAAAGAAAGAAGGAAGGAAAGAAGGAAGGAAGGAAAGAAGGAAGGAAGCAAAGAAGGAAGGAAAAAAGGAATGAAGGAAAGAAGGAAGGAAAGAAAGAAGGAAAGAAAGAAAGAAAGAAGGAAAGAAAGAAGGAAGCAAAGAAAGAAAGAAAGAAAGAAGGAAGGAAAGAAAGAAGGAATGAAGGGAGGGAGGGAGGAAGGGAGTAAGGAAGGAAGGAAGGAAAGAAAGAAGGAAGGAAAGAAGGAAGGAAAGAAGGAAGGAAGCAAAGAAGGAAGGAAAAAAGGAATGAAGGAAAGAAGGAAGGAAAGAAAGAAGGAAAGAAAGAAGGAAGGAAAGAAAGAAAGAAGGAAGGAAAGAAAGAAGGAATGAAGGGAGGGAGGGAGGAAGGGAGTAAGGAAGGAAGGAAGGAAAGAAAGAAGGAAGGAAAGAAGGAAGGAAGGAAAGAAGGAAGGAAGCAAAGAAGGAAGGAAAAAAGGAATGAAGGAAAGAAGGAGGGAAAGAAAGAAGGAAAGAAAGAAGGAAAGAAAGAAAGAAGGAAAGAAAGAAAAAAGAAGGAAGAAAGGAGGGAGGGAGGGAAGGAAAGAAGGAAGGAAAGAAGGAAGGAAGGAAGGAAGGAAGGAAGGAAGGAAAGAAAGAGAGAGAGAGAGCCAATGGTGTATTTCAGTTGGAGGAAAGTACAAATATTTTCAAATTCAAGCCAATAACAAGAAATATTTCAGAAATTGTTTGCTCCGTAGATATTTTTATTTGAAATTAATTGTACGGCTTAACAAGATCTACATTTTTTGTGCAATAAGGTTTAGTCTACCTCTTACAGTTTCCAATTGGGCAAAAGTCACCTAGAATGAAGAGGACTTCTGAGGCTATTCCAAAGAAATTCAAAATATAAATTTCATTTGTGATAAGAATGCCTTATACATATTGTGAAAAATGACACTTTCAATTACTTTTCGTCACTTTATTTCTCTTCTGAAATTGAAGCACAAACATATAATCCTCTTTTTATTGTTAACGCAATCTACAATTCTTCGTGACCTTGCAACTCAGAGCTGTTCTGTCCGATCATAACCTTGACGCATATTTCACTGTCTCACAAACTGCTTCTGACGATCGCTAAAACTGCTTCACACAACAAACAACTCCGACGCAACGACCCTTTCTACAACTGTTTCTGACGAAACACACATTTTCTCAACACTGACTGTAGATACCCTTAAAGTTAACTGCTAACAGGCTGTCTCATTCAAAACTTAACGATTTCGAAGAACTCAAAACTGGCTGCTCTGGCCATCTTAGCTCGCTTATATAGACAAGAATGGCTTAGCGCGGACTTTTCTCGAAATTCACCTTTTCCCGAGCTTCTCATAAACAAGCCGGCAGTGGAAAGCATCGTGAACAATCTACAAACGGTTTGCTTTGCCGCGCTCACTGTCGTCCTTGTTCTGCCAGCTTCCTTGTAGTTGTTTACTCGCTGCGGCCGCGCAGTAGTGTGAGCTATCTTGACCTTGAGCGTTTTTGACGACTGCTGGCCGTATCACAATATGGTAGTATAATAAAAGTCGTTGGCGTCATTTTTTAGAAAATCGAACTTTCTAAAAAAGTTTCATGTAAGGGGTAGTTTGGGGTGGGGCGACTTTCTTAAAATTCTTCGCGTGGCATCCTTGGAAGATGGTTAACTTAAATACCAAGTTTGGTTTTCATCCGATGTTTCGTTTTTGAGTTATGCTGTTCACAGACAGACACAGACAGACTGACGGGTAGACAGACAGATAGACGCACAACACAGACACGGGGCACAGACATTTTTCTAAAAATATTTTTTTAAGTTCAGAGTGCCTGAAAACACATTCCATATATTCAAATTTCGACACTCAATTTTAGAGTGGAATGCAATATGTGCCCTAGTTACTTACTATACGAAGAGAAAATAATAATCTGTTATGTTAAATAGAACAATATGAAAATTAATAATTGGTAGGGAAAGTCATGTGATTGTTGCCCATTATAAATAATGACATTTTATTTAGTTTCTGCCCTAACATCATGTTAGAAATGAGCCATTTACTTCGAAAAGATAAATTATGAATTTAATTTCACAATATGGTACATTGCGCAGAAACTTGAATCGTTTTCATCACTGGTCCAAAAGGTTGTTGGGAACCACAAGGAAGGAATGTTATTCTTCTTCTTTACCTGATTACCCTCCACTTATATCGGACTGACACCCCCTAGGACTTGCAAAACAGTGTCTAGGGTCAAACGCCTGTCGGGGAGCACAGGAACCTATGGACCGGACAGAGTGAAGACCTGGAAGCGGGTGGTCAGCCCAGCACCAGGTATGACAGTGTGGAAGAGGATGATATAAAATGTAAGCAAAATGGATGAATGGGAAGGTGATGATGGAGCAATTGGTGGGATGAGTGGCGGGGAAACCGGAGAATCCGGAGAAAACCCACCCAGACGCAGCTTCTTCCACCACGAATACCACATGCGGATCCCTTGGATCGAACCCAGGCCGACTAGATGGCAGGCGAACGGTCTAACCGCTCGACCACGGCGCCGCCCGAAAGAGTGTTATTGTTGAAGGTAAAAGAGACATTAGAATACATTTAAATAAAATTCCAAATATATCAAACTGTTAAAGAAATTGTGCGAAGTGGCAGGGAAATTAAAAATATATGGAGTACAAGTGTGGGGACCTTCAAAGGAAGGACTGAAGATAGATTTAATTCACAAAATGTTTTATAAAGAGCTATTAGGACTGCCTAAGGTTTTACCAAAGGGAGCGGCATTGATTGAGTTAGGGGGGATAGGAGGACTGTTTGGTGATGGAGAGAAGTTTAAACATTTGGCACAGGGTTTTGGAATAATAGGATCACAAGAGATTAAAAGAGTAGGTATATGAAATTACTAATGGAAGCAACGAGAGATAGCAGAAGAATGAGTGAAGTGTGAGAAATTTTACAAGACATTGAAATAGGGGTCATTGAACCAATTAGAGTTCTGAAAAGAATGGAAACTATAGGAGACAGATTTGGGCTAGTTTCAGAGGAAAGATTTCTTTAAAGCTATATCGAAGAATAACAAAGGAATGGGGGAGGGAGAAACATGTGGATTGTGATAAATGTGCAAGGGAAGCTCTGTATGTGTGGATGTAATCAGAAGCAAAAGTTTTAGAGGAGAAGACAGCAAGGGTGGATTATATGTGGGAAGCTTGAAGGAATAATTCATTGCTTTACTAAATGAAATACCCAGTGTCACACGTGGTATGATGGCTTATCCCTACAACAGGATTTAGCCTTAGGCTACACGTTGAGGCCGTATTTAGCCTGGTAAATAACTTTATAGAGCGCATTAACATTGTAAATAATTGATTTTAAGTGTCGTTTGTAATATAGATTATTTTATATCTATATGTATTTAAGATGTGTTGAAAATCAAAGAATTGTTAATTTTTTGATGTAGAGAATATTCGCCAATGTTAAATTGTTCCTGGCGAGAAAAGTTAGAAAGCCTTAAAAATTCGTGAGGAAATTTAAAATACGCTTTCGGAAATTTTTATTTGAATACAGTTGTTCATATTCTGAGGATAACTTCTCTCTCTCCTATTTGAGCTGTTGATAAGCGAATGAGTATATCAATTATTGATGTTTCAGAAACAAGGGCTTTTATATATTTCCGCTAGCGAGAAGTATTAAGAAGTTCAAAATAATGCGAATGTTTTTATTCGAAGAGAGTAGGTGATTCAAATGAGCAGTATAGGTTAAAGCAATACAGCCTGTATTTACCACTGGGTATAGACGGTGCTTAAAGTCTGATGAATACTGCTGCAGCATAGTCATTGCAGAAGCATTCGCAGCAACAAATTGCACAACACCTATAACAATGTGTTCATAAAGACAGTGTAGTCAATGGTCAAGATAGTTCGAGTAAAGTGCTAAATCCAAACATATTACTGTGAGATAGAAACGCGCCGTTTGGATAAGTATCTATTGTCATTACTCGTACCAATTCCAGGATGTTTAGTTAAATTCGTGTTTGTTTATACTTTGCTTTTTTCATATACACAGTTTTGTTTCCTAGACACTGGTTTTCCTTCAATAGCACCAGCATTTTAAATGAGCATTTCCAGTAAACATTTGCGCATCGTTTAACGGAGAAAATCATGCAGTACAGTCAACTGTTATAGCTCCAGTAAGTTATTAAATCCAGACATGTTACTGTGAGATAGAAAGTCACCGTTTGGATAATTATCTATTGTCATTGTTCGCACAAATTCCCAGGACGTGTAATTAAAGTTTTGCTTGTTTTTTAATTTATACTTTCCCCTTTCCAAATGTACATATTCGTTTCTAAAACACTGGTGTTTTAGTGTCACCAACATTTTAAACAGAAGGAGGCCAAAATCAACAGAATTACAAGATTGTTCAGCTATATTTCAAATATATTCCTACTAATCTGTAGCCTGTCGCTTATTAATAATTCTGGTTAACAAAACTCTGAAAGTGTTAGATATAATATTGGCCTTAGACCATTCACCTCTTACCATAGCGGTCCGGGTTCGATCCCAGGCGACAGTCTGTGGGTTTTGTGATGCACAAGGTGGCCCAGGGGCGGGTTTCTTGCGGGTTTTCCAGTTTATTCCGTCATCTTATTTCACCAATGCTCCATCTTCATTCCATGTACTACTTGGCAAAGTCATGAGGCGTATCGGAAAGAATGTGAAACTGTACAGTTGTTTACGTGAGCTTATCGCACAAACACTGCGAGGCAATGTGTGAACACTCTGTTCAGATGCATTCAAATCTTAAGGACAGCAACGTCTCATCGGCAGGAGCGAGAGATCATCTATTTGTGTTTTATCACTGACTGTGCGCCAAGTTACTATTATTTTGCTCTTCTATAATATCGACAGCTACATTAACTTTGAGTTTTACTTCATATTATATATCTTAATGTAATACTCAGCTTTTTTACAAAAACGCTTAGTTACATTTTTTATACAGGGTGGGAGGTACCTTCGGCCATAGTTAACCAAGGATTCTACATTATGAGCGTAACAAATATTACAATACAATGATTGTCAATGAAGAGCCTTTTCGCCAAAAAAAAAAAAAAAAAAATGTTTTGTATTAAATATTTGGAGTCATCTAGCTTCTTGACGAATGGGTATAAATGGTTTATTATATCACTAACTGTCGTGCAAACATTGTGTAAACAATGCTGTAATGCATTTCTACGTTAATTCGAATTAATTGAGCCACAATTTAATGTTAAAATGTCGTGCAGTTCAATTTCTAAGAGAGATTTGGTGACGTCACGTTAACATTAAATTGTGACTATATTCATTCGAATTGAATAAAAATACATAACAGCATTGTTCACACAATGTTTGCGCGACAGTTAGTGAAATAATAAACAATTTATGTATATTCATTCGTCAAAAACCTAGATGACTCGAAATATTCCAAATATTTGACATATTTTTTTTTTTTCGGCGAAACGGTTCTTTGTTGAGAATAATTGTAGTGGACATATTTGTTACACTCATCATGTAGAATCCTTGGTTAATGTATGGCCGAAGCAGTACCTACCACCCGGTGTATATAATAGAGGTTACTCCAGTAATAGGAAAATTGCAATTTTAGTTTAATGCTCTGTGTGCTGCATGGCTAATGCTAATACTACTTTTAAAGCACAAACCTAAACACAATACCCGCTCTGTGGTCAGTTTTATAAAGAGCTTAAAATCAACATTAGTAAAGCACATCCAGAAGAATACAGAGCGTCCCCGTTAGTCCACAGATGCTCAGACATAATGAATGTAAACGCAAATACTGCGACTACTTCACAGCATAATACACATAAGAATGACTCAGAGTTAAATCAATGTAGCAATTTATATTTATAAGGATATGTCTAATGAGGGATTTCAGAGTAATGTTTTGTTTCCTTGAATTTTATACGCAGATATTGAGCTATCACCTGGATCACAAAGTCATGCTTTAAAATAACGGGTGATCCAAAATACTGTGAACCGACTGCGCTGTGTTTTGCCTGTACGGGTCCTCTGCGCTCGTCGCCGACTGCCACTGTCATAGAACAGCACAGATAAAACCATACAGCATTTTTAAAACTACTTTTAAAGGCTTTACTTACCAATGTAATTAGAGCAGATGCTGAAACTGGCCACCATCGTTGTCCATACATTTTTAGCACCTCTTTAGGAAATTATCCATCACTCGCCACAGTTCACGTTGAGAAATGCTGGCCATTTTCTGACGGATATTTTGTTTTAATTCTTTCAGGGTGTGTGGGTTTGTGTTGTACACTTTATATTTTAAGTTACCCCAGAGATAGAAATCGCAGGGGGTAAGGACGGGGGACCGAGGGGGCCCCAGATTTCTACTAATAATTCTGTCCTGAAACACTTTTAATTGTTCTCATCGAAAGGTTGGATGTATGAGCTGTTGCAGAATCTTATTGAAAAAAGGCAAAGTCACGCTCCCTGTCGATTAATTCTCTAAAAATAAAAGAGCACAAAATTGTACTCACGTATGTACGGGCGACAACTGTTGACTCGAAAAAAAAAACCACAATAAATACATGCTGTGCAGTAGAAAACAAATGCTGAATCATAATACACTTTGTGACTAAGTAGAGGACTAAATAATAAAGCACACTGGTAATAATGCAGTCGCACGATATCGCGTCAACTCAACACTGTGAGCAGAACAGAGAAAAACAAGTAATGCTCGTGACCTTGTGTATATCAGCTGCTGTTATCGTATCTCCGCGTTCGCAGTGGAAAAACACCACGTAGCGGTTCACATTTATTTGGATCTCTCTTTATTATAAAGCCCGTAAAATAGAAGTTAAATATAATCGCCAATTTAAAAACTTGAATAATCCACAAAGTTCATTTAAAAAGTATAGGCAAAGAAGGGCAAAATACACACATGAAAATGTGTTATGTAAGCCTTTTTTTTTTTTTTTATCAAAAATAGAAGCCGTGAGACAAGTTCTAAAACAAAACCAGCGTTACAAATTACCATTAACAAAGGAAAATGTTAAGTTTCTAGAAGCATATATGTGAAATACTTAACAACTGCGTTTCCACAGCGCGGTGGTAACGCTGCAGCTTACCAGGCGGGAGACCTGGGTTCGAATCTCGGTACCAGCGTGGGGAGACCTGGTCTGGAGTGCACTCAACTTCGTTAGGTCCCTGAGGGGCCAATTTAGGAGCTACTTGGTTCGATTCCCACGACCGGCCTATCTGACCCATGGGGTTTTTTTCGGGGGATTTCCAGAGTCGCTAAGTGAATGCTGGGCAGGTTACTTTCATCCCCCGAATTTCCTCTCCCTCCATTTCATTCCACTAATCAATTCATTCATCCTTTCATCCATTTGGTTTCTTTCAGGGTAGAAAGTGCCAGCGGGCGTTCGGGTGCAGCATGGTGGGACGAAAAGCTCTGAGTGACTCCGTTCCCTGTCACGCCGATCAGCTCCGGATCGTGTCCACACCGAGACCCTTGAGCCACGGGGGGAGGGGGGGGGGGGGGCTGCAGGCGGCGCTTTGCGCGAACCGGTGGGCACGATGTACTGGCTGGTATCAGGGAGTTTCCGATTGGGAAAATGTAGCGACCCAATCCTCTGCTGTACCTGCTCTCCTGTGATCTGGCCGCCCTCTGTCTCCTCTCGCCTCACTCTCCCTCCTGGAGGCGCCCCTTTGGGCGCAAGAGATCTTTGAGGTCTAAGTGCCGTCTGTCCTCCCTTCTACGGCTCATAATAGAACTAAGGTTGTTCCTCCTTTTTCACTGACTCCCTTTGTTTTTCTTCTGTTCTGTGACGTTTCTTGCCTTCGATGACTGGATGCCAATTGCTGTTAAGTTTTAGAGCAACTTCTTCCTTACTGAGATTGCTGGGTTGTTTGTAAATTCCAATAACTTCGCGCTCTAGTCAGGCATGGTAGTGTATTGTAGATGAAATGCTGCTCGTGTCCTAAAACTTAATGATGTGTTTGCCCTCCAATTCAATTGCATGTTGCGCGACCGCGGACTCCTCTGTTTGGACAGGCGGCTGTTTCTTTTGTGTTCAGTAAGTCTGGTGTTAACATCGCGGCTGATTGAGATTGAGCATTGCAGCGCCACAGTGTCAAGACTTGTGAAGACTGTTTATGTTCAAGTCTACAAACAATGTGCTCTTCGGCTCACGGACTTTGACCGATATTAAAGTTACAAAACTTCAAATCCTAAATGTGCTCAGTTTCTGGAGTAGTGTATTTAGTTTTTGAGAGAGAGAAAGAGAGCGGAGTCTGTAACCACACGTCCTATCTAACGGGGGCATATTTGTCCTAAATAAATTTGCTTGGAACCCTATGCGAAACTTGCAGAAGGTCCTAGTTTTTATCGTAAAGCCTTTGCATCTCACCCAATGGCGGTTCCTCGGTGATCGCATACTCGTAACTGCACACCCACTAATTTTTTTCCGTGTATGAATGTGTATTTGCCTTTATAGACAGGCATATGAGAAAGTCGAATGTCTAACTTTCTTCTATATGAACTAGCTCGTTTAATTTTCCCGCGCCCTCTTTACCAAGAGTAGCGCATTCAGTCAAAAAGCTGAGACCAGCTGAGACGCATAAACCCGATTTTGCGACTGGCGAAGGTAGCTTTTAGGCGAGGGGTACGCGGGGTGCAAAGCTTGCATTTAAGAGTACGGCGAGTTAAGGCAGCATAATCCACAAGGCCAACACATGCAATTCTTACCGCGCAAGCGCACTACGTTCTCCTACAAGTCCCTCTGTTTTCCTTGCTACGAGCATTTCCCTCCCGTTGTTTAGCAGAACCTACTAGGCAGCCAACGTGACGGTTCTAAATCTAAAGTAGCCATCTTCTATATTATATTAATGTTATAAACACAATTACATCTAGTCTTATAAATGCATATAATTGCTCTTCATGTAGTAATTTACTAAGGCCAATACTTCAGTTTGGAGTAGTTATTTTGTTACAGTGTTTATTACTGTTTGTTATGTTTCTATTCTGGCAGCAAGTTGC
The DNA here is from genome assembly GCA_030765045.1 of Tenodera sinensis. Classification (NCBI taxonomy): domain Eukaryota; kingdom Metazoa; phylum Arthropoda; class Insecta; order Mantodea; family Mantidae; genus Tenodera; species Tenodera sinensis. Next base: position 92,853,116 of record CM060961.1, on the reverse strand, counting down.
ATGCAGTTGTGTCTGCACATAGCGGGAAATTTGAATCAATGAAAGTGTGGAAATGAATAATATGGCGAAACTAAAGGAGATAAATCTTTCGGGTTTATTCTTATAAGATAAGCTGTTTTCCGTGCTTATTGTTTGCGAGTGAGAGAAATTGCGTCTGGACAAATAATAGTTTTTTTTATGTTGGTCATTTAGAACAAAAGATAGCAAAACATAAGAGCTCAATTGTCCATATGAATTTTGAATTACAATTGTGTGGTGTGTGTTAGAGAAAGAAAGGGAGTAGAGGTGGAGAGGATGTAATGTACTGCACACCCACTGCGACAAGTCACGAGCCGCCACTGATATCACCTCTTGAATTATGAAAATTGTAGTCCTCTTACGAATAACAGCAGACAGCAACAGAACCAGCAACCGTAGTGTTAGAGCTAGATACTAGCTGAATGAGAAGCTGTAGTCGAAATATATTGCATCCCAGACGAGAGATTTAGGTATTTAGTTTTACATCTGGAGACTAAAGTTATTCCATCTGAATACGTACTTATAATCCCAATTCTGGAGGGTCTTACCTACGATGGAATGATGGCTGATACTAGCGAGTTGCGCAAGAAATATTCACCTATGAATTATTACTGCTTTATGAAGCAGCCATATTAAAAGAAGAATTAGTAATAATCTACATCAAGATTTCGTTAAAATAATTTAATATAAAGTATTATTTGTTTAATACTTGAGACACTTGGTACAGAGCCATTCGTCTTCTTGCTTCCCAGTACAAATGTGCAGGAGTGTTCATTTATTGTAGATGTTGCTTTTTTCCCTTCTTCGTTCCTTGGCTAGGAGCTCTATCGGAAGAGAGTTTGCACCATAACTAATGTAATATACGATGCAGTTCCTGTGGTCTATCTTGTACACGGGCGTATGTAGGGGGGAGGGGTGGCTCAGGGAGCTGAAGCTCTCTCCAAGATATTAAAACCGTAATATAAAAACACTGCACTCTCATGTTTGTTGTCTGTAACGCTTTTATTGTCTTTAGTAAATTAGTGTACCACAGTGCACCCATTACTAAACAGTTCAATAACATTATTATCTCTATGCACTAAAAAAGTGGGATACTAGGGAATGACAAGGGATTCATCCCAACAATAATTAAACGTATCGCTCCACTCATTTCCTATCTGCACAAGTTTAGTCACAAGGAGTTAGCACAAGGATGGTTACTTCTAAATGGGTCTTTCGTAGTCTAGTTTTCAACACATCTGGGTGATTGACTTAAATTTTTTTTTTAAATTAACGTCCTCCAACATGATTGACTTAAAGGAACATTATGTACAATATGTGTAGAAGTAACCTAGCCTACTTTTGAGTTAGTTCGAAATTTGATCTTTATGCACTCCTGTTTGCATTTTGGTCTTATAAATAATCTAAAATTGTTGGTCATCCTGATCCATCAAATCCTTTATTTAGTCAATGTACTCTGTTCACAGATCCAGGTGGTATCCCCCTCACTTGGGTATACCTATCTCCAAGAAGGGACATCAATGTCACCGCCTGCGGTGCTGAATGCCGTAAAAGCGGGCGTTAAACAGTACAAAAAGAATCCAAAAAGGACCACAAAATGATATGACTGACTTCGTGTGTTTCAATAATTCTTCTTTCAGCCCTCCTTTAAAGACACTGCGTACGCCCTAGTCTTGTAGAATACTTACAGTGCTCCTCTTACGAGAACATGGATTTAAGGAATGTGTTAAATCAACAACGCCGGCATTATCTGAGAAGGATTAGATTGGATTTTCAATATATCCATAAGCCTTGGGCCTTAAAGAAAGCGCACGCTCTTGTTCTAGCAGTGCTAGTATACTAACGTTGTGCGATTATTTAATGTACGTAGCATTTATTTATGGCATCATCGTGAGCTACCATGTGGTACTGTCTCCCCATACCCGTCCAGATAACAGAGTACACCGCACACGTTTTCTCGTCAGAGGCCTACAGTATTTAAATTTGTTACATTTACATTAGGCCTATGTACTTTGCCTCATTTTGAAAAAGATGGCAAATTTTGTAAATATACAGTCATGGTGGTGAGTAGTGACAGTGGTGGTGGTATAAGTAATGGTAGTTTAATCAGGAGGTCCAAACCACTGATGTATTCCCGCCCTGGTATCAATTTCATAAAGTAAAAACAATTTGTATGTACCCATGGTCGCATTTAAATTCTCTAGTCACTGTAGTGATTGAAATATTTCTTCCTGGTTTCTTAGCTCAAATAAAGTTTCGCTTTTTTGTTCTCAGGTGCGGGTTTCCCTCGAGTTGAACAAGTCCTGCGATGCTGAGTGAAAGAGAGCCCTCATCGACATCGCCCACTCCTTCTATAGCACTTTGCCGAACGGAAAGAGGAAGGGATGAGCTGGATGAGCAGAGCACGGCACAGCCACACAGCCACAGCGCACAACTCACAACGCCCAGTCATGTGTTAGTGTGTCACTTAGCTGGCGGTGTTCGCAGCTGTCATATGTAGTAGCAACGGTGTGTTTGATCAATTATGACGTTAAAATTTTACAAACCCGGTTTATCGAAATAACACTGCCCACTTCGCTTTGGTTTTTTTATTGCCACTTGTTTCTCTAAGAAAAAATAAAAACATTGTCAATATACCGAGTGCAGTAAGCTGCGAAAGTAAAAAATGGATGAATCACAGAGAGGTTAGTTTTATAGGTTAAGGACTATTAAATGTGCAGTGCAGTAAAGATTTGGTATATTGAATGAAAGCTGTTACTTATTTCTCTCTAAATGGCTTGTTGCTTACATATACGTGTGATTATTTGCAGAACATATAGTAATGACACCAAAACGAAAAACTGCCCGTTCTACTACAATAGCTGTAGAAAGAAGAGCTGTTCCTAAAGAAGTAAATACAGATGAAGCCAAAGTTCACATTGCTGGTGGAGATCATCGTGGCATTGTCATCAATAAAGAAGTAGTACAAGGTAAGTGAATTTAAGAGGAAAATTATTGAAGCTCTGTAATTTTTTTCTCCCATGTCCTATTTAACGAGTATTTTAGCATACAGTAACAAAGTTAAGAACCCCGAAATCATAGAAACAATTTTCGGAATTTTGTGCATTAATTTTATATACTATCGTGTGATGGACTGCACTGTCAATCTGCAGATAATTTGAGAGTTTTGAAAACATTTCAAAAGTAAATATTTTTAACATAAAATGTGGGCTTTATGTAGTGCAGAGGCTCTTTGGGTATTCTTGCATAGATGTAGATGTATCATCTATTTTTTTTTTTGGGGGGGGGTAGGGGTAAGCCAATTAAAGTATTTAGCTGTCTAAAATTTAAAATGCTGGGTTCAAACATACTGACACTGAGAAAAATGCCATAAAATAAATTATTATGCCCTTGTATCCCATGGATTGAAAACTCCAGACTTTTAATGTGATAGCCCAGGACAGAATAGTGCTAATAATTTTATATTTTAAATTTTGAATGTAGTATTAACATAGTTTCTAGAATATAAAAAAATCTGTTGTGTACACTCACATGACTTTCTCTAGACACCTTGTACAAACTACTCTTAAACACACTTCTCATCTATCCACTTCATATTAATTAAGAAATTTGTAGAAATGGTTTTATTATAAGTTTTGGTTACAGTTCTTTCTAAAGTATGGTCCTGGAGTTGCTATGTAATGTGCATATACATTATTTCTTTGTTGTACAAGATTTTTATCTATAGTGAAATATACTGAGGGCGCAAACCCCCAGAGCGTAGTTGAGATATTGAGGACCCTACAAAGTGTAGTTTAGGCCACAACTGTGAAACGACAGGAAAATATAACCAAAGCATTAGTTGAAGTAAAATCCAGTGATTGCTAACCTCCATATTAACTCAGGACTACCATGATATACCCTAGAGTACCTAACATAAATATTTCCCACCATCATACTATACTGGGTTGCCACACCAATACAGAGCATGGAATCTTTACCCATGTTTCCTTGCAGCTACAATGAGAAGAGGAGAATACAGTAGGGTTAAGTAATAGTCATATCCTTTAAAAGCAGGTCGCTAAGTGATGGCTTTGATGACCCTTCCTCTTTGCATTTTCAGGACAAAAAACAATGAATAACTTCTCATTTGAGAAAAGTATTGGGACATTCAAACAAATTACAAGAAATATCAAAGAAATAGTTCACTCTATAAAAATATATTGACATAAATTGTGTGTGTTAAGGAGATATCTGCATTTTTGTGCAGAACGTTTTTATCTATCTCTTACAGTTTATCAGTTATGCAAAAGTTATCTAGAATGAAGAGTACTTCTGAGAAGATTCTCAGAAAATTCATGATGTACATTTCATTTGACATAAAAATATCTTAAACATGGTGTTTTGGCTCAACTATTGTGCATACAGCAAGTTCTAAAAGTGCAGAAAGAGCCATCATCAAAACCTACAGTCTTTTTTGAGAAAATTGAAATGTTCAAAAAATGTTCCTTGTACAGTCTGGGATAGGAAGATTCTTTTGAAAATCTTCATGTTGCATCCTTAGAATAATCAACTCTTCCTTTTTTGAGTTATGTTGTTCGCACGCGCGTGCGCGCACACACAGACCGTTTTCAAAAAAATGCCTTTTCTTTTTAATTCAGGGAGTATCAAAAAACAGGTATTTCAGTGAAATCTCAGCATAAAATTTTTGGGTGGAATACAATACTTTCTCTACTTACTATACTGTGAGTTTTAGTTTATGCAGTTTCTCTCTGTAAATAGATGAATACATGTAATGCAAAAATATGTCGGCTTCCCACTGATATGTACCATTTTTATTAATTCATTATATGTTTCAAATACGTTGCTTCTAAAAGTGAATAGGGTTCTTCCAGTGATTCAGATTCAAATTGTTATTTTTCAAATTTTCAGGTAAATTAATGGAAGTGGAGGTACTTCAATTACATTTGAAATTTCTCTTCAGGCTAAACCTTTGAATTTGATACAAAAGCTTTATTTTGCAAATTTTTGATACTATTATTTGTATAATTTTCAATTTACATTCCTATTTCTATCAATATCTTGTAGCTTATGTTAAAATTATAGTATTAATACAAATATTATAATTCTATCATTTAGGTTATTCTTGTATATGTGCTCTTAGCCAAAAAGGTGTTGATCAAGACTTGGAAGTTGGGACTTTGGTGCTTAAGCAATTGGCATTCAATGTCAACAAACACTTCCTACCAATACAGAGCTACTGTTACCAAGTGAATGTGTCAGCTTTGTGTAGGTTACATGTGTAGTCCCAGTTTACTACACGGCACACCTGATCCCAAGTTCTAAGCCTTAGTACAGTTTATCCAGTAAAATGTTGTTTCCGGACTTAGTACAGTTTGTTCACCAGCTCATGGTCCCTGGCAGGAATGCAGCCACCCAGTACATCTGTAAACAATTCCAGGTACACAGTGATATCTGAAGCAGGAGTTGTGCTTCTATAGTCTGATTTTTAAAAGAAGATACATGGTAGCAGTCAAGCAAGGGGGGTTAAGGGTTAGAGGGGAAGATCATTGCTAGCACTGCACTGATAAATAGTTTACTGCTCGGGTCAGTTGTCACCAAGTTGGTGGGGGAATGGAACTTGTATGGATGTTCAGTTGCATAGTGTGTTGTTAGCCTACACCTGTAAAGACAAAAAAACACAGTGAATTCAAATTACTTTATTTGTATTGAGAACAAATTACCTTTGTTTTGATAGTAGGCTACTAGAGATTACATGTTTGTGTTTTTGCTGCCATGAGATAAACCCGAATGTTTATGTCTCAAGTATTGAGATATCTTCTTATTCACAACACTGCAGCTCTCCACGTGGAGAAGCTGGCATTTGACATGTATCTTCTTTTAAAAATCAGACTAGTCACACTTATGATAGTAGTGCCAACCTTGGAATGTGTATTCACGCTAGATTGCTGGAAGAACTCTCTCAATATAGCAGTGGCTAAGTGTTATTTTCACTTCATGGACCATACTTAGCTTATAAAATGTAAACAATATTTTCAACTACTCCGTTTTTCTCCCACTGATCATTTTCTACTTTTTGTGTTCTGTATTCAATGGAGGAGTTCTCAAACAAATACTCACTGTTTGCACATGAAAGTTAATGAATTAAACTTGAAATATGCAGAAATGTATGAGCTTATATGATAACTTCTAGCCATACTGAACACCACATCTTCAGCTGAAAAGATTCATCTCAATTCTCAAATGTATAAAGCTGTTTCAGGGAGTGGCACAGGAACAAGAAAGACTTAATGGTTTTTATTGTTAATTGTATGAGCCAGTGACACTATTTATTTTTTATTCACCTAGTAATGCTGTTTTACTATGAATGTGTTATGCTTAGTTGCAAATATCTGTTATATTAAAGAGTTAACGTAGACACATGTTACTTTTGAAAGTAAAGTTTATTAATATTGTGTAAATTTTTATTTTATAAATAATCTAACAAACTTACAAGCAATTTGAGTAAGCATTTGTATGTACTTTAATATATGTAGCAAATACTAGCATCATGAAATTATGTACTATTTTTATGAATATCTTCCAAAATAAAATAAGAAATTCCCTATCATATAGACTACTTCAGCAATTCATAAAGATTATGTAAAGCTAACAAGGACTGCTTACCACTGGACTCCCTTTTTTATGCACCACAGAAAATTTGAAAAATTAAATTAAATTCTTCTATTGTGATTGCAAACTTGTACCTTAAAATAGCTTGTAGTTCCTGCATGGAATGTACCACACTCATAAATTATTAAATTTATTATTTGCAGATGATGATAGCAACCCAGCTCAATTATCATTGGAATTCAGGGTGTTTCTTGTGTCTGGCCAGACGGGTAAACACACACAAGAAAGCAGAACATTGCAGTTTTGGTTTGCAGTTCTTGGTGCTGGTACTGAAAATGCTGCGGTAGCCCAAGAGTTTTTTCGGGAACTAGTCAGTCCTCAGGATTTTCCAAGGGGTGAGTACAATACACATATTACTAAAAATATTGTTGAAGTTCTGGTGTAGTAAAGTAAATTACATGCTATGTTTACACCGTAATTACCATCCTAAAATGTGCAGTTTTTTCCAAAGCATGGTACCTCCGCCCCACTCTGCTGCCAAAGATGGCATCACTTTGAGTTATGGGTTTTACAAAGTTTGCGGTTTAAAAATATAAAGGAACCATAAGATGGCTACATTGCCTCTCATCCTGTTTATGAGGGTTGCCTTTTGTTTGCTAATGGTTATTATCCACTGGCAGGAGGAGCAGTTATCCTTTCGAGGGTATCATGATTTGCAAACATGTATATGGGATGGAATGAAGAGAATGGGAAAGGAATTTTCAAATGGTAGGATAACAGTCCATCATTTCATGAAAATCCTAGGTAGATCACAAAAAGCAGGCATATGGTGAAAAAATGTGGAAGTACATGTTCTGCCACGGTTCTTCGTGAAATTATGGAGCTTGTTAGGCATACAATGCTACTTCATTCTATACACCACAGCCTTTTATGATGTGCCTAGGATATTCGCAAAATGTCAGATTTCATCAAAAGCCTACTGCATTTGAGGGGCCTCTAAAAACCAACAGATAGCAGAAGGAATTATTACGACCTTGTAAGAAAAGTCATCACTTGCACAGCTCCCTAGGAAATTTAATATTAAGGCTTTGTTTTTTTGAGTAGGTATTGAAATAACTAGTGCAGCAAGAGACAAATTTTTCATTTTTTCTTTTATTTTCTTTTGCATCTTTGTGTTTTAATATCATTTTATACAGCAAGATAAATTTTAAGAAAACATAAATGGCTAAAAAGGATCTATCCTTAGTCTAATACATAGTCTAAAAAATGCTTATAAGAGCATTGGAACTGCCTCCAAACAAATATGAAATAATTCTTTGTGCTCTTTGTTCACTATGCATTGTCTCACCGACAATCAATATCTAATTGTATATGCCTAAGAAGTAAGTATCGTGAAACTGAAGAAAACAAGAAATTCCAAGTTCTGCATTTCTATTCTTCAGTGATGTAGTATAGACCGACAAGGGTATACCAGGTGTTTAAAAATAAGTGTCCAGTATTGCAACAGGAGTTGGGTTTGGTCAAAACTAGAATAAATGTTCCTATAAACATATCCCCGGAAACAAATACCTTTGAGATATGAGTCATTTTGCTGGTGTTGAGTGTGAGTTGCGTTCGGTGGTTCAGTCATGTAGTTAAGGCCTCAGAATTGCTTTAGTCTCGATGTGCAGGCAGGAATTGTGGGTGACAGACTCATAGTCCCATGCATTTTACAGAAGAGATTAATAAGTGCTGTGTACCATGGACTCCTGCCAATTGCTAGGCTGTCTTTATGTCTAGAATTATGATTGTGTCTATCAGAGTTGGTTTCTAGGAGGAAATTTTAGTTTCTTAAGTGTAGCATAGTTTGATAGATATTTAAAGGAGAGTTAGGATTTTTAAGTGTATAAGTGTTTTGTGAGAGGATTCATAGTATCTCCGATTAGACATATGACAGTTTCCTCCTGTAATACAAAGATGTTAATAACGTTGGCTACTGCTTTAATTCGCTTACTTCATTTCCATATTCAAGATGTGAATAGAAGATTACATAGTAATAAATCATTTGGCAGTAACGTTAGTTAAATATGTTATTAAATATTTGAGCATAAATAGGTTTTTATTAATAAGATTTCCTAGCTTATGAATGCGTTCTGTGAATGAGATTGATTTGTCTAAAGTAAACTCTAATAATTTTACATCATTTAACCTTTTAACTGGGTTGTTTTCAATATGCAGCTTAATCTGAAATTTGGTATGCTTAGTTCCAGATATTGCTAATTCACTTTTTTCAGAAATTTACAAACATATTCAAATCTCTGAACTACTGCAATAATTTATTTGTAGCATAACAGTGATTGTGAAATCATCTGTATATTGAAATATTTGGCCTCTTTAGATATGATCATATAAAGCATGAATAATAATGGTCCTAAAATAAATCCTTGTGGTGCTCCAAGTGCTAGTATTTGCTTTTTAGATGCAAATTCACCATGTTCTGTTTTGAAGGTAACAAATTGTTTTCAGTTAATCGTACATGTATATAAAATTTGTTGTGCAAGGCCTCTAATGCCAAGGTCATATCAATCAATACAGCCTAATCTACATGGTCAAGGGTTTTTGCAATGTCTCAAAGGATTCCTGCAATGTAGTTACCAGAGTCAATGTTACTTATTATCTCTTCAATGGAATCCCATGTGCATTTTATGATGGAGCTATTTTTCACAAATCCATATTGATGTTTAGGTGTTGAATCACAGTTTTCTAAATACTTCATAATTCATTTATAGAGAAAATGTTAAAGTATTCGAACGTCAGCAGCATTCAGTTCCGTTTGGTTCCAGCTGCAGTTTTTAATAGCATAAATTTGCTTTCATTTTTTTCTATAATTATTAATTGAATAAAAAAACCACAACAGTTTGCTCAATTTGCATTTCTCCTCTATTCAACACTTTTTTTGCTTCTCTCTCTCTCTTTTTTATTAATGTAACCAAGTGTAAAAAATGCTCTAGACTGTTTTGTGTAGTTTGGTGAACAATATAACAGGTGATCCAAAAGACTGAACTGGCTGCATTGTGTTTTGCCTGTATGCATCCTCAGTGCTCGTTGCCGACTGCCGCTGTCATAGAACAGCACGGATGAAACCATACATTTTTAAAACTACTTTTAAAGGCTTTACTTCCCAGTGTTATTAAAGGAGATGCTGAAACTGGTCACTGTCGTCCATACATTGTTGGCACCTCTTTAGGAAACTGTCCATCACTTGCCGTAGTTCATGTTGAGAAATGCTGGCAATTTCCTAGCAGATATTTTGTGTGTGGGTTTGTCTTGTACACTTTATGCTTTAAGTTACCCCAGAGATGGAAATCGCAAATAAACTGGACATCTTTCTTCAAATCGCATTTTCACTTGGCGAACTGACAGAGTTAACACATACGAATCATAAATAGATCCCATGCAGTAGATGAGCCATAATACACTTTGTGACTAAGTACAGGACAAAATAATAAAGCACATTGATAATAACTCAACCACACAATAGTGCATCAGCTCAATACTACATTTTCAGAGCAGAGAAAAATAACTCAACCGTACGACCTTGTGTGCAGCAGCTGCATTATCGTGTTTCCAGTCGTGCAGTGGAAAAACACTGTGCAGCGGTTCGGTTATTTTTGGGTCTCTCTGTACATTAAGTAGGTTATATGTTAATAGTTTACTATACTTGTGATGTTAATAAGGAATATGTAATAAGACCAAAGGTTGCAGTTTGTACATTCTTGAATTGGAAGACCACTTGAAGACCTGTGAAGCATCTAGATCAGAAGAAACTACAGTTCAAAAATATTGGAAAGCACGAATGCTAATGGTTTCATTGCCAGGTGCAAGGCACTAGAAAACAACAACATTCTTGAATTGTAAGGGTGTTACACAGTTTTTTAAATGTGCAATATTTTTGCAGCATAGATATATAAAGGACCAAAGCTGCAATTCAGGGAATATGTTCAAATACTACAAAGAAGTCAACAAAAATTAGAGAATGCTACAAAATGTTAAATCAACTCCAAAAAGTTAATAAGACTGTTCATCTCCAATGGATTCCAGCACACTGTGGAGTCATGGGGAACGAAGCTGCAGACTCACTTGCAAAGAAAGGCACAACAATAAAACAAAAGTCTAAATTCAATTTCTCACATTCCTCAATAAAACGCTTGATCATTAAAAAATTTTCTCATTCATACCTACAAGAAATAGAAACAAATGCCAAAGATAAAAAATGGATTAAACTACTTTCCAACCCAGATATAATCCCCCAGAGACCAAGGAAAACAGCGGTTGCAGCCTTCCGACTATTGACAAATCACGACTGCTTAGCAAGTCATCTCTACAGAATAGGTATCTCAGCCTCACCAATATGTGTCCTGTGTAACGATCCAGCAGAAATGAACGAAGTCCACTTGAAGACCTGTGAAGCATTAAGATCAGAAGGAACTACAGTTCAAAAGTATTGGAAAGCACGAATGGTAATGGCTTCATTGCCAGATGCAAGGCACTAGAAAACAACAACAACATATATAAAGGACCTGCTGTTTTACTAGTGGAAGTAGTACAGCAATATCAATACTGTTTATGTTGCTGTTGTCTTTTGTTTTGGCGTTATTTTTCCATCTCCCCTACTTGATGTGCATTGAAGCCAAAGAAACTGAAAGTTTGTTAAACAGAATATCAGTGGAAGTTTGAATATTTTGTTGGGTTTGCCACCATCACTGTGGTGTTATATTCTGCACAGCGATGATAGTTTAAAACTGAAAATATTGTTTTTATGCACATTTTGCTTGCAGATTATGTGGGATTCATCAAAAAAGTGATGAAACTGTTACAACATGGGTTTCACAGTATAAAAAAAGTAGAAGTTACATTAACACAACTAGAGGAAAGTGAAGCCCCTCCTCCTGCTAGACCATGTGAGTATCAGTATCATTGTTTTTTGTCTTCCCCAGCTTTTTTTTTAGCTTTCATTACTTGTCATTGCAAGAATTAATTGCTTCCTCTGACCTTGGCTGCTATTGGAATTATGAGTAACATAAAACCTCTTAGTATAGATACAGTGGTATTAGCTGACAAGAAAATTAGAGAAAAATGAGCATTCCTGTTTTAAGAGGTCATATGGGACTTGTAATTAATCAGCCTCTCTAATTAAATAACAGTGCTTAATATAATGCAGAAAGAAATTATATTCCAAATGAAACCATCCGTAATACTAATTCTAGGAATGGGTCAGATATAGACATATTATTGCATAGACTATCAACTAATGTGATAACTGCTTTTACAGCAATGTCCTTTCTTTTTGTAATGGGACTTTCACTTCAGAAACAACTCAAACTGAAAATTGTATAAAATTAGTTTTATTAGTTTTTTTAAATATAAAACCAGACACATTGACTTCCACAACATACTTTACTATTCTGTAAAGCACAGGGAATGATTCTAATTAAAGACAAATTCCCTTTTCCTATTTGAAAATTAAACTGGTGTTCTCTGGGTTAATCCGCTCGCTGCGGGTGTCACAATAGTTACATCAACATAGTCACCGCTCTCCTTGCAGTTGAAGTAGCATTGCCAATGCATAGAAGTTGACAAAACAATTCATTGTACACAAAGAGGATGGTTAAGATATCACTGTGGACGTTGGAACAGTTCCATCCGCAGTAATCACTGTTCTCCCTGTGGATGATGGAGCATTGCTGTTACATCAGCAACTCATTGTTCACAGAAGTTAAGAAAATTAATTAATGTTTAGTTAAAATAACTCAGCAAGGTGGTTCTGTGTTAGTATTTCAGCAGTGAAAGGATTGAGAACCCAGAATGCTGATCATTCTACCACAGATCACCTAATTAGTTACATTTCATCATGTTAATAACTGCTCTTAAAGCAATTGAACACCTTGTGTATAACACTCATTTTAAGTTTTATTAATTTGTGGAAGAAATATTACCTATTCATAATGTGATTTAGACTGCCTCCATAGCACAGTTGGTAGTGCGCCTGCATCTGGTGCGGAGGACCCGGGTTCGATCCCCGGTACCAGCATGGGGATTTTATCCCCTCTGGGAGGTCTGGCGTGGGGTGCACTCAGCCTCGTTAGTCCCGAGGGGACCAATTGAGGAGCTACTTGATGTGAAAGTAGCGGCCCCAGGTCGTGAAGACCGCGTAACTGTCTTTGAGGGATCGGGACACTGACCACGTACCACCCTCCACTGCACCCCACCAATGATGCCTGTAGTGGGCCAAGGTGGTGGAAGCAGCGGCTGGGCGGTAAGTCTTGGCTCTTCATGGGCTTAGTTAATGTGATTTAACTATATCAATTTATACTAAGCAGGGTATGGCTTATCTGGAAATGTACTCCCAAGGAAATAGATATATGTTGTTCATAATAGATCAGTGTAAAAAAAGACCTTACGGTAATATTAGTGTACTCTATGTGAATTTGTGTTCATATAATAATCAGTCTGAAAAATATTACTTCCAAAAAGTATACGGAGAAAATTACAAAAATATTAACATTTTGGATTCCATTCTCAAAGAAATTAGTTGAAGCATAGGTAGGATTTTCACTATACACTATTTCATTCCAATGTACTAAAGCAGCTGAGCTCTTAATAATACTTGAAGTTTTATATAATTTTCTCTTTTGGTGAAAGCTAGTCCTAATTTATCATTTAAATTTTTAAGATAAAATGTTCAGTAGTTTAAAATCTGTCTTACAAAAAAATATTGCTCTAGTTCAGTGAGTTTAACACATTATCTTGTATGAGTATTCAGTTTCAGCTTTGTAGTTTCTAAGAAATGAGAATATATGCTTAGGAAAATGTAGCTTTCAAATAGTCTCAGTTGAAATGTAATTTAAGAAGCATGATTAGCTTTTATGAATTCTACATATTACTCATCAGCTGCAATGTGATATTTTCTCTCTATTGACTAAATTAGTGCATATAAGTATACCTCTATACTTTCCTAAGACACATACTATATAATAAGAATTCCAATGAATTGGATGTGAGAAACAAATTTAAAAGGGTATATATTCCATTTAAATAACTTTTCAAAGCACATAATCGCTTTAGACACCTAATAAGCCATATGTGTTCTGGAAGAGGATTTATCATCATCATCATCATCATTATTATTATTTTGTTAATATATACACACATCTATATATATTGAGGACTTTAAGTTATTGCTACAATGTTTTTCTTGTGTTCATATGGAAATGGAGTGTTGCTTTAATACTTTGTTTTCACATTTTCACATGATAGGTTTGATTGAAGATAATTTTCTGGAAGCCAGATGCTCTTGTTTTCCTTATGTTGTGATACCTGTTGTTTTTTTTAACTGATTTATTTCAATGCATTTGCTCCAGCATTTATATTTCCCAATAGGGAATGATCCTAATTAGACAAATTCTTAATGGCAGCTGAAATCAAACCCAGGAATTGTGGGTTCAGAAGCTAGCATGCTGGCCACTAGATTGCAGAGTGAACATTATGGTTCTGCATTTGTTTAAGTAACTGTAAAATGTTATTGAAAGTACTACATAAAACAAACAGTTATCACATAAATATTATTAAGAAGAATATACTTAGGCTCTTATCCCCTTCATTGGCATCTGACTTTGAGCACTCTACTGTGAGAATTCATATTATGCAATATTAATGGGGTCATGTAGGTCATCAGAGCACATGAGGCGTTGGTGACAAGTAGGTTGCCTGAGTTAGTCAAAGAAGCATTTTAGAGCATCTGAGCTGTACATTATCTTAATACTATGCTTTTCTTATTTGACAATTATTACAGCAAGTAACATACGGAGAATTTTAAAATTCTAGCGCTTTTTGAAACATTTTATTAACTCACTTTCTTCTCTGTCTGCTTTGTACACATTTTGGAATTGATTTTAAAGTAACTTCCTGATGAGCTAGAGACTTGAAACCTTAGACATAGCTCAGAACTCATTGACGATGCAGTAGTAGCCCACTTTCAAAAGAATCCCCCCATCCCAAACTACCCTTTACATGGAGACATTTTTAAACAAGCCTCCTAATAAGTTAAATACTTGAAACTTTAAACATAGCTCAAAACTGGGTGACAATGCAATATAGCTTGCTTTCAAAAAAATTCTTCTACCCCAAACTACCCTTTACATGAAAAAATTTACACTAAATAACAGTAAAAAAAATAAAAATAGTTCATAAAACACCATCAAAACAAATCAAATTTTTTGCCCAAAAAATCCAATCTAAACTTTCTGGTTCATTAACTTACAGTTCTATATCTATAATCCACTGGCTTCATTTATTTTCAGACTAACTTCCCGATGAACTAGAGACTTGAAACTCTAAACATAGCTCAAAAAAGGATGAGAATGCAACATTAAGTTGCTTTCAGGAAAAATCCCTCCACAACAAACTTCCCTGTATATGAGAACATTTTGAAACTGTTTATTCTCTTAAAAAGTGGCTCTAATGATTTTGATTAAAATACCTTATTATATTTAAGACATTTTCATGACACATGTATGTATATCTTGGATTTTCTGGGAATGGGGTTTGAAGTCCTTTGAATCTTTAAGCATAATTCAGAAATGCATGAAAAATAAACAAAGACAGGCAAACAAGGTTATTTAGTTTTAATTATTAAATACAAAAAATTACATTTTTAAAACAGACTAAAATGTATAAAATAATTTCTCATAGCCCCGTACAGATTCCTAAATTCATATAGATTGTCCTAAATATTGGTGATTGTGAATTTTTGATAGTTATGAAAATATTTGCATAATTTAAAATGCAAAATATGGGATGTGTACGTTAGATGACGGTGGTGGTAGTGGTGATGATAATGATGGTAAATAGTGTAGGGAGTAGTTTTTGTGCAACAGCTCATATCATTTGTAGTGGAATAAAATTTTTAGTGACTTAGGTGAACTATTCATGCATTGTTTACCTATTGGATGTGCCCCAAGTTTTTCATTTTAAGTCTTATTAGTATTTTCATAGGTAGTTAAAGTTTGTAATGACAATTTTTGGAACAATGACATGCTTTAGGTATCTGTATGGGACCAGGAGAAATTATTTTATACTTTTGACTGTTTTTGTAATTGGTATATTGAACATTTTAATTTTTTTATTTAAATTGTATTTGTTCCCAGTATGTTTGTCATGACTGTGCCAGCACATTCAGATGCCTTTTAACTCATGGTGTTCATTGTATTATACTAACTGCTCTGTTCTAAGTTATAGCAGTAGGTTCTTCAGGTTAAAGTTGTAAATAAATCCTAAACGTACAGAAATTTATTATTTGGCAAGAAACATCTTTATAATGAAACTCAGTATTGCAATCTTCTGTGCTCTCTTACAATTAATAAATATTAAAATACTTAAAACATTATAAAATTTCCTTTGTTTTTCAAAAGTGAACAAAATTCAGGCTGCATTTGAAGCCATTTAGCAAGAACCTGGGATTAAGCATCAGTATTTCAAGTAAAATTCCTGTTAAACATATATCATTCAATATGTTTGACTTGCACTGTAAATCAGAGGATCTGCAGCATTCTCATTCAGACTATGAATCTAGGAGTTAAAGTTAAGCAGTCCACCACTGAAAACTGAAATTCAAGTATAAGTGAAGGGATTTCTTAATAGCCCATTCAGTAGGCATGTCATAAAAATGCTAATGTATGATGTCAGAGATCTAGGTCACAGGGTTCACTGTGACTAACACACCTTTTAGTATGCATAATGTTTATATATAGAATACAGCACATGCAGTATTTAGTTTGAGGTGTTGTTTCACCGTTGTTTTGTTTCATTTTTATGTATTTGAGTACAGTATTCATTAAGGTCAGAAAATTTAGCTGGGGATGACACATGAAAGTATAGTGTCTTAAAATTAGCACCTTTTGAATGGAAAGATCTAATTTTATATAACAGAATAGTTTTATAGAATGCTTTCTACTGATGAGACTCTTTATGCCAGAATTATAAAATAAATACATTTTCAAAAGTTAGCTTTAAAAGAATGTGTTTTCTAAGACAGATACAATTATTTTTGTTAGCATTGGTATGCTTTAATTACATACAGTAGTTGATAAGTGTTAATATATCCATGTACTATGTGTATTGTATCTCAGCATTCCTTTTCTATTTCAAAAGGAAGTTTCTTATATGGAATAATTTGTTCAATCCATAGGTTGTTTTTGCTTAGCTTTTAGTCATTCTACAATTAATACATTACTATTTCCAAGCATACATTTTCAGCAGTTATCTCTTTGATCATGCTTTGGTAATAATATGGTGTAGTAGACATATAATACATAAAACACAATGTCACAATATATAGAGGGTTTCTACAATTTTTGTACTTGTATATTCAATATGAGCTGCTTATTTTTTAGTGTACTGTCTAATTTTGTGCCAAGGATTTATACCATATCTGGTTTTGGTGTTTGTTTATTAGAATCGACCCTTTGTTCCATAGGTACTGGAGTTTGAAAGAGCGGTTATTTCAAAATATTGCTAGGAATTTGCAACCCAAATTTTGAGAATAACATTTTCTGCATAGCATGCTTAACATTTATAGCTATTCTTAAAAGTGGGTCATCAGTATGAGTAACTTTGACATTGCATAGCCACTTGCAGGTCCCATTAAAACTAACATGATATAGTTTAAAAATGTGCCACTTTGGTGAAACTTTTTCTTTTGGCATTTTTGTGATAAAGTCTGTTTTTACCTGAACAGTATGACCAAGGAACATTTAAAACAATATTATAGCAATAAACCTTTGTTGTATTTACCCATCATGGCCATGCTTTTGAATTTTTTTCTGATTCGTTTTTAATGTATTTTCTCCTAAATCATTGTTCTTAGATCTGTATTTAAAACAAATATTATAACTGAAAAAACTGTTGTTGTATTTGCTCACCATGGCCATGCTTTTGAACTTCTGATTCATTTTTAATATATTTTCTCCTATATCATTGGTCTTAGATCGTAATACCTTATACAGATGGAATTATGAGCACAGTCGGAGCACATTAGAAGTTTGATTAGAATATGGATGTCCAAAATATTTAGGCCTCAGAAGCTTAATGATTGATGGAGAATTGAATAAGACTTAAGAGCAATTTGTTGCCAAGTTTGGTAGTTGAACCCTGGTTCTTTGGTTTTCTGTACCGATGCTGTACCATTGAGCTTCCCTGGTGAGGTACTGTAGTTGTTCCACACACTGAAATATGATGTGTTATAGGATATGTCATTTGAAGTATACAAAGATAAAAATTTGATATGTGTTGCATTCATGCTTGCCTCTGGCGCAAAGGACCCGTGTTCGATCCCTGGTACCAGCATAGAGATTTTATCTCCTCTGGGAGGTCTGGCATGGAGTGCACTTAGCCTCGTTAGTCCTGGGGGAACCAATTGAGGAGCTACTCGATGGAAAAGTAGTGGCCCCAGGTTGTGAAGACCACATAACTAGACGGGAGGGATCAGGGTGCTGACCACGTGCCACCCTCCAGTACTGCACCCCACCAATCGCAGAGGCTGGGCGGTAAGGCTTGGCTCTTCATGGGCTGTTTTGCCGGGGCTTAGTTTTCTGTTGCATTCACATGTCTATGCCTAGTTACCATAATTTACCTTTATAGTTTCTATGAACTATTCATGTGGGAATTTGTTTTTCATGTTCTGTATAAACCATTACAGAAATAGTTTCATTGCACACATAAATATGTGAATTAGAGAAAGGTAGTGCTAATAGTAGAAAGTAATTGCTAATGTCAACTTGTGACCCTCATTGAATCTTCTTATGATGTACCAACATGACCATACACGTATGCACAGCTGTCTGGGACGCTCTCACTCACAACTGTTTTATTTGAAGGGTAGAGGGCACACCTGTCACCCCGGTGACAATCATCCTCAGGGGCTACATCGTCTTCCCATTCACGTGCAGTTAGTAAAGTAAACATGTGTAGTTAGGAGTAACAGAGAGAGGAAACACATGTTAAGTTAGACTACCTATGTGTTCATTAAAGTAAAATCAAGGAGGTGTACATGAAATAGGTTACAGGGGGAGAAAGAAAGAAAAGGAGAAAAATGTTAATAGTGAGTGATCATAGAAAATACTAGGAAACAAAAAAGGTAGAGGGGTAAAAATTATAAAGGAAGGGGTCATAGATAAGTAATAAAGGAATTTAATACAAATAGAAATGGAAGAGAAAGACTGCAAGTAAAGAACAATAACATGGGAATGTTACAAACACGTCCAGTGACAAATGCAATTGTATAAAGTGTATTGCAGAGAGCTGTCCAAGACGAAAGGGCTAGGGTCCAAGTTCAAGGATAGCTCAAAATGTATAAGATTAGAAGAAAATAAATACATACACCTAAACATGCATGGTAAAGGAGACGGAATGCTATGTTAGTTGCTGGTAATATGCAAATTAGGTCGGGTTCCACGTTAGCACCCCAATTAATAAAGGTTAATATGTAGCTGACATGCAGTGCATGCAAGCACATGTATTGAGTCCTGGGAGTCAATGCCTACCGAAGTCTGTGCAGCACCAGGGTGAAATTGAAGTAAAATGGTGTTAGTAGGGACTGCTAGTAGGCGAGTGAAGGTGAAACTAGTAAGGCTAATGAGTAGTTAAGCAGGCAGATTGCTGTATCTACATATACTATGGTGGAATGCTGTGGTGAGGGCAGGTTTTGAGTGTTAAAATACCTGATATGGATATTACTGTAGTGGTGTCATCTGTGTAGTGATGGTGCTGGGTTCAGCAGCACATTGTGTCACCAGTCGATCACCCACTCTGATACCAACCACATTCAACATGTGCCCAGCCTTGGTGTATGGTCATAACTGGTAATGTCTGTTGGGTGGTTTGGCTGTTCTTAGTGATGAAGGGCTTAGAGCTTGGCGTCAGATTAGTCTGTGGGGCTAAAGTCAGGAGTAGGCATCAGGATTTTTATGGCATCAGCTATTGGTTCATTAGACTGTACAGATGGACTGCTACATCAATGGCTAGGTGGTTGTCAGTGGATTGCTGAAAGAGGTGCAGTAGAGTTTTGCGGCACTGCAGAGCAGGTTTGTAGTTACATAAAGAGTTAACAAGGGGATTGTAATGTTGAGAGTTCTTAAAGGTCAGAGGCAAGCTTCTTGATGAATTCCTCGACAGTGTGTATATGCAGTTCCTCATATAGTTCTTGCGCATGTGTTAATCTTGGTACACTGGTGACCATACACGGTATCTGGTTTTGTAAAGTTTTCAGTTGTTTGATATAAGTTGCAGCCGCACAGCCCCAGATGGGAGCTGCATAGGTTAGGTTAGGCCTAATCGTGCTTTTTATAGTGTAAGTCCAAGTTTAGGTATGAGAACCGCTTCTGAGGAGTGAGTAAAGTTTTCTTAGTTGTGCTTGGGCTTTGTGCCGTATTTGCTGGATATGTGGTTGCCAGGTGAGACCCAGATCCATGGTAACACTAGGTATGTGGCTTGATTGGTCCAGTTGATGTTTTGGCCAAACAGTTGAAGAGGTGGGAGTGCCTGTGGGAAGGGCGTTTGTTGAATATTATGGCTTGGCATTTGGTATGATTGACTTTAATGCATCACTTGGAGAGCCCCTCTTCCAGGCTAGTGATTGAAGTTTGCAAGCGATTGCGTTTAAGAGCAGTTTGTCTGATTGAGCTGTGATAGCTGTGTCATCGGCATATAGGTAAAGGCTATTTTGGGTGTTTTGGGATGTCATTAATGTAGATGTTAAATATTATAGGTCTGAGTAGACTACCCTGAGGGAACCCTTCCTGCATAGCATGTGGTATGGATAGTGTGTTGTTCACAGCTGATACAAATTGGCAGTCACGGAGGTAATTTGCTATAAGTTTGACCATTGAGTCCGAACACTTTGATGGCGGTGAGTTTATGTAGTAGTCTGAGGTGCCAAATGTAGTCGAAGGTCTGTTCTATGTCCAGTAGTAGAACTCCCGTGAACTTATTTACATAGAAACCGTGAGTATTGTGCTTTGTAATGCGGAGGAGTTGCAAGGTTGTTGAATGCTTGGCCTGAAAGCCGAACTGTTCATGTATTAGGATGCTGTGTTTCTTGAGGTGTGAGTTTGTGTTTTAGTATTATCTTTTCAAGAACTTTACTTAGTGAGTTTAAGAGGCTTATCGGTCGATAGTTGTTAGAATTAGCTTGATCTTTGGTCTTTTTGGGAAAGCGGAGGACTTTGGCCCTTTTCCAGCACTGAGGAAAGTTGCTGCTGTCCAGTACAAAATTAAGGATTTCGGCCAGTCACTGCCAGTGGTAGGTTTTTAAGTGCAAGATTTGGTATTGAGTCAGTTCTGGGCACTTTCTTTTTGGCAAGATGGTCAATGATCCATTTAATCTCACCTGGCGAGGATTTGTGAATTTTGTGAGTTGTGGCTGTGTGTTTGTTGCTTGTAAGGGTTTCTGTTTATGTTGCAAACTGCGGTGAACATGGGGCCATTGTTCAAAAGTGCTTCCTCCTTGTCCGTGTCTGAGGTTGCTGTACCTCGGGGAGTGTGTTGCAGTGTTGTAATGAGTTAGGCATTTGGCAATGTGCCAGACCGATGTTCAATCAGCATCCAGTGATTCTACAGTATTTTGGCCACTGTACAGTCAAGAAATCGGCAGTGTGGCACCATAACTGAACATTAAGTTGTTGTGGGTAGTCTAATGTCTGTGGGCATAGTGGGTGCTGCCATTTGCAGCACAATTTATTGTGGGCTGTTGTCAGTGCCTTTATGTCTGCAAGGAGAAACTGAGGGCCGTGTGAATGGTTAATGATGGGCACTGAGGCAGTTATGGCATACTGTATGGTAGTTTCTAGTTCGCTACAGTGATGTCTAATTCGTCTGTTGTAGAGATTTCATTGTTATGCAATTGGGTGGTAATAATTTGCTCAAATGTTTCCCAGTTTGCTCTTTATAGTTTTGTTAAGGTGGGAGCATGATGACAGGTGCTTAGGAGCCATCAAGTTTGATTAGTAGGGGGAGTTGCTCCGAGGATAGTTCATTAATTAATTTTAAAGTGACCTGGTAGTGTAGGTTGTGGATGAGCGTGATGTCGAGGATGTCAGGTTTCATGTTATACTGTGTAGGCATGAACATGTGTTCATGGGAGCATAAATAAGGTAGTCAGAGGTGTTTTCATGTCTGAGGAGTTTATTGACCGCTGTGTTACTTGTGCGGCAGTTCCAGAGGGGGTGTTCGGCATTGGGTCTCCTGCATTAAGAATGGAGTTGCGAAGTCTGCACAGCATATCCAGATCATCTGTGTTTGTCTCCTGGCAGATTTTAAGCTGCTATGACATGTGTATGCGTGTTGTTGATTGCGACGTAGGTATCAGAAGCCCCCATGTGGCTAAGTGCCAGTAATGTTACCTGTTCATTTAGGGTGGCATTTTTTATTATTACAGCTGTGCCTCCACCCGGTTTGTCATGGTCCGAGTGGTAGATTTTATACCTGGGGATTTTAAATTGTGTGTTTGTGCCTAAGGTCTTAGTGATAAGGGCAATGTCTAATTCACATGTTATTAGAAAGTCAGCATGCTCACCCTTGCAGTGGTACACACCACGAGCATTCCAATGCATTATCTGTGTTATGGCAGTGGTGGTCATATGCTTCAGGAAGAGATTCAGGTCACTTTAGTTGTCATCAAGGATGTTGTAAGGATCTATAAATAATGCAAAGAACCCTGATTAAATTGATAAGATCTCATGAGACATGCTGGGCTGGGTTAGGAGGTGAATTAGGATGTTTTTTGCTTCATGTCTGCCTTGAAGCCAGGTCATGCAGGGCTACAGCATGTTTGGAGAGTTTCAGTGTTTAGGGAGGGTGGAATAGCTAGAGGAGCAGAGGTAGGAAAGGACAAGGGATGGGGTTGGATTTTCAGATGGCTCAGGGGTTCATCAGGCTGCATTGACGTTGTATGTGGATGCGTGACAGAGACAGAGCAGGTGCAGTTGCAGTCACTGTGGTGGGGAATGAACCCATCCACTGGTGCTAAGGGGGACACCTCGCAGTGGGACCCCTCAGTCTCTCCAGCTAACGCCGATATTCTGCGCAGCCCCTAAACTGGGCCGTGTCCCACTAGCCCACATAAGGTGCAGGTCCTGCATTTAGGCGACACCTGACAGGAGCGGAGACATGACCTGGGCTGCACTTGGCACGCACACACAGAGTCAGGGGCAGGACAGCGATGGAAGGAATGGCCCAGCCTTTGACATTTGTTGCACTGTATGACAGTCGCAGGGTGTCAGGAGTCCTCAATGTCTACTTTAAAATGGAGCAAACTAGTCACCTGTCTGAGTTGTTCTTGGTCTTGGGTAGTGGGGACCTCAATAAGGTAAATGAGGAAGGGGTGGTCCCTAGAGAGCCTGTGCAGCTACTGCACTCTGCAAGTGTACACTCCTGTGCTGCGTAGTTCCTCTTCAACCTGCGTGGCTGCACTATCAATGAACAGTGGTTTCACCCTGTCAAACTTGGGAATGATGCTCGCCAGTCACTGAGATTCATTTTTTGGGATGTAGATGGGTGGCTGAAACACCTTGCTGGCAACCTGTGCATACTTCTGCTCTCTATACTCTGTTCATCTAGAGATTAGAGGAGACGTAAACAAAGCCACGTGCGTTTTGACCACAGCGCGCCCTCTTGACGCTTTCGCCGTGTAAATAGTCCCTTGAAGAAATAATGTTACTGAGGTCTGAAATGTCATTTAATGTTTGCTAAAGCATGAACTAAGTGTACTAGGCATAGTTAAACTGTAAGAATACGTAGTTAAGTGAATTTGTAACCAGCCTAATTCATTCTGCGCGCGCATTTTTCGGTATGACAGTAACATGGCGGAACAAGTGAGTGCTGTAAAACATAAGCGCGGCAAACCGTTGCGAAGTGGTGAAAAGACAACAATATTGAACATATTTAACAAGTTCTACGAGAAATATCCCGAGCTTTCTATCAAAGACGTGATGAAATTAACATTCGAGTTTACTGGTGTGTCAGTTGCAAGTATTTACAGTACACCCAATGAAAAATCGTCTGTTGGTGAAGATACCGGTAAAAACGCCCACGTGCTAGATAAATGGTGGACGTAGTTTGCGACGAATTTGTGAGTGTGAGATCTGCAATCACCAGTTCTTTGTTAACAATGAACCACTACCTTAAACAAAGTGCTGTTGGTAGTTAACTCTGATCCCGATCTTCCAGATTTAAAACGAACTTCCCTCCACAAGCTGCTTCTAGAGATTGGTTTTGAGATTGTGAGCAGGAAATGAAAAAGTGTTATTGTGGACAGAGATGACGTAAGTAGCAGTTAATTTCCATGTGCTAGATGTTATTTGGAACACGTAAATATATCCTTTAGTAGTGTAAAATGCATATTATACCTACGCGTAGCGGTAGGTAACCGTGTTGCGTCATTGTGAAAGCACGTGGCCGCGGAGTGATACAAACCGGTGCTTTGTTTATATCTCCTCTAATCTCTTGATGAACAGAGTATAGGTGGCATGATAATTGAAGAAGAGGAAGAGGCAGACAAAGGAAGTCGGGCAGGAGGAGTGTGTTCTGGGGTTTGTCTGTCTGTCTGTCTGTCTGTCTGTCCGTGGATCATGTCCAGAGGGTCCAGCTCTGAGGTAGATGATTCGGGAGAAGGGGCAGGGGGTGGATGGAGTGATGCATAACTAGCAGAATGGCAGGTATATTAGTCATCTCTCGGATGTGCCACTTTCCTGGTAGTCTCAGGGTCATAGGTGGAGGGGGGAGGAGGATCAGGGTTAGGAGGCCGGTTGTCTGAGTCGTCTTTCCGCATGGCGGCCAGCCTGGTCAAAGGCATGCCCTTCGTCACAAGTCTGTCAAACTGTATTAACCTAAGAAGAGTGGAGGATTGGCTTAACCTAGATAGAAAATGGAGGAAAAAGACAGTAGTAGAAAAAGACGAGATGAAGGGTGCATAGAAACCCAAGAGAAGTGCCGAGATGCCAGTCAGGGACTGTGGCTGTGGTCTTACTGCTCTGCCCAAGTATACTGTTAGTGGCATGCTCTGGTGCTGCAGTGACTTAACTACTAGTGGGAAGGCTGTGCTGGCTCGCTGCTCAGTTGGTCACTGAAGAGCTCTCTGGCAGCTGGTTCTCTTTCTCTCCACTGGGTCTCTTCTCCCATAGACCTCTGGTCTAGTTCCGAGTCCCAAATAACTCATAACTGTGCTTCACAGGCTTCCTTATATACTGGGGATTATGTCACAAGGATCTTTCTTGAGTTTCACACACACACACTGGAAATGATGCAGTTAGAAGTCTTGCGAACGTTCTCGAAACCCCTTTTATTTCTGTTGCTTCCATTGTTGACAGTCTCATACACACAGCAGTTACTGTGGCAATCTGGCCTTGAATGTCTTTGCCCGCTTACTGGTCCGGCATGTGGTGTGAAGTAGCTTGGCCTCATCTGTCCTTTGTTCTGCGTTGAGGCCGACGTCACAGTATTTATATTTTAATGATCTGAAATCAAGTGTGCATTTCTTTGCAGATGTTTTAGTAATGTGGACATCTAGAAAAAGAAAAGTACTCAAATGAAAACAGCAATGGAACATTTCTTAAAACAACTACATAATTGATTACCTCATTCTGGACAAACTGGACCTTAATTTACCAGGGGTATACTGCATCCCCTGTGAATGCAAGACACCGTACATAGGGCAAACTGACAGGACCATTTTCACCAGAGTCAAGGAGCATGAATGGTCCATACGCTTAATGCAGCCTGAAAAGTCAGGGCTGGCAGAACACTACTTTGAAAAAGGCCACAGAGCTAACTTCAAAGAAATGACCATTGTGGCAAAATGTAGCTGTTTCTGGGAATGGAGGGTTAAGGAGGCTCCGTCCATCTCCTCCATGAAGAACACACTAAACCGGGACGCTGAATTGCAGTTTAGTCACACCTGGAAACCAGCCTTAAAGTTGGAGATCAACTGGCTCAGAAAACAGATTCCAACAGAGCGTTAAACCACCTCCAGATTAGACTTGGTGTTTTCTACGCAGTCCGTACTAGTGGACAGTACATATATTGGTCCTTTCACTCTTGTTAGTCATTCATCATCCTGATGATGGTAGAGATGCACACTCCTGAAACGTTGATGGCTATTCATCACTACACCTGGCTCGAAGCCTGAGAACATCTTGAATAAGAAAGTTATATTGGTTGCAATCTAGTGATTAGCTGGCCAGAAATGATGGCCTACAGCAGATTTGTCAATCTGTTTGTATTGTAATAATAGTCCTCATGTGTTTTTTGCTCTTTTGTTCAGGTCTGTTGTTTGCCTATGTAGATTTGGCTGCAGTTGGAGCAATTTATTTTATATATACCAGATTTATTGATTGTTCAGATTGGATCTTTTAGATTTATGCATAGTAAGAAATAAAAATACGCTCAACAAACTCAAGGTCCAACCTAAAAGATACACATTACCCAGACTATATGCACTTGCAAAATTCTAGTTAGGAAACAATATGAGCCCAATAGCAAACAGCATAAATGATTCCATGTGCAAGTTAGCAAAATGGTTACTAGAATTTCATGTCTATCAAAATTTGAAAGCTGCACCATCATCAGCTCAGTGGATATAATTAACAGAAGATTAATAAATTAAATGAAATAGCCTATTGGTGTCCCTATGATAGATTAAGTCCTCTTGTAAGAGTAAAACCTCTTGATTCCATTTTGCTCATGTGTTGAGTTAGTACATATAGGTGGAATTGTGTGCTGGAATTCAAAAGACAGAAGCAGATACTCAGTGTCACAAAATTGAGCAATCAAAAAGAACTAAGCAATACAAAGAATTTGCATGCCATCCTAGAATCCATTACAAATTTAGCAGGGTTTTGAACAAATACAACTTATCCCCACAAAATAAGTAGAGTGTACAAAAACTACTATACCTAAACCTAAAAGACACAGTCCCCAATATTAATAAATCTAACATATTTAAGAGTAATTGCTCCAACTGCAGCCAAATCTACAGTGGGCAAACAGAAAGAGACTTGAACACAAAACTAACAGAACACATGATATCCCTAAAACACAATCAGAATGACAAATCTGAACTCTCATACCAGGCACCAGTTGGGTATTGCTGAGGATGGGTACAAATAGCACTGAAAACATGTTCAAGTTATTTTTTATTAAATACTGTTTAGTGATTCAAACTTCCAGTTTACTAAATATAAGATGTCAGTTTCTATAAACAAAACTTTATACTTATTAAAAAACAAGAATGTTATGATAGTTTCTCTTACATGCTCTTTGATTATAAGTACTGTATCTTATTCTTTACATACTGGGAGAACAAAAAGCTTTCAAACTGACTGCATGGTGTTTGCCCATAGTATTTCTTGGTGCTCATTGTCATCTGCTGCTATCATAGAAAGGCACAGATGAAACCATTTAACACTTTTAAAACTACTTCTAAAGGCTTTACTTACCTACTTTATGAAAGGAGGTGCTGAAACTGGCCACTGTTGTCCATTTTTGGCACTTTTTAAAGAAATTATCCATCACTCACCATAGTTCACATTGAGAAATGCTGACAATTTCCTGGTGAATATTTTGTTTTAATTCTTCCAGGTTATGTGCATTTGTCTTGTACACTTTGTTTTAAGTTACCCCAGAGATAGAAATCGCAGGAGGTTAAGCCGAGGGACCGAGGGGCCACTAATCTACACATATTTACTAATAATTCTGTCCTGAAACATACTTTCAATTGTTCTCATTGAAAGATTAGCTGTTTGAGTTGTTGAAAAAGTCATGCTCCCTGTCTGTTAATTCTCTAAAAAAAAATCTGATGTGTTGAACGCACATGACTTTCTCTACTCTTGTACTAACCATGATTACAAACTCTTATTCCTATATGTTCTTCATGTTGGTTGAGATAAACATTTGCAGAAATTATCTTATTGCATATTCCCTTGTAGGTGCAAGGGGAATATGGGAATAATCACACACACACGCGCGTGCACGCGTGGACGGACGGCTTTCTAAAGATGCTTTCTTTTCTTTTTTTTTATTCAGCAGTAGAGAAAGTAAAAAAGGGGCAGATATATTCACATATGTATGGGCATCAACTGTTGACTTGAAAAAAATTAGCCCTATAACTCAGAATTTGATATTGTTTATGAAGTAACCCTTCGTAACGAAAAATTTGGTGTATGGTATGCCATTTGTGGAGAAAGGTTTCTCGTAGCTCCAATAAGCAATTTCTATCTCTGGGGTGATTTAAAACATAAAGTGTACAAGACAAATGCACACACTTGAAGGAATTAAGACAAAATATCCGCCAGGAAATTGCCAGCACTCAACTGAATTACTGTGAGTGATGGATAGTTTCCTAAAGAGGTGCCAAAAATGTATGTGTGGGCGATGGTGACCAGTTTCAGCATCTTCTTTCATAAAGTTGGTCAGTAAAGCCTGTGAAAGTAGTTTTAAAAATGTTGTATGGTTTCGTCTGCACCTTTTTATGATAGCAGCAGACCGCAACAAGTGCCAAGGATGCCAAGAGGCAAAACACCACGCAGCCCATTCAGAGGTTTTTGCACTCCCAGTATTTATGCAGTGAAATATAAGATTTTCTACATTTATGCCATTGGCTATGAAATTTTCTTTAATACTTAGGTTTAACTCTTTAATTGGCAGTGTGTCTTATAGGATACATACATAGTTGTTTTGTTTTGAGATACCTTATCAGCTCTTTTGTTTCTAATTTCTTGTCATGCTAACCTAAATAAATAGAATTCAGGTATTTCCAGCTGTCTCCTCGTCTAAAAATATTAAATTTTTTCAATAAAGCTGTAGTGGTTCTTTTTTTTTTGTCTCTTTTTTGTTTTATTTTTTTAAGAAAAAGAAGCAAAATCCATGCAGCTGCAGTCAAATGTAACCCCGTCAGCTTCCAAGTGTGCCATTACACAGATATTTAACTTGGACCCTCCCTGTCCTTTAGCACAGGCACATTTGACTGCAGTTGCTGGGATTGGAACTCGCGATGTTTGGCTTTGAATGGATGACCAGTCCATTGCGTATCACCTTAACCATCATGGCTACTTGAATCACTACAGCTGAGATGCCTCGGAACGGATATGAAAACCGGTTTAGGAATTAGAGGAAGAACAGCATATGTAGCAAAATCACTTGCCAATTAAAGGGTTAACTTTCTCAAAACTAATGAGTGATAATGTTTAGTTGATTGTGTTTCTTACATTCTCCTAGCACGATTGGATGCAGTGCTGATAACACTCGGTGGTCGTGACTTCTTCAACTCAGGTTTGGGCAGGCTTTGTCATTTGCAAGCCTAACCCATGTAGTGTTTACTGTTTTGTATGCTTAGCTAGATCTCAGCACTGATGAGTGGAAGAGGCTCTAAATTCTTTTTTTTTTTTTATTCAGTATGTACCAAAGGCAGCTTACCAATATGTGTGTCTTTCTTCCCATCTAAATTTTAAAGGAAACAATTTTAACTACTGAAGGATTAGGCAAGTGAAACCTGTTGAGCAGGGAAGTAAGTAGAATTTTCTGCAAGAGAATTACAATTAGGATGAGTGATCAAGTTTAAGGAATAAGAACTGAAATATGTAGAACCATATGTATAAAATAAGGGAGTTGTAATTATTGAAACAGTGTTTTAAGTTATGTTGAATCAGCACATCACAGAAGTTAGAACTGTGATGCTAATTTTCACACATTTGGGGTCTTATATTGTGCTTCAGTCTGAAACACAAGTAAGCAAACATTATTGATATCTTACCCTTTAGTGGTACATGCTTTGATTTTAGTCATTCTCTGCATCAAGTTCTTGGTTTCAGCCCGCTATTATTATTTAGTTTTGCTGTTTTCTGTTATTCTCTGTATGTTTAGATTTTATTATTTTTTTATTTATTGCATTATTTGTATGCTTGTGAAAATATTTCTCATATATACATGTTGCACTGATTGGCAAAATCAGATTGTATAGTTGTGAGTTTGTCCTGAATCTACCTTTCAAAGTTTACCTACACATGTTCTGTGTGTGTTAGAACAATCAATTATATGATTAACCTTATATTTGGAAACTTAATTAAAAATCTTGAAGCCTGGGATTTAAGTACATAATGTATAATATGTATTGCCTTTCCTCTACTCCAGTGCTGAGTATCATAATGATGTCTTTTTTAGTGTTGCTTTTAGAGTGCACACAATGTTTTGGGCAATAAATCATTCTCAGCTACTGGTTGAATAATTGCCAGGAGCTGTGTAAATTAAGCTAACACTAACCATTTGGTTTTTTTCAAGTCCTTCTGAGAAACTTCATTTGAAACCTGTTTTAATTTGGAAACCTTCATTTTATAAGCATTCGAAATTAAAAATAAAAATTATCATATTTTTTATAGTGTGTTCATTTCGACTGAAACAATAGCTGGCCAAAATTTACATAATGCATATAAAAGTAAATGTGTTGTTATTGTCCAGAGCGTTTATATTTGAAAAACAAATTTAACATTCTTTCCTATAAACTAATATTTATGAATTTAAATGCATGGCAGTAACCAATTTTTTTATAAAAGCAATAGTTTAAGGTGTCTAGCAAGATGAGCAAGATGCTATTTATGCAATTTTAGAATTATAAGCAGATTATTACTGTATCCAATATTATACATAATGGACTCATTATTATTGTACATGTGCTGGTAACAGCAGTGATGTATTTCATAGCAATAATATAATACCAGTACTCCAAGTTGCATGGCTAATATAGAGAAGATGAAACCATCTCATAATATTCTTTATTTTGTGCAATGGAGATGCAAAATCCTCTGTACACTATTAAATATGGAATAATTAAAATTTGAATTTATAGTTGCTTGCCATATTGTGCTGATAATAGGCCACACCACTGTCCATTATACCTGCTCACTTCTCTCAGGATGGAAATGCATGCAGGTAGTCATCTTGCTTATTGATTCAACATGGCACATCGGTATATGCCAAAATATATAGTATTGAATTTTACGCAGCTCCCATGCGCATGTCCATTCGTCAACATATCATTGTATCAGCGTTATGTGATCCTCATAGTGCAAACTGCAAAGAATGTTGTTCTGTGAGATTGCAGTGTAAAATGAGTCTCACGAAAAACTGTGAACCTTTTCATGGTTAAGTGTGTTTTTGCTCGTATGGAAATGGCAACATACGAGTCACTCCATGTCAAATTACACAAAATTTGACCTTCATGTCTCCGATTTCATTGATGTTAAATTTAGCATTCTGTGAATGAAAAAATGATACACCTGTTCTTGCATTAGTCTGTAAATTAATTCTTTTTGTAAATATAAAACCTTAAATTTTCAGATATTTTACGCACACTCTTCTACATAAATATAAATATCTCTGGTATTATTTGTCAGATAAATATAATCTATGGCTCATTTTAAATATTGAAATATATACTTCATTTATACGTTAAACAAAAAATAATTAATTTATTTTCTATTTTTACAAAGTCATTAACATTAGAAACATCATTAACAATACTAACGCTTTACATTAAATTTCCAGAAAAAAAAATTTTAAATGTAACTTGATGATGCCATACAATCCTAGAAAAAATTCGGATTGAAATTCCAAATAAGTCAGAGAAATTAAATAACTTACCAAGGCGTGCAGACGAGCAGTAACACTGGCTTCATGTAGCTCAAGAGGTACATACTCCATGTGTCATGTCAGCTGACTGCATATCATGTGTTGCAATTCCATCAAAGTCAAGGTATTTCCGGTGAAATTGTCTTCAACTTTTATCTTTGATAGCGAACGCAAGGAGCATAATAATACTTTTCAGTCAAGATAGCAAGCAACAAGCAGAAGTAGTGCAAGACACTCTACAGTTGCACTGTTTTGTTCCAGCATCTGTATCTCAGGCATTAATAAAAAACAGTTTGTTTTAAACTGAAGGGAGAGTGGTGGATATTTAAAAATCAGTGTAACTTGAAGTGTAATGACTGCAAGTGTAAATCTATTATTGGAATTCTAAATCATGGAATGTTAACTTTGTGCTGCGTGAAGAGAGTAATGAACCAAAATATCAGCTATAGCTATTTCAGTGTTTGTGTGCTTAACAGTTTGACCCTGACAGAACTGCAACACATGATATGTAATTAGCTAATTAGCTGGCACACAGAGTTTGTACCTCTTAACCTACATGAAGCCAGTTTTACTGCTCACCTGCGCAGCTTGGTAAGTTATTTAATTTCTCTGTATTTATTTGGAATTCCAGTCTGAATTTTTTCTAGGATTATATGGCATCATTAAGTTATATTTTAAATTTTTTTCCATAAATTTAATGTAAAGAGTTAGTATTGTTAATGATGTTTGTAACATTAATGACTTTGTGGAAATAAAAATATTAAACTTTTCCACACATGTTCAAAGTTTGTCACAGATATGTAGACAATCTTTTTGCAATAGTACCTAATAAATTCATCCAGGATTCCCTGAAACTTCTGAACTTACAAAACAGAGCCATACAATTCACCATGGAAATGGAAGAGAAAGATTTTTTACCATTTTTGGACTTAAAAATAATTAGATGCGAAAATAAAATCAGTTTTGGTATTTACAGAAAACCTACCCACTCAGAAAACTACATAAAAACTAACAGCTTCAACCCAGTTCCACACAAACTTGCAGTCCTAAACAGTTTATCTTACAGATTGGTTTTTACTCCATTATCAGAAGAATACAAAAAAGAATACAAACACATAGTTAACACAGCAATTAATAATGGATTCAACAAACAAATCATTGATAAGAAAATAGCATAATTCAAAAAACAGAAGCACTTGAAAGAAATCACTAAACTCTCTCAACAAAGCAATATGATTTTCAAAAAATTCAGTTACCATCCAAGTAAGCACTACAAATTCCACATCTTCAAAAACTACAACATTATCTTGGCCCCACAAAATAATCTCGGCATAGAGAAATTACTATGCAACAAGTCAAAGGACTAGATACCACAGAACAAAAAAGCAGGAATCTATCAAATCAATTTCCCAGATTGTGACCAGATTTACATAGGGAAAACCAAGAGGAATTTAGAAACCCAGCTAAAAGAACACACCAGATGCATCAAATACAAACAAATGGATAAATCTGCAGTTGCACACCATTTTTGAACTTCCAACCACAACATTACACCAAAGATAAAACTTTTAAAAGCTACCAAACACGCTGCAGAGTTGGATGCTTGGAAAAAAAAAAAAAATTCATATAATAAAAATCAAGCTACGTGTAATGAACTTTGATTTGGCTCCACAAAACCCTTTATGGAAGTTTATTGGCTCACCACTAGATGTCATCTGAACCAACCATACTTCAAACAATATCCCCTCCGAAGGGGTGTCGCCTTGCCGTGGCGGAGGGGCTCAGTACCCGAACCAGACGGCCTGCTACGTGTGTCTTTGTGACCGCTGGTAGGCAAGAGGTGAGGGGAAGCTAAGAACATTCCAACGGGTAGATGAGGCTCGTTAGTCTTGGTCGACGACTCATCTAGGAGAAGAGGACTCCGAAATCAAACTCCCCCAGGGGAACCTACCACGGTAGGTCCGGGTTTGGCGAACCCGGGGCCCCGAGCTGCTCACTATCACTTCACCCCCTCCACCTTCATTAACTGTGCCACGTGCAGCATTTTATGTTGTTTTTTATATCACCCTCTTCCTCTTCTAGGTTTATTCCGATTATTAGTTAGTAAGGCCTTAGTTTTATAACTCCTGTCTCACCAGCAGGGATCTTTCCTATCTCCGTGGTCCTGTCCCACGGTTTTCAGCGCGGCCCCCGACTTGTGTGCTCTTCGGAGGTCTCAGGCGCGAAGGTTGTGCGGACCCTTCACACTGCCCCCATGTGTAGCCTTAGGTGCGGAGCCCGTCCACACGTCATGTACACCCACGTAGCTCCTTGAGGGCACGGCCGGTGTTAATCTCCCGACGGCCGCGTGCCGTCGGGTTAGTATCACCGGCCGGACGTGTTACCGCTGACGGAGCCCCGGTGTAATCAACCCGAAGTCCCCTGAATCCACGCTGACTCCGTTGAGGCAGCGTGTGCTAAAGCGGGGAGCCACAGGCGGTTATTCCTGTGGTGGGGGCATAAAACCGGGGTGTCACGTGGTGAACGGTTTACCCATGCGGACAAGCAGTGGAGATCGGAGGGTAGCTCCTCTGAAGTACGCCTTGAGGTCAGTCATGGAGGGGTCTCCATGGCGGCACAGACCGTGGAGATTTTGGTGTCTTTTATCCTTTGACCCCGGATGGCAGGCTGACGCCGACAGTTCCGGATGGGGGTCCAAATAATCATGTCTCCGCGCAACCCCTCTTCCTTTGACCCTTTCTTGGTTTTGACTTTGGCATGTGACGGGAAAACGATAAAGGACCTTAGCCCATTTTATATAAAACGAGAAGTCGACAGAATATGTGGCCCGGTTAAGAACGCGACCAGAGTTCGAGACGGTACGCTGTTGATCGAAACCAACACGGCAGACCAGACCCAGAAACTTTTAAAGGCGAGTTTGTTGGGCTCCTACCCAATTCGGGTAGCCCCACACAAATCGCTCAACACATGTAGGGGAGTTGTCACCACCTCCAGTCTGGACAATCTGTCGAACGATGAGATTACCACCTGTCTCTCCGACCAGCGTGTGTGTCAGGCTTACCGTCTTACCAAAAAGCAGGATGGCAAGGATGTGCCTTTGCGTACGGTGTTTCTGACGTTCAGAGGAACTAAATTGCCCGAGTATATCTTTTGTGGCTACGAACGTGCCGCCGTACGCCAGTATGTGCCGAACCCCATGCGCTGTTTTAGGTGCCAACGGTTCGGCCATACTAAGACCCTGTGTAATAATCCTGCTATATGTGAGCGCTGTGGTTTAGCAGCCCATGAGGACCCGACATGTACACGGGATCCCCTCTGTGTGAACTGTGAAGGGAAGCATCCATCCAGCTCGCGTCAGTGTGCGAAGTTCTTGGATGAGAAGTGTATACAAGAATTGCGCGTGAAAGAACATCTCACGTTTCCAGAAGCGCGTCGTCGCTTTGAGCAGCTGAAACCTGCTACCACCACAGGTTATGCCTTGGCTGCCCGACGCGCTCCTGCCAGCAGCGTAGCGATCCAGCACGTTCCTGTGTCAGATGCTTCTACACAGACTGACCTACCTGCGAATACCCCTTCACTGTCTCGTGCCACAGCTGCACCTGCTACTACATCTATAGCCGTGCAGACACCAGCTCACAAGACAATTAGCCGCAGCCAGCCTGTTGACAGCCATTATTCTAGGCCTTCTGGTCGCGCCAGCAGTCGCACATCGTCCATGAAGTCCCGCTCCCGCTCTCGTTCAGCGAGCCGCCGGGGATCTTCAGACTCCCGGACGTCGGCGGAGTCACCAGACGATGGCGAATCTAACCTACCCCGTCCGAAGTCGGTTAAGGTAAAGATGAAAAAGAAAAAGATGAAGACGAATCCCTAATTCTTCTTTACCATGGAAATAATCCAGTGGAATGTTAATGGGTTCCGGGCACGTGTTCCGGACGTACAGCATCTCGTTTCGCAACGGTCTCCATCAATCGTCTGTCTACAAGAAACGCACTTGCACCCTAACCACGCATTACAACTTCGTGGTTTTTCGGCATTTAGACATGACTCTGCAGCTGATAGGCGAGCCAGCGGGGTGTTGCTATCCTGGTGGCGCATGATATCTCTGCCACCAGTGTGCCACTCAACACGCCGCTACAAGCTGTAGCGGTGCGTGTGCAGCTGCAGAGCCTCTGTTTCTCCCTTTGCAATGTCTATCTGCCACCGGTCAGTGTCGTACACACGAACGATCTTCGGGCTCTCTTGGCACAGATTCCGCCACCGCTCATCTTTCTCGGCGATCTGAATGCCAAGCACTCTCATTGGGGCTCCGACATTGACGATGCCCGTGGGTGCCTTGTAGCAGACGTTTGCCATATGTCCGGCCTAGTCATATTAAACACTGGCGTGCCTACTTACTTATCATCTGCCTATGGTACACACTCCGCACTTGACGTTTCATTTAGCAGTCCGTCACTGGTACCTCTACTCGACTGGTCGGTACTTTCCGACTTATTTGGCAGTGATCATTACCCCATTAGCATTCACCTATCGGGCCACAATTCTGTGCCAACACGCTTTCCACACTGGATTATTTCCAAGGCTGACTGGGGGAAGTTTCGTTCCCTCATTCACCTAACCGACGATGGTTTTACCACCATTGACGACATGGTGGAGTATTTTACTTACTCTATCCTTCGTGCAGCGGATTCCAGCATTCCTCGTGGTTCCACTACACCTCGTCACGTTCCTGTGCCTTGGTGGTCCGAGGAATGCCGTTTGGCTACTAAAGCACGCAAGCGTGCATTGCGTATCTTTACATTACATCCTACGCAGGCGAACTTTGTCGCTTTTAAGCGTGCTCGTGCTAGGGCAAGATTTATACTTCGAGACGCAAAACGCAAATCGTGGGAAAAGTATGTATCTTCTCTTTCCCGTCGAAGTTCGGCGCAAAAGGTGTGGACTGCTGTTCGGCGAATGTACGGCAAGTGTCGCCGGACGATCATCCCCGGCCTTGCCGTACAGGGCTCCCGTTACACCAGCGAGCAGGACATCGCCGACGCCCTTGCCGAGTGTTTTGCCTGTACTAGCCAAACCCAAAGCTATGATAGAGCGTTTTTAGCTATCAAGGAATCTGCGGAGCAGATAGGCCTTAGTTTTAACAGTGCCCAAAGTGAACCGTACAACGCACCATTTACCGAGGCGGAGCTAGCGCATTCCTTGTCCCTAGCAAAGAATTCTTCTCCCGGTCCTGATGACATCCACCGCCAAATGCTGCTTCATCTTCCACCTGCAGCTCTTTCCTTCATGTTGAGCATGTATAACCGCATCTGGCATCAGCAGGTTTTTCCGTCTTCCTGGCGAGAGGGCATTGTCATCCCTATCCCTCGACCAGGAAAAGACCGGACACTTCCCTCTAGCTACCGCCCTATCTGCCTGACGAGTGTCGTCTGCAAGACCTTGGAACGGATGATTAACACTCGCTTAGTGTGGTGGCTAGAGACGAATAACCTGCTGAGCAATGTTCAGTGCGGATTTCGTCGCTATCGCTCCAGTGTCGACAACCTGACGCGCATGGAGGCATACATACAGAATGCGTTTCTCCTGAAGCAGCATGTCGTGGGTGTCTTCTTTGATCTGGAGAAGGCCTACGATACTACTTGGCGCTATGGCATTCTCCGTACTCTACACGGTTATGGTTTGCGCGGTCACTTAGCCGTTTTCCTTTTTAACTTTTTACTCATTCGCCGTTTTCGTGTCCGTATAGGCAACACGCTGTCTCAAGAGAAGATCCAGGAGAATGGTGTACCCCAGGGATCCATCCTCAGTGTCACACTTTTCGCAGTTGCCATTAATGGTATCACTAGTGTTGTTCGTAGCGGTATCCCGATGTCGCTGTATGTTGACGACTTTGCGATCTACTATCGCTCTTATAGTTTGGAGCACATCGAGCGTCAACTGCAGCTGACCATAACCTCCATCGCCGAGTGGGCATTACGCACGGG
Organism: Tenodera sinensis; assembly: GCA_030765045.1. NCBI lineage: Eukaryota > Metazoa > Arthropoda > Insecta > Mantodea > Mantidae > Tenodera > Tenodera sinensis. The sequence continues at coordinate 92,815,797 of CM060961.1, read as the reverse complement.
CTTTCGGCTGTCCCCTACGAAAACACAGTGTCTACACTTTCACCGACTGCGAGGAGTACACCCTCCTCCTGATCTTCATCTCCGCGACACACGTCTTCCTTTTGTACCGCACCTTAAGTTCTTGGGCCTACACCTCGACAGTAAACTCACATGGGAGCACCATATCCGCTATCTTCGTGCTTCGTGCGATCGTTCGCTTCGGGTACTCAGGGTCTTATCTGGGGCATCTTGGGGCGGCGATCGCACCGTCATGTTGAGGTTGTATGGCTCTCTGGTCCGGTCCAAATTAGACTACGGCTGTTTTATTTATGGCGCGGCGTCTGCGTCTAAACTCCGGCTTTTAGACACAGTACATCACACTGGTATCCGTCTCGCTACTGGGGCTTTCCGCACCAGCAGAATCGATTGTCTGTATGCTGATTCTGGCGAACCTCCACTGTCTGTTCGACGCTCTTTATTACTTTGTTCTTACGTGGCAAGGCTGGCCGCCCATCCAGGTCACCCTTCGTTTCCACCCGTGTTGCGTCCAGACCTCGCGCACCGTTATATGCGAAATACAACTATCTCCCGTCCAAGTGGTATCCGGTTTCGTGAACTGCTTGCTGCACACGCCCTTCGACTGCCAGCCGTAGAGCGGCATTCACGTGGCCGATGTCCTCCCTGGCAACTCCAGCGCGCACGCTTTGACCTGGAGCTGTCGGGCTGTGTTAAGATAGCTACCCCTCATTCCGTGTTTCGCCAACTATTCACGGAACTACTGGGGCGATACCGGACTTCCTGTCCGGTATTTACCGATGGGTCCCAGATGGGTAGTTCGACGGGTTGCGCCTTTATATACAACGGTGACGCTCATACGTACCGCCTACCGGACGCCAGTTCAGTATTTACCGCCGAGTTGTTTGCCATATTTTATTTCCTCCTTTTTATCTCCAGTTCAGGTCCTGGAAGTTTTATAGTTTGTTCCGATTCTTTTAGCGCTCTCCAGGCCCTGCAACAGTTCATCGGCACCTCGGCATTGGTTGTTAAAATCCAGACGTTGATTTCTCAGCTACTGTCTCGCGGATACCAGTTTGTTTTTACGTGGATCCCAGGCCATGTGGGTATTCCGGGTAACGAGGCGGCGGATGCGGCTGCAAAGTCTGCATGTCGCCTTCCGGAGTATTCCACCCGTACGCTCCCCTATATAGATGTGCAGAAATATTTTCGTCGCCATCTATTTGCTCTCTGGCAGGAATCTTGGGAAGCGTTATCTGGCACTCAATTACGGACTATCAAGGACACGGTACAACCCTGGCATACCAGCTGCAGGAATTCCAGGCGGGAAGAAGTGGTTTTAACCCGCCTGAGGATAGGCCATACCCGAGCCACGCATGGACACCTTTTGCGTGGTGATCCGGAGCCTGTCTGTACGACGTGTAATATTCCAATCTCCGTCGCACATGTCCTTCTTGATTGTCCGCAATACGCTCGTGAGCGCCAGTCTGTTGGCCTGGGCCTTACACTGTCGTCAGTTTTAGGCAACGACCCAGCATCTGTGAATACAGTGCTGCGGTTTTGTTCCACAATTGATTTTATGAAGCAAGTGTAAGGATATTTTATTTTAGAGATTTTAGCCTTTTAGATGGCCGTATTTTTGGGTTTTTTAACGTTTTAGTGTTTTTTACTTTGTAGCAATTTTAAGTTTCTGTTTTTAGCATTTTAAATGAAACATTTTAATAGTTGTTTAGAGGTTTTTTATCTATTTTAACCGTAGATTTTTAGTTTTTAATGGGAGATGTTTTAACACTTGACGTAATGTAATTTTACTTCTGGACTCGGGGCCCTAATGACCAAGTTGTCGACGGGCCCTTAAACCCGACTCACTCACTCACTCACTCAAACAATATCAACAAGAACCAGTTGTTTAATTCACTGGGCTCTTGAAACCAGTGAAGTTTAATTATATGTAAGTGATGTTTTGTGTTTTAATCCGGCTCAGTTTTCATTATAATTTAATTATTTTTTGTTTAACGTATAAATGAAGTATATATTTCAATATTCAAAATGAGCAACAGATCATATTTATCTGAAAAATAATACCATAGACATTTACATTTATGTAGAACGGTGTGCGTAAAATATCTGTAAATTTAAGGTTTTGTATTTACCAAAATAATTAATTTACAGGCTAATAAAAGAATAGGTGTAAAAATTTTTTCATTCGCAGAACATGTAAATTTAATATCAATGAAATCGCAGATGTGAAAGTCAAATTTTGTGCGATTTGACATGGAATGATGCATATACCACATGAAACACTTCCAGGGCATATCAGTTCCTGTGCAATTGAGTTCTACTATCCTTCAGATTCCCGTGATCTTTACATCACCTGAACTTACCCAAGTATTGTGCTGTACGGATCAATCGACAACTGTGGCTGACTTACGCGAGAAGATATTCTGTTTATCAGGGATCTGCAGCAACTGGTTTTCAATGTTATTTCAAAATCTGCATGGTCGCTTTGAATACTAGTTAATAACACTAATTTTAAACATTTATCATATCATCCCGTTAATTAATGAATAACAACTCCAATGCTGTATATTGCTCTAGTACTGTATATTTTGGTGCATACTATAATAAGAAATTCAATACAGGGAGAAAAGGTAATGTCTCATGACCATAACATATGAAGACATTCTCACCTATTGCAGCTATGGATACCAAATTATTTCATGATTATTTCCTATAATTTATAATGCTAAGATTGCATAAAATGCTGTATCCAACTAATGGATAATCTTATGACACGTGTGAAAATTATCAAAACCTTCATCCACACCAAATCATTAAGGCTATCCATTTGTTGCATAAATTAGTATTATTTGGCAGGTAGCCTCTTTTTATACAACTTCTAAATGCATGAGGGCTTTTTATTATAACTTTCTGGTCTGCAAAAATTGTTTCCATAGAGATCTTTGTCAAATATTTTAAGAATGTCCCAAGCAGTTATGAATATTAGTATTGTTAGGCACCTTGCTATGATAAAAAGTTTTAGAACTTTTTTCAATTTCTTTTGTTTGTACCAGGTTGTGTAGAACATAGAATGGCAGCAGAATTATGTGGTGCTATTAAAATGTAAACTTTAATCAAGCTAACCACGCTAGCTTTTTGTACACCAGATATTAACCTATTTTAAGAAGATACAAATAAATCAGTCATTTTATAAAATTTTCATTGAAATTTTTAACTTTAAACTTTAAAATACACACATAGAAAGTTAAAATAATATTTTAAACAAACTTTGCACTCTTATTTATAGTGCTCGCTTACTATTAGCTTTATTTATATACATTCCAAGAACAGTACAAGAAAGTAAATTATCATTAGGCTAGCCCCAATCATAGAAATGGCAGTTTATTAATAAATAAATCAGGGATGCAGAGTAAATAACTGGGATGTGGAAAATGTGCATTTTGTTAAAAAGTACCAATTTTTGTGAGCTCTATTGCTAGCTTATTGCTAATGTTTCATTACTTCCTTTCAATATATTTTTGTATACGAAGTACAGAAAAAGCATGTGTAGAAAGTTATACAGTAGAAAGGGAGTAGCAAACTAAGCATTCTGAGTGTAGGAACAAGGATTACAATTTGCCAGTCAAAATGAAATGTAATTTGAATTACGCCTGTGTATGTCATATTGTCTCTACTAATGGTAGTGTGCAGATTGAGAAATTAACCATTACAGGTGTTTTGTGTTCTTTTCACTGAACAAGACAAGAGTTCAGTATTATTTTTTCACCCAGTAGGGTTCACAACATAAATGCAGCTTTGAACATCAGATGCTTTTAGTACAAAGACAAGTATATGCAAGAATGTACTTTGTTTATATCTGTCATACCACAAACAGATTTCATAATCTAAGACTAACAGGAAGGATTTAATGTGGTTGCACGTAATATTCTCAAATTGCTCATTTTGATGCTGCTTTTCTACTCTAAAATTTTCTGGACATTATTCTGGACAGAATTTTTTTATGGTGTTATTGTGGTATGTTTTCTTTTCTTTGTGTTTTCTCTGAAATGAGTACTTCTAAGTGGAAACTATACAGTTTGCATTCATAGTTTCAAATTTTTATTTAAACACAACATTGGCTCACTTTTAAACCTTCTTAACTATTTTGCACTAAAATTTAAAGAATGGGTTTCTGAATTATTATTTTACATAACTCCAGTATGTAAAACATTAGTATTGAAATAGGACTAGTGTTAATTTTTAATAATGCGTATATTTTTTCTAGTTGACAAAGTATACTTTACATGAAACAAAACTGTAATTATTTTAAGGATGTTTGCTTGCATTTAAGAAAAATGATCTATTTTATGAATACTAACATTATTTGTGGTTTGATTTTTAATATTTGTATAAAAGATGTCTACTGAGGTTAATGTTATGTTTTACATATTTTTAATACAGTGTTACAGTTTATGGTTTTTATACTACCTTTGTGTTGTTTTATTCTTTTAATGTCAGTTTTGGCAAATAAATAAGATTTACAAAACTAATCATTATGAACAATTTGTTTCTAAGAATGTTTATGCTGTCATACACTTGATTTCATATCTACTCTTTTTAGTATCTGCAGATGAGACATCCCTTGGACAAGTTGTTGAACTAACAGAAGCAAAGCTATTAGAATTGATAGAATCAGCATATCCTAATCCAGTAACCGTAGAGGAGTTAGCAGAACAACATGGCTGGGAAGCAGAAGCAGTAGGTTCAACTCTTGCAACACTACAGGAGAAAGGATTGGTACAGGCTCTAGAACATGGTGCCTTTACAAGAGCAGGTCAAGCAGACACAAATGTGCAGGTATGCCTGGTTTCAAATATAAATTCTTAATTGATAATCTTTTTTCTTGGAAGTTTGAAAATAGTGTAATAATCAGTTTAATCCAAAAAGGTAAGTCGATTAATAGCATTAAACAACACTTACTTACTTATAATTTACTGGAACATGTTTCGGAGGCTGACTTTCCTCCATTATCAACTGGACATCGATTGGTTCTCCCTAGTTGGATGGTGATGTTTCCTCTGAGGTCTCCTCTGGTCGTGGTTCAAGGAACTTGCTGAAGATATCCTTCTGGGGATGTCGAAATTGAGTACTCTGTTTCTATTTTTCAAAATTAAGATTTGTTCCCAAGTGGACAGCTCTTGTTTTCCTGTTAAGTGTTTAAGGAATTTTGGCTCTGACTTTATGTTGTGGTTTTTTTTATCCAAAAGTGAGTGGCAACTGCTGATTTTTCCAACTGCTTGTTTTTTTACATTTCTAAAGTGTTCCTTGAATCTTATTTCTAAATTTCTTTTGGTTTTTCCTATATACACTTCATTACAGTTGCTGCATTCAATTTGGTGTATGCCAGATATTTTATTGGGTGGGATGGCATCTTTGATGTTTAAGTTCAGTAGAATTTTTATGGAGTAGTGGTTCACTGGTGCTAGCTGAATGTTCTGTTCTTTGAAAACTTTTTGAAGACCCAAGGATGGAATGTGAATATATGTTGTTGTTAGCTAATGCTGGATTTCTGACAATGAAGTCATTAATCCTCTTGCTCTCCAATATTTTTCACTGATGGATGGGGCACTAGAAGTGGCCGGGCATATTTGAAGGTGGTCTCGATCCATTTCCTCTTGTAGATCACATAGAGGACAGAGTGGTGAAGAATATATCCCAATTCTGTTTAAATGTTTTGCCAGACAATCATGTCCTGTAATCAACCTGAAGGTTGCAACTGCTGTTTTTCGAGGATACTCAGGAATCACTGTTTGAATGTATGGTAGTTCCCATCTTTTATTCTTTGATTTTTCATAGTAATATTTTGCAATAATTTTTTTGAATTCAGAGTTGACTAATCTTTTAGCTGCATAAAATGGTAAATTAACTGTAGATTTCTGTACACCGCTGGTACCCTTTTTTGCAAGAAAATCAGCTTTCTCATTACCACTCAGTCCACAGTGAGCCGGTATCCATTGGAAGACTAGGTGTTTTTGAAGTGCTGTTAGATGGCTAAGCATCTTCCAACATTCTATAATAGTTTGGTTTTTTGGTGACAACTTGGAAGTAATTGCTATAATTGCAGCCCTGGAATCTGAGAGAATAACTGCTTGCTGAAAATGTGAAATTCTGTACAAAAGATTTTGTAGGGCCATTCGAATTGCTTCAATTTCTCCATCAAAGTTAGTAGTTCCATAACTTAAAGATTTGTAATAGGAAAAGAGGTGACATGTGACTCCAGCACCTGCTCCATCTTTGTTTGATATAAATGATCCATCAGTATAAATATGGAGCCACTCATGTTCTGGAAACCTAGTATGGATTGTCTCTAATGCCAATAATTTTAGAACACTAGTTGGAGTATTACTTTTTTTAACTTCTTCTGTCAGGTGTAAATAATATGTGATGTCTAATGTATGTGTTGGATTGACTTTAGATATAAAGTTTTCCTTTGAATTAGGAAGGTGTACATCCTTCTTGATGTCTTGAATTTTGGAAAGAAAGCTCTCCTGAGTCTTTAGTGTATGTGTAAAATTTCTTTTGTGCCATGTATTGAATGGGAGTCTGATCAACTTTTCGTGTTGAATAAGAGCCGCTTTTTCTATTTCATATTCAATGGGGTATTGGTTGGTTAGTATTTCCATAGCTGCTATTGGTGTGGTTTTGATAGCACCTGTAATTAATCTCAGACTTTGGTTTTGAAAGATTTGAATTTTTTTTGTGTTTGCTGTTACAAGAACTTCGCTGCAGTAAGTAAACAATGGTTTTATATATATATTATATGTTGTGTTAAGCGTTGTTCTGGAACATCCCCACTTCATTCCTGTTAAACGTTTTAACAGTGAAAGGCGCCTCTCTGCTCTTTGTATTACATTTTCTATTTGTTTGGTCCATGTAAGTTTGGTATCAAATGTAACTCCTAAATACTTTGCTTCCTTTGTTTCTGGTAATTGTTGACCCTCAAAATTTAGTTTTATTTTTAGTGGTTTTTTTCTTAGTGAAAAGATTTGGTAGTTTGATTTTGTTGTATTAACAGTCATTAAATTTTCTTTGGTCCACCTCTGTAAGTTGGTTAAGGATTGTTGTATGGTTTTTTCCAGTTCTGTACTTTTGCTTTTTGGTTTTGAAGTCCACATTACCAAGTCATCAGCAAATAGTGCACACTTCACACCTGATTCTTGTATTTGTTGTGGTAGATCATTAATAAATATATTAAAAAGTGTAGTGCTGAGCACTGCACCTTGTGGCAAGCCACGGTGTATTTGTTTATATTTAGATATATTTCTTCCATATCTGGTTGCAATAAAGCGTTGTGTTAGGAAATGATATAGCCATGAAAACATTTGACCTTGTATCCCTATTTTTTTTACTTTCTTTAGTAGTTTTGTTCTGCATATAGAATCATATGCGCTTTGAAAATCAATAAAAACTGATAAATTATCTTCTTTTCTATTGAAGGAGTCTTTGATTTCTTGACTGAGAAGTAAGACTTGTTCATTTGTAGAGTGGAACTCTCTGAATCCAGCTTGACATGGGGATATTAAATTTTGTGATTCTAGAAACCAATTTAATATGAATATATGTGACAATACAAATACTGGCAAAATCTGCCACCATCATCAACAAAATACTGTAGGCCTAACCACATCAAATTCAATATGAGACAATGTTTTAGTGATTACTTCTTAAAGGAAGATAAATTGTAGTGCATTTGACTCATGAGTATATATGCTTGAAACTGTGTGACTTTTTGTGAAGAAATAACCCTAGTTTTCCTCTCTGTTAGTGTCCATGAAGTGCTAATTTATGGATCTCAGATCATAAATTCATCAGTGATATCCATTTGTCAACTGTCTGAGGAAACACAACAGGCATGTGACAAGGATATTAAACAATAGCATCATACAAGAACAAGTTCTCATCGCAATACAATGAGTGATCTGCTGAACAATTTGCTGCTGTCATTGGATCCTTCAATTTTGAGTTTACGAAAGCTGTATGAAAAACTAGACTCCTGTCTGTGAAGAAGACAAAAGTTGCTTTATTTGAGTGAAACTGATTTGCAAGGCAAAGAAGAAGAGGGAGCAAGCATGGATGATGAGCAGCAGTATCCGGACACTAATGTGGAGTATGATAATTCATAAAATGCATCCATTTATTTGAGATAAGGCTACTAAATAACAAACTGCATTACATTTATGCGTTGATATGTGCTTCATAGCTGTTAATATCTACAAAAATACTTTTGTCCCATTTTGACTACCATCTGGCTTGCTGTGCAGTGTGCTGAGGAAAACTACCAAGGTTGCTGCAGTGAAAGCAAACTATGCATATATGTGACCAGCATCTGGCTATAAATCCAACACATGGTATTAATATACAGGTGTCCTGAATTTAAGAATACAAATTGCAAGGATTGTCAAGGGGTTTCATAAACATTTAAACTTATGGTCTCTGAATAAGGAAAAATTGAAGCTATTAACAGTGAAGCAACAAGATTCCAAAGTAAGAACAAATTAGAAACTAAAAGCTTCACTTATCTTAGTAATGCTGTTATTTGCTGACCCTGGGTTTCAAGCTGTGTCCAGCTCATTCTCAAAGCCATATAAACAAATCACGACTTGTGTTTAAAAACACCAACAGTAAGTTTGTTGGCATAAATAAATAATAATTACCATCTGAAGGTTATTTAATCCTGGGATATAAAGTACTTACAATAGTAAGTCACCATTGGGGTAATTTGTCTCTGATGTGAGACTGCCTTTGTGGTTTACCAGGAGAAATACGAACTGGTTTGAGAATTTAATGCCATTCTTGCAGTTTGTCACAATAGCTCAGTGGTTAGAGCAGCCGCCCGGTAAGCGGAAGGTCTGTGGTTCAAATCCCAGTTGTGGCATTGAATTTTTAAGTTCCAGTTCTACCTCTCAAACTTTGCCCACACATGGCTTGTGTGTTTAAAAACACCAACAGTAAGTTTGTTGGCATAAATAAATAATAAGTTGAAAAGAGTTTGAAGAAAAAATCTGAAATCATGAAAGAATAAGGGATACCACCGAGCACTTGGTCAACTTATCTGTAGAATAAGGAGATAATTTTAAGCAGTGCCTCAAGTGAAAATGGAAAGAGTCAAAACAGAGTGAGACAACCATGAGATCCTGCTGGATATATGTACCTGTATTGCTAAAATGTGAATTTTAGATGTAACTTTTGTAAATCAAATTTTCGGATATTTTGCATTTTTTTCTTGTACCTTCATCCATGTTTCACTGTATGTACATCCTAAGAAAAATAAATCAGCAACAGCCAGAGAGGGAGAGTTAGATTCAGAAAGCATTGAAAGCATTCACTGATATTGGGTGCACAATACATGATTTAATACCATCTTGCATTCATTTTTAAGCATGCAATATGTAGGGAGAATTTTATACTTTGGTTGCATGCATGAAGCAGAGCGAGGAAATGCATGTGTCTCATAATTCAAACAATCTGGTTGGAATTCTTGGTTATGATATAAAGTAATGAAGGGCTTCACTCATATACTGGGTTATATCTGTTGTTCATTTGTGTCATGTGCATATGTCCAAAATAATAAGTAGAAAATCAGAATAACAGAAATTCAACACTTACATGTCCAACCATAGTGAAAACTGTCAGTAAGGAAAATTTGTAGCTTTTATCAAATAACTGTAGAAAAATGACAGCTAAAAACTCTTGTTTGTCCATCTATTGCTATAAAAGTTTATAGTCATATATTATAGGTTGTGAGATGAGACATGAGCAATTCACTTATGTAGATGTGCAGTGGCACTCTTCACCTGAGAGGCTGATGATGGGGGAAGTTACGCAAATATGTATGTGCAGAAGTCATAACGTTTCTGTCCATGAAGGAGTGAAGTTCGCTAGCATAGCTTTAGTACATATTGCTAATGACATTATCTATGTATAACAATTAGCTTTATAACAGTGATTTCGCTATAACTATGGCTATGTGCCAACATAACTTTCATGTGAACTGCAATTATTTCGCTGTACACTGTTATAGTGTTTTGCAGCAAACTGACACGTCTATTCCCCCCTCTCAGCCATTGCAGAGGTAGAGAAGGAAAGCAGCTTCCCCTAATTGCAAGCATTGTTCATGTCTTACCACACGACCTATAGAACATTTTCAGGGAGGAAATCATTGCTCACCTTGCTCCTTAATATTGCAGACTTAGTTATTCAGCTGATATCAACAACATTTCAGTATTATTTCATTAGACATTATGTTAAAATAATGATGATGATGACGATATAATTATAAAATGTGCTTGAAATAATTTAATAAATAAGCAAAATTCAGCATGAAATAACACTAGCCTGCAAAAAGAAATTTTTCCTCCGCTGGTTTGAGATCTGAAAGATGATATTCACTAATTTCGCTGTTCTAAATTGAATGGTGATTACAGTTTTTCTTTATCACTTAAGGTTTTTCTATAAATCACTAAATATTGTAATGAAAATAATGAAAAATGGCATGTTTGATGTTAAAAAAGTGTGTTATAAATAAGTAAAGAATGAAAAATTTCTTGGTAAACAATAAAAATAAATACCTACATACCTGTAAAAGAGAGTATGAAGTTACATTTTCCTTGCCCAGAAGGATGGCTGCATTGATTTCTGTTAATAGCCTGACTGAGCGATTTCCCTTTTCAAGCACCAACAGTAGTTCGCTAGTATCACAACATTCCACCGACCCAGATATCTCATCTCCATCTTTTTTATTTCTTGTTGGAATCTTTCACCTTGTTCATCACCAAGGGATCCTAAATTATCAGGAAAATAGTCTAGATGCGAATACAAAAAGTGAAGTTTTAAACTCATATTACACCCAAGTATTCATAAGTTTTCTAACATATTTCTCACAATTACTTCATACTGTGGATCCTTTTTATTTCCCAGAAACTTATTGACTACTTCTTTGAAAGCACATCATGCTTGAAGTACTCTATCATCATGACATCCAAAAATGCACTGACCTTCATTACCTGCCTTATCTGAGGTCCATCAAGTGTGCCCTCTTTTATCTTAGCTTCAGGCATCACAGGAGATTTGCTACTCAAATATTTGAAATACGAACCATTTTTGTCCAATGCTTTCACGAATTGTTTTATAATGCTTACTTTTATATGCAATGGAGGTAATAACATTTTGTTTGCATCAACTAGACTGGCACGAATTACATTTTTTTCTCCTGGTGTTAAACTTTTTCTCTTAGGCCACTGTCTCGTTGTCCAATGTTTAACCCTATCTCTACTATCCCATTCGCATAAAAAACATGGGTATTTTGTGTAACCTCCCTGTTGTCTTAGTAAGATACTGGATACCTTTAGGTTCCCGCACAATAGCCATTGATGTTCCTGGTAATTAATCTTTTCTAAAATGCCTTCATGGTTTCCATATCTCTCTTAGGAAAACAGAATGTTCAAGTGGTATTGAGGCAAATTCACTTCAATTGTGCAATAAAACAGCTTTTAGACTTTGTTTTGAAGCATCAATAGATAAACGCCAGTCATTACTATCATATGTTGGTCTTCCCAGTTGCTGAATTAAACCTGGTACATCACTGCAATAAACAAGTTAGTCTTCCATCTTAAAGAACTTGGTAAGTTCTTTATTTCCTATACCAGGAAAATGTGGTGTCTGGGCCCAGCATATTTTTCTCTTTTAATCTTGATCCTAGTAATTCACTCTTGTCCTTGGTAAGATCTAAGTCTCTTACTAAGTCATTCAACTCTTCTTGACTAAAACGCTGTGTCTTGTCTTCAACAGTGTGTGCTGGGAAATACTCATCAACATTGAAATTTTCAGTTGACCCAGAGACTGCACAGGTCTTAGAGCTGATGCAAGACCATCTGGATATTTAATTTTTGATTTATTTTTTTTATTGTACCTAGATACGTTACACATGCAGAAGTAACAATCATTATGATTTTTTTGTTCATGCCATATCATAGGAATCCCGAACTTCAATGATTTCTGTTTTCCATTATACCATTGCCTTAGTCCTTTACTACATGTTATACAAACAGTATGTGGAGCCCATGTTTGATTTTGATGTCCTAGCTTAACATTAAAATATGCAAAATACACCTTTTTAATAAATGATGTAATGTTAGTTTTCTGCTTCTGTAGCAAGAAAGAACCGCACATGTAACAGAAATTATTAGGATTGTTCACACATTTTCTTCTAGAGGAGGTTAAAGCCATTGTTAAAAATGTACCATGACACAATACGAACTAAAAAACTAGAAATGATAAACCTTTTCTGGAAAGCCCACTACCGATCACCGTGAGTTATAAGAAGCAACTAAAGTTCAGGTATATTTTAAGACAGATGTGTCCCTATAAGGGTGAGTAATTACCAGATGTTTGTTTAAGATTCAATGATTGAAAGCTTTATTGCCTGCACATGGTTGGGCAGAGATAAATAAATATTAGCCACTCGTACTCAAACTGCTTACCCTAGTTATCAGCTCATCACGGAAGAACATAAGGAGTGGCTTATTTTGTAAATTTACAGTATTTATGCTCTAAAGATCCACAATGAGTTATTCATCTTAAGTTATAAAATTATAGACCTATAGTAATCATAATTATAGTTTCATACATATGTATTACTGTATAGGTCTAGTGTCCGGCTTAATTAATAAAATTTCGAATTGCATAAAAATGGTAGGTGTTATGGAAAAACTGTTATTTTCAAAATCAGCATAGAAATACCCAATGTTTATCAAAACCAGGAAACTGTTGCAGGCTAGTGTAATTTATTCCACAGTTGTCATCCCTTTACACAATTTTGGAAAGTTTCATGTATAGTAAATCACAGGTTAACAAAATCTGTAAAAATTTTATGTTTATAGGGAAGTACAGTGTATAACAAATTTGTAGAGAGATAAAATTAATCATAAGTATCAACATATTAAAGAAAAATCTGATGTGTTGCATTCATACAACTTTCTCTACTCAAAGTTCTACAAACTGTTCTTTGAAAACTTATTCCTCTTTCCACTTCTTGTTAAAATAAACTTTCATTACACTTTCTTTTTAGTTAAAGAATAAAGCAGGCTTAAGTGATACAGGCTTTTAAAAAGCAGATTGCTAATAGCAATTATACTTGAGAGAGCATAAGTTTTTGAAAATTCAAACCAGTAATAAAAAATATTTTGTTAATGCTCAAGAAGTGTTATTCAACATTAATTGTGCACTTTAACAAGATATAATTTTGCATATTAAGATTTTGTTTCTGTTATGGTTTACCAATTATACTAAAGTCATTCAGAATGAAGAAGACTTCGGATGCTGCTCACAAATATTTGAAATATACATACTTTTATTTGTCATGCAAGTATCTAAAATATATGTTTCTTAAATCAAAATCATCTATTTATATATCAACTATCTACATTTGAGAAGAAAAAAAATAAAGCAAATTTGTTCATATAAATCATAGTTTTGAATGGGAGACTTTCTTTTAAATCGATCATGTCACTTTCTTGGCACATGCACACAGACATGTGTGTGCGTGAAAAAGTGCGTCCTGGATATGGGGTGTGTTACAATGTGTATTTTGGGTGAAATCTGTTCTGAATCTTTGGGTAAAATGAAATACTCTCTCTACTTACTGTACGTGTAAAGTAAGTAAAAGCATACACAGATTACAGATTTTTGCAAACAATCTAATGTTAATTCTTCTGGTAAAATCTAATAGATTTTTATTAATTTCTATCAATGAATTGAGAATGGGCTATTCCATCTCAAATCCAAGCTAGAGGAAAAACTTTTTTAGCTAGCTGAACTGTAACAGATGAAGACTTAGCTTTCTACAGTCTTAAAATTGATTTTACAGTTTTGTGATTAAAATTGTTGAAATTTATTTAATCTTCTTAAAATTCCGAACTTCTATATAGCCCTTAAAGTATTTAAACCAGTTTAAATTGAGCTTTAATTTGACACCTAAAACTGTAAATTAAATGTTGCATAAACGTATTTTTTTATATAAATGAAGCAGCTTTGAATTTTCAAATGCATATACTTGACCTAAAATAAATAATTTTATCATATTCCGTAATTTAAATACAATCAAAAATGTATTTTATGTGCTAGTATCTAGTAAGTAGAGAAGCAGAGAAAGACATATGAAAGTGTTGCGTAAAAGAAAAGTGAGTAGAGAAACCCATGTGCATGTAATAAGTAGCATTTGCATTTCAATCGTATCGAAAATTGTATAAAGCGCAAGTAGAGAAAACCATGTGAATGTAGTACGTTACTATTTCAAACAGATAGGAAATTGAATGGTTTGTAGAAGTTGTTGTTAGCTAATGCTGGATTTCTGACAATGAAGTCATTAATCCTCTTGCTCTCCAATATTTTTCACTGAAACTTAAGAGAGCAATAGCAGTAATAGTAACCGCTTTTTAGAGAGCACCATATTTTTATGTTTTGGCAGTCACATCAAATAAGATGTAGAAGTGGGAGTAGAGAAAGCTATGTGATTGTGTTATGTTAAAGAAAACTAGAGAAAACCATGTAAATGTTACAAATTGTGTAGTAAATTGGATAGCATAGAAACCTTCTCCATGAAAAACTACTTAGATGTTCTGATTTTCCTGGTGATCGGTCATGTGATGTTGGAGTTTATCAACTTCATACATACCAACATCCATTTTTACGAGATATTTTATGTAGATATTTTATATAGGTTTAATACCCAAATGGAAATGTTTAAAACAGCAATGCATTCAAGAATAGTGTATTATGCAAGTTCCAAACTGGTGCTTGATTTTATGTCGTAGAAAAAGCTAACTTTAAAAAAATTTTTCTAGGTTGTACGACAAATGCCTACAATGGCAAAATCAAAGCAACCAACGATAGCTGTGATAACAGCACAATACTGTGAGAAAATGGCTGTGGATGCAATGTTGGAGAATAAGGAAACGTTTGTACGTTACACTACTGTGGGTGAGTATACAAACTGCTATGGATAATCCGAATTCTCACAGTTAAATTAATCATTTTCTCTTTATGTTAAAAGCACATAATGAAACAACAGTCTGCATTTAAAACAGAAATGAATTATTGCTACATTGTATGTTGCACTTTAAATAGTTATATTAGGGAGTTTGATACATACAAGTTGGCCAGCTGCCAAGGAAATTCCATATTTGCTACATTGCTCGCGTTCATTAAGTCTTGGTGTATTAGCAGAATAAAGCTAGATTGCAACAGACAATTTATTATATTCTCATAGTAGCTGGCATAAACATTACTTGACTTACCTCATTTTTCAAACATGTTCACAATCATTAGTGGATAGGAATTAGGGTGGGAGGTGAAACAACTACAGGTAGTTGTAATCTGTATAATCTGCAGATTTAATGTTATATGATGCTATGTAAATGTAAACCCCGCGCGACAGCCCACGAAGGGCCAAGGCCTACCGCCCAGCCGCTGCGTCCCCCACCTCTGCCCACTACAGGCGTCATTGGTGAGGTGCAGTACTGGAGGGTGGGACGTGGTCAGCGCCCCGAGCCCTCCCGGCCAGTTATGCGGTCTTCTCGACCTGGGGCCGCTACTTCTCCATCAAGTAGCTCCTCAATTGGTCCCCCCGGGACCTAACGAGGCTGAGTGCACCCCGTGTATATGATGCTATATGTTCTATAATATGCTTTGTGTAGCATAACTATAATATAACATATAATCTTTCCTGTGTCTGAACTGTAAGTATACATGTTGCACAGGTGCAAAGAAGGTCCAAAAATCTTGAACAGTGAAAGTTTGAAAAAATGTGAAAGGAAAATGTTTCTTTTTAGAAACAAAAGTCCATTGTGATTGTGTGGACTAGTGGCCAGAAAATGGATCTGGAAATCAGTGGTTCAAGCGTGATATATGTTTTTATTCATGTAATTTTTATGCCTTGACTCCTAAATCAAAGAGGCTGATAGTGAATCCATTATGCTATATCCGCCACAATCGTGCATAGTCAAACTAGTGATCAGTATAGATTAGTATCAGTTCTAGCATATCCCACAAATACTCAATGGGATTGAGGTCTGAACTCATGGCAGGCCAGTTCATGTATGTATCTGGAGATTCTGTAAAGTGGCCACAGTGGCGCCAGCTGGATGGATTCTAGCATTGTCTAGCTGCAATACAAACTAGGGCCCCATCCCAACTGCAACAGGCATAACATGATCCAGTACAATATCAGCAATGTACCTGGTAGCACTTTGTCACCCTCTTGACTACCATAAGATCAGTTTTACCCTCGGTACTGATGCCACCTCACACCATGACTGACCCAGCATCAAATCTGTCAATTTTTTTTGACTGTAGTTTCATCACAATGCCCACCACGATGACAATACACATGTAGATGTCCATCACACGTGTTAAACGAAAGTGAGATTCATCTGCGAACAGTACATTGTGCTAGTGACGAAGCTGCCAGTTCCTATGTTGTTGAGCAAACCTCAATCTATCTACCTTGTGATGATGTTCCAATTGAGGGACATTAAAAGGACTTTGCAGTGTTAATCCCACCTCTCGAAGCCTGTTTCATATTGTCTGTTCACTGACAATAATACCAGGTTACTTAGATAGTCCCTAGCAATGGCAGCGCATTGCCGAAGAGTACAATTGACCACGTATCGGTCATCTCTAGTCAACGTTTTAAGTTTTTGACCCTGGCTTGGTCTTCTGGTGTAGATGCCAGTTTCAACAAATCTTTTCCAGACCCAACAACAGATGAAGCCACATTGATCTCTCTAGCCACTGCGTGAACTATCCAATCTTCCTGTATCAATGTGAGGCTTGAACGACCTCAGCTTCGGATAGGTACCTCATTTTGAACTTATTGAATGTAAAAAGTTGTAGAAAGATGTGATACTCTGTTAATGACACGAAAAAGACACTTCACCAATACCTGAATCATTACATTCTATGCATAACCCACTTCATTCAATAAAATGCAATATATTGTAATATTTTTAGCAGGCCATGGCTTTAAAAGTTGTCATGGTGGAGTGCATATCTTAATTGAATATGTCCGAACAATAATATGGAGTATCTACTTCTTCATTACAAACTGGAAAAATACTGTGCTCTAACAAAATCTTGTCCCTCTAATTATTTTGAGCAGTGTATTTCTGATGAAATCTCGACATCGAAATTTTAGCTGGAGTACAATACTTCCCCTACTTACTATATATAGTAGGGAAAGTAAAAATTTACTAAGCTTTTATAAAAAAAGAAAAGAAAAATAAATGAAATTTAAAATAAAGAATTTAGCGTTTATCTATTAGCAATTTAATTTAGCAATTATCTAAATGTTTGGAAACCAGAATAAAAGAACATTTTAGAACATTAAATATGAACATATTGATAAATTAGCTGTGGCAGATCATTTTGGTCATTTAATTATGAAATGAAGCCAGAGATAAACTTATCAAAACAATTAAATGAATCCATACATTTGATGGTTTTCTGAAAAATATTTTTTTGAAAAAAATAAGGATCACAATGAGTTTTGAAATACCACCAATTGACTCTTCAATAAATTTGTTTTACTTCCAGTAGTTGCCAATACAATAAGAAAGAATCCATCACATAGTGGCAGTAACAATGACAACAAACAAACAAACATTCTTCATGCTGATAATGTAAATAATTGATTTGCAAAACTAGTCTGTTGGAAAATACGTAATCATATAAATGAAGACTTAGTCACTAATATTTCTTAATATTTGTTAAGAATGTGAACAGTTTTGCTTTAAGTAGAGTATTGTTAAAAAAATTAAGTAAAACAAATTCTTTTTCTTGCTTATCTGCTTAAACTCATCATTAGGACACATTTTTTTTTTGGATTGCGATTACACAAAATGTGTTAATACACAATATAGATGTTTCAGAATCACTTCTATTGCAATTGTCTGCATGATTACCAACTTTTACTCTCACGATTAAATGTGAGTTTTAATGCAACTCACGAAGTGTGAGTTGCCATGAAATTAATAATTTATTATGATATTTACTCATGAAATGAATGTTTGTTTACGATTTGGCATGAAATTAACATTTCATTGTGAGGTTTCTGTAAAACTGATGTTAAAAGATTTATTTCAGGAATAAAACAAAATCTTTTTCACTTTTTGCAACATAGAAAGCTAGATGCCAAATGAAGGTCAAGAGTTCAAGCTGCATGTGGCAGAAAGAAATGTAACTATGTTTACAATAAGCAGGAAAGATATATGAGAACAGCAGGGAAGGTAGGCTGACAGATAACCAGCGACATATGTGAGCATTCAATGAACGCATGCTAAAGCACCACCACTGGGGCAAAGTGCTGGAGACAACACCTCCCTCCCCTCTATTGGTTTTCCTGCACTTTGCAAACACACATAGCTTGGACTCGAGTAATACGGATGTTTTACGAAAGGCTGTGATAGATAGCAGGGAGTGTGAGTTTAATGTCAAAAATGGCGGGAGTTTAACACTGAGTTTGCTTTGTGTATTGATGCACTGTAGAGCCAAGATATGATTGTACAGTTGCATTAAAACAAATCCATTCTGACAGCTAGGTGCATATGTGTGCTTGAAAGAGTTTCTATGGCAATGAATGTCGCCCTCCATGGTCTAGGGGTAACATACCAGCCTCTGGTTCCCTAGATCGTGGTTTAAACCCGGCAGAGGGCAATGAACTGTTACAGGGGTAAAAATCTTTAGCATAGTTTCCTTTGGAAGGTAAGTAAAGCTGGTGGTTCTGTGTCACAGATTTACTGCATGTAAAAGAACCTCAAGCTTGATAGAGGCCTATGAACAGAATTAAAGTCTTTCATGCCCAATATAGAATGGGACGCTGAGAATCACAGTCTATGTTCCTATATTACAATTTGTAATGGTGATTGTGAAGGAGCTATTTCAGTGTTTAATATTTTGTCAGATAAAAGAACCAATATTACAGCAGGGAACTTAGAAACCATGCTTACTTTTTATTTGAATGAACATGTTACGAGGATTGTTTGGTAAGTTCTTGGAACGGAATAGAAAAAAAGTACTTACGAGACTGGAACATTTTTTATTTTTCAATATGGTCTCCTTGTGGACTGATGCACTTAGTCCAGCAATGTTCCATCACCTTGATCCCATCTCAAAAATGAGATTTCTCCAGGACTGCAAAATAGTTAACTCTGGCTATCAATTCATTTGAAGCAAATCTTCATCCACCAAGGAAAATTTCCATCTTCGGGAAGAGATGGAAGTCTGACGGAGCCATATCAGGTGAATAAGATGGGTGTGACAGCAGTTCAACCTTAGTTGGTGTAATTTCACCATGGCGACGGCACATGTGTGCGGGTGTGCATTGTCTTGATGGAAGATGACTTTCTCCCTTAATCAAGGCTTGCCATGAAAGCTTTAAGTCTGACTTTCTTCCTTGCTAAACCTGGTCTTTTTTCACGTATCTTTTGGTTTAATTGGTCCAGGAGGTTAGCATAATACTTGCCAGTAATGGTTTGCCCACTGGGGAGATAATCTACTAGCAGAATTCCCTTCGCATCCCAGAAAATTGATGCCATTACCTTTCCGACAGAAAGAATTGTCTTTGCTTTTTTTGGTGGTGGAGGATGAGCATGCTTTCACTGTTTTGACTGTTGTTTTGACTTTAGAATATCGTAGTGAACCCAAGTTTCATCTGTGGTCACAAACCGGTGCAAAAAATCTTGTTCATTGCTCCTAAAATGTGCCAAGCATTGTTCCTATACTTCCATTCTCATGCGTTTTTGATCCAGTGTCAAGAGTCGCGGCACCCATCTTGCAGATA
This sequence comes from Tenodera sinensis, assembly GCA_030765045.1. Classification (NCBI taxonomy): domain Eukaryota; kingdom Metazoa; phylum Arthropoda; class Insecta; order Mantodea; family Mantidae; genus Tenodera; species Tenodera sinensis. The sequence goes on along the minus strand of CM060961.1, from coordinate 92,795,909 downwards.
ATTTGTTCATATCTAATTCTTCAGTCAAAATTCGATATACCTTTCAGATAACATCTGGCAAGTTTGAGCAATTTCACGCACTTTCAATCGGCGATCCTCCATTAACATTTTGTGCACTTTTGCAATGATTTCTGGGTTAGTGACACATCTTGGCTGGCCACTGCGCAGATCATCATCTAAGCTCTCCCAACCAAATTTAAATTCGTTTGTTCACTTGGCAACAGTTGAATATGAAGGAGCAGAGTCCCCTAGTGTATTCAGTAAATTGCCATGAATGGTCCTTTGCTTTCATACCTTTGTTTACAAAATACTTAATCACTGCTCGAATCTTGATTTTTCCCATCTTCACAAATCACTTTGCAGTAACAACAATACAGTCGCATCACCACTACAGCTGTCTTCCAAGAACATTGTCATGACACATGTTTACAGGCAACAGTCCAATGAATATCATGTGAACAACTTGTGGCGCTATGGCTGACCTCTCGTGGTGATTCCAAAAACTTATCAAACCACCCTCGTACATATAACATTTGAAATGTAAATTATAACAGTAACATTTTATATTTTATTTCACCACTTTCATCCCACTTTGAGCCTTCTTTTTATACCGACATTCACAATTTTTATTCACCATAAAATTGTGTTCCTTCTCATATATTAACACATAAATGCATTTACGTGTTTCAAGTGCTGAGTGCAGTACATATTTCTTGTTTGCTCTCAAGATTTTTAGTGTGTAATATGGTAATAGCATTCTCAGTCGTGTATACACAGGAAGTTTCAGAGTTTGACCATATAAATTTGGAAGGATTGTAGAGGGTCATAAACATTTTTAGAATGGTAATTTCTGCAAGCTGTGCATAAAAAATATACATAGTTTACACCAGTGGATGTTAGATATATGTTGAACAAAAATGGTATAAGTCTGTGCTGTATCTTATATATTTAAACGAGCAATTCTTGTATATATATATATATTCTGCGCAACTTGGAAACGGCTCTAACAATTTCAATAAAATTTTGTATTCAGATAGGGTTTTGCTTTTTAAGTACATCTATATAGGTGTAATTCCCGAAAAAATGCGATTTTACATAAAAAATAACATTTTTTATTCCTGCTTCTACATAGCAATTCTTGCATATATATTTCCGGTATTTCAGAAACGGCTCTAAAGATTTGGTTGAATTTTTGTATACATATTATATTCACAGTGTTTTCTCTACTCACTTTTAGGTAACACATTCACATCACTTTCTCTACTCACTCTTCTATAAACAATTTTCCATAAAAAAACATGATTTTACACACACACACAAAAAACAAAACATTTTAACCCCACTTTTAAAATAGGTCATACCATGTTCTGTATGCTTGAAGTAGAAGTGCTATTACATTCACACTGTTTTCTCCACTCACTTTCAGGCAACCCATTCACATCTCTTTTTCTACTCACTCTTCTACAAATAAGTCATTTATTTTCTGTATGTTTGAAATACAGATACTGCATATTACATTCACAGTGGTTTCTCTGCTTAAGTACTTTTAGGTAACACATTCACATCTCTTTCTCTACTCACTCTTCTATAAATAATTTTCCATAAAAAATGTGATTTTATACCAAAAAACATTTTTATCCCCACTTTTAAAAGAAGTCATACCATGTTCTGTATGTTTGAAATCTAAATGCTATTACATTCACACTGTTTTCTTCTCTCACTATTAGGTAACACTTTTATATGTCTTTCTCTACTCACTCTTCTATAAACAATTTTCCATAAAAAACGTGATTTTACTCCAAAAATAATTTTTATCTCCACTTTTAAAATAAGTCATACCATGTTCTGTATTTTTGAAATAGAAATGCTGCATATTACATTTGCAGAGTTTTCTCTACTCACTTTTAGGTAACACATTCACATCTCTTTCTCTACTCACTTTTCTAAAAAGAAGTCATACAATTTTCTGTATTTTGAAATAGAAATACTACATATTATATTCATATTGTTTTCTCTACTCACTTTTAGGTAACGCATTCACATCTCTTTCTTTACTCACTCTTCTATAAACAATTTTCCATAAAAATGTGATTTTACACCATAAATTATTTTTATCCCCACTTTTAATATAAAAGTCATACCATATTCTGTATGTTTGAAACAGAAATGCTTTTAGATGCACACTGTTTTCTCCTCTCACTTTTAGGTAACACATTCACATCTCTTTCTCTGCTCACTCTTCTACAAATAGGTCACACAATTTTCTGTATGTTTTGAAATAGAAATGCTGCATATTACATTCACAATGGTTGCTCGACTTACATTCATATCTCTTTCTCTACTCACTCTTCTACAAACAATTTATATATTATAATATTCATATATAATATACAAATTGGATGTTTGTATATATGTTAATCTCGAAAGACGTTTAATCAATTACCACGAAATTCCGCACGTATATGTATTTTTTTCATGGATAAAGGTTTTATGGTAACAATTTTACTACGCAATATATTACTTTCAAATGGTTTTGTACTCGCTTTTTTTACGTAGCACATTCGTGTATCCTCTGTTTGCCCTTCAATATACAATTCATATAATTTACTATGATTTAAATATAAATGCAACTTATTACATTCACACGACTTCCTCTACTAATTCTTCCTTTACGAGACACGATCAGTCTTCTTTCGCTACTCGCCCTTCAACGTACAATTCATCCAATTTGCTATATGTTTGAAACAGAAATACAAGGTACTACATTCATACTATTTTCTCTATTCACTTTTGTTTTACGTAACAATTCACATGTTATTCCTATTGTTTATCAACTTCATGCCTACCAATGCCTATACATATCATATGTTTAAGAGTGAGTAAATTCCAAAACAAGTTGACCGATCGCCATGAAAATTGACATATCTAAGTGTTTTCATGGCGAATGTTTTTATGCAACCCATTTTCCCACGCAACATATTACGCTCAAATGGTTTTTTGTACTCCCTTTTCTTTTACCTAACACACTACTCCCTCTCCTACAAACAATACATACATTTGTCCATACACTTGAAATACGAGTGCAACGTATAACATTCACATGATTTTTCTACTCATTTTTGTTTACTAAACACAATCACATTTCTTTCACTACTCCCACTTTGACGAACAATTACGAACAATTCATACAATTTTCTCATGTGATTGAAACAGAAATGCGTATTACATTCACATGGCTTTATCAACAAGCTTTTCTTCCATGTAGCATTTGTTATTGTTCAATAGTGCTTTTGCTTAGTGTTGCTCCAGTATTTTAATAAAAAATAAAGAAATAGTTAAGAAAGTAAGGTGATCACAGTTGGTGTAAGGAGTGGATGAAAAGGACGATATGGAACAGTTGATGAAACAAATATTAGCCAAGATGGACATAATGGGAAGTGAAATGAATTCCAGAATGCGGCAGTGGAAACAAATATGTAAACCGAATTGAAAAGTGTAAACTACGGAATGGAAAATATGGAATCAGAAATGGACAAAATAGAAACAAAAATGGAAGCCAAATTGAACATGTAAACTCCAAAACGGAAAAGATGAAGGCAGGAATGTCCAATGTGAAGATATTGGATTAGATCGGAGAATACTAACAAGCGACTGGCCGGGATTAAGGAAGCCATGCAAGAACTCAACGAAAAGATGAGAAACATTGGCCAACGTGTTAACGCCCTGGAGTTAATCGCAGCAGCAAAGAACTGAACTCCATAATGGAACAAATGCTTGACGAAAACCTCAAACTGGGTGGATATCTATGGGAGAGGCCTGGTTCAGCAGTAGACGTTTTACAGCTGAAATGAGGTGTTTATGAAATATTTATATGTATTTCTATATCTCTTGTATCTCAGAAATGACTCTTAACAACTGCGACAAAAATTTTTATTTAGTTAATGTTTTGCCTTTCGGGTTTATCTAAGTAAGTATTTTCTCCCAAAAGAATAACAAGATTTCACAAAAACAGAGGTGAAAAACGCCGAGCGAAGCTTGGTCTCCCAGGTACTATTGTATAAAATGTTAATTTTCAACGTTATGGGTATTGCTGTTTTTCTAAAGCTTTGCCCCTGGCAAAGATATGCATGCCACTGATACCAGCAAAAAGAATTTGTGACAATGGAAACTATACAGAAGTTACCTGTGTCTTAGCTCAGTGGGCAAAGTGAAATTAAAATTGAGTTTTACTCATGGATGCTCTGTGATTCTAAGCTTCACATTCTACATTGGCTGTAAAAGGCTACTTAATTTTACTCAAAGATCTCTTTATCAGCTTGAAATTCCTTTATGTGCTATAAATCAATGGCAGAGGATCACCAGTTTTACTTCCCTTCCATAGGAAGCCATTGCTAGAATTTTTTCATCTGAAAAAATCCATTGGCTTCTATTGTGTTTGAACCCATGACCTCAGGAACCAGAGGCTAGCATGTTATTTCTAAAGCAGGAATCGGCAAATCTGCACCAGCTGATGATATCACGTAATACCATACATCAGGGACAAAGCAGTACTTCGCCCTGCTTCAACTATCGCTCCTTTAAACAGACGTGTTCAAATGTAAACACACAGCGGTGTACACTGCATCAATACAACATGACCCTTTCAAAACCATGAAAACGTAAAGGAACCTACATAAAGATGTAGGTATGTAAGGAAAGTTAAAAAGCATTCAGAGACAAAGGTTTCATGACCTCGAACCAATGCACCATAATTTTCAACTTTTCACAGATCCTTTCATGTAGACATTTATACAGTAAAACCACAATTACGAATCAAGGTTGTTGATTTACAGACAAATGGAATTTTGAAATCACAATTACAAAATCAGGTTGGTTTAGATTTATTTAGAGAACTGCATATGGGAACAGTTGCATCTGTCAATTCATTTGCTATGCATATTGGTGCTACGTTTATGTGAGCAATTTTTTTTGAAGTGAAGATTAAAATCTTAAAGCAGCTCATGATTGACAGATAAAAATGTATGCACGCTGTTGTACGTCAATACTTGTGAATTAATATTAGATGTATGTGAAGCTGTAACGTTCTAAGTAAAGCAAAGAGTGAGATTAAAAATTAATGTTTAATCCCTCTAAATCTCCATACATGTATTAAGCACATATAAAATCAAATGTGCATTAGAGAAGTTCCTACACACCACTGCAGCTTCAGAAACCCTTTCCTTCAAACCATGGTTTATGTGTATGCTGGGTTGCATTCCATGATGTCACTGTTCCTGCAATTTGCTGACTCCTGCTCTCAAGCACAGAAAACAACTGGGCAAAGCGAAGGATTCTTAACTAGAGTATACACAGTTTGAATCCTCCCCCTCACTTGTAGTTCCCCCTCTCCTCGTGTGTATGTTAATTTTCCTTGAGTTTCCATACTTTCAGTTTATTTTGTTTTAGGCCTATTGTAAGGAGGCTCAGAATTTATGTGGGTGTGACCATAACATTCTGTAAATAACAATATGCCTTACAAGTCAGTGGCAGGCACTCACTTTCCATGAAGTCCAACAGGCTCCCCATAGTCACAAATAATAATGGTAAAGTAGTGATAATAAAATTTCAATTTTGTATTTACAGCAGCTGGCCTAAAAATCATAAATATCCCTTCATTTTGTTTTGCATTCATCCAAATTCAAACTATGTCTATGAATGCTTCTGAAAAGTGTATGTATAATTTGTGTAAAAGTCATAAATTGGCTTCTTATTTGAACTAGCTTTAATTTTTAATAATTCCGACCAAATTTTACATCAAGAAATGTTCGTCAAAGTCTAGTATATAACTCTGCTCAACTAAAAAGCTTAAATATTTAGAAGGTATACCATATAAACCACCCTTTATTTGGTACCAATTTTACTCAAATTTGAAATATTTCAGAAAACTATATTCAAACTTTCATTTGTAATAGTTTAAATCAGGCATGGGGAAGAGGGTTGACAGGAATGCAATTGAGAATTTACCCTCTCCACCTGCCCCTTCACCAAATGCAGCCCACTGGTCTTTTCCGATTCTGTTTGTTTGTGGATACACGCATCTTTACAAAAAATGTAAGTTTCAAGGTGTGCAGTGGCGGAACCGAATAGAAACATGATGCATTTGTTTTGTGATTATGTTACATACATTTTCTTTTGGCATAGCAAACACAAAGCTTTATTTTTACTAGTAACACAAAAGTACTTATGTTCCCATTGGCTTTGAAGTATTTTTTTACCTTGTTATGCAACATGATTCCACCACTGGCACAGTTTGAGGGACTGACCAGTTCTTTGAAGTAGGTAAATAACAGCGGGGGTGTGGCCTGATAGCTAACCAGTGTGTAGTAGAGTGGACAGAGTTACAACTACGACGTAGGGAAAATGACACATTGTGTCAGTTCTCCCCATCTGTGGTTTAAACTCTTTACAGGGAGCAGTTTGAGTTTTTTTATGCTTATGGATGGAAGACAGTGATGCTATAGTTGCTCTACAGTAGTGATTACAGCTAGAGAAGCTCAAACCCCTCCCAGAACCAAATTGGGTTGTGCTGATGAAGTATAATTAGGCATATTTTTATGGTTACTACTCAGGAACAATACATGAATCATAGTCAGTATTTACACTTGCACTAATGCCTGGAGTAGATGCAATCCAGTCTTGCTCATTGTTTTTATATCACAGGATTGTAACTGTAGCAAATGAAAACTCTAAATTTGTTTCCCCTTACTTTTTATCCATGTAATTAACACGGCAGTCATAAGATATGATTGATACTACACTGAAAAGAATATCTTATTGACATTAAGCCATAGTTTGCACTTTTCAGCTTATGTTTAACCTGGGATACCTTAAATATTTCCTGTCTCCTGTTGCTAATTAGAAGACTTGTCTCACAGAGATATTGAATGATTTTGTTTATAATTAGATTAATGTTTTATATGAATGTAAATGTTAACTCAAAGGTGCATGAAATACCTGTGTTCAAATTTTACTTTTTAGTGTATTCCCCTTTTCTTCCTGTAAATCAAAATTATACTTGAAATGCATACACATTTATTAAGTTAGGAATGAAGCCATTATTTTTTTGTTTTGTATATTTATAATGCTTTAATGTGGTATAAAACATACATGTGTGTGAGCAGTAAATTGAAATAAGTAAGTAGTAATAATTTCTTTTTTAATGGAGAGAGGAATGTGCTAATTAAAACGTTAGCCTATAGACACATGATATGTTGTAATAGCACCGTGTATATGGAGGATAGTATTTATTAATGAAACATTTATCAGCAATGTTTTTGTTATGTTTTCTTCCAACTCAGGTGCTCAACCTCATCTGCAGTCTAACATCCCTCTTCACAAGCCTTCCGTTATTCGATTTGGTAAGATGGTGGGACAACAACTTATGCTAGCTTACCAGTGCTTTTCATGTTTTTGTTGTCCTGTGTATGTGGGAGGGGTGCACTTTGCTTATTTTTGATACCAGTTTGGTTAGATATAGGACATACTGCATTTTCAGGTTTGAGATAATGGTAGGAATGCTTGGTATTGGAATATCATTTATAATGCTATAATTGTAAACTAAGTTATGGGAATAAGTTATGTGGGAATAGGAAAGACATGAGTATGTATGTAATATTTAGTTGGAGCTATTATCCTGAATGAATGGTCTAATCATAACTAGAAAGAGATGGCAGTTAACTGTTCGGGATGGAGCCTGCTGCCATTCTTATGATACTGCTTATAGTATAAGCTATTTGGCTGTAATGTATTAGCACTTATAGAAGCAGTCAGCTGATAGGTACTTTAGGCCAGAAACCATGCTTTGTTTTCAAATAAGTAACAGGAGAGCAAAAAAGTTCCAAATAGGTTGCATGATGTGTTGCCTGTCTGCATTTTTGGTGCTCATTGCTGTCTGCCACTATTATAGAAAGATGCAGATACAACATTTTTAAAACTATTTTTAAAGGCTTTGCTTACCAACTTTACAAAAGCAGATGCTGAAACTGACCACTGTTGTTGTCCATACATTTTTGGCACATCTTTAGGAAACTACCCATCACTCGCCATACTTCACATTGAGAAATGCTGGCAATTTCTTGACAGATATTTTGTTTTAATTCTTCTAGTGTGTGCGCGTTTGTCTTGTACACTTTAAGTCACCCCAGAGATAGAAATAGCACAGGGTTAGGTCAGAGGACTGAAGGGCCCACAAATCTCTACTAATAATTCTGTCCTAAAACACACTTTCAGTTGTTGTCATTGAAAGATTGGCTATATGAGCTGTTGCAGAGTCTTACTGAAAAAAGACAAAACCTTGCTCCCTGTCTGTTAATTCTCTAAAAAAAAAGGAGCAAAGTTGTATTAATGTATGTATGGGCTTCAACTGTTGACTCCAAAAAAATTGGGCCTATTACTACTAAAAAAATTGGTATATGGTGTGCTATTAGCAGAGAAAGGTTTCTCAGAGCTCCAATAAACAATTTCTATCTCTGGGGTAACTTAAAACCTATAGTGTACACCCTAGAAGAATTAAAATAAAATATCCACCATGAAATTACCAGCATTTCTCAATGTGAACTAGGGCAAGTGATGGATAGTTTCCTACAGAGGTGACAACAATGTATGGATGGCAGTGGCCAGTTTCAGCATCTCCTTTCACAAAGTTAGTAAATAAAGCCTTTAAAATTGATTTTAAAAATATTGTATGGTTTCCCTTTCTATGATAGCGGCAGATGAAAAGTGCCAAGGACATGGACAAGTAAAGCCTGTGCAGCCCATTCGGAAGTTTTTAGCTCTCCCGTTATATGTAAAGCACTCTGTTAGAAAGTGGCTGCCTTATTCATTTGAAAGCAGCAAACAAGCCAACCACATGCTATTGATTTAACAGTAGTACTTCAGCTGGGTTGCAACTGTCAATCCCTGTCTAGTTTTAATCCCTTCTATTACTACTAAATAGATTCTTTTCTTTTTTTGGGGACATACTTGCGGGAATAGATGATTAAAAGAAGTTTTCTGCATAATACATAACTTAAGATTGGAGCATTTAATAAGGCTTTAATACTCAGCAATTACAATCCATGCTTACAACGGTTCAAGTTTCAAGAGATAACCCTAGTGAGTGGAAAGCACCTAAGGGTAGAAGATGAGTAGAAGACTACGTTGTGAAGTTTTAGACCAATTTTTAATAATAAAGTCAAGTTAATTAAAGAAATTGAAGCTATTAACAGTGAAGCAGCAAGATTCTAAAGTAAGAACAAATTAGAAATTAAAACTTCACTTATCTTAGTAATGTTGCAAGTTTTTCGTGCAAATTGCTGACTAAAGTTTCGAGTTGGGGAGCTTTTGATAGCTTTGAGAATGAGTTGGAGTCAACTTGAAACTTGTTAGCTGCAAAAGATCCTGCAATATTACTAAGATAAGTGAAGCTTTTAGTTTCTAATTTGTTCTTATTTTAGATTCTGTTGCTTCACTGTTAATAGCTTCATTATTTCTTTATTTTCTATGCTGATTATTTAGTTTTATGTAGTTGGATACATTTCAGAAAAAATTCCATTACTTATTCCAAAATTAACTTACAGTCCAACCTCAGTTTCATAAAAGGTGTATGGAATATGCTTTGGAGACCATCTCCGCCTTAACCTACTGCCAGTAGAATCATTATGTGAAACAAGTTTGCCTATGTTCTCACCAAAAAAGGTTAAATAAAACTCCATTATTGTTTAACTACCGAGAGAGTAAAAAAAATTCTGAACTGGCTGCGTAGTATCTTGTCTGTCCACGTCCCCGGCACTCGTTACTGTGTGCTACTATCATAGAAAGGTGCAGATGAAACCATACAACACTTTTAAAGCTACTTTTAAAGGCTTTACTTACCAACTTTATGAAAGGAGATCATTATTGGAGCTCTGAGAAACCTAATATTGTTCATGAAGTACCCCTTCATGATGAAAAATATGTGTATGGTGTGCCATTAGCGAAAAAAGAGTTATAGGGCCAACTTTTATCGAGTCAACAGTTGACACCTGTACATGTGTGAATATAATTTTGGCCCCTTTTTTTCTTGAGAATTAACAGACAGGGCGCATGGTTGTGCCTTTTTACTTTCTCTACTACATATAGTAAAGTAGAGGAAGTATTGTATTCCACCCAAAAATAAGTTGTGAAGATTTCACTGGAAATATATGTTTTGAGGCCCCCTGAATCCCCCCCTCCCCCTAAAAAAAGGATTTTTAGAAAAAGATTGGTGTGTTTGTGTGTCTGTCAGTCTGTGGACAGCATAACTCAAAAACGAAAAGTCGGTTAAAACCCTACATTGGTACTTAAGTTTAATGTCATTCAAGGATGCAATACGAAGATTTTGAAGAAAATTCCTCCACCCTAAACTCTACTTTACATGGAAAATTTTTCGAAAATTTTGATTTTCTTGAAAATGGCTCTATAAATATAATTTCATCTACCAAAATTTAATATTCAAGCAATTGCTATTAATAATGCAATATCACCAACTCGATTTGACAATGCAGTTAATATTCCAGCATTATAAGACTTCACATTTTGATAATAAATTACTAAACAATGATTTTGATTAAAGTGCCATATGTTTGAGATATTTTCATGACAAATGAAATATATCTTGAATTTTCTGGCTATAGCCCATGAAGTCCTATATACTCTGGATGACTTTTGCATAACTGGTAAACCGTAAGAGATAGACCAAATCTTACTATACAAAAACTGTAGATCTTGCTAAAACACAATTTATGTCTAAATACATTTTTTTGTGGAGATATTGCTTGTTATTTGTGTGAATTTTGGAGAACTTATACTTCTGTCAATGGAACATCGTTATTAATTTTTTTATATGTTAACGATGCAAAGAGATCGGAATTTGAAAGCTAAGATTGACTATCACTCAAAGCTTATTGTATTCCCATATTCTTCTTGCATCTACAAGAAAATAAGCAATAAGATAATTTCTGCAAATGTTTATCTGTATTAACATAAAGAGTTCATAACGTAAGAGTTCGTAAAAATGGTTAGTACAAGAGTAGAGAAAGTCATTGGAGTGCAACACATATTTTTTCAATAAGGTTCTGTAACAGCTCATATGGCCAATATTTCAATGAGAACAATTGAAAATGAATTTCAGGACAGAATTATTAATAGAGATTCGTGGTCTCCTCGGTCCCCCACCTAACCCCTTGCAATTTCCATCTCTGGGGTAACTTAAAACATAAAGTGTACAAGACAAACCCTCATACTCTGAAAGAATTAAAACAAAATATCCGCCAGAAAATTGCTAGCATATCTCAGTGTGAACTATGGCAAGTGATGGATAGTTTCCTAAAGAGGTGCCAGTTGTCTACGGGCCCTTAAACCTGACACACTCACTCCTAAAGAGGTGCCAAAAATGTACAGACAATGACAGTGGCTGGTTTCAGCATCTTCTTTCATAAAGTTGGTAAGAAATGCCTTTAAAAGTAGTTTTAAAAATGTTGTATGGTTTTTATGATAGTGTCAGATGGCAACGAGTGCTGAGGACAGGAACAGGCAAGACACTGTGCAAAACTTCTTGACCCTCTCAGTATTAGTGTACCAGTGTCAAATCAATAGCTTAACATTACAGAAAATAGAGTTACAGTTATATTGAACAATTTGGAAAATATTGCTTCACTAAGAATGCTGCTGTACTGAAATTCAGGCTTGTTAATGCTAGGGACCAACAGAATGGAATGAGGTGCTTTCTGGTTACCTGCCCTCGTGATGGGAGTGCTTGTTTATCAGTCCTGTAAGCAGGACTGAATTTATTCATATAATATAGTAAAGTTAAATTTTGTTTCGGCCCCCAAGATTGCAAGTGTAGTTATCATGAGCTTAGTATTGCATACTTCAAACTTGAAATTATCACATATTTAATTTAAAAGGTGAGTTAATTAATAACACTGAACAACACATATTACATATTATCACATATTACCTACTGTAAACTAGCGTGGTTGGTAACATTTATTCACTTGAATACATTAGCTGTTCGTGAAAGCATTAAACTGCCATTCTGATGTAGTGCTTTCTATTACTGTACTTTTCATTCAGGTACAAAACTGTTTCAAAATACCAGTTTACATTCATTAAGTGACATGGTGGATAATGCTTAAAGTGGGATTAAATAATATTTGCGATCTACTGTCTAGAGCTTAGGCTTAGGGTATATGATATGTATCAGAAGGTAAATTGTTTTAAAGTTACCATTTAGAATTTGGTGATTAATAAGAGCACAGAGTTTCTGTTTTTGCTTTTCATCTTAATAGGCTAATGATATCACATAATTTTCCTCAAATTTGTGTGTTGTTTGGATAATATTTTTTCATATTATTCTTGTTTATGTTGCTTTGCAATCAAAATAGCTTCCACATGTGCTCTTTTTATGTTGTTTGAATTCATAATTACATTATTTTTTTTTTGCTTTTTTTGTTTTATGTATAATTTGTTAATAGTTATATTTTTATTTTCTTGTTTGTGTTATGTGATGCTTTGCTACAGGATGTCCCACTTATTATGCAACTTGGGTGTTTCATAGTTTAAACATCAATGAAGATGCACTTTGTGGATTCAACTTAAACACTCAGTTAGTCTCCTATTTTTAAATAGGACATGTATTGTGCGCTTACACATATATCATGCATTGTCTGTTGACTCCTGCAGTGAATTCATGGTTGATTTGTTTATAGCATGGAATATCTTTTAGTGGCCTATGGCTCAACCTAACGATGGAGTTGTCTACTTCTGATATATCAAATTCACGACTAGCTTTCAAATTTTTACGTTATCTATTAACGTATAGTAAATAGAGGAAGTATTGTGTATCATCTAAAAATATAATATCAAGACTTTACCAAAAGCAGATGCTTTGAGATTCCCTGAATTAAAAAAAGTTGGAAAATGTTCCATGTGCACAATATCTGTATGTAAAAACATGATGTTTAAGTTCAGTATCTTCCAAGGATCCAATATGAAGATTTTCAAAAAAATGCCCCCATCATAAACTATCCTTTTCATTGAAAATGTTTCAAACATTTTGATTTTGATTAAAATATGTGTCAAAGATATTTTCTGACAAATGAAATGGATATCTTGAACTTTCTTAAAGTAGTCTCTGGAGTCCTCTTTATTTCAAATGACTTGCATAACTGTTAAACTGTAACAGATAGACAAAATCTTACCACAGAAAAAAATGTAAATCTTGTTAAAACACATAATTTATGTCAAATGAATTTTCTTTTACTTAACTATTTCTGAGACATTCCTTGTTATTGCTTTAAATACTTAGGCTTTTCTCAAACGGAAAATCATTCATAGGGAATCATACAATGGAATTTCAAACCCATCATATAGTATCAGCTTCTAAGAGATTTTACTATTTCTAAGCCTACATTTCCGTTACACTTGCAAGGAAATATGTAATAAGGCCATTTCTGCGGATGTTTGTCTCAGTTAACATTAAGTAGAGGAAGAATAAGCTTTTCTAAGAATAATTTGTTGAAAAATAGGTAGAGAAATTCATATGAATGTAGCACTTTTATTTATGTATATCTTGTCCCAAACTTTTAGTCATTTTGGCCTGGGAATGGGTCTGCACATAAACAATGTACATATGATCACTCCGCATTTAAGATCATATGAACATATGCAGTTGCTTCCTCTCTTTCTCCAGGTTATTGTTTATTTTCGGGAGACCAAAATACTCCCATCATTACCTTGACCACATCAGCACTGAGTATTAAAGAAATACATGCCCTTATACTTGATAAACTAAATGTACTAGTCTATCACTTCAAGAATAAATGAAGAAATGTTGTGAAATATATTTTATTACTATTTACTGTAGAAAATATTTAGGTAGCTCGTGTAAGAAAAAGCCATGCTCTTTGAAGCATATGACACTTTTTACAAAGTCATCCAATTTGCCTAAAACCTGCATGTCAATTCCTTTCGTTTTTCGGAGTTTCACAGTCCCCAACTCCTTCACTTCCTTTTTGCATTGGAAATGGCATTCACAGATACACAAGTTACTCTGTTGTTAATTTAATCACATCCTTAACAATAATGCTCAAACAAATACATTCAAAACTTGGTGTGCGTGATTCAACAGCATAATGTACAGACTAGTGAACATCCCTTGAAGCAAAGCAGAGTTAATAAGGAATACAAACACATAATACAAGCTGCAGAACAAAATGGGTACAGCCAAGAAATGGTAGACAGGAAAATATTTAAATTAGGAGACAAAGGTGTATTAAATACATTTTAGCATTATCCAACGTAGTGTAACAGATGAATTTCAGAAAATTCTTTACCATCCATAATATTTAAAAATCACAACATTGTGGTCAATGTTGTTGTTGTTGTTTTCTAGTGCCTTGCATCTGGCAATGAAGCCGTTAGCATTCGTGCTTTCCAATACTTTTGAACTGTAGTTTCTTCTGATCACATTGTGGTCAATGTCAAAAATAATAAAATCAAGCAAAACTGACTACAAGAAAAGGTTAGAAATACATCAAATCCAAGTGGAAATTATGATAAGCTATACATTGGTAAAACTAAAAGAAATATAGGTACCCATTTAAAAGGTCACAGGCATTGCATCAAACAGTGCTTACTATGATGCAACTGCTGGAAAAATCAACAGAGGCATTACATTTTTGAACTCAAAATCATGATATTGTGACAAAATGACAAAATCAGTCTGATTACTTTCCTATCACTTTATTATTTTCTAAAATTTTATCACAAATACAGTTTTCTTCTCATCTTTAACATCGTCTACAGTCCTTTGTGTTGTCACAACTCACAACTTTTACTTCTTGTAACCTTGACTGAGTATGTTCAGAGTCTTTCTTCACTTTCTCTCTATCATACACTAACTACAATGTTACAATCACTGAATGCTTGAATCTTCTTTATGGCACATCTGATGTACTACCATGGTTGCCAACTCATACGATAATTATGGGGGCATACGATAATTTTAATGTTTGTACAAATGGTTGTCAACCCGTACGACAATTATGGGGGTGTACAATAATTTCGATACCGACGAAATATCATTTTCACTGGTTTGTCACACCAGCGAAATGAAATTAATTACAAATAGCGACACCACTTTTGCCCTCATGCCTGTCTCCATCCCTCTAAGGCAACCATTTCATGTCCCACTAATCCTACTCTTTATCCTCTTGTTGCCAGTGTCCCCACATCTGGTAATGTCAATGAACAAGGCACTGTTCAGAAAATTGATGATCAATTGAGAAAACTCGGAATAAGTGATATTCCGTGTGAAATAAAGAACATGCCTGAACCTAGCAGTTTCTGGAGTGCTATTAAATACATGTCACATTGGTGGAAATACTGATTTCAAAGAATTGGCGGAGTTTGCATTATGAGTGATTTCGTTGCCCCATTGTGAAAGAGTGTGAAAGAGTCTTTTCTAAACTGGGTTTAATAAAAATCAAAGTTAGAAACAGATTGGCACTAGATATGGTAAGAACTTATTCTGTCGTCTCAGCTTATGCAAGAATGTGGTAGATCCGAAAATCTGCAAATCACTGAGAAGAAGTTAAGGTTTATCTCAACAACAAATTTGTACTTGTATAATGCTACAACGGTTGAGGAAGATGAATAGTGCGAGAGACATTAAGTGCTAAAGTAATACTGTAATAGTGTAACACTGGTTGCAGTCATCAATCTTGTAAGTGGATATCATAAACATCATTACTATTACATTTTCATAAGTGTTATACTAATACTTTTATTGTTGTAGCATTTGATTTATGATGTACGATAATTTTGAATCCAAATCTATAATTTTGAGTGGTTGGTACGATAATTTTATTTTTAAATGTTGACAACCCTGTGTACCACACAACGGTCTCACACTCACTGACATATTGACTGACTCATGTCCATAATTGTAACTCTCTCTTCTGCTGTTCCCTCACCTCCTTATACATACAGAGGGGATGATGTCATATGGACCTTTCACAAACTCCTTCAAACACACCGGCCAGATCTTTCTTGAAGGCACTGAAAAAAGCCCCTCTTGTGTATCTGCTTCATTGTTATTAGTCATGTACACACAAACAGTTGCACGAGACAGCCTGACCTTGAATGCTATTGCCCACTCACTGGCCTAGTATGTGGCATGAAGTAGCTTAGTCCCATTGGTTCTTTGTTTTGTGCCATGCCCAGCGTCACAATATGAACTCTGAAATATTGAAACCACCCCAGAAATTTAAACACTAGTAGTTTGGGAGAAAGCATACATTAAAAAGTTTGAAAACTGATAAAGAATTTAGATATGCCAGAAGCAAAAAATCCCATCTTTAGGTTCATCCATTCATTGCCAGAAGTTACTCCAAGCTATAAATCAACTCTGAAATTACTCTTACAGTGAACAGACTGGTTATATGAGTATAAGCTCACAATGGCATTTGTGGTGGACAAGGTGGTGCAGGAGTGGGTTTTCTGTGTTCTGTGGTTTCTCCCGCCATCTCATTCCACTGGTGCTCCATTTTTATTCCATGTATCATCAGTGTCACATGTAGTAAAAGTGGGCACTAAAAACTACAAAAAAAACAGCAGATGTCTTGCTTAAAAGTAGATGGATGAGACAATTAAGTGTTTCAGTTGGCTCCATAAATGTATTAAGGTTTTTTCCTTGTATGTGATTCCATCAGTTATACTGTCAATGAAGGTATTAAAGAAAGAGAGAGAGAGAGAGAGAGAGAAAACTTCTCATGAGAGCATTGTGATGAAAAATATTTAGTGCTTTGAAATTTTCTTGGTGCTGAAAATTGATACTTGTGTCATGAGATACAAACCAATTTGAGTCCTGATTGTTGATTAAGCTTTCAGTCATCTTAACTCTGCAGCCTGCTTGTTAACACAGAAGCAGGCTACAAGTATCTATTAACATTTGCATTCAGACATGATTGAATTTGGGGCACATGTTTGGGGAAACCCTTGCCAGAACAGCAACGTCATTGCTTGGAATTTCTTTTTGCAATGTTTGCTTTGAAACACTATATGCTTCATGTTTTCTGTTGGTCTGGGTGGCTCAGTTGGTTAGACGCTGGCCTACTGATCCCAAGGTCGTGGGTTCAAATCCGGCCCAGACCGATGGCTTTTAAGTGTGCTTAAAAATGACAGCTCCATGTCAATAGATTCACTGGCATGTAAAAGAACTGCTGCGGGACAAAATTCCGACACTGGCGATGCTGATGTGATCCTGGCAATTGACAGTCTTTAAAAAACAAAATAATTTTTTTTTTCATGTTTTCTTACATGATATATAAACAACCTCTTCATTTACAGGAGATTGTATTTGAGTCAAATACTGCAGTAAAAGGTATCTATGCCATATTTACACTATAATCATAGAAACTAAAATTAAATATCTTTCAGTGAGAACATCTTTTCAAATGAATTTTGGGCACTGTGATTTCCCAATATTATGTTACCTGATTAATTGTGTGGCTATCAGAAAGGAGTTGTGGTGTTGCCCTTTTAGGATTTAAGTGCCCAAATGTGGCATTTAAATGGATGTTCATAGGTGTGTACAAAGAGCGCATGAAGCTTTAGAACTTGATTCTCTTGTAATCTTGGTTTACATTTTTGCAGCTTTAAAATTCTCCCCAGGATACAATTTTTGTTCAACATCTTTCAGATTTTCAGTATACACTCTTTGAAGATAAAGAAGGGAACTAAGAGGTATTTCTTGATATCAAGTATAGGGTTTTAATAATTCAATACACCATTGATTTTTAGAAAATTAGAAGTGTGACAGCCAAAGATTTAATTCGACACAAAATTTAATCTATGATTAGAAACAACTATGTTTAAGAAATAATATGTAAACATTGTCTAAATTTCTAAAAATTCATCACTTTTGGCATTTCTTGTATGACATGGTTTTCACTCTTTGAAAATAATTTTCTTGAAAAGATAGCTACCTAGGGCCACAAAAATATATTTTATGTTATAATTATGTTGAACAAATCTGTGCTAAAAAATAAAATTAAATGGTTGAAGCTTGTGTGAACTAGCTATTTCATTATTTAGTATGCTTAAGTTAATAATTTGTTTGGAAATTGATTTTGTTGTGGGATTTTCATTATCTCAAATGATAAAAGGCCCAGAATAAATCTGTGTAACACTTTTTTTTAAATTATAATGCATGCATAACTGATCTTTTATCATCAAAACCATGTTGTTCTTCAGATTTAACACACTCCAGCGATTTGTGTTTCACCACTATTATTATAATTTTAACTGCAGTGGTTAATACAACAGTAATTTATTTATAGTTTTCTAGTTTTAATGTTCTCATTTTGAAGTTTGACATTATGATAATATTTTCTATTCCGAAAGAATTTTCTGTGTTTCATTAATGTGTAATAGCTCAGTTGTTTCTTTTGGTAACTTTTCCATCTATATCTTACAAATTTATTGTTACTTGTTGTTTACTACATGCACCTTTTTATTTTTTAATTATTCTAACGATTTCTGTTCTTGAAATGGATCTTGATCACTTTTACCTGTTTATCTGATATTACTGATGCTTCTGTATCCTCCTCCTGAATAAATAGTTGGATAATCCAAGTTATTATAAGTATTTTATGTTTGAGAATAGTATATCTTTACATTGACTCATAACTAATTTTCATACACTTTTCATGTAGGAAAAACATGTCACAAAAGTTATTAAAGTGCTTAATAATAACATAGATGCCCAAACAGTTAATTTGAATTTTAGTAATATGCTGCTAACTTTTTCTATACTATCAACAAATTACACATTTTTTGTAAAAAAAAAAAATGGTGCAAATTGTTTATTTGTAGGTCTATTGTTCCTATTGTTGTAGTTTTCTTCTTTGTTTTCAACTAATGTCCTCTATTCTCAACAAAACTCTTGCAACTAACAGCCGTAATGATTTCAAATTATTGTCAACTAGGAATGAAGTTTTTGTACAATGTTTCACTGACATTGCTGTTTAATTAGATAAAAATGAAACTTTGATTAGAATTTATTGATCATGTTTAGTGAACCTTGCTTTTGAGCTTACTAAATCTACTACTGTTATGATCAAATAGTATAAACTACATTTTATACTGTTATTTAATCTGCAGGCCTATTCAAACATTTTAATGTGAGGGTAAAAATAAGTGCCTCTTATTAGCGCCAAGAATATGGCAATGTTCCTTTGTTTTGGAGTACTTTCTGATTTTGCTCTTACCTTTCTACTTAAGTCTTCGTTACAGTTGTACTTTGAACTAACACAATTGCTAACTACATCCATTTTCACAAAATTACAATTACAATTACAATGCTAATGGCTTCATTGCCAGATGCAAGGCACTAGAAAACAACAACAACAACAACAATTACAATGAACATAAGAGCCATTAAATAAACTGAAGGGAGAGTTGATGAAACTGAAAATTCAAGTTAAGCATTCCTTCAGCACTAATTTTTCACCATAAAATTAATTAAATGAATAGTAACATTGTAATCTATATGGTAGCTTGAAAGCATAATATTATCAAGTCTTAAAATTACCGTCATCTTGACTTGAAAAATAAGCATACAAAGATTAAAGAAAAACCATGAACAAACTCTGTTCCATGCAGAACAGTACAGAAAGTGTCCACACAAGGGACTATCCTGAAATATGGTCACCCATATCTTCATTTGTCTGTAATTCTTGTGAACTTATTCTGTTTTTACTGATTAAACTAAACAAAGCTTTCTTGCCTTTGTTGCTAAATTTTTCATTTCAATAAAGTGTAAAGTAGGTTTCTTAATGGAACTTTGATTTCCATTTATTGCACTTTTCATTTGTCGTAATACTTCAAGTAGTTTTCGTGTAAGATTTTCTGACCCTTGGATGTTACTTGGATTTTAATATTGCACCTATCTGTACTTAAATTATTTCCTTCTAAAATGATTTTGGTGTCCGATTTATGTATTTATGTTTTAAGTTTTGCATTGCATAATTAGTGTAAAGAGTTTACTGCATGCATTATGGATTTTTGCATTTTAAGTCTCATACAGGTGTTGTTAACATATTATACTACTACATATTTTGAAAATATTAATGAAGCACTGCATTATGAATCAGACACACCCTTTATTTCCTCAGAACATAATCTATGGCACTAAAATATGTATATTGATATCACATAAGCTGCATTTACTCTTTGTTCAGCACAGCATTTGTCAGCGCACTTGTTTCCTGGAATGTGTTATCCAGCATCTTGGCAAGCATGTTACGAATGCATAGTGCTGTTTTTGAAAACAGAAAGAGATCTAAAGATTGAAAAGCAATATAAGAAAATACATGCTATGTAGCGTTAATACTATGATTTTTTTATATCTGCTTAAAAAGTGAAGTTGTGCTTTTTACGCATCTTGTTATCAGTATTATGGCATATGACGTTGCATTACGCAAGCATCCTAAAATTAAGGTTTTGGATTTTTTAATCAGAGCTGCTAGTTCTATTAGTATATAATTAAGCCTTACTCAGGTAAAAGCATTGCAAATAATCTTATTCAGTTACAATAGCCCTTATTTCCTCTTTAGGAGTTCTCAATAATGATGAACACAAATAAGCATTTACTATTTAATTGGCGCTTTATCACAGCATTTTTTTTGGTAATTTCATATTCCTTTTTTTTTTTAACAAGAAAGATAAAATTAGACAGTGAAAGAAGGTATAAAATGGTTGCACAATGAACATAAATATATAAAGTGCTAAAACTACTTGATATACATCTTGAGCAGTGAAGACATGGCTGGAAAAAGCATGCTTCTGATAGGCTTGAGATAGCTGGGATTTCAATTTGAGCTTTAGCAAAAGAAGCAATATTGTTATTCTTACACCTTTAAATTGACTGCATTTGAAGAAACATTTTAAAAATCCATTAAATATTCTCAAAATTGAAATTGAATAAACAGTATAGAAGATTTAACACACCTTTCTCATTTATTGAAACATTTCCTATATTCACAGCCACCACCGCCACTGCCAATAATTTCAAACAATTTGTAAACTCGAATAATTCCTGTAATAATTACTTTTATAATTTAACAGTTGTGATTTGTTCAAATATTGGAATATCTTTTCATGAATCTACATATACAGTTGCGAGTGGTAATTCAAGATGCAGTCTATTTATATGAATGCGTAGGCTTCCATGGTCTCTGTCTAGATCAGTGCACTTGGCTTACGGTGAAGGCCACGTCATTTTTCTGGAGACTGCCGACGTTTCGCTCATCCCGTTGTGAACTTCTTCTGGGCTTTTGTGCTGTTTTTGCTCTGATGCTCTCGCTTATATACACAATGCGATACTCTGGCGCTCTTATCCCCTGTTTTTGACTTGCGAAAGTATAGAGATTTTCAAAGAAAAGAACATTATCAATAGAGACAATGAAAAACAGCTGCATAACACATGGAAAACCCTCCTCACCAGCACAGCCAATGGAAAGCAAGGGATGGAGCCAAGAGACCAATCAACTAACTAGAATACACAAGGCTTTGAGCGATATCATTTAAAGCTTTGAGATCCCGCTCTCTTTACACACTTAACATAATATTCCATTTCATGAAAGTTTTAAGTTTTCTGAAACTGACACAAATAACAAGGAATATCTCCAAAATGGTTCACTCTACAACAAATTTATTTGGACATAAATTATGTGTTTTAGCGAGATCTACATTTTTAGTGCAGTAAGATTTTCTCTATCTCTTACTGTTTACAAGTTATTCAAAAGTTATCCATAGTAAACAGGACTACATAGACTATAGCCAGAAAATTCAGAATATACATTTCATTTGTCATCAAAATATATCAAACATATGGCATTTTAATCAAAATCATTAGAACCATTTTGAAGAAAATCAAAATTTTCAAACAATTTTCCATCTGAAGGGTAGTTTAGGATGGGGCTATTTTCTTCAAAATCTTTGTGTCGCAACCTTGAAAGACATTAACGTTAAATACCAACTTTGGTTTTTAACAGACTTTTCGTTTTTGAGTTATGCTGTCCACTGACTGACAGACAGACAGATACACACACACAGGCCTTTTTCTTTTGGATGGAATACAATACTTTCTCTACTTAGTAGTAGAGAAAGTAAAAATATGATGTTTTACATTCACAGGAGTTTCTTTAGCCCCTATTTTTACTTTCTCTACTGGTAAGTAGGGGAAGTATTGTATTCCACCCAAAAATTCTATGTCGAGATTTTACCGGAAATATATGTTTTGAGATCCCCTGAATCCAAAAAAAGCATTTTTACAAAAAGGTCCATCTGTGTGTCTGTCAGTCTGTGTGACTGTGGACAGCATAACTCAGAAACGAAAAGTAGGTTAAAAACCAAAGTTGATATTTAAGTTTACTGTCTTTCAAGGATGCGACACAAAGATTTTGAAGAAAATAGCCCCACCCTAAACTACCCTTCAGATGGAAAATTTTTCGAAAATATTTATTTTCTTGAAAATGGCTCTAATGATTTTGATTAAAATGTCATATGTTTGAGATATTTTTGTGACAAATAAAATGTATATTTTGAATTTTCTGGCTATAGCCCTTGTAGTTGCATTTACTCTGGATGACTTTTGCATAACTGGTAAACCGTTAGAGATAGATCAAATCATACTATACAAAAAAATGTAGATCTTGCTAAAATACACAATTTATGTCTTAATAAATTTTCTTGTAGGGTGAACCATTTCTGAGATATTCCATGTTATGTGTGTGAGTTTCGGAAAACTTAGAACTTTCGTGAAGTGGGTCATCGTTATTCATTTTTTATATGTTACGTGTGCAAAGAGAATGGATCTCAAAGTTTTAAAAGATTTGACTATCACACAAAGCCTACGGTATTCTAATATTCCCCTTGCACCTACAAGGAAATAAGCAGTAAGATAATTTGTACAAATGTTTATCTTGACACGAAGAAGATATAGGAATAAGAGTTTGTAAGAACGGTTAGTACAAGAGTAGAGAAAGTCATGTGAGTGCAACACATCAGACTTTTTATTTTTATATAGCTTTTGCAAACCTCTCTCAGAGGCTGAATTTTTTTATCTATTTCATCTTAAGTTAAACATTTGCAGAAATAGTTTCATTACACATTTTATTGTAGGTAGAAGCTGAAGTAATAGTCAAATCTTTAAAAAGCAGTTGATATGTGGGGACTTTGAAGTTCCATATGTTTATCGTGACACCAGGAGAAGCAACTGGTGACAGCACTGCAAAAACTGACATGCTTAAAAAAATAAATCTAATAACAACAGGGGTGCCATGGCGGAGCTGTTAGACTGTTTGCCTATCACCAACATCGCCTGGTTTCGATCACAGGGACCCGCATGTGGTATTCATGGTGCACAAAGTGGCATCTGGGCTGGTTTTCTCTGGGTTCTCCAGTTTTCCCCACCACTCATTCCACCATCTGCTCCATCATCATCTTTCCATTCATGCATTCTGCCTGAATTTTATATCATCCCCTTTCTCACTCTCATACCTGTTGCTGGGCTGAACACCTGCTTCCAGGTCTTCACTCTGTCTGGTGCATAGGTTCATCTGCTCCCCAATAGGCATCTGACCCACAGGCTTCTAAGTCCTAGGGGGTGTCTCCTTCATATGGGGAGGGTAATCAGATAAAGAAAAAGAAGATCTGATAACATATCTCAGAAATGGCTAATACCACATAAGAATTTATTTAAAACTGTGTATTTTGAAGAGATGTGCATTTTTTGAACACTAAATGTTGGTCTCCTATGATTTACCAGTTCTGCAAAACTACACAAGATTCATTCCGAATTAAGTGGACTCCATAGGCTATTCATAGAACATTTAAAAAATACATTAGTTTTATTATTCATATAAATGTCTTAAACATATTATTTCAATAAGAATTGTTTTAGCTATTTTTGAGAAAATCAAATATTTTTCAATGTAAAGAGTAGTTGGATATGAAGAGAGTATCTCAAGAATCTCTATGTCATATCTTGGAAGGTGCTGAGTTTAAATTCCAAATTTGGTATTTATCAGAGTTTTCATATTTGGATTATGCAGCAAGCACATGTGCATTGTGTCACTATTCAGAATAGAATTCATTTAGATGCAAAGTATAACTACAAAATCACCATTTGAACCTTACTGACTTATGTTCTTGAACTATGATGTTACTTATTATTCACTCAGGTGAAGGGTGCACGAGCGGGATAAAACAAGTTTTAGGAAACATTAGAAATTATAGATAGTCTGTACAAAATGAAGTTAGTTCAAAACAGAACATAGAGATATGCAAGGTGCCAGTGATTCCGCAAGTGTTAAACTGGATTGCATGGTATTTATGGGGCTGTTATGGTTATGGTTCATTAAGAGGGCAGAGACTATAGTAGACAAGGAAGTAAAATAAACAATTAAGCACAAATGATTGTCAATAAAAAGTGGCTTTACAGGTGTATGTTTTGCTGCTGTGTTATGTGGCTTTTGTGCTTAGTTTTTGTTTGTGGCTACTATTAATAAGCATTATACAGTCATAGACCATTTAGCTGCTTGAACATAAAAATTAAATGCTCCTGTAAAATGAATTAAGACCTGTGAGACATCATGGTAATTCAAGTGATGGTTAATTTTTCTTACCTATCCAAAATTAACATGTTCTCATTATAGTTAGCCCTCAATAAATTGTCCTTGTGTTGAGCATAATTACATTCAATGCAACAGAAGGCAAAGGATAGATAATTATGTATGTTATTCTGTGTATATGTAAATATTTCAGAGGGTACCGTTCAGAAGTAGCAACCCTACTTAAAAAAAGAGGCTTTACCTGAATTAGTATCTGCAAATATTTTCAACCATATTTGAACAGTATTGTAAGTATCTCCATCTAAAGGGTTCCATGTCTTTCAAAAGTGGAGAAGACCATTGAGATTTTATTCACTTTAACATCTTCCTGTCAAGACAAAGAATATTAATTCAAAAAGGTAACAAAATTCAATAGATAACAAAACATAATGAATATAAAAGTTAAAAACTGAAAATGATAATTACCATTTTCTTCAATTTATGTTTTAATTCTGTACAGGAATTACATGACTGAACATTACTTTTGTGCATATGGATATTTTATATGAATATGAAATTTTAAAATACTGTAAATGTATTAAACCAAATTTTGCTTTTATGTATTAATATTGAGGTTACATAGTTTTCTTTATAAGAAGAAAAAGCAGTTAAGACTTTAAATGCAAAGAAGTCCAAGTTATTTATAGCCAAAATAGCATTTGTCCAAATGTTGTCAGTTGGAATTTAAAAAATCCATGCATTTTTTAAGCTGAACACATTTTAGGACAGAAATGTATAAAAAATCGTTCAGATGTAAGTCTTGTCTTAAAGCACCCTATCTCCTTCTCCCTCCTCCTCCCCCCCCCCCCCCCCCAAAAAAAAATGTTTTCTCCTTTGCGACTGCCTCTTTGTCTTCCCTTCTAATGTAAATGCACATATATTCAGTATTTTCAAACATTTCCATTAGGCATTAGTTATTTGTACACCAAAGGGTTGTTTTCTGAACTAATAGTCAAATAATTTTCGTCACCCATGCCCTGAATATTGACTGTGGAAAGAAGTGGAATAAAATTTGTGCTTATAAGAATTTCACAGTACTTCAAGGGTATTTATAAAATAAAAGCTCCACTCAATTTTAGAACAATTCATATTCTTCTGCTTTGAATTTCAACAGTTGAACTTGTACCATAGTCTGTAAAGCTAAGTGAAAAGCTAACACAAAGATATAAAATAGCAAAATAATGTCTCTAGTCCTTGAGTATAAATTTTCAACCCTCATGTGTTAAATTTGATATGGCCTTGTGTTTTGAAGTTTTAAAAATGAATGTTCTTTTTTGCCAATATCAGAGGTTAGTGGAAATTTATTTTATTTTTAGTTTATTTTAGTGAGATTACTCATTCTTGGTTGTGGCAAAGAAATATTTCATTAACGACTAATCTGTTTTAAAATAACTGAAAGTGGGTTTGTTAAGAGACACAGAATAACATACATAAGCTTTTTTCTCCTATTTTATTTAGTTTGAAATTAGCTGTAAGCAAACCTTGGGTTCATAATACTTATGGTAAATACAGTAAACTCTCGGTTAGTGGACCTAAAGGGACCAGGATTTGTCCGTAAAATTGAAAGTCCATTAAATTGCAAAATGAATGAAAATGAAGCAAGAGCAATTGAAACTGTTTTATTGGTGCATACTATTTACTTTACATGATTTACTCTTGGTTAGAAATTGTTCCTTGTGAAGTTGTGGGTTTGAAAAAGTGTCAATACCCATTTGCTTCTCACTTGAATATTGCTTCTTTACAATTAAGGAGTGAAACTGTCTGAAATGTTAATAATAGGTTAGCACTTGTGGGTCTGAAGATCTTTCCACGTAAGAAATCACATCATCCATGTGGCTTCTTATTATGGATAATTCAAGTACGCACTTCAAAGATTCATCATCACTGTCATCTTCATCTTTATCCTCTTGTAGAACACTTGCAGCGATCTCTTCACAACTCAGAATCTGGTAACCTGGGAATGCCCAGAGAATGTCCAATTCAGACTGAAGCTAAGAGGCATGTGAGCTCTTAAGCACGTGACATGTACATGAACTTTCACGAATGTAGCCGAAGACGCACGAACTAGCATTCTCGATCAGACAAACAGCGAAATGCCACAATTGAATCATCCTAGATCTTCTAAATTTCATTTAAATTTATTTTATAACTGAATTCAGTCTGTTAAATCTGAAGTCTGTTGAACAGAGGTCTGTTAAACCGAGAGTTTACTGTAAATTTAAATGCACATCTTGCAATAACAGTTAAAACATTGGATTCTTCAGAAATATTTTTTACCATTAATTTTACTTTGGGAGATAAAGGGAATAATAATTTTCATGAACAGTATCTCTAAACTGAGGTTAAAGATATTGTTTATGTCTGATTCATTTATAAATTTCGAAATAAAAAGACTTGTATCAAAGAATCTATGCAAGTTCAAAATTCAATTTCAAAATATTTGCTTGAACAACTTTCTAAAAGAGATCTGAGATATTCAGGTTATAAAACAATTAATTGTTCATTTTTTCTTAGCTTTAATAGGACAGCAATGATAGCATTAGAATGAGGGTTGACTGTACTTTTTCACTTTATTTGGATTAATATTTACAGGCTTTTCCTTCATTAGTATATTTTACAATTTATAAAGCTATAAAATTTGGAATGTTTAACTTCATTTGTGCTTGTTAATTATGAAAATCAGTTATAAAATTAATACTCCCATTGAGCTACATGCTCTTCTTTGTATACTTAAATTACCTTGATCCTCTTATTCAGGAATAGCTTAAGACCATACATGAAATATGTTCTTGTCTTTTGTACAGGTGAATCAAATGTATACACTCTGGGTAACATTGGAGCCCATCGCATTGTTTGCACTAAGCTTCCGAGTGTTGGACATACAAGGGAAGCCATGACAGCAGCTGGCAATACAACTACCAGGTTACTTGGTAAGTATTGTGCTTTACTGCAATAAAGAACTTCTGTATTGGGTATAGTACATGCCAAGGTGGAGCAACCTCTTTGTCATGGGTCTGACTAAATCTAAGCTATTTGACAGCAACTAATAGAACCATGCAGAGGAATTTTAGTTTGAAGCATGAATATTAAATTTTGTTATTTGACTCAATGGTAAAAGTTACTGTACATGGCGAATAATGAAGATAGAAAATCTTAATAGAGATATGTGTCATTTCACTTTCCATGATGTTGAAGCATAGTCTTCCTAAGGTTTAGATATTCATTTATGCTCGTTTTAAAAATACTGCATGTTGCATGTGTGTGTGTGCCACATTGAACTGTTTTATTCATTGAAATTCTCTAGTACAATTGTTATACCCTTAGAGACTTCAGGAGACATTTCGACTCAACTTGTCTAATGCCAGTCACATTTTTTTCTAAGTATAGTATTACATTTTTTGGTATAATATGTATTTAGGATTATTTATGTGGGTGTTTTATTATTTAATAAGCTACCTAAAGAAATACAAATCATTGAAAATAACAAATGTACAGATAAAAAAATGATAAAATGATAAAAATGATAAAAATGATAAAAAAATGTAATAGAAAATGCTTTTTATACTCTAGAAGAATATAAATCAATTAAGGCAAAGAAAATCAAGGTGTAAATATATATGTAAATATAAAGAAGTATGCATACTTTCTGATGTGTCCTTTAATTCATGTACTTAAAGAATGAATAAAATGAGTTATGAGTTATTAGAGGAATGTAATCAACAACTTTTTGTCACTAAATTACACTAAGCACTAACTCGATAACTATGCCCAACCAAGCAGTATGGCTCAGGTGGTAACATTTAGGGCCCACATTCAGGAGGTTGCAGGTTTGATCCCGTGGCCATGCACTGTGACATGGGTTTTCCATGGTTTCCCCATGTCACTTAAGTGAATGCTGGAGTTCATTCTTTCATACCACGGTTTCCTTTCCATCATTTCCCTTCATTTCATTTCCTTATCAAATTTTAGGTGTGCTTTCAGGTGAGTGGTGTTGACACTGCTGGACAGATGGCACAGATGCTTGTGCATGGTAACTGGTGTTCTTGGCACAAGGTGGCTTTTGGGTGGCTGCTGTCCACCATTGGGGGAGATGCCTGTGTGATACCCATCAGACCCACGAGCACTAGCTCCAGCTGGGGGGAGGGTGACACCTGGGCGACACCGGACCTGCAGTGTATGGTAGCTGCTCAATGGCCTGGTGCTGGGATAAAGAGATGTTAGCACTTGTTAGGGACTTCCATAGGTTCTGTGGCCTGTCTAACTGTGACCCTGTGGCATCCTATGGTTCCCTCAGTTCATCCCTGCCTCCTGGGGGATGGTGGTCACAATAGATCAAAGTTGGTCTTGTGTGCGAGGTGTTCCCTTGTGTGTTTACCCTATAACTATGCCTAGCCCAAACTTTAATAACTTAATGGCTACATTGCAAGGTAGGCCTGCCTAATATCCTCCATTAGTTCAAAAACGGTTCTAGTTGTCAGGTGCCACAAATACTCACAAAATATGAGCAGCTAGGTTCTTTGCATCATAGAGTTAAACTGATAGATCCACCTTATTAATTAGATAAGCCAGTTTTAAATGTTTAAGTAACTGCAAGAGTATCTGCAAGAACATAAAGGTTTTGTTTCTTGCACTGTAATAAATTCTACTCCACTGCATTACTGTGATTATCACCATCATCAACCCCCTGATGACCTGTTTCGGCTCAGAAGGGATCTTCCCAGCATCTCTGTGGTCTTCCACATATTTTGGTTATATGGTTATGAAAACAGTGGCAATAATTAATAGTATTATAAAACCACAGGACACAAGAACACACCTATACAAGATTCTCGCAAGGACAGTATTAAGTCTGGACAATAGGAAGAAGAGATGAATGTAGGATTACACCTAATGAGATGAGATTTATGTGCCTTACACAGGCTACACAAAAGGAATCAAGTAACGGAGAAACTGAGTGTAAATCCAGGATTATTAGTTGCTAATTGACACGAATGGGATTTTTTTTTACTTTATAAATGATTTTGGATCCTTTCTTTGCTAACATTCTGCTCATTCATTACCAGTTATTCTACAATGAGCTGGAATCCATTGAAAAAGTATTGTTTTATGTCATTTTTGTAGTTGGATTAATATATTATGTATTTCATATATCTTTGCAGTTTTTGGATAATCTGTTGATTCTATAGCTTGAATTACGACTTTGGAATTAGATAAGAAGACTACATTAGTAAATTTGTTTTGTCCAATAAGTACATTTTGTAATGATACATAGCATCAATTTCTCCATCAAAGTTTGTGGAATTGTCTCCAACATTTTTATAAAAGAAGAGCAACTTGCAAGTGGCACTTTCATCTTGACTGTAGAGGGAGCCATCGGTATAGATATGAATCCATTCATCTTCCGGAAATCTTAAATTGATGGTTTCAAGGGTATATTGTTAGCTTCTACAAGAGTGACATCTTTTTTTGTAAAATTTTTAAATAGATCTAGCTGATGGTTGACTTCTATTTGAGTTTTTAAAGTATTGATAGAATTATAGTATTTTCCCCAATTGTTATTATCTTGAAGCCTCATAATTTTTTTGTAGGTTAAAACAGCTTGTTCTTCAAGTTCCATTGTGATAGGTTCATTGCATGTTATGGCTTGTAAGCTATAATTGGAGTGGTTTTAACTTCCAGTTATTAATCTGAGAGCTTAATTTTGGGTACATTCAAGTATTTCTAAGGTTGAGGGGGATGCAGTTATAAGAACTTCACCACTGTATTTGAGAATTGGTTATATATATACATGTTGTGTGTTGAATTGAGAGTATTTTTTGAACATCCCCATTTAGTTCCAGCTGCCTTTTTAATATTTTAAAATGATTGGTGGCTTTATCAATTACACTTTCGATGTGATTTTTCCATGTTAGTTTTTTGTCAAAAAGTGTACCAAGGTGTTCTGCAATTTCAATTCTAGATAACAGGGTATTTATGATAAGGAGATATTGACTGATTTATCTCTTAATGAAAAGAATTGAAAGCTGCTTTTATCAGTATTACGAGGGTAATCCCAAAACTAAGGTCTGCAAAGTGCTGGGGTTGCAGGGAAACTGTTCGCGTGGATGTTGGCCATACTGCCTCTTTCCTTCCCCCCTCTACTCTCTACAGACACCACTTCACATCTGCTGGGGCTCTCAGTCTTGGCTTGGCAGCCAGTTGTAATGGAGCTCCCATTAGTGATTACTGCCAGGTGCACAGTTCGTGCAGTTATTCGGTTTTTGAGTGCAAAAGGGGTTAAACCAATTGAAATTCGTGGACAGTTGGTGGAAGTGTATGGAGAGTCTTGTATGGTTGTCAAAAATGTCCGCAAGTGGTGTAGAGAGTTTCTAGATGGTCACACAGAAATTCACAACAAGGAAAGAAGCAGGAGACCATCAATTCCCTATGAAACAATCACAAAGATTGAACAAATCATGCTTCGAGATCGGCGCATTACTCTCGATGAGCTCTACATTGTTGTTCCTGAGATTTCTCGAAGCACCATTCACAGGTTTTTGACTGAAGAGTTGAAATTTCGAAAAGTGTGTGCAAGATGGGTCCCAAGAATGCTAACAGATCACAAAAGGCAACGTGCTGAAAGTTCGCACCAATTTCTTCAACGCTATGGTGACGAAAAGAATAACCTTTTGGATTCAGTAGTCACAGGTGATGAAACTTGGGCTTTCCACTTCACACCTGAAGCAAAACAACAATCTCATGAGTGGTGGCATTCCAGTTCACCCAAGCCGCAAAAGTTCAAAAGAACACAGTCTGCCGGTAAAGTCATGGCAACTGTGTTTTGGGATTGCAAGGGGATATTATTGGTTGACTTTATGGATCCTGGGACAGCAATCAATGCTGACAGGTATTGTCAGACATTAAGGAAGCTCAGAAGGGCAATTCAAAACCAAAGAAGAGGAATGTTGAGCAAGGGCATCAGCCTTCTCCACGATAATGCTGGCCCTCACACCACCCGTCAAACTGTGGATCTCCTGCATCAGTTTGGATTGAATATCATCACCCACCCAATAGTCCAGACTTAGCGCCTAGTGACTACCACTTGTTTCCCAAATTGAAAGAACACTTGGCTGGGAGGCGCTTTAGTGACAACGACGAGGTGAAAGATGAGGTCCAACGCTTCTTCAAGAGCATGGCGGTGAACTGGTATAACACGGGCATACAAAAACTGCCACAGCGTTTACAAAAATGCATTGATCGAAATGGCGATTATGTGGAAAACTAGAAAAATGTCCAAAATGTCTATGTACCATTTGTTGTCAATAAACGTTTATTTAAATTTAAAAAAAATTGGAGACCTTAGTTTTGGGATTACCCTCGTAACTTGCATAAAGTTGTTATTGCACCAATATTTGAGTTTGAATATGGACTTTTGAAGTGATGAAATTAGACCTTCAGTTTCTTGTGAATTCTGAGAATTCCAGATTACTAAATCATCAGCATATAATCCAGTTTTAATGCCAGTCTGTTGTATCTGTTCTGGAAGATCATTTATATAGATATTAAATAAAGTAGTACCTCCTTGGGGTAATCCGAGATTTGCTTTTTTATATTTTGACATTGCAGAGCCATATGGTGAAGCACAATACCTTTCGGTGATGAACTCTGAAAGCCAACAAAGCATGTTGTCCGATGCCAATTTATTGTAACTTCATAATGAGGTTGCATCTCCAAACATTGTCATATGTTGATTTTATGTCTATACATACAGCTAAGGCATTTTGATTTTTGTTAAAGTCTTCTTTCATTTCCTGACTAAGTTTGATTATCTGTTTATTTGTTGGATGAGTTTTCCTAAAACCTGCTTGACAAGGTTATATTGTTCACAGCATCAATTTATGCGAGCTGAAATCATCTTTTCCATGATTTCAGCCTCAATATAGCTTCTTCTAATTAAAGATATGTGTTTGTAAATCTTGATATCATCTGATGGTTTGCCTGGTTTTTGTATTGGAATTATGATGGTTTTTTTCCAGATAGCTGGAACAGAAGTTTTCTATATGTGGTTGTATCAGTTGAGTAATATGTTTCTTGCTTTATATCCTAAATGTTTCATAAATTCTGGATGAATTTTGTCAGGTCCTGGAGCTATACGATTAGATGTGTTTTAAATACTGTACTGTGGTTCAATAATTGTAAATTCACTGAAAAATATTTCATTTGTCGAGGTTAAATATAGAATATAATTGTTTTTGTTCTGGAAACAAATTGTTGAGAGGGCCAAAACTTTTGTAAAGTTGTAGTGTCTTAAGAAGCACAAGAATACAAAGAACACGAAGACAAAGAAGACGAAGACGATGAAGATGAAGAAGGCGACGAAGACTAAGAAGACAAAGAAGAAGAATACGAAGAAGAAGCTGAGGACGAAGACGATGAAGATGAAGAAGAAGAAGATGATGATGAAGAAGATGACGAAGAAGATGACAAGAAGACGTCAAAGTAGAAGACTAAGAAGAAGACAGAGACGAAGAAGAAGAAGAAGATGAAGAAGAATTGTTTTTTTTTGATTTGGTTTCTTTCTTTAGGGTTTTTTCCTTTTTTTATATGGTCGAGGAAGTTTTGGTAATGTAAAAGTTGAGTTAATGCATGTGCAATTTTCAGATCATTCTTAATTCTTTATCACCAGATTTAATTGGATGTTTTGGAACTGTTTTTCTTTTAATATTTGAAATATAATTATGGACTTTTAGCTATTTTTCTATAATCAAAATTTTTGATAAATGTGTCAAAGGAATTTATTTTAGCTGTTAATATTTCTTGTTTATAAAAAATTGTTACATTGTTTTTCCAGTTAAGGGCACTCTCCTGGTCTTTTTACTTTCCCTACTGGTAAGTAGGGGAAGTATTGTATACCACCCAAAAATTCGATGTCGAGATTTCACCGGAAATATATGTTTTGAGGTCCCCTGAATCCAAAAAAAGCATTTTTAGAAAAAGGTCCGTGTGTGTGTCTGTGTATCAGTCTGTGGACAGCATAATTCAAAAACAAAAAGTCGGTTAAAAACCAAAGTTGGTATTTAAGTTTACTGTCTTTCAAGGATGCGATATGAAGATTTTGAAGAAAATAGCCCCACCCTAAACTACCCTTTACATGGATCATTTTTCGAAAATTTTGATTTTCTTGAAAATGGCTCTAATGATTTTGATTAAAATGTTATATGTTTGAGATATTTTTATGATAAATGAAATGTATATCTTGAATTTTCTGGCTATAGCCCCTGTAGTCGTATTTACTCTGGACGACTTGCATAACTGGTAAATGGTTAGAGATAGACCAAATCATACTGTACAAACATGTGGATCTTGGTAAAATACACAATTTATATCTGAATAAATTTTCTTGTAGGGTGAACCATTTCGGAAATATTCCTTGTTATGTGTGTGAGTTTCGGAAAACTTAGAACTTTCATGAAATGGATCATCGTTGTTCATTTTTTTATATGTTAAGTGTGCAAAGAACAGAATCTCAAAAGCTTTAAAAGATTTGACTATCGCACAAAGCCTACTGTATTCTAACATTCCCCTTGCACCTACAAAGTAATAAGCAATAAGAAAAGTTGTACAAATGTTTATCTTAATTAACACGAAGAAAATATAGGAATAAGAGTTTGTAAGAATGGTTAGTACAAGAGTAGAAAAAGTCCTGTGAGTGCAACACATCAGATTTCTTTGTTTCAGCTAAATTTCTTGCTAATTCTCATTAATTTAAGTTCTCTAAGTCTTCGGTTCAAAAGGGGTTATATTTTTTAATTTTACCTCTAGGGGTATATTTTTTGGCAGTATTTATAAGAAGAGTACAAAAATCATTATTGATTTTGTTAGGTGTATTATTATGAATTGTGATTGTTTGAGGCACTAGTTCTTCTAGTCATTTTACAGCCCTTCCAGTTCACTTTTTTAAAATCCCATGAACTTTTACTACAAGTTGTTTTGAGTGTTATTAAGTATAATTTTGGTTATTACTGCTCGATGGCTGAACTACTGCTGAAATATATCTGAGTTCTGCTTGATATATTTGAGATACAAATAAAAGATCTGGATTATATGTTGAGCCATTGTGGTGTATATACGTGCCAGGTTGTTGATTGTTGAAAGTAAGTTCCATATTGGTGGTGTGCAACCATCTTCTAATACTTTAACAGATACAATAACATTTTATATCCCCAGTAGATAGATAGAGAGAGAGAGAGAGAGAGTGAGTGAGTGTGAGAGAGAGAGAGGCAGGCAGGCTGACATTTATTTTCTTCATAGAATACATAATCAGTTCACATATAATTCCTCAATTCTGAGTAACACTTAAATCTACTCCACAATATCCCTTACATATCCTTATCTCATTTCTTTGGGTTGCTGTATTACAAAGAACCCATAGCATCAACACCCTGGTTATCATGCTACTGGGTCCTCTTTACTTCTTCTTTTCCTCAACCCACTTTTGTTTCTAATCCTTACTTCTAATTTTCTTTAACCACCTGTTTCTCACTATACCTAAATAGTTTCCTATTTCTATTAAACGTTCTTTTGATTTCACTCTTAGTATCCTTTTGCCAATAATTTCGTTTGGTAGTCTGAACCAATTATTTTTTTGTACTTTCCCTTTCAAATTCTTTGTTTTCTTCACATTCCAGAATTAAATGCCAACAATTGTTTACTTTCCTACTACACAATAAACATTTCCCTTGATTTTCCCCTTCCCCATAACCTTTCAGCCTCACCACCCCCGACCTAGCCCAAGCAAAGCCCTCTCTTGCAGATTTTGTTACATATGTCAACATAAATTTCTCTTTCCCATGACCTTTTAATCTCCATGTATGTACGCAATGAACTTTTTGAATTAAAACTACCCATTACTTCCTGTCTCTCCATGTCCTCAATTCTCATTTTAACTCTTCCAACATCCTTTCTCAAGTACCAGTTCATCTCTCCATATATCCCCACACCCTATTTCATTTAAAACTTCTAGGCGCTTATACCAAGTATCTTCTTTATAAAGCTTTTGCTGAGCCTCCAAACATTGTTTCACTATATTCTTATTATCTAATTCCTTAATCTTCACCCAGTATTTCACTACTCTTTCCATGATTTTTGCTTTACTACCCAATCTCGCTAACTCCATTTGCGCAACCCCATTTGGTGAGGCTCTTGGTAGCTCCAATATTAACTTGCAGCAGCTTCTGTGTACCTTATTTACATATTCCCAACCATCCTCTAAGCCCCAAATCTAGAGTATTTAGAGTGAGCATTAAAATCTTCTATTATATTAGTTTGTGTTTATATGTCCAATAGATTTAGATCTAGTGCATTAGTTTGTGGGTTATATACAAAATATATAGGGAAGTGTTCATTATTCTTCCATACATCCAAATGTGCTATTTTGACTGAGTCCTTATTATTCATTAATTTAGTGATTTTGATGTTAAATTTCTCATGACTCCAACTATAATTCTGCTTGCAATTTGTCTGCTTTTTGGTAGAAGATAAATTTATAACTTTTCAGTTCAAATTCAAAATATTTTTGTTTTTTCTTGTCTTCTGCAATATTGGTTTCCATAAAACCAAAGACATCTATATTTTCTTTTTGTAATAGTGTAAGAAGTTCAGATTTCTTATCATGACTAAATCCAGTTGCATTCCACTGCAGTATATTTATAGTATATATATTTCACTTATCAGTTTCCACCCGGAGATCCAATTGGGGGACTATAACTCCAGAAAATTTTAATTTAGGAAACATATCCATATATTTTAACTAATTCTGACTGTTTCTAATGGACACCTTATTTTTACAAGTAGGCAGTCAAATCATCCTATCTT
Source organism: Tenodera sinensis (assembly GCA_030765045.1). Classification (NCBI taxonomy): domain Eukaryota; kingdom Metazoa; phylum Arthropoda; class Insecta; order Mantodea; family Mantidae; genus Tenodera; species Tenodera sinensis. Next base: position 92,759,340 of record CM060961.1, on the reverse strand, counting down.
AACCTTCATGTTGTGGAAGGATCACACTTATAGTTTTATCGTTGGTCAGCGGGGGGCGCGCGAAATAAGAAGGCACATGAGTAGCTCCAATCCCTACTCAGCTATAGAGCGCTGTTGCCGGAGCATATTGCTATGCAAAGGGAAGAGAGGGAAGATATGCATGTGAGCATTACCGTTAGACAGCAGCGAAGACGGTGAAGGATTGCAAGGTGCACAATTAAAACCTGTCAAAACAATTTCTCTCTCTTAAAAATGAGACAATAGGCTCTCTAATCCTGTAATTTGCTTCAAATATAAATTCCTCATCTAAGCAGATAATTTTCATTTGCAATTTAACGTTTCAACGGAGTTCATATCTTTCAAGTTGAAAATTGAGCCTATGTGATAAAACATTACAATGTTTACTTTTTAATTTGTTTATTATATCTGATTCTCTGGGAATTTTTTCGTTTAAATATTTTTGTTGTTGGAGTGAAAATGAGAGAGTTACATGATGATTTAAATAAATCTAAACAGAGGTCATAGTTGCGCAATTTGAGGCATTTTCTGATTGGTATTTCTCACATTTTTCTCAATTTTTGTAAGTGTCTATACAGTTTCTGCACGTATGTTAATCAGTTTCTATATTGGGTATTCTAAGTGAAAACCTACATAATTTAGCAACAAATGCCTAAGCACAATTTCAAGCCACCTTTTACGAGTAATATTCCAGTGTGGCCTTCTCAGTTCGTTTCAGCACTTAAAATGTTCCTTATGATGCAATTTGTAACTTATCAGAGCGAAGCTCTGGAAATAGTTTCCCCAATATGTGCCAACCAGAATTTGCTATGTGGTTATTAATGGCGAGTATGTTAGGCTAACATGCTCATCAAAGTTTACATTATATTACATAATAGCAAAGCGGAAACTCGCCTTTGAACAAAAATTTTTTTTTTAAACCGTGTTAAGACTATTTCTTAGCAAACTTATTTTATAGCTCAGTAAGAAACATAAATATGCAGTGTTGATTAAAAATTGTGAACATTGCATCGCAAGGAGAATTTTTCATAAAATAGCTTACATTTTGGGTTTAAAACACGTAATCCAGGAATGACTTAATGTATATGCACCAAACTTTGAAGCCCTCTTCCTTATACAGATTCAGCAGTACATCTTTCTGACAGTCGTCCAGATTCGAAACCCGTTTTTCTGTCTTACGGTGTTTTCCGGGGGATTTAAACTGATTCAGAAGAGGTTATTTTACCATGTTGCACTATACGCGACACTGAACATTCACTTACATTGCATGCTTTAGCTGTTAGCCCCCACCTCTGTTTAAATACAATGTTCGCACACACTTCTTCTGAGGACAGTTCTTTTAAAAAAATGTAAACACTGAAAATAATAGCCCATGCATCTGAATGCAATATTTTCCCTTTTGATTTACTCGTCTGTAAGCTGCTTATACCAGGGTTTGATAATGCCATGTTTCTTAGCAACAAAACGAGTTACAGTAATTATAGACACAGGTAACACTACATATATGTCAGACTTGGAACACACATAAGAATAAACTAAATTCCTTTTCCTTTCCTGCAGGCATTCCACCCCTTGAGGAGAAAAATATTTGAGACGATAAATAAACAATCATGATGCAAGGCAAGTGTCTTTGCTATTGCTGAGCTCATCATTTGTTCAATCACTCATATCTTGGGCTACAGGCCACCTAAAATATTGCTTCTTGGACATCAGCTTCAACATTTCTAGCTCTTTACAATGGAATTCTTTGTAATAATGAGCTGTTGCTGGATTTGATGAGCGCAAAGTGAAAAGCAAATATTGCGCTAGACCGCATGTTAATGAACTGGGCAATATCGCCTTTCTAGCATAGGCTACTTGCTTACGCCCAAGATCCCTTTGGCCTCGAGTGCTCTACCACAGATTCTGAAAAAGAACAAGAGTTTAGCCAAGACAGGCTAGATAGAAAAGGATAAAGAGGGAATTGGTATAATGGAAAGTAAGAAATACCAATTCGGTTGTTATCTACCCATGTTAACTGTGCTATTTGGTGAGTAGCCCTTCCCTTTTGTTCATCAAACAAGCTGCACAATGAGAAGGTGAGGAATCGGACACTAGACTCTTGACCAGGTCGGTTCTTTGAAGTCTTTATGAAAGAAATTGAAGGTTTTCCTCTCTGTTATTATCAATAGCCTTCCCGCAGCCATCTTAGAAATGTAGTTTTCAATAAATGAAACTAAAAAAATTCCTATTGCATTATGTTCTAGAGACCATAAGCACACCAGTATATTAGATGTTATTACCCTTGTACTCATATTTTTCAACAGTCTGAATTCTTTTTTCAGAATTTCTTTCTTTTTCTTACATGGAGATAGTCACTGCCCATTCTTTCTGTTTTCATACTGACTTCTGCCATCTTTCTCTGAAAGAGTGCCAGAAGATAATACTGTGAGGGGTGAACTTCCCTCATTAAAAGTTAGTCTACTATGGCGAGCTTCACAGCTGTTTGTTTTCCTGAGTAATTCCATTAAGGTCTTATTGTAGCAGATTATTAAAAGATCTATTTACCGGGATTTTATTGAAGGAATCCATAATTTTTTCCAAGTGCATTGCCCGGGACAACAAACACATAATTCTTGTCTCTTTCAAAAGTCAGTCAACCAGGTCTTTCCTGCTGTTTGAGTAGTTTGATTGAACATGTGATCAAGATTATTATGCTTTGTAAAATCAAACACCAACCTCATTGGTCAGACCATAAACTCTGATGTCTAGGTCTCGGCAATGATCTGCAAGTTCTTTCTCAATGACTGGATTGAACGTCTTCTTGAATCTACTAAGTCATGCAACGGCAGGTACACTACTTTAGATTGCTAGGCAGTAGACGGCACCAAGAGCTCGCTTGCTGAGCAACAGCTGGTCACATCACAGCGTGGATAGCAGTGGCAGTTCAACATTTGGCACAGCAATACATGTACATGTGTTCTTGATGAAAATGTTAATGTAGTGCTTAGAATCAAGGCAACATGTAATATAAGTTGCAGTTTAATTTTCATATATTTTATAATTTATATAAGTTACTTATTCATAATTTCTCACCAGTTAGACTTGAACTGTTCTGATTTTATTATCTGTCTTGGATTTTTATATTGTGAAGTCTTATAATTTTGTTCCTGTTATGTTTAAGAGTTCAGCAGTTAAATGTAGAAAAGCTGTTTCTGTTTTGTTTTGGTGATTAAATTGTTGTACATATAGGTATATAAGCTTGAGAAGGCCACATGACTGGCCGGGAGGGCATGGGGTGCAGACCACATCCCACACTCTAGTACTGCACGCCACTAATGATGCCTGTGGTGGGCAGTGGTGGGGGATGCAGAGGTTGGGTGGAAGCCTTGACCCTTGGCCTTGGCTGTTGTGCTGGGGTTTACATGTGGGTATAAAATAATTAAATTCATCAAGTAGATAGAGTAAAAGTATTCTGCTGCAAGTGTCATACAGAATTATGAAGGAACTGTTTTAAATATAAGAAACATTAAAGCAAACAAGTATTTTCAATTTAATTTCATAATGTAGGTAACTCGCATGTTTTGGTTACCTACACACATGTACTAGAAAAATTACTTTCTACCAAAGATAACTCATACACAGACAGAACATTGGAACCCAAGAAGGAGGGTAAGATACACACGTACTCTTGCCTTCTAACTTCCAGTGTACTCTTATCCACAGGGCCACACAAGTACAGGAAGTATCATAATTGGCAGTCAATGCTTGGTTCTGTAGTTTGTCAATGATTTATTCCTCACATACCTGTGTTTCTGTTAGAGGATATTTTTGTTTTATAGCCATACCTAGAAAGTGATTATTGCTTATGATATACAGCTTAAAAATTACACAATTTGAAAGTAAAACTAATATTTACCTGCTGTAACCAATAAATCCATTGGATCTTTTGGATCACATACGATGTCATCTGTATGGAAACAACTGAATTTAGTTTTCTGCTGTCACTCAGTGTTGCAATGTAGAGAAAATGTTCTGTGTATTCTTACCTGACTGTACCCTGTATGTATCAAAAGTAACTGTCAAAATAACCAAAACTCTAACATGAACTCAAATAATAATCGGTAAAGTATCAAATCAACAGATGATTCACTGCATTTGAAAAGTTTATTCTCCACTCAAACTCTGCAACTGTATCTTCCCAAGGAAGGGAAGTGGTGTAGTAGAGGCCTACATGGGCCGAGAATAGTTTATAGTCCCCGGCTTGGCCCGATTGTGTAATTTGGTTATTGTTGTTGTTATTATTATTTTTTTTAAACAAATACTGCAATAGTTGTGCTATTCTCAGAATTTCAGCATTGGTGACCAAAAGATATAAATTATTTTGTATTTCTTAATTTTCAAGCCCGGGACTTGCCTGAGCCCGACAAACACTTCTCAAATTAGGCCCAAGCCTGGCCCGTGCAGACCTCTATGGTGTAGTGGCCTTTAAATTTCAAAAACAAGGTAACCTTAGTTATTTTTGTCACACACCTATTTATTTTTAAAAATTAATTTTTTTATTATAGGAACATTCCAAAAGGTGGATTTTGTTTTCCTTGTTGGAGTTGGGGGCGGTGTTCCACATTATACAGACTACACCAAACATGTACGTCTTGGTGATGTGGTAGCATCATATTCCAGTGGATCTGATAGGTATGTTATACTATTTTAATGTACTCTTTAGATTGTATATATTATAAGCATGCAACACTTTTAATCTGCAGAATTATTAGAAGTAAGGCCAGGATTTTTATGCACTAAAATACTTTAAAATATTTATTTTTTATATAATAATGATTCTAAAAATAGTGTGATAATGGCTGCTGGCTGCACAGCAGAAGCTTGGTGTTAATTACCTCATACCACAGCTTGTAAATACATGACTTAAAGACAATGGAGTAGTCAGAATAAAGAAAACTATGAGTGCAATAGAAAAAAGTTATTCCAAACAATTCTAGTAGCTGTTTATGTGCTGGCTCGTTTATGAGAAGTTTAGAGAAGAATGTATTTTCCAGAGAATTTGCCGGTACTTCCCCTGAACTATAAAAATGACAGAGCACCGACGAGAGTTAGTCTTTAAGTGTTGAGCAAATCAGTTAGTATAGTTTTTAAGTGTTGAAGCACTTTCGAATTGATTGTTAAGAAAGTGTTCAGTGAGTGTACTGTTGAAGCCAGTTGTTTGTGAGATAGAGTATAAAGACAGCAAATTGTGTCTCAAAGTTATGAGAGGACATAGTAGTTGTGAGTTGCAAGGTTACAATTAATATTTTTGTTTCTTTTTTGCATAGATTTGGTGCTGTTTTTATAATTAATATAGCTTCGGATTGAGCAATGAGACTATTATTTCTCTCCGGGCGTGGTACTAGGTGGAATGAATAAACACTCGATGTAACTTCACTATAATATATTACTTTATTAACACTTCTTTCGTCGTTACAATTGAATTATCTTTCGTTGCACCTATTTATGTTTCATTGATAGTCTTTCCACTTTTCTAAAGTCTTTTCTACTCACATCCACGCGCGTTATAGAAACACGTCTTCACATCTCAAACATACAGACGCTATTAACAATTCCAGCGCCACTTTATATGATGCTATCTTTGTTGTACACATCCGCATATGCGTTCATCAAATAGTTCCCGTATTGTTAGGGAAGCGATCTTTAGCTATTCTCCCTTCGCTTTTAATATTAAATATATATAATTCTTTTATTTATACATATTAAATTTAAATGTGAAACTTAACATTTATGACGTTTTTAAACAAACTTAATTTTTTGTAACAATGAACAATAGCAACATGTTTTCGTTACTCAACTAATTCGTATCAACACCAAAAATAAATTACATTTGCAATAAATATTTACATAAATGATTTCCTTTTGGGGTCTTACAATATTCTGTCTCAGAGGCATTCAGCAATGGAACATGCTACACAGAATCGGATGAAAATAACATAGATTAAAAAGAAAGCAAGAACATAACTTTGTTAGATCAACCACATGAGGCCCCTTTGGTACCAAACAGTTACGTATGTTAATTAGTTTATTGGAAATCTAAATCAGAATCATGTCTGGAAGAAAGCAGCATGGGAGGCGACTCTTGATCCAGGAAGACACAGCAGATCTTCATCTCATGGAAAAGTAGACAGCGTGAGGAATTAATGTTGTTGTTGTTGTTGTTAGCTAATGCTGGATTTCTGACAATGAAGTCATTAATCCTCTTGCTCTCCAATATATTGAAGAGACTTAGCAGTAAATGTAACCGCTTTTTAGAGAGCACCATATTTTTATGTTTTGGCGGTCACATCGCTCTCTCACAACACCCAGAATGTCTGGAGGACCACACCTGTCATTGGTTTACGGGTCTCACCGACCTGACTGGGAGAATTATCAAAATAAATTCACCGACCATATCCTCTGATTACCAATCAGAGGACGTATTACATGCCATGACAGGTCAGCATGTTAGGGGTTAAGGTTTTATAGAGAAATGGAGAGGTTGGAAAAATAAAGACTCCCTAGCCCTCAGGAACCCTAATAGCATCGGGGTCGGAAGAGAACAGTGTTAAAGAATACATTTGAACCCATCAGTGCTATCAAACATTTAAGTAACTTTGAAATTCTAGCACTTACAAGACTTTTGAATAACTGTTGTGGCTCAGAAGAACATATCTCTTTGTTATTGTTGCAAAAGGCATGTTTTATTGTTATTTTGATGTCAGATGCTATTTTTAGGAAATAGCTTACCACCATTTAAACTGCTAGCAATTAAGTGTTGCGGAGTGTTAAGAAGTTGGCCATGAAGTTGTTTACCAATACCAATCTGTGATATGTTAGTTAGGTGACATAACATAACCATTCATCTCTCAGCTTCAGCTGAGCAAGCCTTGATCTGAACAGCTATTGAAGCAACTATACCTGTAAAATGCTGAAAAAATGTGTGAGCCTGAGAGCAAATGCGTGCAAAGATGGTCCTGAGTCCAAATTTGTTATGTATCTGGATGTTTCCAACACAGCAAGGTGCATTCAGTGTAAGTCATGGAACTTAAGTTTGAAAGACTTACAGATGATCAATTTTGCTTGCAGCTACACCTCCCAAATTGGACAGGCATATGTAAGAAAGGACGAAGTAAGGACTTGTACAAAAGAGAACCAGATATTTGCAAAGAGACTCAACGGTTGAGAATGGGATATAGTTTACATTATCTTATGTCTGCAAAAACCCAGACTGTTGTGGTGGTATCACTGCATTATCTGATAACAATTTACTTAGGCATTTATAAATGACTTTTTCAAAATGTTGTGAAAGGGCAGATAGTAGGCTAGTAGAATGATAACTAGAGGGTAAGGAAGGTGATAGTCCAGCTTTAGGAAGAACAATAACCTCAGCATATTTCCATGATAATGGAAAATATCTGAGGCAAAAAGCAGCATTAACTATGGAGGTCAAGAAGAGCACAGCCTTAGTGGTAAGATGTTTAAAAACATATTTGGCAGCCTTTTTTTGGTGAGTAGGTTAGCCCCCAAAGCTCTCTGGCCCAAATGGAGTTGTGTTGCTCTGGAACCAAGACATAGGTGTCATTGCAGTTTCAATATCCTGAATGAAGTGAGAAGTGTGAAATGGGATTGGGCATGAATGTAGTTTGAAAAATATCTGCCAATAGCTCCATTTTGCAGCCTTGAGTTCATACACATGGAACTGGAATTTTAAAGGTGGCACAACAGTAGGTTCCCAAAGCACATGTTTCGTCTCCTACCACAGAGAGTACCATAACAATATTCATCTAGAGCTCGTCAGATTTGTCAAATTAATTGATTTAGTTTTTGTCACTATCAAGGTAATCTATGATATTGCCATTTTCATCTAATTTTATGTTTGGTTTTTAACTGTGCTACAATTCTTGAGACTGTGCACTTGACAATGCACAGTATTGCTGTGAGGATGTGCATACTGCTAGCAGATTTCACTGACGAATATAAAGACTTTGTGAAGTGCTGTACTGTGACATCAATGTCAGAACAGATCTGTAGGTAATATACAGCTTGTTGCTTAAGGTCCAACCGCCTCTGAAAACTTTCCCAGTTCACCTTTCCTTGTATAACCCTTTCAGACCTGAGACTTATTTTGTTGAAAAATTGCAATCTGATGGATGTAATACCCTATAATTTGGATGGAGAACTAAGAAAAAATAAGGAAAAAAATATTCTGGTGATCGTTTTCACAAAAATGTCCTAGCACGATTGTGCAGGTCAGGATTTATTTAATTAATTATCAAGAAAATAATTTTTCTTTGTTTTTACTGCTATTCAAATGGTATGTGTCCAATAATTGTGTGTTTAGATTATCGACCTCAAAAACAATATGAAGGCATCATTTAGATGGTATTACACATTTGGAGATAACAATAAAAAAATTATGTAAATACAATAAAAGTTGCTCTAAAAATGAAAAAAATTACATACAATATGAAAATGAAAACATGTTGAATACAATCAGTATAACATTTTTAGCATTTATGCCTTTTGATGAACTGGAATTCTGGACCGAGTAGGTTCCCAACCTTCACATTCCTCATCGCTTGAAAAATCACTAAGATCACAGTCTGATTCCTCTAACAGCTTTCTTATCTCTTCATCCAAGAGACCTATACAAGCAAAAGACTTGTTTAGCACACCAAACTGGCATTTACATCCTCAATATGAGAACAAATAAAATACAAACTCCAATTTTGAGGTTACAAAACCACTTACGCAAAGCCGAAGTTGCACGATTGTGCTAGTTCAAACTTGAGCACTTAGTACAACTCGAAAATTCAAATATGTGGACATTACTTGATATATTTACCACTTTAAATAAAGAAAGAACAGATTTGACTATCACAAATAATGAAATTGTATAAATACATCGGTATAATTGCTTACTTACCACGACGTGCCATGCTGCTTTTGTGTAGACCAACTTCTCTAATTTCTCCTGCCATCTACTGATGCAAAAGATCAAGAAAAACAACATTGCAACATAGGGCAAAACACGCATGATCGCTGCAGTTCGATCTGAGCCAGAAAAAAGCTGTGGATCGACTGCAAAAAAATTAAAAAACTAACTCGCATGATCGTGCGGGTACAGTTTGAAAGGGATAAGGTGAGGACAGTAAGCAGTACATGGCACTTCACAATGAAATGTAGAAATAACAGGGCAGTGATCATAATCCATCTCAGGTAACAGAACACATGAATAAGGACTCACTGATATTTTTCAAAAGTGCCATACCTAAGGTATTGGTAAGACAACAGGATTGTAAGAGTAGTAGGTAGGATCTGTCAGAGCTAAAATAAGTATACTGTTGCGGTTAGCCACAGAGAAGAGAATGTCTCCCTGAAGCAGTGGTTATGTCATCCCCTTTGTTCATACTTACTGTATAAGGTGGCAAACAAGATGGAACAGAAAAGAGAAGCTACAAGTCTTGTTCTTACAATTGAACTGAAGGTGGTCGATTATAAGCAATTATAAGCATCTCAGGACTGCTTTGCTGATGGAGCAATTGAGGCAAAAATATGTTATAATGTGCCAGCTTTATTTTCACAACAATGGCTACACCATCAGAAGCAATTGTGGTGTTGTGCTCAGATCTATAAATATGGTAATCAGGGAGAGTGAATTGTGCACAAGGAAGAACATGGGTTTGATATATATGCAATATCTACATCGTGTCAAGATAAAAATTCCAGGAAATTAGCTCACTTAGATTTTAAACTGTTGGCATTCCAGTTTAAAAAAAATAAGCTGAGAGAACAAATGATGAATGGAACTATTCATTTCAGAAAAGTTAATGAAATAAGAAAAAATTTGATATGAAAGGTATGATTTGAAAGCTTTGATTAACACAGGTATAGATCAGCAAAATGGGAAGAATCGGGAGGACTTTCTCTAGGATCTTGAGAAGATTGAGGTGTTTTGTTAGAAGCCATATGGGAGGTGGAATATTTGCACCATCCATGTTTGGCAAATTAGGAAAGTGTTGTGCATCAAATGACGGTGGGTTGGATTAGACACAATGAGGTGTTTAGAATTAGACTGTAATAGAGAAGTTTCACTAGTAGCTTATGCAGAGATTTAAGTAATAAGAACAACCTTTGTAGTTCACCACATGAGTGCCATTGCAATTCATGCGCTGAGGTACTTACTGTATGAGTTTAGTACAGACTAGTGGTGAGATTCCAGGTGCTTCACACATCAGTGATTAGGATGACGAGTTTTTGTGTGACCGTACTGTTGACACTTGGTACATCGAGCTGTATTTAAGAATCTGCAGCAATATTCAACAGAAACTAATACATATTATATATGCCAAAGGTTAAACATTTGTTTAGCTTGATCTGAATTTTCCAGCTTGCACATAAGGGCATAAGTTGTATCCTTATAGAACAGTCAAAGAATCTTGGTAGCTGGAAGTGTTTGAGTTCTTCAGTTAGAGAATATGGAACATTTCGTACAGCAGCTTTCTGGAGCTGGGATCACAAAAGGTGTAATACTGTAAGTTAGACTTATCAAAATGGGCAGTCATGGTGCAAAAATCGGAGCTTGTAGTGAGAACAATTTTTAGAAGTTTCCCCTTTGCTGGGTGTTAACTTCATTGTATATTTGTTGTAGATCAGTAATAATAGTTTGATAATTGTTAGCATCATGCAAAGAGATAGGTGGAACATGCACAAATTCTGGAGTTTGGGTTTGAAATTCTGTTATGGTATTCTCCATTAGTGACTGCCTCCTTAGCGCAGTTGGTAGCGCACTTGCCTCTGGCGTGGAGGACCCGGGTTTGATCCTCGGTACTAGCATGGGGATTTATCCCCTCTGGGAGGTCTGGCATAGGGTGTACTCAGCCTCGTTAGGTCCCAGGGGGACCAATTGAGGAGCTACTTGATGGAGAAGTAGAGAAGACCCCATAACTGGCCGGGAGTGATCGGTGCACTGACCCTCCAGTACTGCACCCCACCAATGACGCCTGTATGAGCAGAGGTGGAGGATGCAGCAGCTGGGCGGTAGGCCTTGGCCCTTCATGGGTTGTCGCTCCGGAGTTTAGTACATTGGGACAATTTTTGCCATTCCTCTTGCAGTCATTTCTTCACATCAGCTTTGGTGTGTTTACTGGATGTTTCCATACATTACATTCCAGCATATCCCACAGATTCTCTATAGGATTAATGTCCGGACTCTGTGGTGGAGGATTTACAACTTTAGGACAATTGTATAACAACCATAGCTGTACATTATGAGTCATGTATTTGGGTTTGTTTTCCTGATAAAATTTAAAGCATGCTCCTATATCCATACTTGCTGCACTTTTCTTCAGATTATTTTTTAAACTCTGAAGATACTGGCGGTGGTCCATGTTTCCGTCTGTAAAAACGAGCTCGCCTACTCCTTGAGCCAACATGCAACCCCATACCATTACACGTCCCCTTCCATGTTTTGTTGTTGCCTGCATATTCCTTTCTTCAAACTCTTTATTGGGCTGTCTCCAAACCATCTGAGCCAGAAGTATTGCATTTTGATTCATCGCAAGAAATTACCTTCTTCCACCATTCCATGTCTTTGCTAATATGTTCCTTAGCAAATCATTGCCTGTTGATCCTATTTACTTTGCTGACATAAGGCTTTCTTCTTGTAGTTTGCCCATGATAATTGTCTCTATGTAATACCCTCCGTATTGTACTTGGACTGATTTCTCTTCAAACTCACTTTCTGCCTCAGCAGCAATAACAGTTGCAGAAACATGGACATTTTTGTTGACTTTCCTTATTAGTGCCCTCTCTTCTCTCCTAGTAAGGCCCCTCAGATGCCCAGTCTGGGGCAAATTCTCAATTCTGTCTTCAAATTTGTATTGACAGATAATGTCATTAACAGTACTTTTCTCCATATCTGGGATTTGTCGACACATTTTTCCTTTTTCAGGGTGGAATATCAGTGTCTTTGCTCAAATGTTCTGTTCTTTCCTCGGCATTCCATTTCACTCCAGAAGTTGTCCCTGCTTTGCGCGTGAGAAAGGCACTGACTGGGACCTCCCTGAACCGCGAATAACAAGTGCAAAGTATGATTTGAGTTCATAAACATCCCCAGTCCAAAAAATATTGAACAGCAAATCTTCGCATCTCATAGCATGTAACAGGTATTAAATACTACAACGTCAAATCATCTACAAATTGCAATAGCATTACTAGAGTACATATGAAGTGCATAGAATCCAGAGCTTAGCAGTTATTGCCTGCTTTTTTCTTTAATAAGAGGGAGATTACACGTACAAACCATCCCTGTTCAGAAAATTTGTACTGTCACGGTAGACTTTAATCATATACTACTAGGTTTAAAATGGACTGCTGCTGTACATTAATACTGATAACAAGAGTCTCTGATAAAATGGAAATTTCATATGTAGTAAGTAAATGGATAAACAATATATTGTATTAATAAGATATTGTTTATCACTCTCATTCTTGGCAATTACAGATTTTATTATAATTAATCAGAAAATCTATCTCAAACTTCTATAAAACCATGAGCAAAGCTTGGGCATCCAAGTACTGATCATGATGTGAAATTTCTAAGCTGGAATTTACTTACTGTTATTGCCTTAAGTTTGGTATGGTTTCTATTTTGCTTGTTTTGTCAATGAAATGGTTATTAGTTTTATGATATTTTTATTCTGTGTAATAGGTATTAATTACTCTTACTATAAATGCATATTTATTAATACAGTAAAAGACTGTGATAACACTCCCAGTTATAACACTATCCTGTTCATTACACTCTATTTGTAGAGTCCATGGATGTTCCTTATTAGTACTGTATGATTTTACCCCCTTTTAAACTTCCAAATCCTACCGTTAGTGCATTTAATCAGATCAAAAATGAATAAAAATGTTATGAATAATTTACGAAATGTTTAATGTTTTAAAAGTATGGCAAGGAAATAGTTTGTGTGACTGCACTCAGCAATTATTGCAGCTCAAGCACATGGCCTGGAAAACCCCCCTGGTAGTACTATCAGGCATGTAACAGCACTTTTCATAAAAACAGTTTACTTTATCAAAGAGCTCCCTGTACGTGTGTTATACTTTTAGAATTCTTTGAATTCTATGCATCTATAGCAGAAATCCGCAATATTGTTGACACCAATATCTGAATAGGAAATAGGTGAATCTGAAGAGAAAAGTCTCCCCATTTAAAATTAATCTCTGGGAGCAGTAAATTTACTTAGTAAATACATTAGTATTGCTCCTGGCTGTGTATCTATATAGCGTTCCACTCTTAGAAGACAGTATGGAGTTAAATGGGATATATCTGTCTCTATCTAGCGCATACAAGTTGCCATTAGCCGCATCCTTTTCTAACCTCGCGCTGTTGCCAGATTCCTAATAGCATGGTATAAATATTCATTTGTTATAAATTTCAGATTTGAACACATTATCCTATGCAGAATTTTTTTCTCTATCAGGTTATTTCCTTTTCAGAGTCATTATACATTTCTATAGGCCCAAATTTCTTCAGAAAACGTTTTTTTCAATAGAAGTCCGATATTTGCTGTTTCTATACTCATCACGCACTAACTAACAAACTAACTGCTAGAATGCATCTATATTTTTTTCTTAGGTAGAGTAAACTATAGTACTACTACCTGCCTACTTTGAATACTCTATGTTTACCCAGTTAAGTGTTATAATTTTTTTAATTAAATTTTTTCGGAAAATTTTATATCTGTGCACTGCAAAAGTTACGCAGTGTGACCCTTTTGTGTTATTGAGTTTACTTCAGGGAACCAGCGAGAACAAATGTTGAGGAAGGTTGGAGAAAGTTTTTAAAATAAACCAAAAGGCAGTAACCTCTTTCTTTTATCCAGTAAGGCAAACAAAAGGTATTCATCTATTCAGCGTATTCTCGCGCCAGGCCTGAACAGAAGATAGTATAAGGAGCAGCACTAACATTAGTTCGAAAGAAACCGTGTGTGTAACTGTGAGATGTTATTGTGTTATTTGTTTAATATTTTTGTAAATATTTGTAGTTATGGAGGGGGGAAGCCAGGAAGAGACGATATATTGGTAAATTAAGAAGTAAGGAACACCAAATAATTATGAATGTGTTAGATTATTTTTGAAGCAAAATGTGTGTAAGGCAGTAATAGAAACAGCTAAGGCTATCGGATGTTCAGAAGCAGTAGTGTGTATGATTAAAAAGGAACTAATGAAAGGACCTCTAAGAACGCCATCGAAAAAGAAAGCAAAAAGGGCGGGACTACACAAAACGCTAGGTTAACGCAATATGATTGAATAGTGCAAGGTGGAGTGCGGCGAATTGTTCATTCTTTACAGTTTGCAAATATTCCACCCATGCTGAATATAATTTTGTCACTATTCAACAGTGATGAGACCCTACCAAATTTCTCAAGGGTCACTCTTAGTCGGTTCTTACATGATTTGGGGTTTGAATATGAAAGAAGGGGTAACAAGTGCATATTAATAGAAAGAGACGATATCGATATCATCAGATGGCGACATAAATATCTAAAAGACGTAAAAAGGTTTAGGGACCAGGGGAAATCAGTTGTTTATACAGACGAGTCATTTGTAAATTTAGGTCATACAGTAACAAAGGCATGGAAGGATACCAAAGTTAAAAGTGTCCGTCAAGCAGCAATTGAAGGACTAAGTGCAGGACTCCGGCCATCTCGAGTCGCTCGCGGAGAAAGATTCGCAACTAGTACATGTTGCAACACTGCGCTCATTTAACGTGTACTGTCTTCTAAGGGTGGAACGCGCTTTAGTAACATTACTATAGCAGACACAAAATTTAATGGCAGGTGGCAAGAGGAACTGGTCAACACAAGATCCAATCAGAGGTTTACTATGCCTTGCTGTGTTGTATAGTTAAACATGTTAGGAAATTGCACTGTAAAGTTGGTGATATAAATATAATTTTCATCCACAAAATTTATTTGGCAACAGTAAAGAGAATAATCTGATCATGAGGTGGTGAGCTATCAGTGACCTTTAAATTCTGCACCCAAATCTTCAAAAATAAAATTTATTATACTGTTTTTTTTTTCCATTAAATGGTGTCAAAATAGCTTTTTCTTATCTAATAAATCATATCCATTGTGAAACGCTGTCCTGATTATTATGCATTCAGCAGTCCCTTGAAGAGCATAATTACAGGGCTTTCCTGTAGTTTATTTTCTTAAAACCATGATGATTCATTTGTATCGTGACATTGTTGAAGGGCAGAATGTTTTTCCAAATGGTGTATTATTATAGTTTTCAGATACATGAAACACATTTCAAGTGAAATTACACATTTTCTTTAATGCAAATATTTATCAGTTTCTCTATGTTACTCTTATGTATAGGTCAATCTACATTTATTGTGAGAGCATGAAAGCCAACCCTGATGGAAGCTATGAATTTGAGACTAAGGACTACTGTCCCCGGAATCCTGTTTTGCAAGAAATTGTCGCAAAGTTGAAGACTGAATCTGAAAGGAAAGGAGGTGAAGTGCCTTGGCAGAAATACTTAGCGGAAGGATTGGCAACACTGCAGTCAGATACAAGTGAGACTGAGTTTTCTCAGCCTTCCCTTGAATCTGATAAACTGTATATGGCAATTGGGCAGCAGGATGTGATAGAAGTTGCCCATCCATCTCCCTTACCTGGTAGTGAAGGACCAGCAGCTCAAAGGTAATTTTCAGGAGTAATAAAATTATCATATTTCATTAACATGGATGTGCTGATTTACCAATATCACAAATAATATAGAGACCATAGGCTGCACTTATCTTAAATATGTGGTGTAAGCTATTAGAAACACTGACAAGTTTCGACAGAATTTCCTGCCATTCTTAAGCTATCAGTTATAGCTTACACCACATATTTAAGATAAGTGAAGCCTGTGGTCTCTACATTATTTGTGATATTGGTGGATTATATTGCTTCACTGTTATTAGCTTCAGGTGTGTATACTAAATATGCTGATTTATTTGTTGCTTCTTAATGTGTTTTTTGATTGCACAAGAATCACTATAAGTTGTGGCAAGCATGATCTACAGTTTTACATGCCATTATGCAGCTGCATTACACACTCAAATTACAAAGAAGGTGGCAACACTGCAAGCAGCATGTTACTTAAATAAAACAGAACTGTTGACATTGAGTTGACTCAGAATTATTAATCATTGTTTACACCGTTTTTCACACTTGTACCATGTACATAATGTTATATACCTACACAAAACATATACTGGATGGCTGATATACAAATGCTGCTATTTAGAATAATTAGCTACCTACTGAATTCAAAAGATTTAGGGCGGAATTTTGCTTTTGCTTTTACTGAAAACTTTTGATTACTCAGTTTGCAACAACATATTACTCAGCACTTCATGACACTTCATTTTACAGGGAGAATCCACAAAAGCAGATGAAATATTAAAAGTAAAAACCCTAAAACAGCACTGTAAATGAAATATATGAAATATGTAACCTTAAATCAGCATTGTAAAACAATTTTGCTACAGTCTACAGTTTTACATGCAGCAACATAACACTACTTCTAAACTACAGCTACACATTTAAATTACAAAGACAATAGATAATGTATAAATACAAGCAGCATACTACTTACATGAAATAAACTGTTAGTGTTGCAACTGTCACTAATTGAGCTCACTCGAAATTGTCTTCCACTATTTACACTATTTACACTATTCATAATGTTATATATACCAAATATTTACACCGGCAACTAACACACATAACGCTGCAATTTATAGTAATTAAATACTACATTTACAAGATTTATGTCACAATTTACCTTTTGTTTTAACTGAAAGTTTCTCATTTTTAAGTTGACAATAATTCAAAAACATATTTCTTTGCACTTTGCAACACTTCTTTACAAGTCTTTGTAGAGGTAGTCCACATTGACAGGTTTGCTCAATGTCCACAGAGTGCAGTTTAAAATGAATCCTCTCTTGTAATAAACTCGGCAGCAAAATGTTTTATGTATACAGCTGACTCCTTTGAAGGTGTAAACTGTTCACGGCATGTGGATCTTATTCATTTTTCTCTAAGCTCTTCATCTTTTGGAAAAATGAATATAGGAACTAATGGTCCATCTTTATGGTAGTTGGATTTGCACCTAGGAATGCAACAGTTACGGGGCATTGTGATGTTTGAGGTTAGGTAATATTGCAACAATAACATACGCTACTGGAACAATTTTTCTTCAACAACCTCTATTTAATTGTTTGAAATGCTTTATAGACCATATTCACTGAGAACCATTAACAGCAACAGAGTTATCAGTACTTGTCAAAATGCTTCTGATCTCTCTTTCTCTCTCTCTTACTTTTATAATATTAGTATAGGTTTGTGACTATGTGATTACATATTTTTATATTTCATACTCTTCATGTATTGAATCTGGGTTTTTGAGTCACCTTGTTTACACTCACTTTCACTTACAAAATGTTGGAAAAACTGGAACTTTTTTGAGATCATTTGATCTCATCCTCAGCCTTGGGTAACTTCAGTCATTGAATTTTTTCCAACATTTTGTATGTGAGGATGAGTGTGGGTGGAGTGACTCAAAAAATGGATGAGTTCTGTACATATATACAGTGGAATCTCGATTATCTGTAATTCAGTTAACCATTTTAGCCCATTGTCATTTTTTTAAGTGTTCAGGAATGAACATTTTCTGTACATGGCAGCAAAAATGACTCGTTTTGGAAATAAGCACTGCCTCTCAACAGATGGCTCCAGTATTTTGAACATTTTCAAGAAAAGTGCACTTAAAAACAATGCAACAAAAGTGTGTATTATATCAGGGCAACAGTGTTACAAATTAATACATGATCAACATGTACTTTAGTCAAGAGGTTGTTCTGATGCCTTCAGCTGTGTGTTATTGTAAGTTTTACTTTCAAATCACTTACTCAGGGGTCTCCGTCTAGGGGATATGTGAATGGCGACCACAAGGTACCCAAGCTGAGCAGAACATTACTTCCACTTACTGGTGTTTTGCTCCTCACTGTAACTTTTCTATCTGACTTTACCTTGGTCATCTCTTGTTCTCTTCTGACCCCAATGCTATCAGGGTTCCTGAGGGCTGGGGAGTCTTTATTTTTCCAACCTCTCCATTTCTCTAATTTCTCTACAAAATCTTAAACCCTAACATGCTGACCTGTCATGGCATGTAATACGTCCTCTGATTGGTAATCAGAGGATATGGTCGGTGAATTTACTTTGATAACTCTCCCGGTCAGGTCGGTGAGACCTGTAAACCAACGACAGGTGTGGTCCTCCAGACATTCTGGGGGTTGTGAGAGAGCAATGTGACCGCCAAAACATAAAAACATGGTGCTCTCTAAAAAGTGGTTACTATTACTGCTAAGTCTCTTCAGTATTTATGTTGAAAAATACTGGAGAGCAAGAGGATTAATGACTTCATTGTCAGAAATCCAGCATTAGCTAACAACAACATCTTGAGCTGCCCTTGAACTTGAGCTTAGCCCTTGTGTCATTCAACAGGCTCTAAGATTCCTTACATACTTCTACAGTTTAATGTGTGCTGATGTTTGTAACTTTCTTCAGTTTGTCTTTTACTATTACTTTTGTTTTTTGCACCACTTTTCTCACCTACTCTCTTAGTTTTCCTTTTCCTTAAAATTCTTTATTATTTTTAAAACACTCAGTTCATTCTAACCTTTACCTCCCATCTTTTTTATTTCCTAAATTTCCTAACCATTTGCTAATAAATTCCTCCACTATAATTATTCACTTTCTTCTTATCCCTTTATTACTCACTTCCTCTTCCTTTACATACTTAACCTTCACTTCTTTTTTTAACTTCTTATTTCACTTTAGTCCTAAACTTCTCATTGCATCCTCCTTTCTATGCCTGACTGCAGTTAACTTGTTCTTCCTTGTCACACAGTGCGGGGTAGCAGTTTCTTCTCTTTTCTTTGGTATCCTATATATTAGCACACTTTTGCTATCTGATAATATCAGGAGAGCAAAAAACCTCCGAACAGGCTGCACAGTGTTTTGCCTGTTGGTATCCTCGGCATTCGTCATCTCCGCTATCATTAGAAAGGTGTGGATGAAACCATACAACATTTTTAAAACTATTTTTAAAGGCTTTACTTACCAACTTTATGAAAGGAGGTGCCGAAACTGGCCACTGTCGTTGTCCATACATTTTTGGCACCTCTTTAGGAAACTATTCATCACTCACTGCAGCTCGCGTTGAGAAATGTTGGCAGTTTCATGGCAGATATTTTGTTGTAATTCTATCAGGATGTGTGCAATTGTCTTATACACTTAGTTTCAAGTTACCCCAAAGATAGAAATCACTTTTTGGAGCTCTGAGAAATATTGCTCTGCTAAAGGTGCACCATAAACCAAATTTTTCATCATGTGTTACTTCATCAATATTAGGTTCTGAGTTAAAGGGCCAATTTTTTTTTGAGTCAACAGTTGATGCCTGTATATATGTAAATACAATTTTGCCCCCCTTTTTTAGAGAATTAATGGACAGGGAGTGTAATTTTGTCTTTTTTCAACAAGACTGCAACAGCTCATACGACTAGTCTTTCAATGAAAGTTGTCCTGAAAGTTGTATCAGGACAGAAAGTAGAGATTTGTGTTCTTCCAACCTAACCCCCTGCGATTTCTATCTATGGGGTAACTTAAAACATGAAGGAGCCTGTTCAAAGGTTTTGGTAGCTAATGAATAACAAAAGTAAAATTTGTTTCTGTAATAACTGATACATCAAATCATAAAATAATGAAAATTATTTCATTAGTTTTTCCATTTTCCATTCTTAGGCATCATCATAAGCCTATTATAAGTTTCAAAACTCAGAATAACTGATAGAAAGGTAATAATAAAGTTAAGTACAGAACAAGTGTTCTCTTTGAAAGCTGGGCAGTGTGTGTATATGTGTGCATGCATGTTGTTTTTCTTTTTA
This sequence comes from Tenodera sinensis, assembly GCA_030765045.1. Classification (NCBI taxonomy): domain Eukaryota; kingdom Metazoa; phylum Arthropoda; class Insecta; order Mantodea; family Mantidae; genus Tenodera; species Tenodera sinensis. The sequence goes on along the minus strand of CM060961.1, from coordinate 92,739,278 downwards.
TTTAAGGCAAAACCACAGGCCTAACTTCTTTCAATGCAGCCTATATTAACCATACAGTTATCTTCAGAAATAGATAAGAGCGTGTATGAATTTGCTTTATTCACATTTTTTATATAATTTCATGACTTCATCAGTTTATTCATTTTAATAATATGTTGTTAGCTAATGCTGGATTTCTGACAATGAAGTCATTAATCCTCTTGCTCTCCAATATTTTTCACTGACGGATAGGGCACTAGAAGTGGCCGGGCATATTTGAAGGTGGTCTCGGTCCATTTCCTCTTGTAGATCACGTAGAGGACAGAGTGGTGAAGAATATATCCCAATTCTGTTTAAATGTTTTGCCAGACAATCATGTCCTGTAATCAACCTGAAGGTTGCAACTGCTGCTTTTCGAGGATACTCAGGAATTACTGTGTGAATTTTTGGTATTTCCCATGTTTTATTTTTTGATTTTTCATAGTAATATTTTGCAATAATTTTTTTGAATTCAGAGTTGACTAATCTTTTAGCTGCATAAAATGGTAGATTAACTATAGATTCCTGCACATTGCCGGTACCCTTTTTTGCAAGGAAATCAGCTTTCTCATTACCACTCAGTCCACAGTGAGCTGGTATCCATTGGAAGACTAGGTGTTTTTGAAGTGCGGTTAGATGGGTGAGGATTTTCCAACATTCTATAACTGTTTGGTTTTTTGGTGACAACTTGGAAGTAATTGCTATAATTGCTGCCCTGGAATCTGAGAGAATAACTGCTTGCTGAAAATGTGAAATTCTATACAAAAGATTTTGTAGGGCCATTTGAATTGCTTCAATTTCTCCATCAAAGTTTGTAGTTCCATAACTTAAAGATTTGTAATAGGAAAAGAGGTGACATGTGACTCCAGCCCCTGCTCCATCTCGGTTTGATATCAATGATCCATCAGTATAAATATGGAGCCATTCATGTTCTGGAAATCTAGTATGGATTGTCTCTAATGCCAATAATTTTAGAACACTAGTTGGGGTATCACTTTTCTTAACTTCCTCTGTCAGATGTAAATAATATGTGATGTCTAATGTTTGTGTCGGATTGACTTTAGATATGAAGTTTTCCTTTGAATTAGGAAGGTATACATTCTTCCTGATGTCTTGAATTTTGGAAAGAAAGCTCTCCTGAGTCTTTAGTGTATGTGTAAAATTTCTCTTGTGCCATGTATTGAATGGGAGTCTGATCAACTTTTCATTTTGAATAAGAGCCACTTTTTCTATTTCATATTCAATGGGGTATTGGTTGGTTAGTATTTCCATAGCTGGTATTGGTGTGGTTTTGATAGCACCTGTAATTAATCTCAGACTTTGGTTTTGAAAGATTTGAATTTTTTTTGTATTTGCTGTTACAAGAACTTCGCTGCAGTAAGTAAATAATGGCTTTATATATACATTGTATGTTGTGTTAAGAGTTGCTCTGGAACATCTCCACTTCATTCCTGTTAGACGTTTTAACAGTGAAAGGCGCCTTTCTGCTCTTTGTATTACATTTCCTATTTGTTTGGTCCATGTAAGTTTGGTATCAAATGTAACTCCTAAATACTTTGCTTCCTTTGTTTCTGGTAATTGTTGACCCTCAAAATTTAGTTTTATTTTTAGTGGTTGTTTTCTTAGTGAAAAGATTTGGTAGTTTGATTTTGTTGTATTAACAGTCATTAAATTTTCTTTGGTCCACTTTTGTAGGTTGTTTAAGGATTGTTGCATAGTTTTTTCTAGTTCTGTAGTTTTGTTTTTTGGTTTTGAAGTCCACATTACTAAGTCATCAGCAAATAGTGCACACTTCACACTTGATTCTTGTATTTGTTGTGGCAGATCATTAATAAATATATTAAAAAGTGTAGTGCTGAGCACTGCGCCTTGTGGTAAGCCGCGGTGTGCTTGTTTATATTTAGATATATTTCTTCCATATCTGGCAGCAATAAAGCGTTGTGTTAGGAAATAACATAGCCATGAAAACATTGGACCTTGTATCCCTATTTTTTTTACTTTCTTTAGCAGTTTTGTTCTGCATATAGAATCATATGCACTTTGGAAATCAATAAAAACTAATACATTATCTTTTACCCCTCGAGACATATTTCATAAATATTGAAGAGCCTTAGCAGTAAATGTAACCGCTTTTTAGAGAGCACCATATTTTTATGTTTTGGCGGTTACATCGCTCTCTCACAACCCCCAGAATGTCTGGAGGACCACACCTGTCGTTGGTTTACGGGTCTCACCAACCTGACCGGGAGAATCATCAAAATAAATTCACCGACCATATCCTCTGATTACCAATCAGAGGACGTATTACATGCCATGGCAGGTCAGCATGTTAGGGGTTAAGATTTTATAGAGAAATGGAGAGGTTGGAAAAATAAAGACTCCCTAGCCCTCAGGAACCCTAATAGCATCGGGGTCGGAAGAGAACAAGAGTTGACCAAGGTAAGGTCAGATAGAAAAGTTACAGTGAGGAGTAAAACACCAGTAAGTGGAAGTAATGTTCTGCTCAGCTTGGGTACCTTGTGGTCGCCATTCACATATCCCCTAGACGGAGACCCCTGAGTAAATTTCAATAATATGAAACAGAATAAAAATAATATTTGAAAATGAATTAAACTGAAGTACAACCATCAGATAAAATACACAAATAATAAATATCTAATTTATATATTAAAGAATACACAATGAAAATAATCTTTTTATGTTATAAACCACATACTGATTATAACTGAATATTCCATTTATGTTATATATACACTTAAACTTCATATTTCACAAAATAGTGAAGCTGTCAAGATTCATAACCTTATGCACAATAATAATAATGATATGATGGTGATGTCGACGATGATGATAGCGATAGTGCTATTAACAACAATAACAGCAGAAATAGCAACAGCAATAACAGCAACAACAACATCCCACATGGTTACACGTATAAGAGTTCTAAAATTGAGTAAATAACAATAGGAATGACTGGAGCTGCTTCTTAAGTTATTTTAAGTCATTAATGTTTTCAACAGTTATTGATAATTTATTGCATAGTTTTCTTCTAATATGAAAATTACTTTTCTTAGCTAAATTAATCTTTTAATACTCAATATATTCTAGCTTACATGACAATTATGCACCTGCTTGTTTTTCATTAACCCATGTTTGCCCATTTGGGTGTAGTACATTGCTTGTAGCATGCATATACAGCCATAGGAATATTCCTTAATGCTTTGAACTACTTGCTGCAGGCCAGTTCATACATTTTACACATCTTTACTCTCTTTGGTATTTTGAAAATATTTTCCCATTTTATTGTACTCCACAGAATATTATTCTTGTCTATGACTTGACTTGATTCCTTTAATTCACTAGGGAACATAGGGCCCCTGTGAACTTCCTCTATTTTGCACTCAGTGTAACAAGTCTTCTTACTTCATTCCATGTCCTTCCTTCTCTTCTTCTACAGTCTTTTCCAGGTTTTCTTTGGTCTTCCTTTCCTCCTTATACCTTGAGGATTCCAGTCAAGCACTTCTCTCTCTATTGCTCCAGTTGGTATATGTCCTATCCGTCTCCATTTTCTCTTCCTAATTTGGATGCCAATGGGTTCTTGTTTTGTACTTTGCCATAAAGTTTTATTTGGTATTATTTCGAGCCATCTTATGTTTAGAATACATCGCAAACCTTTATTGATAAAGCTTTGTAATTTGTTCATGCTTGCTTTGGAAGTTTTCCATGTTTTGCAAGTTTATAGGAGGATGGATTTTACATTGGTATTAAAAATCCATACTTTAGTTTAAGAGGTAGAACTGGAACTTAAAAATTCAATGCCACAACTGGGATTTGAACCACAGACCTTCCGCTTGCCGGGCGGACGCTCTACCACTGAGCTATTGTGACAAACTGCCAGAATGGCATTAAATTCTCAAGTTAGTTCGTATTTTTCCTGGTAAACCACAAAGGCAGTCTCACATCAGAGACAATTACCCCAATGGTGACTTACTATTGCAAGTACTTTATATCCCAGGATTAAATAACCTTCACATGGTAATTATTATTTATTGTGATTAAGTAACACCAACAGTAAGTTTGTTGGCATAAATAAATAATAATTACCATGTTTGTTTCAAACATATAGCAAATTGTATGAATTATATGTTGAAGGGCGAGTAGCGAAAGAAGACTGATTGTCTCTCGTAAAGGAAGAATTAGTAGAGGAAATCGTGTGAATGTAATACGCTGCATTTATATTTCAATCCTAGAATATTATATGAATTGCATGTTGAAGGGCAAACAGAGAATACATGAATGCGCTACGTAAAAGAAAAGCAAGTAGAAAACCATTTGAAAGTAATATATTGTGTAGTAAAATTGTTACCATAAAAACTCTCCATGAAAAAAATACATATACGTGCCGAATTTCGCGGTGATCGGTTAAGCGGTTTTCGAGATTAACAGTTAGATATATACAAACATTCAAGTTGTATAGATGATATGAATTGTTTGTAGAAGAGTGAGTGGAGAAAGACATGTGAAGGTGTTACCTAAAAGTTAGTAGAGTAAACACTGTGAATGTAACATGCAGCATTTCTATATCAAACATGCACAAAATTGTATGACTTATTTCTAGAAGAGTAAGTAGAGAAACAGCTATGAGTGTGTTACCCAAAAGCAAGTAGAGAAAACAGTATGAATGTAATATGTAGCATTTCTATTTCAAACATGCACGAAATTGTATGACTTATTTGTAGAAGAGTGAGTAGAGAAAACAGTATGAATATAATATGTAGCATTTCTATTTCAAACATACAGAAAATTGCATGAATTCTTTATAGAAGATTATAGAAAGAGATGTGAACGTGATACCTAATAGTGAAAGGAGAAAACAGTGTGAATTTAATAGCATTTCTATTTAAAATATACAGAACATGGCATGACTAATTTTAAAAGGGGGGATAAAAGTGTTTTATTGGTGCAAAATCACGTTTTTTATGGAAAATTGTTTATAGAAGGGTGAGTAGAGAATGATTTGTAAATGTGATACCTAAAAGTAGGTAGAAAAACCACTGTGAATGTAATATGCAGCATCTATATTTCAAACATACAGAAAATTGCATGACTTATTTGTAGAAGAGTGAGTAGAGAAAGAGGTGTGAATGTATCACCTAATAGTGAGAGGAGAAAACAGTGTGAATGTAATAGCACTTCTGTTTCAAACATACAGCACATGGTTTGACTTATTTTAAAAGTGGGGATAAAAGTGTTTTTCGGTGCAAAATCACGCTTTTTATGGAAAATTGTTTACAGAAGAGTGAGTAGAGGCAGAGATGTGAATGTGTTACCTAAAAGTGAGAGGAGAAAACTGTGTGAATGTAATAGCACTTCTGCTTCAAACATACAGAACATGGTATGACTTATTTTAAAAGTGGGGGGTAAAAGTGTTTTTTGGTGCAAAATCGCGTTTTTATGGAAAATTGTTTATAGAAGACTGAGTAGAGAAAGAGATGTGAATGTGCCACCTAAAAGTGAGTAGAGAAACAGCTGTGAAAGCAATATGCAACATCTCTATTTCAAACATACAGAAAATTGCATGACTTATTTGTAGAAGAGTGAGTAGAGAAAGAGGAGTGAATGTGTTACCTAATAGTGAGAGGAGAAAACAGTGTGAATGTAATAGCACTTCTGTTTCAAACATACAGAACATGGTATGACTTATTTTAAAAGTGGGGATAAAAGTGTTTTTCGGTGCAAAATCATGCTTTTTATGGAAAATTGTTTACAGAAGAGTGAGTAGAGACAGAGATGTAAATGTGTTACCTAAAAGTAAGTAGAGAAACCACTCTGAATGTATTATGCAGCATCTCTATTTCAAACATACAGAAAATTGCATGACTTATTTGTAGAAGAGTGAGTAGAGAAAGAGGTGTGAATGTATCACTTAATAGTGAGAGGAGAAAACAGTGTGAATGTAAAAGCACTTCTGTTTCAAACATACAGAACATGGTATGACTAATTTTAAAAGTGGGGATAAAAGTGTTTTTTGGTGCAAAATCACGTTTTTTATGGAAAATTATTTAAAGAAGGGTGAGTAGAGAAGGAGACGTAAATGCGATACCTAAAAGTAAGTAGAGAAACCGCTGTGAATGTATTATGCAGCATCTCTATTTCAAACATACAAAAAATTGCATGACTTATTTGTAGAAGAGTGAGTAGAGAAAGAGATGTGAATGTGTTACCTAATAGTGAGAGGAGAAAACAGTGTGAATGTAATAGGATTTCTATTTAAAACATACAGAACATGGTATGACTAATTTTAGAAGCGGGGATAAAAGTGTTTTTTGGTGCAAAATCACGTTTTTTATGGAAAATTATTTATAGAAGGGTGAGTAGAGAAGGAGACGTAAATGTGATACCTAAAAGTAAGTAGAGAAACCACTGTGAATGTATTATGCAGCATCTCTATTTCAAACATACAGAAAATTGCATGACTTATTTGTAGAAGAGTGAGTAGAGAAAGAGGTGTGAATGTGTTACCTAAAAGTGAGTAGAGAAACCGCTGTGAATGTAATATGCAACATCTCTATTTTAAGCATACAGAAAATTGCATGACTTATTTGTAGAAGAATGAGTAGAGAAATATGTGAATGTATCACCTAATAGTGAGAGGAGAAAACAGTGTGAATGTAATAGCACTTCTGTTTCAATCATACAGAACATGGTTTGACTTATTTTAAAAGTGGGGATAAAAGTGTTTTTCGGTGCAAAATCACACTTTTTATGGAAAATTGTTTACAGAAGAGTGAGTAGAGAAAGAGATGTGAATGTGTTACCTAAAAGTGAGAGGAGAAAACAGTGTGAATGTAATAGCACTCCTGTTTCAAACATACAGAACATGGTATGACTTATTTTAAAAGTGGGGATAAAATGTTTTTGGTGCAAAATCATGTTTTTTTATGGAAAATTGTTTATAGAAGACTGAGTGGAGAAAGAGATGTGAATGTGTTACCCAAAAGTGAGTAGAGAAAACTCTGAATGTAATATGCATGTATACAAAAATTTAACCAAATCTTTAGAGCCGTTTCTGAAATACGGGGAATATATATACAAGAATTGTACTGTAGAAGCGGGAATAAAAGAAATGTTATTTTTTATGTTAAATTGTGTTTTTTTGGGAATTACACCTATATAGATGAACTTAAAAGGCAAAACTCTATCTGAATACAAAATTTGATCAAAATCGTTAGAGCCGATAAATATATGTATATATATATATATATATATATATATATATATATATACAAGAATTGCTCATTTAAATATATAAGATAATGTAAAATACTACATGAAGGGAGACTCACATTGAGATCACAAATGGTGTAAAACAGGGATGTGTATTATCTCCAATTATGTTCTTGTTTATGCTTGATAATGTGATAAGAAAAACAATTGGAAATAGGAAAGACAGGAATTCAATGGGGGTTAAATAGCAGATTGGAAATACTTGATTTTGCTGATCTCTTTATTAGCACAGAGATACACAGACATGAAATACAAATTAACAAAATTACAAGAAGAAGTTAAGTGTGCTGGCCTAAACATCAACACAAATAAAACTAAAGAAATGAGAATAAATGGACTAAAAGAGGAGAAACTATACATAACAAATAGCGAAATAGAACAAGTAATTAATATTTATTTATGCCAACAAACTTACTGTTGGGGTTTTTAAACACACAAGCCGTGTGTGGGCAAAGTTTGAGAGGTAGAACTGGAACTTAAAAATTCAATGCCACAACTGGGATTTGAACCACAAACCTGGTTCATGATTCTACATCATTTTCTATTCCTTTGATTCCACAGAAACTTTTTAAATACTGTCTTGTGATTTGTTACATCACATGACTGCAAGATCCACAAATAATTCCTCTACACTATCTGTTGTAAGATTTCTGTTGTAATAGGATGAGCTGTGGTCTGTTTATTTTTTATTCTAAAGCCATATTGTGAATAATGTAAAACATTATTATGTTAAAATTTCCTTTCTGAAAATTGTGTCAGCATTGTCACAATCATTACTTCAGTTATTTCCATGGTGAACATAGTGTAATAAAATGACAAAAATCAGTCCAGTTACTTTTCTATCACTTTATTTCTCTTCTGAACTTTTGCACAAAATACAGTTCTGTTCTATTGATGTTAACACAGTCTTTAGTCTTTTGGATATTGCAACTCACAACTGTTTACTTCTCGTAACCTTGACTCAGTCTTTTCACTGTCGTTTTTCACTTTCTCTGTCTCTCATATCTAATGATGATACAGTCACTTGATACTCATTAAAACTTCTTCATGACGCGGCATAACACACATACATCTGTCTTGCACTTGCTAACACACTGACCAACTCATTTCTGTAGCTGTAACTCTCTGCTGTTTCCTCACCTCCTTGTATAACAAGGATTATGCCACACAGACTTTTCTTGATTTCCACACATGCTGGCGATGACATGGCCAGATCTTTCTTGAAGACTCCAGAAACTCTCTGAGGCCACTTTGTTGTTCTTAGTCATTTGTTCGCTCATGTGAGTGGTGTAGGGAAGCTTGACCTTTCACCTTTGTTTGCTCGCTGGCCTGGTATGTGTGTTAACAGTCCTTTGTTTTGCGCCGTGTCTGGGGTAGCAATAGCTTGGACTTCTAAGTTAATTTAGATGTAAGGCCTCGCATAACATGCTATTTTCACACTCTTCTTCACCTTCAGACCATGCATGGTTTTTACATTCAATACAACCCCAAAAGATATTTAACTTAAAACATATAACTTCTATACATAGGGGGAGAAGTGTGGGAAAGCATGTTAGCCTGGAAATAATGAAAAATGCCTATTGTGTAATTTTTCTCATGTTGAACAAAATACAGCACCTACAATTAAATGTTTATTTTATTGTAACATTACAGGGAGCTGGGCTATCCCATCTTGCATTTATCGCCTATAGCATCAGGACGTGCTGTTTCACGTGATGACAGATTACGACAGATGTTTTCAACAAAATGTGGTGCACTGGTATTCGACTCAGAGTTGGATGCAGTGTTGGATTCTGTATTAGGGAACTGTCGAGACAGTTTCCTGTGCCTCCGAGGTATAGCAGACTACAGAGGTGATGGGTCACGGAAATCAGATTGGCAGCCATATGCTGCTTTGGCTGCTGCAAGTGTTATGAAGGCAGTAATTTGTGCCATGGATCCACCTTCTGACAACTAAGCACTTCATCAGTAGTACCAGTAAGCAGAGTGTAACTCATTTATAGCAGAAACTAACACTTATAAATTTAGGATCTAAGGGACCCTTGAGAGTAGCAGTTCTTTCACCATTCCTTCAAGTACTTGGTGTATTACTCCCAATTTCTATGGTAACTGAAGGAGAAAAAAACAAAAAGACAGGTATCATGTAATTAATGTATCCCCTTCATGTTACCGTGACTTTTGGCTAAGGGTTGTTTTCAAGGGAGCAGTGAGGATTACTTGAAAGCAGGGATTATTTGACTGGTACTGAGCATCCTTACTTCAAAAGGTTTGCCAAATGAGTACCATTATAGCTTCTAGCTTTGCAGGTGACAAATAAGTGAAAAGCCATTGGTAAGCTTGTCTGGCAAGTGATGACTACCAGTAATTATTACCAGTTGTTTTATTTGTTTTATCAACAAAAGTGTATAACAAAATTTTATTGCAACTACATTTTGTATCAATCTTTTGGGTCACATAAACTTTCTTAAAAGTGTAGAAATAGCATTGTAATTTCATCTTCAAGTAATGATTATATATATAAAAAAAAAAGTATGTAGGCCAAGGATGAATATTGATTTTCAAGAATGTCAGTTTTAAGAGACTATGCTCTAAGATACTATGCTCATATCATGAACTAAATTAGTGACATTGCTTGCTGCTCCAAAGCTTCATTTATATTGTGCAACAAGAGTCTCAAATTCAAAAAAATTTTAGTGGAGTAATGGGTGGAAATAGTGAGCAAAATTTGTCGGTCTGGGTGGCTCAGTTGGTTAGATGCTGGCCTACTGTTCCCAAGGTCGCGGGTTAAAATCCGGTCCAGGCCGATGGTTTTTAAGTGTGCTTAAAAACGACAGCTCCATGTCAGTAGATTTACTGGCATGTAAAAGAACTCCTACGGGACAAAATTCCGGCACACCGGCGACGCTGATGTGATCCTGGCAATTGACAGCGTCGTTAAACAACAAAATAATTTAATTTAAAGTGAACAAAACACTAGGTTCAGTATTAGCAAAATTATGTATATGTGCAATCAACAACTCTGAGCATAATTAAGCTATTATAAAATTACAGAAAAAGCATTTTCATAACTATGTCAGTAGAGAAAATACAATATATCATTGAAGAATTAATTAGTACCTTATAGTTGACAGTATTTGAATTAAGGAAGGGGAGAAAGATTATGTTGAAGTCACATGTCTGGGTGGGTGTTCTCTGGTTTTCCCTGCCACACTTTCCACCAATTGCTCCATCATCACCTTTCCATTCATCCATTTCACCTACATTTGATATCATCCTCTTCCTCACTATCGTACCTGGTGCAGAGCTGACTACCCACTTCCACTCTGTCCAATCCATAGGTTCCTCTGCTCCCCACAGGCATCTGACCTCAGGCACTGGCTTGCAAGTCCTAGGGGGAGTCAGTCCTCCATAAGGAGAGGGTAACCAGATGAAAAAGGGTGGGTGGTTTAAAGTATATTAAGAACAACAGTAGCAATTAACACTAAGTTCTCTGTTTATAAATGCAGTGCTTTCTGCAATCCTCCTCTCACTAGCAATTTAACTTTATTCTTTTAATAAAGCTGCTCTTTTAAGAACATATTATTTAAGGACATGTTACCTTTATAATGAATGAACTTCTTATAAGAGGTAGAACTGGAACTTAAAAATTCAATGCCACAACTGGGATTTGAACCACAGACCTTCCGCTTGCCGGGCGGACTCTCTAACCACTGAGCTATTGTGACAAACTGCCAGAATGGCATTAAATTCTCAAGCCAGTTCGTATTTCTCCTGTGGTTCAAATCCCAGTTGTGGCATTGAATTTTTAAGTTCCAGTTCTACCTCTTAAACTTTGCCCACACACGGCTTGTGTGTTTAAAAACACCAACAGTAAGTTTGTTGGCATAAATAAATAAGAACTTCTTATAGTTTACATTCCTCATAAACCATAGCATAGAAAAGCAAACACCTGATGGGAAGTAATAATGTTGACCTCACCATAAGTCATTCAGGAAAGCTCCTTTTGCATGTGCTCCAAAAGGGAGGATAGGCTCAGTGTGCATGTACAACAAAGGTCTATAGATTCTGTGTACCCTGCTAAGACTGGAAACAACCTGGACACTGCTCTTTTCGCACACAGGTACACACACACACAGACAGACATTCACCTGAGAAGGTTTATGACCCTGTGCTGTTCTCGTACACTATAATGCAAGTGCTAAAACATTCAGGGTTTGCTTTGAGTTTACAATTTATGCAAAAATTATTTATAGGTATCTATGATTCAAAATTAATGGCCTTGTGCCTTTTAGTGCGAGCAGCCACTACAACTATGACTACATCTACTTTCTACCACATCACACATTTTTGTTCTTCCAGTTCCTCGTTCCTGATTCAGTCCCTTAGTGAAATGTTTAGGATCTTATGCTCCATTCTCCATTCACCTGTACCCAGTCTTTCAGTATTTCTATCAGGGGCCATGACTGACAGCCATAAAGAAGTATTGGCATAACACATTTGTCTAGGATTTCTACTTATGTAGTTGCTTTTAGCCTGTTGTCTGTGAGTAGGAACCTAAGCAACTAAAATTTGCTCCATGCTAGTCCTATTCTGCGTTTGATTTCACTATGTCTTTGTCTAGGGAGATGCTTTGTAATTTGCATTGGAGTGCAGCAGATGATGGCAGACTGATGATTGGTCCTCAGCGAAGTAGTGGTTAGCATAACCAATTTGTCATAAGGGGAATTGAGAATTGGTTCACCAATGGGAAGGTCCACCCTATGTCGAACATATTCATAGTCATCAGCAGTTTGGTGATAATCTTATACGCTCTTTTATTTTTCATTTACTCTCATGTTTGTATACCTTTCCTCCAACATATCAGAGCATGCACCTGGGGATGCTAAGTGTTTCTGGACATCTTTTATGGTGTTTTCTCATATGTAAACAGTGTAAAAGCTTTCACAAAATGTAAGTCAAACGTAGTAGAATCTCATGGGTTTGTGGAAATGAAAGCTGTGGAGCAGCAATGGGTATGAGAGTTCAATCCTTTCACATGAATCTGTGGATTAAAACTGACTAGCAATAGAAAGACCCATATTTAACATTCTGGGCAACTCTTACGTGATCACTGCAAGCCTCTTGACTGCAGCTCTAGTTGAACAGAACCATTAAAGTAAATGTTGACAATCTAAGGAATAGCAAGAGTTATTAACCTTATTTAAAGTTAAGAATATGAACCAAGTTTTCCTGGAAAGAATGTTGTAATTGTTAGCCTGTATTGTTATTTGTATGGAAAGGTGTGTAGCTAATGCAACTAAAATAAAACGGAAAGGTATACAGTGTCTTTCTACAAGAAAAGGAGTATACAGTAGAATATTTTTAATTCATACCAAGTTGATTGTTCTCTGGACCAGCTAAAGCGCAAATCAGTAGAACAAATGCTAAAAGAAAAATAAGTCAGTAAAGCTTTTAATGATACTTTTCTAAATGAACAAAACAAGTTGCAGATCTAGTTTATCTTGGTTTATCATGCCTCTCCTTCCCAAGAATTCTATGATTTTATATTCCTTGAATATTCTGTAAACATAGCAGAATTTTCAAAATCATGCGCTTTCAGCGTTTTATTCAGAAGAGATATTTGTGCTTACATTTTTGTGATTATGTTAGTAGTTCTTTGTGTGACACTCCTCACTTGAAATTCTAAAAGAGTCTTCCGGGCTGATTTGCCGTGGTCTGCTGGAGTAACTTGGTCCAGATGTTTCGTCCACTACTGCGGTGGACATCATCGGTGGCGTGGTCGAAGTCTTCTTGGTGAAGGTACAGTTGCGTCTGAGGCGTTGACTGTCTGGGATGCGGAATTTATACACGGAGGGGTCTTCTCTGATTAGCTTGGGGCTCGCTGAGGCGGTGCAGTTGGTGGGAGGGGGCTAGCTGCATCTCGGGCGCTACTAGATTCTGATTGGTTTGTGTTGCTTCACTGTCTGTGTTGTTTAATGTTATCGATGACAGGGTACCAAGTTTTGTTGAGCTTAAGGGCTTCCTCTTTCCTATTGAAGTTATTGGCATGTTTATAAATTTCTATGGCTCGACTACAGCGCGAAGCCATAGAAATTTATAAACATGCCAATAACTTCAATAGGAAAGAGGAAGCCCTTAAGCTCAACAAAACTTAGTACCCCGTCATCGATAACATTAAACAACACAGACAGTGAAGCAACACAAACCAGTCAGAATCTAGTTGCGCCCGAGATGCAGCTAGCCCCCTCCCACCAACCGCACCGCCTCAGTGAGCCCCGAGCCAATCAGAGAAGACCCCTCCGTGTATAAATTCTGCATCCCAGACAGTCAACGCCTCAGACGCAACTGTACCTTCACCAAGAAGACTTCGACCACGCCACCGATGATGTCCACCGCAGTAGTGGACGAAACGTCTGGACCAAGTTACTCCAGCAGACCACGGCAAATCAGCCCGGAAGACTTTTTTAGAATTTCGAACACCGGCCTTGAAAGCCTACGCTTACTCACTCCTCACTTGGTTTTGTTAAACTAATGTCACATTTGACACTGAACTGAATAAAGTGAAGTGAATAAGCAAACAATATTAATGTATTCCATGTAACATATACAAACTGATATAAACAGTGAACATTTTTAATTAATATATTTGAGTCAACCTTTACACTTACAGTTTCACTTAGTTGAAAGTGAGCTTCATTTAGTTGAGTCGAAAAACTGTTCAGAATGAAGACAAATAATCTTCAAAATGTGTCCAGGTAAAAAAGTAAGTGAAACTATAAGTGTTAAAAGGTCAAATTTAATATTTCTTCATATTAATATTAGCATAACTATAAAAAACATTTAAAAGGACAGGTGGAAACCTAACTTTGCGTTAACTATTAATCCTAACTGTGACAAACTCTTTTGAACTCTGCTCGTATAAAATCAATGAATTTCAACACTAAAAACAGATTAAAAAATGTATCTTACCTTTATATTATTTTACATATTTATTTTTCATTCAGATTTTGACTATGATGCTGTTGAAAATGTGAAAGTGTTTAATTAAACTCATGGCTTAGAACTTGTGCATCAGTTAAGCAGTGCTCACTTTAATAGAGTCTGGATTAACAATGTTTTACTGTATAATCATCAACTGATGTGCTGCCAAGTAAACTACAGATTTGGAAAAAAAAAATGCTTTCTTTATAGGTCAGAGAAGCATGTCTGTTTTCAATGCCTGTAGATATAAGTGTTATTAAATTAATAATTTATTGGAACTTTTTGGTAAATTTAGTTTGGCAGACTGTACAGAGTATACAACATTAAGAAAAGGCTGTATGTCAGATGAACTTCAGCATCTGTTGCCACTATCTTCTAATGCAATAAATATACTGCTAGTGTTATAATATATTCCATAAGACTTCCTTGGTTTTGAAATACAACATGTGCTTTCTTATCTTCTAGAATATGGGTTAAGACCATAATTACTTCTAATATCTTTGTTTTTCTCTTGAGTAAAGAGGGAAGATGAGTTCAGTAAGTTGAATAATTGAAGTAAACTGTCATTTTCCTTTGTTGCATTTCATGCCCGACATTTATTGTAATTTGTAGAACAAAATGTTCTTCAATGCTGAAGGTAAATGCTTTTATGTGTATTGACAGCACTGCCACCAAAATTTTGTATGCTTGCTTATAGACAGCAATCATACAGAATTCTGGTAACACCATTGCTGTAATATGTTTAGTCTTAATGCTGGATGCCCAATAGTATCATGTAAAATAGGAGTGGCAAAAATGCCTGTGTTTGCTGAATCTCCGAATCTGTAACATGAAACCGTCTAATATCCTGTGTATTTCAAATTGACAGAAAGGCACTGGGAGTTTTAATGTAATCATGATTACTATTTTCACCATCCCTGATTTAAAATATCCATAATAAGACAATTGTAATAATTATTAGCGTATAACCACAATTGCTCAAAAGTAAAACATCGATTAGAAGCACTCTCTGATAGAATTGTCAGGATTCTGGAGAAAATAATGAAATAAGAAAATAATGCTGAAGTGCATATGGATATGCTATGGATGGCATAAGCAATGCATAATGGAATGTGTCATACATCCACAGTTGTGAAATTATCATTGAACATTTTATATGTTGCTAATATTTTCATTTTATACAATTAATGGTTGTAATAGTACTCAATTATATACATAAACAGAGTTCAAGTATAATTGCAAACATATGCCATCTGCTGCTTTGCTTACATTGATTCTTGCACATACTCATTTCCAATGCAACTTTTCACTCAATAAATATGTAAAATTATTTGTGAACATTTCCGCACTTGAAGATGAAGTGAACGGTAACAGGAAGTTGTGTTGATGAGGTACCATGTAATTGAGCACTTGCCTTATAATTAAGGTAAAGTTCAGGATATTGGTAGAGAAATAAGATTTTTTGCCCACTAGTTGTATACATTCTCATTCCAAGAATAAAAAATATTGGCAATACAGAAGTAATGAGCAAACATCAGTTGATTGCTTAAGAGATTGCAGAAAACTACAAAATGTGTTTACTAACTGCCTTTATAAAAAAAGCGAAAAAGAAATGAAACAATTTGTTGTGCCATGTTAATCTTTAGTAACAACTGAAAGTTTTGTGCCATGTTTTTCACTTTATGACCAAGACATAGAATTTTGAGATATTGTATTAAATGATATAAATATTAAAAGGTAAGTAAATAAGCTTTCATCCATAGCAGCTAATAGAATTAGCACTCCTAGTTAAGAAAATTACACTAATTATCATGTTAAGTACACATAAAATAATGTTGAACTGAAGAGTCTTGGAAGGATAATATTGTGAGTAGGTACTAAGTTTGTACCTTATCATTGCATCTCTCGCTGGCGCAACAGCCCTTCACGGGCCAAGGCTTACTGCCCTGCCACTGCGTCCCCGACCTCTGCCCCTAAAGGCATCATGACTGGGGTGCAGAACTGGAGGATGGAATGAGGTCAGTGCCCCAAGCCCTCCCAACCAGTTATGCAGCCTTCGCAAACTGGAGTTACTACTTCTTCATCAAGTAGCTCCTCAATTGGCCCCTCTGGGATCTAACGAGGCATGAATGCACCTCATGCCAGACCTACTGCAGGTGGGAAATCCCTACGCCAGTACCGAGGATCGAATTCAGGTCCTCCGCACCAAAGGCAGGCGTGCTACCACTGCACTACAAAAGGGTCTAGTTGCATCATTATGGTAAAATTAAAATAAAATACAAAAAAGAAAAGTGTATTCACAAACCATAATATTTGTCACTGTCTACTCTATTGTACTTAATGTTGGCACAACCACCACTACAGATATGTTGTATTTCATGCCATCATGATCAACGTGTCTGGAAATCCAGTTTTTCAGTTCTCTGTAAACAATAGCAAAGGACTTAACTTCAATGATGGTGAATGGAAAAAATTTACTTTTTCTAATTCAGTTAGATTAAACATATTTTCAATTTTCACATTGACTCTAGAATTACGTTCAAGATGTACCAGTTCTCATGCTGTAGCAGGTGACCAACTAAAGGAAAAAGTCCATCACACTCTCACAGCAGGAACTTTTAAGCCCACCACTGATGATATTTACACCCAGGTGTGGTTAACCTAGAATTTGACTAGCTATTCATCCTTTCTTGCCATGCATTTCCTCATATCAGCAAGCCCAACAAACTCGCTGAGTTGCTAATGAGTGAATAGTTATTCTTATTGGGTGATATTTACAGCCATAACATAAAAACTTTTACAATTAAAAGACAATGTCTAACATTTTTTATCTTCAATGTGTCCATGGAATGCATTAGAACTTCAGTGCACAAATTCTAGGATGTCCTATATAAGCTGAAAAAATGTGTAGTAAAATATTTTATTTATGCTCCATAAGAGCAAAGTTATGGCATTGTACTTCTATTATATTTTTAAGTGCAACAGCAGAAAGTTAATACACATAGAAGTACAAATATTTTTGTTACACTAAGTAGAAGTATTGAAAGAAATAGGAATGAAAGGTATTCCTGAAGATAACTATCTTATAAATGGCATGGATAAGTTGCAAGAAATATGAGCATACATGCAGAAATATAAAGAACAAAAGAAAAATATCTACTTGTTATGAAATATATTTACATCTCAGTCTTCTTAGCAGCATTGAGAATTTTGGGTTTCTTGTCCATTGGAAATATTTAATTATAACCAGTGCCCTCTCCATTGTAAATGAATGTCCAAAAAATGTCTAAAATTTGTTAACGTTAATATTTACTTTTCCTTTTTTACACTGGCTGCTAAGTTCCAATTGCAAATACAGTAAATAAAGGGTGCTAGTATTGAGTAAATATAACTGTGTAGTTCATTGAATCAGTTTTCACTGTGTTGCCTTGAATTGTTCTCATTAGCAATGGGAGATATCACTCCTATACCTGCCCTCCTGGAGGGATTCATATAGACTGAATCCTTTATCTTTGTATGTCAGATGTTTGCAAGGGAGTAATAATTATTCTTCATTTTGTAAGACTGCTTTGAAAGAATTGTCTAAGTAATATGTGCACTCTTTTCTATTTTGTCTTTCTGAATTCCTTTTTCTTGTATTCTTTTGTGATTATTATGCTTTATTTATATTATGAAATAATCTTTAAGTACTTTAAGGATCCTTTTCCCACTTTCACCAAGAACTTTTTAAATATATGATTCAAAATTAAATGGTACTAATACATAAATGACTGTATGTTTAGTGTTAAGAAGTTTTAATTTATATGTAAAGTCTTTATAGTTCGGTGTGATTTAGTTCCTAATAATTAGTTGTTTCTGGAGAGAGTAAATTTAAATGCACTAGTTAAGCTCAAGTAGTAGTCACAAAATAAAAGAATTTTAAAGGCACTAGCTTTAAAAAAAGATTAATTGTTGACTTGGTGCAGTGTTGTTAGCTTTCCAGGAGAAATAAATAATACACCTTTGCCTTAGAATGCTTGTTTTAGTAATGAAAAGTATTGAAAAATTACAAGAAATTTAGCATTGTTGATAATGTTAGAGCTGGTATATTTTTTGTGCATAACAATCTTACTGTCATAAAGTAAAGAGAAGTAGAGAGTTCACGTAATATATTTAATAATTAATAAATTGTGCATTGTCAAGAAAGATGTCAGAAGTGTAGTTCATAATTTTCTTTCTTACACTGCTTTAAAAATTGCTTAATCTGCTACAATTATTTGCAGTTGAATTTCACCATTGATAGTAGTTCAACTAATGTATCTTAACTTTAAAAAGGCCATATTTGCAATGGTAGAATTGAACTTATATATCAATATGCACTGCTTGGCTGAACCATTCTGTAACTTATATTACAAATGATACAAGTATTGTATTGGATTGATCTATTTGACCTTTCCCGCTGATCAATCGTCCGCTTATTCAGTACTTTGAAGCAAGTTTGTTTCCAGTGCCTGTGGCTGAATATTAGCAAAAAATGAATGCAAAGAATTGATGTCACAAGTTTTGAAGTCACCCTAGTGAAATAGGACTTACACTGTAGCATTATTCATGCGCATCTCGTAAACTCACAATATCAGCATGTATACTGAGGTAACTCAAATGATTGGACAGTTTTTGTAGCAGACTGTTTCAGCTTTAATGGCACAACAGAAAAGCTTGTTCATACTCTTTAAAGCAGTAAAGTAAACTGACCTACATGGAATAAATTAAGAAAGCAACACACAAATATAAAATAATGGTACTGTAATGAGAATTACAAAACATTTAGAGCATTATAGAAAGACATGAAAATTTAACATCAGATTAATAATCTTAGGTATATCTAATCTTTGAATCTTTTTTGTAATGTTTTGGCTTGGGACTTGTTGAAATTCTGGGCAAGAACAGAGAAAATCATTCATACAATGGACACTATCGTAATGATAAGACACGCTCTTGTATCCTTCGAGTTACAAGTAGCATTCAAATGCAAATTTTGTGATCGGTGATCACTTCTATCTCATGTGCAAAGAATGCACAAAATGTCCAAGTGAAAAATCGTCTGCATCACCACAGTATACAACCTATTTACATGCAGTCCTAGGTTCATTTCTGTACCTCATCCTTGAGATAAGGAACTTGCTGAAGTAATAATGATGTCATTCATTTAAACTGACTGGTGGCAAAGGCTGAATAAATTGGAACACTTGATATAACATATCAAGGAAAAATCAAACATTTGTAAAAACTTAAGAATGACGTTTATACCTGATTGGAGAACAGAGTATAGCACAAATAAAAAATATCATAAACTTAGCTGAGTTTAGGTTATTCAAGCATAATATTTTGCCTCCAAAGTGCAGGCTATTTTTATTCTCGGGTCATGCATGATTGCCTCTGTCAAGCCCATAAAGATCTTGATTTGTTTGTTTCTTTGACGTACATTCATTTTGCAGTAATAGTTTGGGGTTACTCAACAAAAACTAAGTATTAACATGATGATGTAAGAATAGAATTAATGCAATGTTGTGTAAGTCACATAAAATAAAAACATGCATAGTAACCTATCATAAGAAAACATGAAACAACAGAGTTAACATGGTCTAGAAGATACCACCATCAGTATAAATGTCAAAGAGATTATGTGAGTACATCAACACAGAATCAAAGCAGAGAATATTTGCATTCACTCTCCTTCTTACATTAAAATAAACAGGAAATAGCTCTCATGAGTTTATTTCTCTGTAAATGCATTTATCATTACAACGTCATCAGCTTTTGCAACTAAATTTTAATTCTTGCCAGAATAATTTTCAAATTTATCACAAAAGTATTTAACTGCAGGATAAAATGCAATTAAAAGTTCATTATGATTTTATTTAGTGTTGCGTATTAAATTGCAACATAGCATAATAATTTTCAGAATAGTGCTAAAACCATATAATATTTTGCTCTGCAGTTACTCTTAGAAAAAAAATTCCAAAAGACTGCAATAATAAGAGTTAAAAAGTATCAAATTTTCTTATAAAAAAATTACAAAAGAAACTAATGCTTTTACTTGCAAAGTTTTCCATAATGAAGAAAAGTTCTTCTGCTGATTCCAAGTATGTAATATTAATTGCTGAGTACCTTCAGAAAGTACAGTTGGTATGAGTTTTAGTGCCTTTGAGCTCTGCAGTGGTGTAAATTTCCATGATTAGAAGTTTCTGTAAAATTCCACTGCAGTGCTGTAGTCCGATGACCAACAAAGCTGTTACTGTGTATAGTTAAAAGGATGTTACAGTTTTAAATGGGAAGATTGATTGAGATAAATTGCAATTGGATTAATATATTCCGGTGAGTGCTTAGTTAATATAAAGCAACAAGGCTCTTAATTAACTCTGGCCTAGTCAACAGTTACAAAGAAAGAAATAAAGCTAATGTTAATTGCTTAGAGGAAGCCCAGGGTTTGTTAATTTTGACTATAGAATATTATTTGACTAATTTAGGGAAATCCAAATATTGTGTTCTTCTTTGAACCTAAATTGCCTAGAAAACTTGAGTTATTAGATACACAGAAATAGTAATTGAAATAAGGTTCCTTCTTTTTATTAGTGGTAAAAGAGGTACATAATTCTGATAAAATTACCTTTACAGCTTTTCTTTCTTTCTCAGTAGTTTCAAAGAACATGAGCAAAATGACTTTGGTGCCTTTTAATGATCTGTAGCAATGTATTGAGTCACATTGGACATGTACAAGTTTCAGATTACTCCTAGCTCTTACAATAAGTAACAACATGATGAGTTTGTTGCCTTGGCGGATGGATAGAAGCAAAGCAAATTCAAGCAAACAGGTCAAGAACACTTACTGACTGTAAGAGTAAATTATTACCCATTAATATTAATATATTGAGTAATTACCCATTCCATCTGGAATATATGCTATTTTATTAATAAAACAAAGTAAATAATTGAATGTATAAAATGTAGTTGTAATAAATATGTCAGTGTTGATAATGAAAATGACATTCTTTAGAAAGCCTAATATTAAACTGGGGCCATAGAACTTCAAAATGTACAGTATTTTTTCCTTATTCTTAAATGTAAGCTTTATACCAATAAAAGTAAATAATGCTTATTTTTTGTTTGTTTACTGCAGCCAAGTCAGCAATAAATCTTAAAAAATAGTCCAAAGTTTTAACATAATTAATTCAAAATGTAAAATTGTTATACAACGGGACATAGAATTACAAATAATGGCCCTATTTATTTATGTATTTATTTATAAAATGAAAGCAGACTTATCTCTTATATATATCAGATAGGTTTGGTTTAACAAAACTGTGTTTTATTGCTTTAGGTAGCAGGAATCATTAATATGTGATTCATTTTGTCTCAATTGCAAAGGAAGAATGCAACATTCTTTTAGTTTATTTGGTCTTTAATTTGTGGTGTTGTATGCAGTTCTTATCATTATTATCATCATCATCATCATCATTATTATTATTATTATTATTATTATTATTATTATTATTATTATTATTATTATTATTATTATTATTCAGAATAACTTTTGCAGAGTGTTACTAGTCTTTGGAAGCTTGCATTCTTTCTTAAGCATGCCTTTGGGTTTATTTTGAGGATAGATAAATGCAATCTGAATCACAAAATTGTAAAAATCAGATTCAGGGATATGTGTTCACTTACAAGCTCTTAACATACTTGAATGCTGTGTTGAGAACGAAAGCAAATCAGTTCTGAAATAAGAAGTGTTGACCTAAGTTAATGTGAATTGCACTCTTAATGTTACAATTTATAATTGCAACTACTAGAATGTACATGTGAATCATCTTTTCTTCTTATCTGTTTGGTAAAATAAAATTGATATGTAAGCTATTTATCGCAATATGTTGTTACCAAGAAATATAAATATCCCTTGTATCCTACAACTTTTGTCACTTTTTAACATTGGTGTCTTAGTTAATAGTTTTAACAGTAGCAACATTTGTAAAATATTGTTTGAGTTTGTGAGGTGATAGAATACCCAGTCACATAACATTCCATTTTTAGATGAGCTTAATACAAAAGTATAACATAGCATACATCATTGTTTAAAAAGAAAAATCAAGGTTAAACGAGTTAGTTATCTGTAACAGGCTTAAGAAAGATTTCAGAGATATGTATTCAGGAGTGAAGCTAATATTCTTAAATATTAATCCTAAATTTAATGCTTTGAAAAAAGATGTTCTACAAGTAAGTAGTTTTGTGTTAGCACTCTTTTGCCATAGTACATTACATAGTTTCAGATAATAAAAATACATTCAAGTATATTGTGTACTATTAAATCTTAGAGATTTCATTATGTTGTAGATGTTGCTGTACTACTATTTGTATGTAAGCTGAAAGAAGCAAACTCATTGGTCAGATCTAGTCCATACAGTTGTGTTACATATTTCTGTTCTTTGTGTGTTAAAGAACATCAGTCATACTTCTACATATTAGTGATTCAAAAAGTGCTAAGATATTCCATGTGGTTATATGTTAACTTATAATGCTTTTAAGTGAAAAGCGAATGGCATGCATTCCCAAAATAATTAAAATATAATTATTCACCAGTTTGTTAACATCTTTTATAGTTCTAATTTGCTGTATCTTGGTTTGCATTTTCTTTTAACACATGACAAATGTATTTTGTTGTCTGGTGAAAGTAATATGTAATCAGAATGAGAGCATTTTATATCATAAGCATTTCTGTGTTATTTGAAATAGCAGTTAATTAATATGAGGTCTAATTAAAAAACAGAGTTAAAGGAATCATTACTAAAATGTTGCTGAACATAGGCTTAAAAGTCTATAAACATTCAAAACTATCATAAGTATTTTGAAAAAAACACTTTGAATAATTCATTGTTATAATGTAAAGCTATATGCACTCAATTTTTCAAGGTAAAAGGGTAAATAGTAGAAGAAAAATGTTGATCTCTCTCCTGATTATGTACTAAATGTGAACTTTGATTTATAATTTAATCAGCTGAAGGAATTAAGGAAATGATATTTTAAAAGTAAAAAGAATGTACCAAAAATCTTAATGTGGTGGTTAAATATTTATTGCATTTGTAACCATTATTTTCAATGAAAATTGTGAAGTAAAAGAAAATGGTAGCAGCAACAGATACAGATACCCTATGCATAGTGATTTCATCCAGTTTTTCCCCAGCCGCATTAGTTTTCCTTGTGCATAGCATTGCAGTAAATCATCATCAGTCTTCTAAACTGTGCATGAAGCAGTCTCTTCTCCCTTCAGTCACTCATTACAGTGTGAAAAATAGGACCCGCCTTCTCCCTTCCTCAATCGCTCACTTTAGTGTTGAATGCAGGACTTTACCTCCCTCTTCTCTCACTGACGCTCATCGCACTGAATTCGATAAGTAAACCACACAACACTGTTAAGTCACAACCTTCTTCCAAGGTGAATACACTCCTCTTTATATTCACAAGAATCTTCTATAACCTTTGGTACATGCCAAGGAATGCTCAGTGTCCAAGTTTTGCGTAATTCTCAATCAGTCTTCAGGATGCTTCCTTAGCCAATACTGTCTCCCCTCTCTCTTCAGCAAATCAAGTGCCGGCTAATACTGAAGAATACTCTCACTACCCAAGATTGAAAGCTGCAGTCTGTCACAATATTCTGATGCAATCGTTTTCAATAGAATTCTGAGAAAACATTACAGTAGCAATGCTGTTAGTAAAATAGCTGTAAATTTGGAAGATAAATAGAACAACACTTACAGCATTGTTGAAATACAGGGTGTGCACAAATGATCTGAGAGGTTTCAAAAATTTATTATAGCAATAGTATATGACTGAACACTACAAACACTGTATACTCAGATATAGCAACTTATAAAGTTTTTTTAATAGCTTACAGCTGTTCGATATGTGCTCCACAAGTGACTTTACAAATATCAACTCGATAATCAAGTTTGGCCCGCACTCGATGTAACATGTCCCTGTTAATTTCGCCAAATGTGTTGATGATGCTGACCCATAGTTCTTGTAGATCAGTAGGTATGGTGGCTTGTAAACTGCATCCTTCACATAACCCCATACGAAAAAGTCGCAAGGGGTGAGGTCAGGAGAGTGTGGAGGCCATGACATGAGTGTGTTATCTTCATTCCCAGTATGACCTGTCCATCGATCTCAAAGTCTGGTGTTCAGGAAGTCATGAACATCATGGTGATAATGAGATGGAGCACCATCCTGTTGATAGATGACAGTATGGTCTCCAACTGTGGCAGGAGCCAATTCTCCAACATATCCAGGTAGATGTGCCCTGTAATGGATTTTTCACTGAAGAAGAAGGGACCGTAAATTTTAGATTGTGATATCGCACAGAAAACATTCAGTTTAGATGAATCACGAACATACTGCATGACTGAATGGGGCTTTTCAGTTCCCCAAATCCCTATATTATGCCTGTTCACTTCACCACTCAGAAAGAATGCTGCTTCGTCACTGAAAACAATCTATCACAAAACTTATCGTCTTCCATACGCTCCTGGAAACTGCAACAAAATTTAAAGCATTTCACTTTGTCCTTGGATGATAATGCTTGTAACAGCTGCAAACGGTAAGGGCACACCTTCAATCTTTTCCTTAACACTTTCCAAATGGTTGAACACGAGATGTTCAATTCCCTACTGGCTCGACGAGTTGATTTTTGTGGGCTATGTGCGAAGCTAGCTCGCAGACAGTCAACTATTTCTTCAGGTATTCTTGGCCAACCCGTTGATTTGCCCTTACATAGGCATCCCATGGTTACCAACTGTTGATACCATTTATGTATAGAGTTGGCAGTGGGTGGTTCTTTCCGGTACTTTGTTCTAAAGTTTCGTCGCATGGTTGTCATGGATTTAGTCGTATGAAACTCAAGAGCAGCAAATGCTTTTTCACTGTTGGCATTTTACAACTGTTGGAGCTTGTGGCTGTACGAGGAAGCATAAGTCACAACTGCACTCTTGCGGTGGAAGGAAGAAGCATCATGACTGCTGCAAATGAAACTTGGAGAGATAGCTAACTTACATCAAATACCGTCACCATATATTTAATAATATGACTATAAAAAAATCTCGAAATGGTTCAAATCATTTGTGCGCACCTGTATGTTTTATATATAGTGTATTATTTTATTGGTCTACAGCCAATAAAGATATTGATATTTACTCAGAAATTAGATATTATCATTAAATATACAAAAATTGTCAGTTATTCCATGATTAATCTGTGGACAGAGCGTTGTATATTTGCTAAACATTGTGGCAGTTTGCATATAGATCCTTTCATTCAAAATTAAAGCAGAAGTGCAAGGATATCATATATAGAATTCAACAAACCTGGTAAAATTTTATAAACCATGTAGATGCATGCGAAAATGCTGTCACATATCAAGTTAGATGTGCTGTGTAGTTTCTAAGGTTAGTGTTCTGTGAACAGAAAAACGGCAGAACCATTACTCTATAGTATATTTTAGCTCATGAGCATTTAATTTTAAAGCCTTAGGAAAATTTAACATCAGTTTCATTTTTTGCATTCCTTGAACACTTCTACAAGGATAATTGGAAGTGTGCAACAATATTAAGAAGAATCTTGTAAGTTTGAACAAATATAATTATACTCCATTGAGCAGAAATTTATTTTGAGCTTAAAGATTCAGAATTATAGTATTAAAAAGATGTACTCTAATGATTATCCCCACTTAGGGCATCTCCTCGATGCAGAGGTTACCCTCATTGCCTGGCCACTGTGTCCTCCAACCGCAGCCAAGGCCACGGAGGAGTGAAAGTTGGGGGTGGTGGGGGTCAACATACTGACTCCCCCAACCATAAGGCAACTATATGACCTTTTAGAGATGCTAACTTTCTATCAGGATAGCTACTCATTTGGCCACTCAGAAACCTAACGAGGCTGAATGCACCCATACCAGACCACCTAGCCGGGGAAAAATCCCATGCCGTTACCAGGGATTGAAGCTGGGTTCTCTGGGCCAGAGGCATGAATGCTACTTTTTGCTATGGGGGCAGTCAAATGGTTCCCAAACCATTAAATAAATCCTGTGACACACAGCCTGCAGAAAGCCTAGGCCTATCAATTTGGCTTCCAGCCTCAAACCCTGTATACATGGCAGAGGTGGATGATCACTTTTTCAAACCATTATTTTGCATTAATTACATTGGTTACATCACAGAGCATCATATTCCTTTTTCCAAGAACTTAATATAAATTTCTGTGCTACCATTTTCCTCATATTTAATGTTTTGGTAAGTAAGCTTATCACAATAATGACACAAAAAGTTAAAAGATATAAGAGAGAGTAGTAAGCAGATAGGTAAAACTGGCTAATTGTAAGTGCCTTTTCTTCTGTTTTTCTTAGATTACCTAATAATAATAAGGCTGCATTTTCTTTATTCATTTAGTTTTTCAATGTAAATGGGATATGAATAACCATTATACATAATCTTTCTCTTGATTGTAGAGGATGTATTATGCAAACAAATTGGCATAAAGGGTATCATATGTTGTTTAATTATTTTTCAGATTTTATTTTATTATAAACATGTTACATTGTACAGATATATACACATAACATAACTTGGTCTAAAAATGATGTAATTTAACATTAGTGGACAAACTCAGATGTGTAGTTATTTGCACAAAGAGATTCATAAAACTTCAGATTTTATGAGTTTATGATAGTTGTTGATTTTGTTCACACGCACACATACACACACACACCAAAAAAAAAAAAAAAAGCTTTCCTTTTTTCTTTTCTAAAGAAATTAATACTGAGTGATGTTTGGGTCATTATAATCATCCACTGAGCAAAAACCAAAGTTAACTGGCAAACATTTTTAATGAGATTGCTGTTTTCTTCATTTTTGTTATATTTTTTATGTTAAAAGCTATCATGATATTTACAGAAGGAAGGTTTGTTGGTATTGTGGTGTTATTTACAATCAATATTGTGTTTTTTATTGGTAAAACATAACTTAGTAGAAAATGAAGAATCTCTGGTATACGAAAGCGATTAAAATAAAATATTACATTTTGAAAACAAGACTGTGGTATGTTGATTATTTTTTACAACCATTCAAATAGGCTGCCTATAAAAGTATTATTTAAAATTAATGAGTTCATGTTGTTAACACAGTGCATCAATTAATACTTTATTCAAAATATCCCAAATAAAATATAAACTGTTGTAATGTGCCAACAGTATAAACTCATCAGTTTTAAATTGAAAAATATGTCACTTCTATATCCTTAATTAAAACTTTAATAGCCAAAACCCTAACCATGTAAAGACATTGTTGTGGATGGTGACATAGTGTAAACAAAAACAAGGTTGCAAGAGACATAGGCATCGCAAAGGTGGGACAGGGGGTGCCATGGCCACCCTTTGGAAATTAATGCTTAATCTGCAGTCAATTACTATTACACTATTATTTTAATTATGATACAAAAAACAATTTTTCCTCAGGATACTCATACACAAGAGATACTTGTTTCATAGTGCCTGTGTTACAAACGAGCTTGCCAGTGAGTTATTCTCATTTTAATGTAGATTAGGAATATGTTATTTTTAATTAGTAGCTACATACCTTTACTAATTATTGCCATCAAGGATAGTTCCGTACCGACAGTTATAAATGTTTAATTTATTGTTGTCAACAGTGGTTCTGCACTGCTATGATACTTATACAATTTTTATTTTTTTACAGATTTTTAAAGTTGAAGTTCGTGAGAATTCTTACTGACAGAGATTGAAAATACAAAACATGTAGTATAATTACGTAATCAAATGAATAATTTTTATTCAGCACAGATTAATACAGAATGACTTCCGTAATGGTTCAAGTAACTGAATGAGGGGCATGGTATTGCATTTGAAGCTTTTTGTGGTGTTTCTTACATTTTTTAGAATGGAGTGTGTTTGCAATGTGTGTTAATCAGTTCCTAAATTATGCATTTTAACCCTCCGTTAGGGCTGTGCTCTGGTAGAACACCATTAGTCATGTGGGACCTAGTACATTTTTGTGCTTATATGCTTGCATTTATTTTTTTAAATTGTATTTTTCCTTTATTCACATGTTTAGCTTCATTTAGCTTAAATATACATGTTTTTTTTATTAGCATTACCTTACTAGATTGATCAAAGATAAATAAAACGTAGTATGAGTACACTGTACATTATAATTTGTACTGCACTACATGGAAAGATAATAAATTGCGATGTTCAGGCATACAACTTGTAATTTTAAGTGTACGGCCAACAGCAATAATAATAATAATAATAATGATAATAATAGTAATAATAGTTATTTTTGACAAGCATATGACATCTCAACAGAATATGTTATTAGTACACAGTTTTCTTTCATCCTGTTGAACAGTTTATGAATCTAAAGATCTCATTTTCAGCTTATCTTCAAAATTGGAATCATCTGATTCATACAAATTGTCATACATGGATATCATTACAAGGTAGATGAATGCACTTCTTCCAAGTTCTTGGACTTATGCACATCATACCTTGTATTTCTGTTTTCGATAAGTAGTAATATCTACTTGCAATCAGAAAGATATATTGCTCAACTGACAAAAAAAAAGGTCAGTAATATGTAATGAGAGTAGGCATGCAGAATTTTGTTGACCTCTGCGACATGTAACTACTGATTAGTCATTCTTGGAGCTAAAGAAATAAACAGATTGGGTTGTCTCTCTACCAAACAGTTGAGTGAGGTGTAATATTAGATGTCTTAGTCAGGCAATTGCATAGGTGTGTTCGTTTGAAAACTAGAATGTTTAAATAAACGTGGAGGTGTCCCAGGCCCTTAGCAACCACTGGAGGTTTAAGTAAAAATGTACATTATTTTATGAAAAATATCAGATTAGTTAATATGAAGGAGTTTTCGGTTGTGGTTTTCTCACTTGTAATATGTTAAACATTTTTCAACATTTATAATGCAATTTTTTAAGTTATTAGAGAAAAACTTTGGAAATGGTTTCCTCATAACTTGCTATACATTACTAGTGTAAAGCAAATGCGTTGTCACCAAGCTCACCCAAATTTAACAAGTATGTACTATTTTTTACAAAAGCTGAAGCTCATAATTGGACAAAAATTAGTTTTTAAAAAGCAATTAATCTAAAAGTTTATTCCTTAGAAAATTGCGTTCTACCTCAATAAAGAACATGCCCACCTCCATAGTGCGAAGAAGCGTGTCTGCCTGACATTCAAGAGGTTCCAAGTTTGAATGTTGTTTAGCAAAAGTTGTAAATACATAATGCAATACAGATACTACCTACAGTACACAAGGTGAAGATGGGGGTGGGCACAGTCAGTGAGATGGCAGAGGTGGCTTGTGATTTGCACTACCTTCATACATAGAGCTCAATAGTAGTCATAGCAAATAAAGAACAGAGCGAAGGATTTAAACCTTTTTAGGATATTACAAACATATTTTACCCATCTGTACTATTTTCTCTACTGGTAAGTAGAGAAAGTATTGTATTCCACCCAAAAACTCCATGTCAAAATTTCACCAGAAATATGTTTTGAGACCCCCTAAATCCAAAAAAGGCATTTTTAGAAAAAGGTCCATGTGTGTGTGTCAGTCTGTGGACAGCACAACTCAAAAACGAAAAGTCGGTTAAGAACCAAAGTTGGTATCTAAGTTCAATGTCTTTCAAGGATGTGACACAAAGATTTTGAAGAAAATAGCACTACCCTTTAAATGGAAAATTTTTTGAACATTTTGATTTTCTTGAAAATGGCTCTAAAACTCTAAAAATGCCTCTAAATGCCATATATTTAAGATATTTTTATGACAAATGAAATGTATATCTTGAATTTTCTGGCTATAGCCTATGTAGTCCTGTTTACTCTGGATGACTTTTGAATAACTCGTAAACTGTAAGAGATAGACAAAATCTTACTCTAGAAAAAATGTAGATCTTGCTAAAACACACAATTTTTGTCTGAATAAATTTTTTGGAGAGTGAAGCATTTCGGAGATATTGCTTGTTATTTGTGCCAATTTCGGAAAACTTAAAATTTTCGTGAAATGGAACATTGTTGTTCATTTTTTATACATTTAGTGTGCAAAGAGAACAGGATCTCAAAGCTTTAAAAGAGTTGACTATCGCACAAAGCCTACTGTATTCCCATATTCCCCCTCCACATACAAGGAAATAAGCAATAAGATAATTTTAACAAATGTTTATCTCAACCAACACGAAGAAGATACAGGAATAAGAGTTTGTAAAAATGGTTAGTAAAAGAGTAGAGAAAGTCATGTGAGTGCAACACATCAGATTTTTTAAAATTTTATTTCATTTTCCTTCACTATGGCATAGTGACTAAACTCTAAATTTGGGGTTGCTGCATAAGTAGATAGTGTTAATTGTGCATGAAGGCTGATATCAGTTAAGTGTTGTCTTCTTCTTAATTTTAATGTGTTCAATTTAAAATAAAACAAAAACTGTTCACAGCTGCATGTAACTTCTTGGTCATATTGGGGGTTTTAACTTGAGAAACAACTGAGTAATTGCTCACTCACCTGTTGATTTGTATTATTTTTACATTAAACACACTTACATTTGCTCCATATTCATACATCTATATTCTGTGGGAATATGGAATTGTTCTGGTTAAAGAAAAAATTCCCAACCTCAGGTTAGGTTTGTGGGTTTCAGGGCGTTCAACTTCGAGGTCATCAGCACCCTTAAAAAATTTATAGCAATAGTCAGATATAAATTTGAATCAAAAATAAAATTACTAGCAACAAAGAAAATATACACATAAACATTAAAAACAGTGGCAATAGTGAGATATAAAACACGGTGATAAATATGTCAAAAAGCATAAAAAGGAATATCTAAAATTTTAAATTCTCAAATTGATACTACACTCTGCTGAAAACTTAACAACTCTAAGACCTCTACAAGTCTGGCAGGCAGCTGCAGAAAATCTCGAAAGTGCGCTAGAGAGGAACACTAGTAGCACGTGATGGACTGACAAAAGGTTGTCACACAGTAGACATAGAGGGGCAAGGTCCCTTTTAAATAGGTAACCATATGAAAAGTTGCAGTACCCTATTCGCAACCGAGCCAAACTAACCTCCTCGCGGCGAGATATGCGACAGGAAGTTACCCAGTTTATGGGAAGTTCTTTCACTTCTCTAAGCTTATTACCGCGGAGAGCTGACCACTCTTCGTGCACCGCTCTCCGCACTTCAAGCCTAAAGTCTTCCGAAGTAACACGTGAGATGGGAATACTGGGTTCTATAGTTTGCTGCCAAATCCGCCATTTCATTCCCCGGCAAAAGTACGTGACGAGGAATCAGAAGTGCACTAAGGGAATAGCTCAAAATTAGGCAGTCACCTCATTTACATACTACATACAAAACGGCTCGGTGAATTGCATACAGCTCTGCAGTAAAAATGGAAGTGCTATTTGGAAAATCGAATGCATGTGGTTCGTTTCCATAAATATAAGCACATCCAACACCGCTGGTGCTCTCTGACCCATTGGTGTAAATACATCGACGGTCAGTGTAGCCTGACAAAAATTCTAAAAAACACGTGGACTTCCGGTGTACGGTCATTCCAAGATCTACATTGGGCGTGCCAGATAGCCAAGGGGGGTAAAGCTTCTCGCCCTCGGCGAACATCCTAGGCAGTTCTATTTCAAGCTTCGCTAGAACTTCCTGGAAACGAAACCCCGCAGGCTTAGGACTAAGGGTGCTTTTCCTATACCGTTCTCTTAGCGTGGTGGTGAAAAACGAAGCGAACGTTGGGTGCTTAGCCATACATCTAAGCACACAACCATAATTTGCCAAGAGAATCTCACGCCGATATTGCAGAGGAGGTTCTGCGGACTCGGCGTAAATGATCACGACTGGGCTTGTTGAAAAAGCTCCTATTACCATGCCGATGCCCCTATTGTGGACCGCGTTTAATCTTCTCATCACAGATGGTCTTGCTTATGGATAAACAATACACCCATTGTGTAGTTTGGATCGGATTAGTGCACGATGCATTCGCAACAAAATTGTCCGGTCTGCTCCCCACGATTTGCCATTTAGTACTCGCATGATATTTAGGGAACGGTCACATCGTGCTCTTAGCTGTGCAATATGCGACGAGCAACTAAGCTTCTTGTCCAAGATCAAACCCAGGATGCGCGTCTCATCTGCGAAGTAAATCTGAACCGAAACGGAGGGAAGGTGGTAATTGTCTCCTACGGCGCCAGAAATTAACGCAGATTGACTTCTCAGTTGAGAAACGGAAGCCGTTTTTTGAGCTCCATTCTCTAAGGCTGTCCAAACATTGCTGCAGGAGCCATTTTAAGAATGCCGTGCGCTGAGAAGTGCATTAGACAGCGAAGTCGTCTACGAATAGGCACGACGAAACTACAGGTGGAACACATTTCCAGATGGATTTAATTGCTATAGCAAACAGCTTGACAGTACCGAACCCTGAGGTACTCTCTCCTCCTGAACAAAAGAATTAGAAAAATCTGATGTGATGCACTCACATGACTTTCTCTACTCTTGTACTAACCATTCTTACAAACTCTTATTCCTGTATCTTCTTCGTGTTATTTGAGATAAATATTTATGCAAATTATCTTACTGCTTATTTCCTTGTATGCGCAAGGGGAATATTGGAATACAGTAGGCTTTGAGCGATAGTCAAATCTTTTAAAGCTTTGAGATCCCGTTCTCTTTGCACACTTAACATGTAAAAACTGAACAACGATGTTCCGTTGCAGGAAAGTTCTGTTTTCCGAAACTCACACACAAAACAAGGAATTTCTCCAAAATGGTCCACTCTACAAAAAAGTTTATTGAAACATAAGTTGTGTATTTTAGCAAGATCTGCATTTCTTATAGAGTAAGATTTTGTCTATCTCTTACGGTTTACGAGTTATTCAAAACTCATCCAGACTAAACAGGACTACTTGGGCTATAGTCAGAAAATTCAAAATATACATTTCATTTGTCATAAAAATATCTCAAACATATGGCAATTTAATCAAAATCGTTAGAGCCATTTTCAAGAAAATCAAAATTTTTGAAAAATTTTCCATGTAAAGGGTAGTTTAGGGTGGGGCTATTTTCTTAAAAATCTTCGTGTCGCATCCTT
This sequence comes from Tenodera sinensis, assembly GCA_030765045.1. NCBI lineage: Eukaryota > Metazoa > Arthropoda > Insecta > Mantodea > Mantidae > Tenodera > Tenodera sinensis. Next base: position 92,705,786 of record CM060961.1, on the reverse strand, counting down.
GAAAGACATTAAACTCAAATACCAACTTTGGGTTTTAACTGACTTTTCGTTTTTTAGTTATGCTGAGCACAGACTGACAGATACACAGACAGGCTGACACACAAACACACGACCTTTGTCTAAAAATGCTTTTTTTTTTTTTTTTTTTTTTTTTTTTTTTTTTTTTTTGATTCAGGGGGTCTCAAAACATATTTCCGGTGAAATCTCGACATCCAATTTTTAGGCGGACTACAATACTTCCCCTACTTACCAGTAGAGAAAGTAAAAAACCGAACCGACCCTTACTCGGAAAAAGCGGTCTTTCACAAAATCCTGAATGAACAGCGGTAGGCGTCCACGTATGTTGCAGGTATACAGGGAACGTAGAATCCCTGCTCACAAGCACGTATCATTAACCTTCTCGAGATCGAAAAATATGCCAACGGGTTGACAGTTCTTCATAAATCCGTCCATTATCTGTGTCGATATTGACACAAGATGCTCTACAGTTGAACGACATCGTCGAAAACCGCATTGGATGTTAGTCTGTAGGTTACGACTTTCTAACCACCATACCAATCGTCCATTGATCATGCGTTCCATCACCTTACAACCGCAACTGGTGAGGGAAACAGGACGATAGCTGGAGGGAAGATGGTAGTCCCTTCCAGCCTTGAAGTTGGGGATAACGGTGGCCTCCCGCCAATTTTCTGGGAGTATACTGTCAACCCAAACACGATTATAGACCTCGAGCAGGAATGCCTTACCTTCAAGAGAGAGCTGTTGTAACATTTGTACATGAATACCGTCCGGTCCTGGTGCTGATAATCGCGAAGATTTAAGAGAATGTTCTAGCTCCGCCATGGTGAAAAGGCGATTGCAATCTTCTAGGCTTCTAGAACGAAACGTGAAGTCTTAAGATTCCACCTGGGTTTTAATTGGAAGGAACTCCGGAGAGTAGTTTTCCGAGCTAGACACTTGAGGGAAAGCACCGCCAAACATGTTGGCCACTTCAAATGGATCAACAACAGCTCCTGTGGCTGTTTTCAGTCCCGCAATTGGTATATGGGTCGATCGACCTGCAACACGGGGTCAATCTCGGGAACTAGATGGGTGTTCACACATGACGGAGCTGCAGTACATGCAGCATCGTGGAATTCATCTCCACAGTTAGAGCATGTAGCTAGTCCCTTACAAAACTCACTTGTATGTCCAAAGTGCTTGAAACATCTGAGGGGGTTCGGGATGAATGGCCTAACTTCGATGGATTCATACCCTGCCTTAAACCTTTGCGGGAGATCTACCCGATCAAAGGTCAGGAATAGGGTATTTGTTGGCTTTGACTCGCCACCTTCTTTACGTTGAACCCGATAAACGTGAATGACGCCTTGTTCTAACAGATTTTCTTGAATCTCCTCATTAGATAATCCCTCCCATGCATGGGTGTTTATCACGCTGCGTGAGGAGTTCAAGGTTCTGTGCATCTCAACACGTATGGGATAACTTGCTAGCATATTCACTTTCAGTATCTTAGCAGCCTGGGTAGCTGAATGTGCTTCAACCAGGAGCATGCCATTGCAAGATTTAGTGCATGACTTTACTGATCCAGCAATGTTATCGAAACCCTTTTGAATTGTAAATGGGCACACTGAAATAAAATTCTTTTGTTCCTCTGTTTATTCACTAAGTAGCGAGGACCACAAGACTCGACTACTTCTTTTCCACTTGCTTTGCTGTTTTTGTTTGGTGTTTTTGTATTCACCATGGCAAGTTAATCCTCCACCATTGCAAATGTCTCCGATGGCATGCTCACTTCCTGGGTGCCACCCCCGGCTTAGGTAAGAGTCCTGGCCTGGACCTTGCTCACCCTAGGGTCTCACCTCCCAGTGTACAGACAGAGGGACCCAATCGCCTTCAGGAGTGCATCAGCTCATGCAATGGCCCCTCCCCGGGACTGACCTTTATCAGCATATACGAACACAGATCCTACATGATAACCAGGGGCTGGGAATTGCGCAGTTACCCAGTCACCCCTTGCATCTCCCCATCCACCTTCAATCTGCACATAGGTTATCCATCAGACTGTGTACAGGGAGGTATTAAGTGGGAGGTCAAACACAAAACTGGACCAAAGTTGATTGGGCGTTTGGCATATGCCCTCTCACCCCTTAGAGGAACCCAATTGAGAGTATAGCTCGGGGTCCTGCATACACCAAACCCTGGAGGGTTCCCAACCTCAGCTGGGAATTGAGTCCATAGCCTCTTGGTTTAAGGAACTGATTTTGCTAATAGTCTTAACAAGTCCTCATTACCCATTTTGCATTCACAATCTTTCCATACAGTACCTCTTGATGGATAATACAATGGAAAAAGCGTACATTTTCAGGCATTTGTAACATTTTAAATAACTGTTTTCACCTCACTACCTCCTCACTACCTCCCCAATCATTTTGCAGCAACATCTGTCTTCATTATATCGCGACTTTTTTCCACTGTATCTTTCAATACTTGGAAAAGTTCTTTTCCTGTTGTTTGCTCCTTATAGGTTACAGCATTCAAAAGCAATTCATATATATATAGGAAGATTCTCTTTACACCACAAATGAAGACTACTAACTAAGCCTTTCGTTTATATTTGTTGTCTCATCCACTGCTAGACAGTTGTTTACAAACTTGTTAGCTTCATTTTGAATATCTTAGGTATTTAAACAAGCAATTCTTGTATATATATTCTGCACAACCTGGAAAGGGTTCTAACGATTTCAATCAAATTTTGTATTCAGATAAGGTTTTGCTTTTTAAGTTTATCTATATAGGTGTAATTCCTGAAAAAATGTGATTTTACGCGTAACAGTCACAATTAGTGGAAACCTTATTTTGATCATAATTTCTCTGTTAATGGGCAATTTCAACAAACAAGCCAAGATATTAAAGGTCTCATCATGGAAACGGCTCCAACAATTGGGATGAAAATTTATATTTAGTTAACATTTTGCTTTTCAGGTTTATCTAAATAAGTATCTTCCCCATCCCCCCCCCAAAAAAAACACAATTAAAAAAAAGAAAAGAAAAGCCAAGCTAAGCTCAGGTCATCGGCGTCGCAAAGCGGGGGCAAGGGGGGGCCGCGGCCCCCCCTTGGAAGTTGGTGAACTTAATGTGGAGCCAGTTACTGACTATTAAACTATTATTTTAATTTTGATGTAAAGAACAATTTTTATTTAGCACAAATTAATACAGTTATCTGCAAAAAATATTATAAATTTTGACAATAAAATAATGATTTAATATTATGATTGCAAATTTCCAACATGCGGCCCCCCCTTGGAAGTTGGTGAACTTAATGTGGAGCCAGTTACTGACTATTAAACTATTATTTTAATTTTGATGTAAAGAACAATTTTTATTTAGCACAAATTAATACGGTTATCTGCAAAAAATATTATAAATTTTGACAATAAAATAATGATTTAATATTATATGATTGCAAATTTCCAACATGTGACCCCCGCTGGAAAAAAGTCTGTCGACACTCATGGCTCAGGTACTAATTTTAAATTACTGCTACAGTAATTGTTATTTTTTTATGCCAACAAACTTACTGCTGGTATTTTTTAAACACACAAGCCATGTGTGGGCAATGTTTAAGAGGTGGAATCAGGACTGAAAAATACAATGCCATTGCTGGGATCTACCACTTCATGCGCAGCTGCTCTAACCACTAGCTAACATGGCCAACTTACCAGTATGACATTAAATTCAACTGATTTGTACTTATTTTCCCAGTAGACCACAAGGGAATCTCACATCGGAGATAAATACGCCAAGGACGACCTGCAATTCTAAGCACTTTATATCCTAGGTTTAAGTAACCTTTAGGTGATAATTGTTATTTTTTTTATGCCAACAAACTTACTGCTGGTGTTTTTTAAACACACAAGCCGCATGTGAGCAATCTTATAGAGGTGGAATCAGGGCTGATTGAGTGGTGTTTTAAGACTTGAGGGCTTGAAAAGTTTTAATAATACAAATTCTCAATATGATGATAATCATCATTGTCATGAGTCTCACTAGTGTGACAATTTTGTCTCACACTCTATTACCAGCAATAAATTTTGTAATATATCTGGAAGCCTGTCGTGTGTAAATTAATAGTATTGGTGCCAAGTAATGTACAGTTTGATTTATTTTTGTCATAGATGTATGGAAGAGGTTCAAAATCTGTTTTATTTAATCTGATCAATTCAACTTTCTCTTAGATTTCCTTCATGCAATGGAATGAAGGGTAATACATTATATTACTTAGGTAGAAAATAATATCAAACTAAATTTCACTGTTGTTGTTAGCTAATGCTGGATTTCTGACAATGAAGTCATTAATCCTCTTGCTCTCCAATATTTTTCACTGAAAATTTCATTGTAAACTGAGGTAAATTTTAAGTGCAGATTATAGAATTGCAGCAGATTTTAAACATGAGTACTCTTAAATCTAAAGGATTTTGTGGTTTGCAAAAAGGGGCAAGGTTTTCTAAATTAATGAATACAATGTTATAATTTGTGATTTATTCACAATAAGCTTTGTAGAACATTTTAATGTGCTGACTCTAATCACAATTTTGGAATTTTATGTCGGGAACCCTTTTTGTAATTACTAATCTGAAGCATGACTGTTGATGTGAAGTTGAAACTGCAGTTTTTGAAAAAACATTTTCTCATGCAGTGGAACTGACAATTTGAAGCTAAAGGGAGAAAACATAAAAAAAAAAAAAAAAAAATCCAAAAATTTAAATTGTAAACGTCTAAAATTGACATTTTGGCAATACAGGTACATATATCCTGTTCGGTTATCTCACTCTTTTTCGACTCTTTCCATTTTCACTTGAGGCACTGCTTAAAATGTTCTCCTTACTCTTCAGATAAGTTGACAAAGTGTTTGGTGGTATCCCACATTCTTACACGATTTCTTCTTCTTGGATGACAGCAAGTTTTTCTACAAACATTAAAGTGTTGTACCAGACACAAGGTTTACTAAGAGGCATAGCAGCATTGATTTGCAACACACTGAGCAGAAGGAAGCTCAAGCGACAGCTAAAGGCATACATGTTTTAAACAAGGGGATGTGGGAGCAGGTATAGAAGCTCAAGGCCATCAGCTAGGAAAGTTATTCCACCCCCCCCCCCCCCCCCCCCCAACAGCATTCCAACAAAATAAACAAGCCTGGAGTGATGACCTCTTTTGCAGAAATGTATAAGCAAAGTTACATTAAGTTTCCGCATTTAGATTAATTTTCGACTGACACTTCTGAAGAAATACTTTGAATTAAGGAAAATTAAATTTGAATTTCATGCAAGTGTTTTACATTGGTTTAATACAAAATTCTAAGGACCAAGAAAAACTTTCAAATTAATGATGATTTTGAATTATAAATTTTTGAATTATCCAATTTCCACTATATGTTGTTATGGTACTAGTAAGATGTATTTGGTTATATACTGTACTGGATGATGGTGACAATGTAGATCATGTAAGTTACACACTTTTGTTATTTTGACTGAGATTTAAATTCTGTTCTGGACATAAATATACCAATAAGCAAATAAATACATTTCACATTAACTTCAATGTAAATAAATACCTATAAAACAAATTCACATCATTTTCTATTTTAGCAAGTGTGTAAGTTCTGCAGGCGTGAGGCCACTTTAACATTGTCATAAAATAAAAATCCTGTGGTATTCATGAATTTTGCAAACTTGTACTGAATGTACATTTTGTGGCATGTAATATTTATCAGTAGGACTGCTTAGCAAGTCATCTCTACAGAATAGGTATCTCAGCCTCACCAATATGTGTCCTGTGTAACGATCCAGCAGAAATGAACGAAGACCACTTGAAGACCTGTGAAGCATTAAGATCAGAAGAAACTACAGTTCAAAAGTATTGGAAAGCACGAATGCTAATGGCTTCATTGCCAGATGCAAGGCACTAGAAAACAACAACAACAACAACAACATATCAGTAGAAAGGTATACCCTGCATATATTGAGGCAGACCATTATGCTACTTGCTGTGTGCATAATTGAAAACTAGTTTATAAAAAACATGGAATGGTGGTGAATAATTGACTGCTCCTGTACTTTGAAAATGAGCATAGAAGTCATCTTGCAGCATAGTTTCTTTTTCTGCTTTTAATACATTCTTTCAACACAATGTCCTCATCAGAATTTCATTAAAGGAAGTAAGTTGAAGATACCTTAGCACTATTCTGTCTGTAAGCTTGTCAGTGCCATTTGGACTGATTTTTATCTTTTTAGAGTAAGTAGCAAAATACTTAGTCTCCATAGCAAATTATTTATTGATATGAAATCCTAATTTTATTAAAAAACCAGCTATCATATTCAGTTCTTCTCTTCAGTGTTACTGCTAAAAATCATTCACAATGACATAAACCATGTTCTTTAGCACTACTAAATGGGAACTTGTTACTGTAAAGTTACGAATAGAAGACCTAAATTGAGTGTGCAAATCTAAAGTTCATGATGCAAAAGTTCGTCTTTCATTGAACTACTGGTATTACAGAGAGATCCAAATACATATGAACTACTATGCTGTGTTTTTTCACCACAAATGCAGAAATACGATAACAGCAGCTGATATACGCAAGGTCATGAGCATCACTTGTTTTTCTCTGCTCTGCTCACAATCAGTATTGAGCTGACATGATATTGTGTGGCTGCATTATTACCAGTGTGCTTTATTATTTAGTCCTGTACTTAGTCACAAAGTGTATTATGGCTCAGCATTTGTTTTCTTCTGCACAGTGTGTATTTATTATGATTTTTTTCGAGTCAACAGTTGTCGCCTGTACATATGTGAATACAATTTTGCACCCTTTTTTTTAGAGAATTAACTGACTGGGAGTGTGATTTTGCCTTTTTTCAACAAGATTCTGCAACAGCTCATACAGCTAGAAATTTGTGGCCCCCTCGGTCCTCCGACCTAACCCCCTGCGATTTCTATCTCTGGGGTAACTTAAACTTAACGTGTACAAGACAAACCCACACACCCTGGAAGAATTAAAACAAAATATCCGTCAGAAAATTGCTAGCATACTGGGCTATATTGACGTGCTGCTCGGTTGGTATGTCGGCCACGTAGTCCCTGAAAAGCATAGGGGACAAAACAGAACCTTCAGGGACCCGCCTTGAATTGGCCTTCGCATAGATTTGTTTCCTGCAACTGAGACCAGAAAAGATCACTGAGAAATGAGTGTAATATGTGTATCATGTATGGGTAGCTCTAGTTGGATAAGTTTCTGCAGGAGACCTGCAGCCACTCTCCTTTTACTATAGATTCCTTCTGTGATTGCATCCCATTTAAGAGCCAGAATGTATTATGGCGTTGGATAAAATTCAAAATGAGAAGATCCAGTTAGATGAATGAATAGATATAAACCTTTTGGGCAGGTGTTGTTTGATATTAATGGTACTGATAGATCATATAGTTTTCTAAGAATAACTGAAAGTAATTTATTACATGAAATAATTCACAGCAAGTGCTTGTCTGTGGTTACAGATAATCTTGGATCATGATAGAGTAAAAACCTGTTTAGTTTGCACCCTTACAACTGTACCTACTATTGCTGAGACACTGTTACATGACAAATGTATGAGACATTACTTTATTTTTCGACATAAATTTTTGCACTTAACTTGGTTTCCCAAGCGGTCATTAATAATTCCTATTTCAGGTGGGTAAAATAAACTCGTTTCTTCCGATTCTTTTACATACAGCGTGCATGGGCGACGCGAAGGGGGTGGGGGCCCAGCCGGCCCAAGTACCCAACTATAGCCCTGAGTACTTGTTGACAATTGGTAAAGCATGTTAACATAATGCTAGGGGATACAATTACCAGGGCTTTTCTCTACCTGTAGACGTAGACGCAGACGCCTGTCGGTCTGGCTCGTATAGTTGGTTCAGACCTGGCTTATTGTTCCCAAAAGGTCGCTGCTTCAAACCCAGCACAGACCCGTGGATTTTAATTATGCTTAAAAGCGACAGACCCATATCGTAGATTTGCTGGCACGTAAAAGAACTTCGGCAAAACGAAATTCCTATGATCCCAATCCGAAACATCAATTAACTAGCAATTAAATCAGTGATACTCATGAACCGTAAATGCTTGGCAAAGATACTACGTAATATTCAATTGCGCCTCAAGTGCTACCGATATCCTTTGTTTGTTCCTTTTTTATGCTTAAAGGATACATTACAAATACGGTAAGTGTGGTATGGATTTTTGTCAGGCCCACAGAACAAGTGCAAAGGCATTTAGACGCGCGTCATCTATGATCTGACATTTTTACTACTGTGGGGCTGGAAATTGATGAGAGTGGGGAGGCGGATGGAGGAGAGGGAAACAATAGTGGTAGGGTGCAGGGCAGGGGAATCGAGGAATCTGAAGGGCTGTGCTCATGTAGGGGGACTTCTTAGTGGCTGTGGAAGAGGCTTGCGTCTAGTGTCATGATTCGGATATCAACAGAGAGTGTAATATTGAATGTGTTACAGAAAGGACCGGTGAACAATATGGTTGATGTTCGCGCTTGCAACAAGCCAGCTGAAAAGGTGAGTGATACAGAAATAGAGGTAAATACACGTTTTCCAAGAGTTGCGATTATCAAGTGACAATCAAATTGCATTATCGCATTGTTTAAGGTTGGGTTCAATCATTTCATTTGCGTGCTGTGTGTAGCTTATATATAATTCATTGGGCCAAATGATTTATTGTAATGAAGTGTTGACTTACGCAATATACCGGAGGTGCTGTAATCGAGCTGTCATGTATATTTACGTTCCTCCCGTTAGACTGTTATCGTGCTTCCGTGCATCACATTGTCATTTCAGAAAGTGATACGGACAGCAGCGCAACACTGGATAAAGATATCTGTTTTTAACGTATTTTACTGCACTGAACCATTTTTGTGTTTGGAATGGGAGAAAATACATGACAGCGGATACAGATATATTTTAAACGTATTTTGTGGTTAAGGGAATAGTTTTGAGATAAAGTGAGATAAACAATTAAGACTGCTTATCGTAATCACATGAAGTTGCGGCGGGAGATAACAGGTTAGTGATTAGAAAAATTGAGCACTTGTTAGTATCAAGCAATTAACGAAGAGCAGCAGTGCACGTATGTCATTCAAATGTCAATGATGACTGCAAGTAGGCGGTTCCTAGGCATTTGTTTTTAATAGACTTATAAAAAGTTGGGCATCTTGGTAAAAATTATTTACGATTGCATGTATGTACATCCTTGTTCTTAAAAGCTGTAATATTTCTGATAACTGTTGCATAACAAACTAGGAATCCCGTGTTCACTAAGGGATCAATTGTTCAGATATATTATGTAGAGTTAACTTTCGATTTTTTAAGGATTGATTTATATTGATTTGTGTTTGGAATATTTTTTGCAAGAATATAAGCAATAGGTGCACTCGGAAAGACGAACCCCAGCACAGGAAAATAATGGCATAAAATACCTAAGAGGTAAATATAACTTTGAAGTTTAATCTCTACAGAAACTTTTAGTGAATAGAGTGAATATTTTCACTCGTTCTAAATGATGGTCAGGTGGTCCAACTGAAAATTCAAGGATTTGTAATTTTGTAATTTGTAATCTGATGATTAAATCCAACAAAATACATACAGTCATGGATAGGTGTAAGTATTCACACTGTTGCAAATACAAACTAAAATATTTTATTTTGAATATTTGCCAGTCACAAAACTTAGAACAAGGTTCACAATATGGGCGTAACACACCTTATTAAAGCATAGATATGATGGAATTATATTTCCTTTGTTCTACATTAATGAACAAAATCTTTGTTCGTGCAGGTTGAATTTTAAGGAAGACAGTATTTGTACAGGAATATAACATTATGTATATGAACTTACATACAAACAAAACATTGAAAAAAATCTTCATAACAATTTGTATGCCAACCTCTTCTATAAATTACTTCTCTTAGCTGTTTGGGCATTGAGTGGACGTGTTTTCTACTTGTTTCTGTGCCAATATTATGCCATTCTGTCAAAGTAGCTGTTTTAGTTAAGACTTCTGGATAATTATGTGGTGTTTTCTTATTCTGACATCCAGCTTCCTCTATAGGTGCTCAATGGAGTTGAAATCCAGAAATTGTGCACATGTTTTTAGTGTGTGTATGGAGTATTATATAGCAATCACAAGCAGACAATCTCTGCAGCATGTCCTGCTGGAAGTAGTAATTGTCACCTAAATTCAACTTCTCGGCAGTTCTTCAAATTGCTTTTCAGTGTGCAATATCTGTCTATATTTCCCTCAATAAATACTAGTTCCCCCACACCAGAAGCAGCCATGCATCTCCAGACCATAACACCACCATCTCCATGTTTAACTGTTGCTGGCAAATTTTGAATATCCAATGTTGTATTTGGCTTTCTTCACACTCGCATTTGGCCATCATTATGAAATATGTTATACTTACTTTCGCCTTCAAATAACACTTTCCCAGAGTGCACTGTCCTTTGCTACATATTCCTTTGCAAACACTAACCTGCTCTTTTTATTTTTTCTGCTCATATATGGCTTTGTTCTGGGTACCCTGGAATGGAATCTAGTGCAATTGATGAGTCGTCTTATTGTCTTGGGCATTACTGCTTCTCATACTGTTCTTCTAGATATGCAGCAATTTCAGAGGAGACATTTTGCAGATTTTTGTTCAGTTTTCATTACAGGCTTTGTTCACTGGAATTTAGTTTCTATTGGTAGCTCACTCTTCATTTGCCAGCATATGGGTTGCTTTAAAACATTTAATGACACTGCACTGTCGAATAACTTCTTCCTAAGGTGAGAGTTATTTCAGAAAATATTTTTTTTCTGTTTGTGTAATGAAACAATCATCTCCCTTAGGTCTAAGGATGTTTCCTTTCCTTTGTGATATTTTGATCTCCTGCAGCTCACCAATCACTCCATACAACACAACTAGGATGCAGCACTGCAGCAATAGGGACAGACACATTGTGGGTTATCAGTAGGCTTTGGACATGCATTTAGGATAGGTGCACTTCCAGTATACTGACCGATATGTTGCTTACAAGTGAGCATTATGGTGAACAGCAGGCAGTGCTTGGCAAGGGTAAGTTCACTGTGAAACCCTGTGCGCATGTAACCAATTTCCAGTCGAAGTGCAACGAAACAGAAACCACATCCGAAGCCTAGTTGGCAGATAATCATTTGTTCTGTTTACCATCACTGTATGAATACTTATGTCTCACATAAAATACAACCCTTGAGAAAAAACTGTTTTTATGTTTTGTAGAATGTTGAATGTAATGTCAATATATAAGCACACTAATAGAATTTTTGAAGTTCAGATGTGCGACAAATGTTCATGATTTTAAATGTACAAAATGTTCAAAATAAAACATTTTCCTTTTTATTGGTAGCTGTACAAATACTTATGTCCATGACTATAGCTTAATTGGCACCATTTTGAGATTGAACTGTCTAGTTGCTGGCATACATGACCACATACAAAAATGAGAATTGCTAATTCATTTCAAATCATATCCCCCCCTCCCGTCTTAAACTAGTTACTGACCATATTGCTTGTGCATATGAACAGTTTTTGTTAGTGTCAAACACCTGCTTGTAGTGCCATATGTAATAAGAATGGACGTTACATGCTGCTAAAAAACCCAATGTGTCGCACTCACATAACTTTTTCTACTCTTTTATGAACTATTCTTACTGCTGATTTTCTTACAGATACAAGGGGAATATGGAAATACAGTAAGCTTGGAGCGATAGTCAAGTCTTTTAAAGCTTTGAAACTGTTCTCTTTGCACAGCTAAAGGATACAAAAAAGTGAAAAAAACCTTCCATTTGAGAAAAGTAAATATTGCAAAACTCACATAAGTAACAAAGAATATCTTTGAAGTCTTTCTCTTCACAAAAAAAAAAAAAAAAAAAAAAATGGACATAACTTGAGTATTTTAGTGAGATCTACTTTTTTGTATATTAAGATTTGGTCCATGTGTTACAGTTTACCAGTTATGGAAATGTCATCAAAAGTAAACAGGACTACATAGGCTATAGTCAGAAAGTTCAAAATATACATTTCATTTGCCATAAAATGATCTTAAAACATATGGCATTTTAATAAAAATTGTTAGAACCATTTTTGAGAAAATACAAATTTTCCATATAAATGGGCAGTTTCGAGTGTAGGAATTTTCCTCAAAATCTTCATGTTGCATCCCTGAAAGATATTAAACTTAAATACCAACTTTGGTTTTTAACTCACTTTTTATTTTTGAGTTATGCTGTTCTCACACACACAGAATACAGAGAGCGAGACCTTTTTCTCAAACGGCTTTTTTTTTTTTTTTTTTATATATAATTATTCAGGAGGCCTCAAAACCTATTCCTGGTGAAATCTTAACCTCAGATTTTGGGTCAAATTCAATACTGCCCCTACTGAAAGAGATGGAGGGAGAGAGAGTGAGAGAGAGAATACTATCTTGGGTACAACAGTATATGTGGTATGAATTTGGAAGAAAGGAACCTGTTGAAACAGTGCCTACTATATCAAGAAAAAAGCCTAAAGAATAAGGGTTGGGCAGACTGTCTCAGAAATAACTTGGAAAGTAGTGGTTTAGGGGAAGTATGGAGGAATAGAGAAAATAATATACACAATTTTTGGAAACTGGCAAGAAAAAGATTTGACGATATAGAAATACAAAACATATTTAGTGAGATAGCTGAAAAGAGATCCTTAATTTTTTATGTACAAATGAAAAACTCTTGGGGTAGGGAGAAGTATATAGACGTGACAGATAAAGAGGAGCGAGAAGGCATTGTATGGATGAAAGCAGGAGTATGGAGATTAAAGGGTCTAAGGAAGGGCATTCCACAAAACCAATGTCCTATATGTGGTGGAAATGAAGACATAGAACATATAATATTTAAATGTATTGGGACTGAAGGTTGGAGAAGAGAATATATTAATAAGAAATGGTCGAATATGAATAGAAATAGATCTATAGTTGAAATGCTTCATAAAGACAGTAAGAGGGTAGGAAGATTTTTACATAAGGTGAAAAATAAATGGATCTGGACAGTAAATAGAGTTGAACAATAAGATATAAGTGATAGAATAAGTTAGAATTAAGGAATTATTGTAGAATAAGAATATGACTGGCAATGAGCCAGGGCTGAACACCGGTCATATTCACATGTATATAGCTTAGTAAATAAATATGTGGTATACCAAGTTAAATTGTTGTGTCACTGTTTTTTTTCCTCATTAAACAGTAATTCAAGAACAAGTAAAATATACATATTCCCAGCATTACGAGTCTATAGCTGGAGCAGGTATACATTTACTGACTACAGAGAATGGATTTAAGACTTACCTAATTTATTGTATTTATGTATGCATGGTTGTAAAAAGTGGCAGACTTACTGTGTCTTCAAAAATATAAGATGAGCATAATATAGGAAAACAGACTTTGTTTAAAAAAATTATATTTTTATTAGGAGAAAAACTTTAGTTGTACAAATGATTTTTGTGCAGCTGTGCTGTTAGAATGCTCTAATTTATTTATCGTTTGAGATCAAGGTGTGATGCAGGGATGAAGTGTTATGTGGGGATGCTGGCAATGTGATGTAACACCAGAGGTGACAGAGGTCTTCCTCATACAGTCATGAAAGTGTAATTTGAAAGCAAATGGAAGAGTCCATGGAAGACCATGCTAAATCACTTTTCATAAATTTTTGTTTTTGATACCATCTCTTAACTTATAAATAAACCTCTAGTATTTGAGAAAGGCAAAGAGCCTGCCATGTTAGTAGATACAGAGGTAAAAGGAATTGGCATACAGTGAAAGAACATTCTAGGTCAATTGCAAGAACAAAGAACATCTTGTTCTCATATTGGTGAACTAAAATGTTTTTAGAATGTAAGAATGTTGGCTTGATTAACTATAGATTGTACAGAAATCTTCAGAAGTGCAAGACCGAAATCTATGCCATTTGATGTGATAGAAGTTGATCATAAACCAAGTGTTAAATGAGGATGGCTGAACTCGTGAAGAAGTAGTATGCATCCAAGATGCCGTTCGCTACTTGAGACCTATCAGAGAATTTCAAATTTTCAATTATCATGGAAATTAGGTAGACTACTGTACCACGTATAGTGGTACATGGGAATATGGCTACCAGATTTCCGGAATTTCCTGGATGTGCCCTACAGTTAAACCATTTGCCTAATTTGAGAGGTAGAACTGGAACTTAAAAATTCAGTGCCACAACTGGGATTTGAACCGCAGACCTTCCGCTTACCGGGCAGCTGCTCTACCAATGAGCTATTGTGACAAACTGCCAGTGGCATTAAATTCTCAAACCAGTTCGTATTTCTCCTGGTAAACCACAAAGGCAGTCTCACATCAGAGACAAATTACCCCAATGGTGACTTACTATTGTAAGTACTTTATATCCCAGGATTAAATAACCTTCAGATGGTAATTATTATTTATTTATGCCAACAAACTTACTGTTGGTGTTTTTAAACACACAAGCCGTGTGTGGGCAAAGTTTGAGAGGTAGAACTGGAACTTAATAATTCAATGCCACAACTGGGATTTGAACCACAGACCTTCCGCTTACCGGGCGGCTGCTCTACCACTGAGCTAATCCTGGGATATAAAGTACTTACAATAGTAAGTCACCATTGGGGTAATTTGTCTCTGATGTAACATTGGACAACAGGTTGGTAATGCAGCATTTACACTGTAAGGCAAGAGGCTGGTGTTCTCTAGGGGCAAAGAGATGCTTTACTGTCACTCTTCCATTTGCATTTTGGCTATCAAAGAATAAGGAAATGGAACAAAAGAACAGTTAATTCACAATGCTTTTATTACGAGTTGAAGCGAAAATGCAATTTCAATGATTCATTGTCGTTAAGGTATAAGTAATTCAATGCAAGAAGTAGCAAACATGAAGCACAATGCCTTACTTGTCCTCCAACAACATATGTTTCTGTTGCACACAACAGTAAGGTTATAAAATAGTGGTGTTTTTCTTTTTGATATTTTGTGTGTTTGATTTGGACCGGGATGTTGCTATGGTGATTATTAAGAGTTTTAATTTATAATTGCCAGTACACTATCATTGTTTATAACAACAAACCTTTCTCTTGCAGACGCACAATATTTGGAAGCACACATGTCTTTTAAGAAACAGAACTTCACAAAATACTTGCAGTATTTTAGGTATTAAAGGTTTCCTTGCTCAGCCCATGCAGTTAGCATAGCTTCCTAGTGCTGCAGAGGCAACAGTTGCATTTCATGCTGTACATCACCATGTGTCATATGCATCCATGGAAATATCATATGTTCAAGATTCTTTAATACGGTGGGAATAGAAAACAAATGTGTGGAATTTGGAGCTCACAATACAAACACAAATTTTGATAGCGTAAGTCGACCAGAGTGTAAAACCGTATTCACCAAATTAAAGTCATATATTACTTATGCAAGATAAATTCTTCAGAAAAAGTATGAGTGACTGTTTATGATGGTGTTTAAGATTATAATTAGGCTGTGGATGTCAAAAGCAGTTTTCTTCAGGTTGTCTACACACAAAGCATTAGATCAATTGTACAAAATGTAAACAGTCTAGCTATACAATTTTGGTACAATATGAACACAATTATTGTTTTAGTATACAATGCATATATGTTAGTATGCATGCATTTTCAACAGTATAACTCATCTTTAGTGATACAAGTCTCTGTAATATGTACATTTTTATTGTTGGTTGCTCCTGAGCATGCACCTATTGCAGTGAATCACCACACACATCTTGAAGTTATTGAAGATGACTCTTACGATTTGTAGTAAGATATTCTTAGTATTGCGGAAAACTGTGCTTTATGTCACAAATTGATTATCAGCCACAGAACCTCTTCTATATTCCATACCTTTCCATATGCAACTTTTAAGTACCCCTTCTGTGTTGTTGCTGCATTTGGTACACTTCTTTTTGTGTACTTTTCCATGAAATTTTTAAAACATGTATTGTTAAATGGGATATTAGCCCTATCATCATGTGTCATAAATCTGAAAAATAACTCAGACTGTGTGCTTGGATATGAGGTAAAAGGAATAATTTCACCCAGTTCATTTGAACTCGCCAAATGCACCTGTTGGCAATTTCGTTTACTATGACAGTGTTGTACATTCTTAAAGTGTTTGTTCCCTCTTATTTGTGGATGACACAGTTTGCATTCTGTTCTAGCGCCATTAATAGTAAAATACTGTGGACCAAATACTTTAATATATTTCTATATTTTCTCTTTGCGTGATTTGCATATAACCATGTTTCTATTATCTGTGGCCAGAGAAAGCGACATGGAACTGGCACTTGAAGACAGCAGGATAAGGTGCAATGCTTATGCACACAGACTGTACAGGGGGTGGGGGTTCATTTTGGCAGTAGCGCTTAAGAAATCCTCCGCCTAATTATGTTTCAGGACTTTAAGAAAATATAAATGTATGTGCCTGTGGATGTACTTATATGAATAGCATTTAAATTATAACTTTACATTATTTTTGCATTGACCGATGTTGTCCTGCATTTTGGTCAAATGTCCTACATTTTTTTAACATTGTGTCCTACATTTCCATAAAATAATCTGGTAACCCTACGTGGTAAAAACATTTCATGCTGCCCAACAGAGAAGGAGATTGCTCCAGTGAATTCCTGATGCCAGATATTGCCTATGAAGGCATAATAAAAAGTAGTTACTACCTGATTTTGATTTTCATGTTTTTTTAAAAAAAATTCCATATGTTCTGAGTTAACATACAAGTGTAGGAGACTTTTTAAGCATTATACATTGTCTGTTCCAATAGGACCATTGCCTATCCAGCGCAAAGTATCAGATTTCGGTTCTACAATGCTTCCATGGTCCAGATCTGTAGATAAGAGATGAAACAAAAAATGCATTTATTTGCAGAAATTAACTCTTTTATATATACCTTAATTTAACGTGGTAGAGCATATCGAATGATGAATGAAATGGTTGGAATAATGCTCAAATGAGTCCAAGATCTATAGAGCATGAAACTACTTGACATGCTTTTTCTTCTTAGGTTAAGGGAAAACTCCCCAAACAAAATCTTATCTGGGTAATCACTCTGTGCTTTTGAACTCGGAACTGCTTGAATGTGAGACAGACCCACTACCCTGACTCAGGAGGCAGGCTTGACATTAACTTTTTTATTTTTATACGAGTACTTTAGTTTCTTTGCACCCTAATAAATTGTATACAATTCGTTCATTTGATCATCTGAGTGGGAGTCAAGACTTATGTCCTTTCACTTTCTTTGTTCACATTAGGTAGTATACACTGTCAAATAGCAGCAAAATTGTTAAAGATAACTCAATGAGAAGTAACTTTTTCATTTATGCTGTATTTCCATGTAACATAATATGCTGAGAATTAATAAATGTAAATGAGAAAGTTGTGATAGTCTTTTAAAGTTTAAAAAATCTTCCGTGTACTTATTATTAATCAAGATAAACATTCGCAAACAGTATTTTATTGCTAATTTTCTTGTAGGTGAAAGGAGAAAATGGAAATACAGTAGAGTTTAAGTGACAGTAAAATCTTTTAAGAAGCAAAGCTGCTTACTATGTGATGGTTTTGAAATTCCATTCATACTCTTTGCATGGCTGCGAGATAAAAAGGTAGATAATTTCCCATCTAAGAAAAGTATAAGTATTGAAAACTTCAAATACCGAGAAATGTGTTAAAATGGTTCACTGCACAAGATATATATTTAACATAAATGGTGTGTTTCAACAAGATCTACATTTTTTGTGTAATAAGATTATCTCTTTGGTTTACCAGTTCTGCAAAAGACAGGATTTCTAAGGACATTCCCAGGGAATTCAAGATATGAGTACATTACATTTCCTGACAATATCTTAAAAATATAGTACCTATTTTAATCAAAATCTTCAATCATTTTTGTTAAACTCAAAAATGTTTAAACATTTCCATTTTAAGTGCAGTTGGAGTTGAAGGAATTTTCATCAAAATCTTTGTTGCATACTTCAACGATGCTGATCTTGGTGTTTAACCAACTTCTTGTTTTTTAGTCAGCTATGGTGTTCAGACACATGCTGTTGTTAGCTAATACTGGATTTCTGACAATGAAGTCATTAATCCTCTTGCTCTCCATTATTTTTCACTGATGGATGGGGCGCTAGAAGTGGCCAGGCATATTTGAAGCTGGTCTTGGTCCATTTCCTCTTGCAGATCACATAGAGTGGTGAAGAATATATCCCAATTCTGTATAAAAATTTTAGGTGTTCAGACACAAGTACACACGTGCATTCTCTGATCTTTTTCTAAATTTGCCTTTTTTTTTATTCAGATGACCCCAGAATGTGTATTTCCAGTGAAATTTCATATCAGCTTTTTGGGTGGAATGCAATACCTTCTCTGCCTACTATGTGGATGGCAGAGAAAGTAAAACCACTCTCCGTAAAATTTGTATACAACTCAGCATATTTTCTCTGTGGACCCTACAAATATGATTGTCAAATAAAAAAATTTAACATGTTTCACTCGCATGACTTTCTCTACTGATGCACAAACTTTTCTTATAAATGCTTATTTCTCTATCCACTTCATGTTAATGCCAGTAAACCTTTTCAGAAATTACCTAATTGCTAATTTATCTATAGGTACAATGGGACATAAAAAATTAATTCAAATTTGAGAAAAGGATAAGTATTGGAAATTTATAACAAATGAGGACTATCTTGGAAATGGTTCACTCAACATACAGACGTGCAGACACACACACACACACACACACACACACACAGAGTGCATTTGACATAAATTGTGTTTTGACAGGATCTACATTTTTTTGTGTTGTAAGATTTTGTCTATCTCTTACAGTTTACCATTTATGAAAAGGGCCTCTGAGAACATTCCCAGAAAATTCAAGATAAACATATCATTTGGCAAGAAAATGTTATGACAAAATGACAAGTTCTGTAATTTTTATTTTATTTCTTTATAACTGAATCACAATTCATGATTCGTGGCTTTGCAACTCACAGCTGTTCTATTGTACTGTAATCTTCACACTGCTAAAGTAACTCAAACTCCCTCTCTGTCTCTCAAAAGACTTCTCAAATGTTCACAACTCACTCTGCCAATTAACTTACTTTTTGGTAATATTTAGTGAAACAGAAAGCTACTTTGGATGTCATAGTTTTTAAATTAGACCTACAAGTTGTAATTTGGCCTTTCAGTAAATGTACACATTCAACTACAGCAGAAAGGATGTCCCATTTCAAAACATGTGATCATCAGACCTCAGATTTTGGGTAAAAACCTATTTTGTTCCTCATGATGTATAGAAAATGAAAGTTGTATTTATACTAATTATGGAAATATATGTTTGAAAATGGTGGTCCTATACAACCTAAAAGTACCTAATTGCATGTTGGGACCTATTTTTACATAATTTTAATTTTTTTCTGTTCTTCATTTGGTAATATGGAAATGCTGTGTGCCCCAGTCTGCCAGTTGTGCCTTGACTGCAGTCACAGTAAACAATGCATAATAGGAGAACATTGAGAGTAGTATTTTGAAACTGGAGGGGGAGGAGGGGAGGATGCAGTGAGCATTACCTCAACTAAAGAAGTTCTGCAGGACCCAACAATTGCCCATGATATTGCATTCATCAAATTACATTATGTATTTCTAGTCGCCACTATTAATGCTCTAGAGTCTTCAGACAAATTGGTCTACATGCAATTGGGATTAATGAAGAGGTGATTGAAAAATCAGCTTGGTTTCTGGATATGTTGGTGAAAAAGTTTCTGAAAAACTCAAACCAGTGGTCCAAACAAACCCAGACTGACAGTTCTCCGCACAATTGCTGACATCTTGTCTTGCAAAACACCTGAACATGAATGTGCATCTTAATACCAATATTTAAGTCTGCTGCGGTGTTACTTAACAAGTGATGCAGTTTTTCAATGGAAAACTTTGAAAAGGGGTTATTTGTTTACTGTGATTCTAATTATGGACATGTGCAACAAAGACATTGTCAAATGTTTTGGCTAATTTGTAATGGGAAATGACATGTCAGTTTTGTTCAACTATTTTGGTAATTTTAGAACCTATTTTGATTTGTGATAGAACCTAAAATACTTTCCTAAGGGTTTTAGGAACTAAAAGTTTGAGGTATAGAGATCATCCACAAAGTTCGCTCTGAGTGTTGCGCCATGTTGTACCTTTTTACTTTGACTATTGATAAAACAGCACACAGTTACCAAATAGTCACCAAACTTTCTGGCATATTTAAAGCAATTGAATTCCCCAATCTAAGACTACTATGGTCCTCATGTGTATTGCTTAACGAGTTAAGTCTTCAAAGAGGCAGAAAGAGTTTTGTTGATCTGTAAGGTTCCTACTGGCAACCAATTTTAAATCCATTAAAATATGTTTTCATAGTATATAATGTATTTTGGTCCTGCAAAACTTCTATACCAGGCCAACATGCTTTGCTTGTGTGTTTGTTTATATTACATAGTCTGTTAGGAAGCTTCTCATAGTCCGAAGCTGTTCCTAACACATTTTCTAATGTTAGATAAATACCAAACTTCTTTAAATTCAGATTTTCATAGATGAGACACAAAGATTTTCATGAAATTCCGCAATTGCCCCACCCCACACTATTTTTTACAGGTAACAAGTTTGGACATTTTTTACTTTCTCAAAAATGACTCTTTAAAAACTGAAACCAATAATAGGGATGTTGGGATTATGTTTGAGAAAATTGTATGCTTTAAGGAGTCCCAAATTTTTAGTATAGTAAGATTTTGTGCATTTCTTAGTTTACCAGTTACGCAAAAGTCATTCTGAGCCTGTTCCCAGAAAATTCAAAATATATTTCATTTGTTATGAAATATCTTATACTAATGCTATTTTAATCAAAATCATTAGAGCTGTCTGTGAGAAAGTCAATATTTCTGAAAATTTGTCCTACCAAGCATGGTATTTAACCGGCATTTCAATTTTTGGTTTGTTGTTCACAGATATACAGGTGCAGTCACTCATGCACACTTAGAGAAAGCACACAGTAGAGAAAGTAAAAATGTGCTTTATTGGGTTTTAATTAACAAATCTTTTGTAATGTAGTACCAGGTGATTCTATGTGAGAGTGATGACAGCATTTCTAAGGGGATAAGTTGTACATCAACTTTTACAACCCAAGGAAAGAAGATATGTAGAATAATAATTTATTCTAGCTACTTTTCAGGAGTGTAGCATGTAGAAGAGAGGGTTAGCGGGAATGGATGAGGTAGGCTAAAGTATGATCTGAATTTGGACTGTAAGGCCATTGTAGGAAACCTTGAGTAGATATTTAAAGTATATTGTTACATTGTGAAAGAAAAAATGAGACATAAAAACTTTTTTTCCTTCTGGAAAGTGATTAACATGCTTACTAGACTCAAGCTAACTGATTTTAGCTTAAAACATATTTTCAGCTGCAATCAATAAACTTTAAAAAATAATTAGTTGTGATGATTAATAAATTTGTTTATATTCCATAAAACTATTATATGTGCTGTTATAATAATGCATTCTCTGTGTACCAAATTTAAAACAAGATTAGAACAGTACGTCTTTCTCAGTTTAATGTTACTATGGCAGATTAGCAAGCCTTTTGCATTTTAAGGAGAAGAAATAAACAACATTGAACAATATTTTGGAATCGTAAATTATTGTTTCCAACTTTGCAATACAGTAGAAATAGCATACATTCATTCTAGTCTTGCTATTACATTTACAGTATATGTCTCATTCTTCTTATATGCTCGATTAACTGTGCAATTGTTTCATTGCATTACTTGAGTTGAACTATAATGTGATGGGAAGAAAGTGTGTAATGTCTCCTGAGAAGAGAGGGGATGGAGAGTGCAGTGACATAGGAAATGCTAAACCTTACTTCAGAGCAAGGCTGTGCCATTGTTCTTTCTCTGAAGTAATGTGCATCCAAGTGTGGAGTAAGGAGTGGTGTGCTCTGCGACATGGGTGGCTAACCGTGTGTCACGGTTTGTGAAAGCAATGCCTCCTCTCTGAATATAATGCATATAAGCATTCCTTTCTTTTACCTGTTGTTAATTGTCTGTGTCAAAATAATATATCCAATGAAAGCTGATGATATACGTTTCTGAAGCTTTATGGTTTACAAAATGTAAGTGGATTGTCTTTTATTTGCAACTGACAAAGTGCTGGCATCCTTCAGCTAGGATATTCAGAACTATTCAAGTGGTTTATAATGCTGATTCAATTACCATGAATTGGAACAATACTTAAAACATTTATTCAATGTTAACAGCATTTTTATGTACCCCAATTAGCCACCTACTAAGGGGGAGAGAAAGGCCCCACCTCACCCCTTCTTGTTGGTGATGAACCGAGTTGCTTCCTCATGCACTTAGTCTACAAGGTGAAGGGGAGATGGAGAAAGGTGTGCTGGTACTGCTACTATATCTCAGGATTCACTGGCGACTGGGTGAAGGGCTTCCATTCAATGGCATGCTATGGGGTTAGATCATACAGAGTCCTAGGACACCTCCTTGACCACAAAGGCCAATATGCCCCCTTGGGGAATTCAGACAGGTGGCATGAATCAGGGTTGAAAAATCTAAGCTTTCCAAGTCATTGAATCATTCACTAGCGTTTGATTGTGATTTACTTAGCCTGTCCTTTGGCCTACTTGTGTATTGTATTATAAATGACAGCTGTCACTTTGGTCGCTGAAAAGTACTAAGGTTAAAGGAATTGACTTAGAACAAGTTACTGATAAAGCTATGGAAAAAAAAATCTGATGTGTTGCACTCACATGACTTTCTCTACTCTTGTACTAACCATTCTTACAAACTCTTATTCCTATATCTTCTTCGTGTTAAGATAAACATTTGTATAACTTATCTTATTGCTTATTTCCTTGTAGGTACAAGGGGAATATTAGAATACAGTAGGCTTTGTGCGATAGTCAAATGTTTTAAAGCTTTGGGATTCTGTTGCCTTTGCCCACTTAACATATAAAAAAATGAACAACGATGATCCTTTTCACGAAAGTTCTAAGTTTTCCGAAACTCACACATATGACAAGGAATATCTCCTAAATGGTTCACCCTACAAGAAAATTTATTTAGACATAAATTGTGTATTTTAGCAAGATCTACGTTTTTTGTATAGTATGATTTGGTCTATCTCTAACGGTTTACCAGTTATGCAAAATTCATCCAGAGTAAATACGACTACAGGGGCAATAGCCAGAAAATTCAAGATATATGTTTCATTTGTCATAAAAATATCTCAAACATGGCATTTTAATCAAAATCGTTAGAGCCATTTTCAAGAAAATAAAAATTTTCGAAAATCTTCCATGTAAAGGGTAGTTTAGGGTGGGGCTATTTTCTTCAAAATCTTCGTGTCACATCCTTGAAAGACATTAAACTTAAATACCAACTTTGGTTTTTAACCGACTTTTCGTTTTTTACTTATGCTGTCCACAGACTGACACACACACACACACACACACGGACCTTTTTCTAAAAAATTTTTTTTTTTTTTTTTTTTTTTTTTTGGATTCAGTGGGCCTCAAAATATGTATTTCCGGTGAAATCTCGACACCGAATTTTTGGGTGGAATACAATACTTCCCCTACTTATCAGTAGAGAAAGTAGTAAATTAAAATAGTGTACTAAGTTGAATTAAATTAGTACTTAAGAGTTGTCAGCCAGTGGAAATAAAGTATGACTTTGCAATTGGTATGTTGAAATAATTTCTGAAGTGTATGCCTTGTTGGTAACTGTAGCAGTGTGCAGTTGTTTAGTTTGTATGGTACATAAGGCATAATGGGGACTACAAGAAAATGGAATAAGACAGGTCTGGGCAACTGGTACCCTGAGCACAACCCACTTACAGCCTTGCACTATTGTGTGTGTGTGTGTGTGTGTGATTGTGTGTGTGTGTGGGTGGGTGGGTGTGTGGGTGTGGGTGGGTGGGTGTGTGTGTGTGTGTGTGTTTGGCAGGTAAAGAAAGAGGATCTCGCACATTATTTCCAGAGTTCCCCAGCTCTGGAATGTGATGAGCAAAGATGAAACAATTCCTTCAATGGATGCGAGGCTGGCTATGCATAACCCATACACTGTAGCTGACTCTGAACTTCTCACCTGGTCATAGGTCAACAAGATTAGGTTTCAGGTGCACAAGACAATACAGAAAACCCCCTCCCAATGATGTGATGTTTATATAGTGCACATTCATGATACACTGATATCTGGTTACTAAGGAATTGTTTCATCTTTAGTAATGAGTAGAGCCCGGATTTTTATATTTCAATGAGAAGTAAAACTGTTGGCAAATTACGTCATTTGGGACTCCCTTACAAATTTTTATTTTACATTTGTTATATATTTGGCACATTTATGCATATTTTAACCATGTTACATAAAACGTACATATTAAAAAAATATGTACGTTTTATGTAACATGTTTTCCTTGCAATTTTATTATTTTTTAAAAAAATATTATAGTCACGTTCTGATTGTTGTCCGTTTATATAAAAGCAGGTGCCGCTCGACAATGTTGATCTCCAGTGTCACGTTTCTCGTAGCACTTTGGGCATTTACAAGGACTGGAGAAATTGATCGTTAACATTGTTAGTATTGTAGGGATAGTCGGCATCTTCTAATGTAATAGCTGCGAGGAAACAAAGTGAGCCGCTGAACAACCATCAATACAGCCAGGCGATAATGCTGCAGTTAGTTTCTTGCAAGTCTTAGTAAAATGGCACCAGTTGCGTCCTCGTTATCCTGCAAGTTGAATTCTTGGGTGAAATTAGTTCATTTACAACTGACGGAAAAGTAATAATCTGTCAAGCATACGGTAAAAGAATTGGCTGTTCCATGAAATCTCAATTGGAACAACATATCAAAAGCGGTCTTCACATACGCAACAAACACCTACAGTCTACTAGAAAGCAAGTTCTGTTGACACAAAAGTAACAGGAGCCGTCCGGAAATTATTTTTTTAAAGACCCGTGCAATGGAATTGTTGCAGCTAATATTCCGTGGCATAAACTTCAATTTCGCTCCTTTTTAGAAAAATATTACAAGAAAGTTATTCCTGACGAATCTACTCTGAGGAAAAAGTATCTTCATGTGTGTTATGGAGAAGCAGTTGCTCATATATGGAATGAAATCGGAGACTCCTGTGTTTGGTTTGCCGTCGATGAAACTACAGATGACATGGGTCGGTACATAACAAATTTAATAGCAGGAAAACTAGATTCGGAAAGTCCAGCAAAACCATTTCTAATCTGTTGCAAGGTGTTAGAACAAACAAATCATTCTACAATTGCAAGATTTGTAAATGATGGGATGAAGATTCTGTAGCCAGAGTGTGTGTGTGTGAGGAAAAGGTTTTCATTATGTATTCAGATGCCTCAGCGTAGGTACTACATGATTAAAGCTGCTACTGCCCTTAATGATTTCTACCCGAATGTACCTGCTTGGCCCATGCATTGCAACGTGTTGCTGAAGTAGAAAGAAGTAATTTTCCCAGTGTGAATAAGTTGATATCAGCAACAAAAAAGTTCTTCGTGAAAGCAGCGCACAGAATTCAGTGCTATAAAAATCATCTCCAGCGTGTCCCTTTGCCTCCTGAGCCAGTACTTACAAGATGGGGTACGTAGTTAGAAGCTGTGAACTTCTATTGTGAACATTTTGAAGGAGTCCAGTTAGTGGTGAACAGAAGTAGCTGTTTCCATACGTGAATCTCAGGACATCTTTAAAGATCCGAAAGTGGCAAGCTCCTGTGCTTACATCAAGAGTAACTTTGGCTGGTGGCCTAGCACCATCAAGCAGTTGGAAACATCAGGCTCCCTTCTTCACAAATCTATGGATTTAATGAAACGTGCATCACAGAAGCTTAGTGTAGTTGTAGGAGATGTAGGAAGGAAAGTAGGTGAAAAATTCAAAGCTGTGTTAAACAGGAATCCAGAGTACTCTACGCTTGTGTCCGTGTCTAAAATGCTAAATGGTGACAGTGTCTATTTACCAAAACATTTCTCTGCAAATCAGATTCCTATGCTAAAATATGCTCTTGTTACTTCGTGTGAGGTGGAAAGAAGCTTCTCTGCTTATAAGAACATTTTATCCGACAGAAGACAAACAATGACCCCTGAAAATATGGAAAAGTATATGGTTATTTACTATACGTTGAAAGAAGTAAAAGACTCAAAATGAAAATGCCTGATTGTTCATTGTATGTCAAGATATAGAAAACTGAAAATGCGTCCTTATTATAAAATGTAATTATTTTGAATTGATTGTTTCACTTATTGATAAATTGGTTCAGTATTTCAACATTGCTTTACCGTCTAAAATTTAACTAAAATAATTATGTGAAATGAGTAATTTTAATAAATATAATCCAAAACACATTTTTATTTCGTAATTACCCACATACTAGAAAATAAATTTTAGGTAAATTCTGCATAAAAAAACATTTTTCCTACAGTTAATTCTATATTTAGTAAATGTTTAACTCACTGTGATTCATTTGCGTACTTACAGACCCATCAAATTACAAAATTCTGAGTAATTTGCAGTCTGCATTTAGATTTGAGGTGATAATCTTAGCATTTAGATTATTATATAATTTTACATATTTTGTTGATATTACATGTTTCATTACATATTTTGATATTTTTGTTACATAAATATGTATATATTTCGCACCTTGATATTACATAAAAATTCGGGCTCTAGTGATGAGTCAGAACATAAGAGTGAAATTAAATAGTCAATTGAAAAAGTAATGCAATGAAGACATTCTTCAAGCATATACCTAAAACTAATTTTAGTGATGTAATGGGTTCTAGAAGAGTTTGTATAGATAATGAAATGAAGCTGTCATTTAGCAGCAATATTGAATGATTGTAAAACATGTATGTTCACTAAAAATTAGAAAATCAAGAATGCTGTATTCTTTTGAAACTAACTGCTAAGAAGAATGTATAGATTAAATGGATCATGAAGAATGAAATACAATGGAAGACATTTCAAATCAGTGTGTCTCCATATGAATGGAGCAACATATCAAGGAAGGCTTAGTTATGCTGTGGCTGACAAAAAGATAGGTGGGAGGCTTAGGAATCACTTTGGAAATGTGAAGCTGTAAAACGAGTGCTAGAAATGAAGAGAAATAGGTAGATAATCACAACATTTAAGGTTTATTTCAGACTTCAGTGCAACTTATATACTATGTGAAACAACCAAGTAGTACCTAAATATATCAAAATGGGAGCTTTGTTTGTTTTTTTTTTTTTTTTAAATTAACGCCCTCCAACATGTCATATAGGACGGTGAATGAATGAAACGGGTGAAATGATACTCAAATGAGCCTGAGGTCCATGGAGCTTTAAGTTACCCGACATTCGTCTTCTCAGGATAAGGGAAAACCTCGGAAAAACATTACCCGGATAACTTACCCTAAGCGAGATTCGAAATCGCGACTTCTTGAACGTGAGGCAGACACGCCAACCATCACGCTACCGAGGCGGGCAAAATGGGAGTTAAAATCTATTTTATTTATAGGAAATTTCTTAAACGAAAGTAATACTGTAAGTGGTTCAGTGATAAAAATACAAGAGATGTTTTATTAGTAGTATTTAGGGTATATTTTAAACTCTTGGCAAAATATAGTAATGTGATAATATTGGGAAATCATGTGCCATATATGGTAATCCCCCAAAAATATTGCAAAAGTAAAGCAACATAAATTTGCATATTGTATGCTGGTTCCAACAGGCAGACATCTAATAAGTGATTATTGAATGGAAAATGTAACAGTGAAACAGCTGCTCAGTATGTTCTCTTTCTTGAAAGTTTAGCATTATTAGAATCTTTTCAATCTTCAGTTTTTGATATCACTTATAATGCCCCTTTGGTTGATAATGTCAAGTGGAACCATGAATTTTATTTTAAGGGTAGATTGGTGTAGACATGCGTCTTGTGAATGTGGAAGACATAGGTTGAAACTGTTATCTTGTATAGAATATCTGAAACATTATGAAGGAAATAAGTCCAAAGTACCTACTTATCATTATAATTAAGCCAGCATTCCGTAACATATATTGGGATTGCAGAGACCCTGGGTTGCTGGATTCAGTATGGAATTTCATTGGTCCAATAGGCTGTACGTTTACCGACAGTTCTGTCGGAGTAGATATTCTCGTCACAGGATATGAGACGTTGGATTGTGTCGGGATCCCCGTCTAGAACCCAAGTAGCGACGTCTTGCTTCGAAGCATCCTCACGAAGAACCTACATGATGACGTTCCAGTATTTCTACTGCGGTGCACGAGCTGTCTAATGATGTCTAAAATATGTAAGTCATATCATTTGCTAAGTATTTTGGGAGCTTCAAATGACTCACGTGGCGCCCTTTTAAGAAATAAAAATATTTTTTTATTAAAATAACTATACATTTTGTATTTCTTAAGCATTGTTTTCGAGTTCTTAACTCATGCACGCTAATCAGCAGAGCGCGGACCTGTCTGTAGTCTTATACGATACAGGTTCGTTGGGTATGAAGAATGAATGACGCAGCCGGTATGGCGCAGCCTTGGTATATGAACACGCATCAGGAGACGCCTGCGGCTGTGAACTTACAAAAGAGTAACAGTAAAATCCATGTGACTTTATGCACTCATCCGCCCTCTACTAATGAGATACCGTGGACCTAAGGAGCGAGGTTGCATAGGTGGCTCGCATTCAGGAGGTCCAGGGTTCTATCACCAAGGTCGACCTTCCAGACCCGTGCTTTTTTACCGGGGCTTCCCGGTTCGCTAGCTGAATGCTGGGGAGGTTCCTCCCCGACTTTCCTCTCCCTTCTTTCGTTTGGTTTTCAGAATTGCAACACGTCGAAGGGTGTCTTGGCGTTGCATGGCAGAGAAAAAGGATGATATGTCAAACTCCGTGGGGCGGTCTCCGATTTCTGATCCACCCAATGGGAAGTGGAAAAGGCCACCTGGGCTGCGGTGCCGAAGTCCACCTCTGCTGTCCACCTTATAAAGTTGAAGATGTGACCAATGAAAGCTATAGACAGTGTGTATTTATATTGTTTTATATCGAACTGTGCGCCCGAAACAGAGACTGTGGATTGGTATGCACACTTAAGGAAACAGTAGTGAGCTTCTCACATATAAATCTCCGACGTACTATAGAATACTGCACGTGCTCATGCTGAGAGCTTCCTTCAGATGATTACCGCTCGCTTCATATTGAAGCCTCGCCTATAACGAGGGTGGTAAGTACTCTAAAGAAATTGATTTCGCTCGTCAGGAGGAAAATATAAATCCGCTCTTTTTCTTTGTTGCCATTATAAAGGGAATGGAGTCGTGATTCAGTGGGCTGTTGGGTTGCAGTTGTTTCGGAAATGCTGCTAGAAATATAACTTGAATTGACCTCGAATATTTCGTAACATATTGGTAATCATTGGTAACTTAGCTGGAGATTTCAGTGCCCCTTTTACTTTCTCTACTACTTAACCTGTGGTGGGCAGAGGAAATATCGCATCCCATCCCAAAGAAGTTCTATATTGAGATTTCATCGGAAAGGTATGTTTTGACATCCCTGAAATCAAAATAGGGGGTGTAAGAAAAAGCACCCTAAGCGTGAGAGAGAGAGATAGAGAGAGAGGGAGAGAGCAACCAGACTTAAAACGAAAAGTGGGCAAATAGCAAACTTCTTTTTTTGTTTTGTTTTGTTAACGTCCTCCAACGTAATGTCATACCGGACGGTGAATGACTGAAATGGGTGAAATGATGCTCAAATGAGCCTGAGGTCCATAGAGCTTTAAGTTAACCGACATTCGTCTTCTCAGGATAAGGGAAAACCTCGAAAAAAAATACCTTATCCGGATAACACCCTAAGCGAGATTCGAAGTGGCGACCTCTTGAACGCGAGGCAGACACACTAACCATCACGCTACCGAGGCGGGCATATAGCAAACTGCTATTCAAGTTTGTCTTCCAAGGATGCCACACGAGGATTAAAAAAGAACTGAATTCTGAGCTATCCTTTTATGCGAAAATTTCGATATTTTTACTTTCTCTACTACGTACAGTAAATAGGGGAAGTACTGTATTCGACCCCAAATTTCGATGCAGAGATTTCACCGAAAATACATGTTTTGAGGCCCCCTGAATGAAAAAAAAGCATTTTCAGAAAAAGTGCGCGTGTGTGTATTTGTCTGTGAACAGCATAACTCAAAAACGAAAAATGCTTAAAAACCAAAGTTGGTTTTAAAGTTGAATATCTTTCAAGGATGCGACAGAAATATTTTGAAGAAAATTGCTGTATCCTAAACTACCCTTTACGTGGAACATTTTTCGGTGATTTTGATTTTGACAAAAACGGCTGTAGCGATTTTGATTAAAATGCCTTATGTTTAAGATATTTTTATGGCAAATGAAGTGTATTTTGAATTTTTTGGCTATAGACATGTTTACTCTTGGTGACTTTTGCATAACTGGTAAACCATAAGAGATGACCAAATCTTACTGTACAAAAAATGTAGATCTCGTTAAAACACACAAGTTATGTCCAAATGCATTTTTTGTGGAGTGAACCATTTCGGAGATATTTCTTATTTGTGTGAGTTTTGCAATACTTACACTTTCCTCAGATGGAGGGTCATTATTGACTTCTTTATCTCTTAATCGTGCAAAGAACAGAACTTCAAAGCTTTCATATAGCGACCAGCTTTAAAATATTTGACTATTCCTCAAAACCTCCTGCATTCTCATATTCCCTTGTACCTACTAGAAAACTAACAAGATAATTTCTGCAAATGTTTATCTCCACTAATATGTCGGTATGGGCTGGTTAGACGCTGGCCTACTGATCCCAAGGTCGCGGGTTCAAATCCAGCCCAGACAGATGGTTTTTTAAGTGTGCTTAAAAACGACGGCTCTGTGGAAGTAGATTTAGCGGCATGTATAAGAACGCGGGACGAAATTCCGGCACACTGGCGACGCTGATATGATCCTGGCAATTGACGTCATTAAACAAAACTTTTTTTTTCCATCGACATGAAGAATATAGAGTAATAAATGTTTTTAAGAATAATTAGTACAAGAGTAGAGAAAGTCATGTGAGTGCAGCACATCAAATTAATTTTCTCGCCGAAACGTATTTGATTAAAATACCTTGTTTAAGATATTTGCATTCATAATGTGGATTTTTTGTGGAAAGCCTGTGAAGCCTTCATTCTGAGTGAATTGGTATGATTTTATATAACTGGTAAATCATAAGAAATACTAAAAGATGTATAGTGTACGAAAAAGGTAAAAGCTAATTGCAATATAAAATTTATATCAATCAGTTTTTGTAGTATTAAAAGTTTTCGAAATATTCGTTGTAGCATCTTGAAATTTTACCAGATTGAGCACTCGTATATCTTACACTATTGTTCAATTTACCCTTATGGATGTATTAGTAACACACTGATTTTGTTTTGCGTATTGTACTTTCAGAGTAGTTAGTTCTTAACTTGAGATTATCTCTAGTGAGAAATTAATTGTAACAAGGTATAACGTGAACGCCAATATGAGAGGACGGTTTATGTTCCTCATTTTCGATTTAGTAGACTGCAATGACGTCATCACCGCCACAGCATAATTTTCTCCAATTTGTGCTTGTAAGAAAACCTGAAATCGTCACTGGCAAACTAACGCACTTCTCCTTTCTCCATCCACAAAACCTTTCGTATTATTTCTCGTAAACATTTTTTTGATTTTTTCTGCAATTAAACTCCCAGCACTCTTGTCTTCGTTCAAAATGTCAAGCGGAATACAATCCATATTTTCTATAGTTGTACCATGACCTATTTTCCTCTATAAGTGTTGGAACAAACGAAACATCTGGTAAGCGAAGGGTCTGTGGTTCAGATCCCAGCTGTGTCATTGAATTTTTCAGTTCCGATTCTACTTCTCAAATAGTTGCATGCATTTTTTGGAAATTTTCACGTAGTAGATATCCCTGGTTTATGGTTAAAGGGATTAATTTAAGTTTGTAATGAATATAGAAAGTCGTAAGTGTGACACATCAGATTTTGTTATTTTACATTTATTGCCATGATCGCATCCTTCGCTTAACAACGTATTTCGTGTGCTTGTTGTTGTGTATACTTCGTGTTAATCCGAACAAACATTTTTAGAAACGGTATTATTGCATATTTGCATGTGGGTGCAAAGGAATCAGTGAATAGGCTTTAGCAATAGTCATTTCTTTTAAGAGCGGGTCGTCATATGAGGTCTTGAAAATCCCGTTCCCTTTGCAAGCCATAGAGAGAGAGTGAAGAGGAGGGGGGGGGGGGGGAGAAAAAACGAATAGCGATTTTCCTCTTGAAAGGAGAATTATTATTTGAAAACGCAAGTCAATAATAAAGAATATCACGAAAATGGTTAACACTACAAAAACTTCTGACATTAAATTATTTTGTGCTTTGATGAGTTCAACTTTTTTGTGTAGTACCATTTTGTCTATTGGCGGCGCCGTGGCCGAGCGGTTAGATCGTTGACCTATCTACACAGCCCGGGTTCGATCCCGTGGACCCGCATGGGGTATTGCTGTTGGACGAAGCGGCGTCTGAGCGGGTTTTCTCCGGTTTCCCCCGCCACTCATCCCACCAACTGCTCCATCATCACCTTTTCTTTCATCTACTTCGCTTGCATTTCATATCATCCTCTTCCTAACTCTCGTACCTAGTGCTGAGCTGACCATTCGCTTCCATGTCTTCACTCTTCTGGTCCATAGTTTCGTCTGCTCCCCGACAAGCATCTGACTTGTATGTCCTAAGGGCTCAGTCCTCCATACGGGGAGGGTAATCACATAAAGAATAAGAGGATTTTGTCCATTCCTTGGGTTTACCAGTTATGCAAAAACCACTCAGAATGAAGACTATTGCTAGAAAATTCAAGATGTGTAATTTTTCTTAAACATATCGTATTTTAATCAGAATCGTTTGAGCCATTTTTGAAAATATAAAATATATATCAAAACGTTCCATGTGAGGGGTAGTTCGCGGAAGGGTTCTTAACTCTTCGTGTCGCATTTTCGAACATACTAAGCTTACGTGCCTGGGCGTAGATAGGCTGAGGATAGTTCGAGGTGTATCATACGTACACCTGCCCTTGTCAGTGCTTCGCCACTGATATGATGGGATGTAGGGTTTGCAGGATGATAGACGTAATTTAAGTTAGAGTATACTGAACTTAAATACTATGTAGCAGCTTCCACCACTCGCAGCAACTGTTGAGGCGTAGAGTGCCACGAAAACTAAACTGACGAGCAAGGACGTTTTGAATGTCACTCAGAAGTGGGGACAAGTGGACTAGCAGTGGGCTAGCAGAGGCCTCTCGAAAACCTTTGAGAGGACCGACAAGAGACTGCTGGAAGCTAGTTTGCAGTATGAACTGGGTATTTTCCTGGCTTCAAGCAGATCACCCAGACCTACCCCATTCGCGTGGAAAGTGACACAAGGTGATACACACATAGAAGGCTCTTGTGAGAATGAGCATGGCCCTGAAGGGAAGGTGGCTGACCGCGGCATGTTTGGGGTTGAGACACCGGAGTACTCCTTGAAGTTCGCTTGGTCTTATGATGGAAAGACGATCTGCTTCGTCGGGAGGTCGGCGAAGGTATCTACGTAGTTCCCTGGCCGCGCCGTAGCCGAGTGGTTAGACCATTCGCTTCTCACCAAAGTGGCCCGGGTCCGATCCCAGACAACCGCATGTGGGATTCGTGGTGGAAGAAGCGGCGCTGGGGAGGGTTTCCTCCGGGTTCTCCGGTTTCCCCCGCCATCTCATTCCACCGGTGCTCCATCTTCTTTCCATGTATCATCAGTGTCACCGCCTGCGGTACCGTAGTAGTAAAAGCGGGCGTTAAACACTGCGCAATAAAAAAACGTAGTTCCCGCCAAACGGGGGCGGAAAATTCTGGTCCTAATGGTCATTTCGTGGCTTCATTCTTGGAATCGGCGAACACATCGGCTTCGGCCAGACCTTGGGTGCCTTGGATGGGTGAAGTTTGTGGACCTCCGTGGTAACCAACTCTTTTGGCGACTTTAACACGCCGCCACCCTCGAGGCAATCTCACGGCGTAGGCGTCCCGAAAACGCTCGGTTTTATGGTGTGCGGTGTCACTAGTAGTCTGCCAGCGACCAGGAGCGGCGGATAAGCAGAACTAATTCTAAGGGCAGGATATCAGGCAGAGTGAAGAGGAGACAGTTTGCACTGCAATGAAACTGAAGGGGGAGGTTGCAGCCTCCAAGGTTAAGGTGTTTGTGATCCTAGGGTTAGGAGGGATGGAGTCGCTGAATCAAGCCTTGACGCAGTTCCAATATCCTTCCCGGTGTTGAACGGTTGCCCGAATCTGGACCTCGTGAATGGTGGGTGGGGAAGAGAATTTGTATCACATGTATAAACGTGTACCAATGTTTTATGCCAGGTTAGTAGACCTCCCAATCAAAGGCCATAATGGTTAGTTCTGTTCCTAATGATGCCGATTTTGTTCTGACAAGACTGCACATTAATCCAGCTGCTGCGAAACAATCGATAATACGTAAGTTGAAGAAACTATAGTCAAGTCATATAAAACATTGGTTTTACTCGCCTTTTTATAAATACATACAAATATTTTCTTTGTGTACGACGCTGTCAGTTGTCAAGGCAGCATCAGTGCTGCCGGAATTTCGTCCCGTGATCTTGGGGTCATAAGGCCAGTGCCTAAACAACTGCGCCACCGAGACCGACTCGCCTTGCTATGTGGAAGTGAATGCTTTACATTAACCGAACATCAAAAGGGAAGAGTAGAGTTAACGAAATGAAATGTCTTAGAACCATAGCTGGGTATGTAGTAGACCACATTAAAAATGAAATTTGAAAAGAATTTAATTTTAAGTATAAATGAACGTACTAAACAGTATTGTAACAAAACCGCAAAATGCAAAAGTCCTGTTACTTTCATAACACTTTATTGTCCTCTAAATTTTACCGCAAATGCACAATTTCCTTCTCCTTGCTAACACAATTTAGTCTTCTCTCTTGTTACAATTCACAATTGTTCTTCTGACAATCTTTCTCAATCTCTCATAGTCTTTCTCCACTTGCAGAGTCTCTTATTTCTCGACTATTACGATACAATCACTCGACGACACATGCGTACTCGCTGACAGGCTGGCCGACTCACTTACGTAGCTAAGAACTGTACACGACGACTTACACCCTAAACACCTCAACTCTAACTCTAAACTGACACCCTACTGCTCTGCTGTGTCTGTCCTCGTGACCTCCTTCGAGTTCTTTCCATGCGCATGTGTGCAATGACTCAGCAGAATTAGCGAGAAGCTTCTACACCTTGCTGGTGTCATCGCTGTTTGATCACATACACACAGTCACTAGTTGCCCTGCTGTCTCGGACCTACATTTTGTGTTTTACCGCCATTACTAGTCACGTACACACACAGCCGTTCCCCGTATCCAAGGTCACACTGCCCCCCCCCCCCCCCCCTCTCACCCGTATGTGATTCTACGACCAATGTCACGTCACGGTTTAGGGAAAAATGGAAAAATTCTATTAATGTGCGAAGAAAGAATGAGAATATTTTTAGCTATACGCTAAAGGAGAGAAAAAATATGGAAAGACCACTAAGAATATGGAACGAGCAACTTCTAGAAGCTGAAACAGTGTGAAACCATCCTTGCTGTTGATGGTTTGTTTCACACTAACCGTGTGTGGACGCTGTTGAAAGATTACACCAGAATAAGAAAAATACAATTTCACTGTTGGGACTCGAGTCTCCGTGGCATTGAAGGATTAGGTGAAGAGACAATATCAAATATACATTAACCCTAACAGTGATTAAACATAAAGGAACGGATGTTCAATACACACGCAGCATTGAAACTTGCCTTTGTCGTATGTTGTCTAGAATGTTTGAGATACCTTGAGTTTTCCGGAATATTGAATCAGGTGAGAGGTTTTAAGTTCTTAGCGGCAAGAACATCAGCACGGATAGAAGATCCGTGGTCTCGTCTTAAGTGTGATTAAAGTTTTCAGCTAAGTAATGGAGGTACTCTCAGACTGGGTAACTTGAACCAGGTGTCTCAGGAATTACATGCTAGGACTTTAACCTTTAGGTTAAACGCGCGTATCTTGACACTGTTCTGAATCAAAATACAAAGGAGGATTAGAATTTTAGCGTATGTTGGTAGGATACTGGGAAGCGACTCTAAGAGCCGGCCCATTGCTTGTTTCTTGAAATCTTCATATACATTGTCACTTGAATTCTGCAGCACTGATAAGCATTAGAATAGAACACAAATTTACCACAGAGTAGTATTGAGCACATACTACGTCGTTGCAAAGTGTTAGATATCATGCCTAACGCAAAGTCAAATATAACTAAAATGATTAATGGGCACTAGTGCAAAACATAATGAAGCATTGTAGTAGGTTCAGTGTTACGAATACAATTTATGGGTTGATTGATAATCTGCTCCCACGCTTGAAATTGGAAAAGAAATCGGTTATCAAAGTTCTAAAGCTTCATATACGAGATAAAGACACTAATGAAAAATGGTGCAAAAATAAACATTAAAAATTACATAAAAAATAAGCTGAAACTCTAGAAGGGTGCATAGGATCTCATAAGATTCAGTGTAATGACCTCTTAAATGCTCTGTTGTGATCCCTGAAGCTTCTTTTTGGGTGTGTGGGAGGAGAGGTATTCCTTTCTTTATACCACCCCAGTTGAACCAAGAGCAGGGTTGCCAACCCGTACGATAATTTCGATACCGGAGAAATATCATTTACAGTGGTTTGTCACACCAGCGAAATGAAATTAATTACAAACAGCGACGCCTCTTTTGCCCTCATGGCCTGTCTCCTCCCTTCTAAGGCAACCATTTCATATCCTACCAATCCTTCTATCCTTTGTCCTCTTGTTGCCAGTGTGTTCAGATCTGGCAATCTCAATGAAGAAGACACTGTTCAGAAAATTGATGATGAATGGAGAAAACTCGGAATACGTGATATTCCGTGTGAAATAAAGAACATGCCTGAACCTGACAGTTTCTGGAGTGCTGTTAAACACGTCACCTTGGTGGAAATACTGATTTCAAAGAACTGGCGGAGTTTGCATTATCAGTGATTTCACTGCCCCACAGAAACACTTTCTGTGAAAGAGTTTTTTCCCAAACTGGGTTTAATAAAAACTAAAATTAGAAACAGATTGGCGCTAGATACGGTAAATGGAGTTAATCTGTCGTCTCAGCTTATAAAATAATGTGGTGGGTCCGAAATCTGCAAGCCATCGAGATGTTAAAGTTTATCTCAACATCAAATTTGTATAATGCTGCAACAGTTGAGGAAGATGATGAACTTTCAGAAGAATAGTGCGAGAAACATAAGTAATAAACAGTTGTAATACTGATTGTGGTCATCAATCTTGTAAGTGGATACCATAAACATCAATATCATTACTTTTTCATAAGTGTTATGCTGATACATTTATTGTTGTAGCATTTGGTTTACGATGTACGATAATTTTGAATCCAAATCTATAATTTTGAGTGGCCGGTACGATAATTTCACTTTTAAACATTGGCAACCCTGAACAAGAGATTATCATATGAAAAATTCCCCAAATTTGAGTACTTTACCGCGTTGGTCTTATATCTCGCAGACGCAACCTTTTTATAGGTAGAGGTCAGTGGTAAGCATTTTGAAGTGACTGTGTAGTCAAATAAGAGAGAACGCGTACGGGTAGGGATTAATCTCAAAAATGCTCGACCGATTTTAATAATTCTATTACTATTGAAAACTCTATACTTCTTAAGGATCTGGCTACAAAACATCTAATTTCAGTTCATAAATTACTAATAGACTAAAAAGGGTTTACAAAGCCTGTGTCCCAGAATACAAGCACATTGGAGTTATAAAATAACATACCTGTGAATAAAGCCTTGATTTTTCGTTGAGATTGCTATTAAGTAACACAATTGTCGTTACTCCTGAGAAAATGCACGTAAAATTAAACACATACCCCGATATTTCATTTTAAACGATGCACGTAGATTGCCACGACTTAGCAACTATACTTCATCCAGCCTTAGATCCACACCATGTATCCCTCCACGATAACCTGGTGTACATATCAGCTATGACTAGGGCCCGGAAGTTGTTGATCTAAAAATGAGCTAAAAAATGCACATGAAATGTTTAAAAAAAAAAAAAAAAAAAAAAAAAAAGACCAAACAAAAATTAACAATTTCTTTCATAATACTAAATTGATAACTGTTATAGACAAATAATGAATATATGGTTCGAATAACCACATTTTAAAATTGACTTTCTTAGTAAATAATGCAATTATTGCTACTAAATAATAAATAAATTCAAAATTCATCAGGTCATTTTCAATTTTGTAAAATATGAAAAAGAAGTTACTGTACCCCTTAGCCAAAACATACCTTACTTAGTGTTGCAGTACACCACCATGGACATGAAGTTATCAAGGGTAGAGGAACCGCGGTTGTCAGCTGAAACTATTTTATACTTTAAGAAACTTCTCTCCACTTCCACATATGTTATAGGTGCATATTTGAAAAACACTGTCACTGCCTATTAAATCCTGTTCAAAAATATCACTTCTGAAGTTTTCTCCTGACGAGATATCGGCAATCTGACAAACTGTTTGGTATCCTTTATTTTTGTCCAACACAAATTTTAGTTGTATCCTCTCTTCCGCAATCCTCACTAACTCAATCGACTTATCCAATATCATGCCACTTTCTTCAAGGCGGGTTATGGTTTCCGTCAAAAATGCAAAGTTTGATTTGATGAAAGCTAATTTACCTTGGATTTGAGTACCAGAAAACAGATTCTGTGCGCTCCTAATTGCCTTAGAATCTGCCCTATCAAGATTGTTTTAAAATGCCCAATAAATTCGTGAAAAAGAAAGAAAATTACCGGAAAATGCATCTAAATGTTAAAAAATGACTTTATTATAAAAATGTGGAAAAATGCACTTTGACCCATAAAAACCACATATATCTAACGTATTTGTTCCCGAATGGACTTAATGTCCAATAAGCACCACTTGTGACCACTAAGAAAAAAGATGACTTTTCATCAAAATCCGGGCCCTAGCTGTGACTAATAAAAACCAACACCACGTGGAATCATGCCTCGTGTTCATGTCGTAACAGAACGATATTTACTCGGCAGTTTTAGGAATAGCGCTGCTATCGCGTTACATTCAAGTAGTCTTGACCAGGGTTATCGCGCATCTTGTAAACTCACAGATAATCGCCGATATTTAAGGTACTATATTTTATAGTGTGCTTCGGTTTCGGCGTATCGCGGGTTACTTACTGACGGCTTGTGTTTACATTAAGTGTGGCTCTAAGGGTGGAGCGATTATAGTAAAAAGATAATGCAGCAAAGTAAGACGGTCGAGTCTTTATAAATCTACGATATGTATGGTTACCATAGCCGAAATATTGTAATCAACCTCATGTAAGAATATTTAGCGTTATTTCCTTTGTACTTATGTTGCAATCAAGTTCGTTGGAAGGACACAGTAAATAATTGTATAACGTGAAAAACTTAGAAATATGTGAATCGATAAATTTGTGAGTCGATATTTTTAATTAGCAATTGAGAGATTGTTTTTCTCTATGGTCGTATTGTCTTTTCCTGAGAGGTTAACGTGGTAACCTGGGCGTTTGGAATATCCATATTCACCAGCTACACCTCTATTTCGTTGCATAAGTTAAGGGTCTGAATAATGTGGAAACTGAGCTTTTTAATAAAACTCATACTTATTAAAAGTAACTATGGAGCCGAATAGGTTTATCTGTTGTATTGCTCTACTATTCGACCATGATTGTTCCACCGCCAAAGGACACGCATAGGCATCATTTGTAGAACTTAGAATACTGTCTTTGGTGAGTGGGGGTTCAGGAAGTTGGACGATGTTTCTCATCCTTTCACATACTAAAGATTTTTTATCCGTTGAATTGACGGGGCTGTACTAAATTGCAATTACAATTACAATTATATAAGGGAGGGGTTCACCATAATAATTCTGTAGATCGTTGTAATACAATCATTTTATAAAGAATGGAAAGGGATCAATGAAATTAATTCACTCGAGTTTAGAATGCTATCCTGCAACGTCTGGTAAGCCAGCTAGCGTTTCACGAGACGCTCAAGGCAACGAAGGATGATATTGATCTGGTTATCTCAAGACGTGTCCGTACAAAATAAATACTTACAAGACAATACAAAACAAGAAAAATCTTCTTTGTGTCCTGTGCAATCTCTCAGAGATTGTCCTGCGATTTTTTTTTTCATCCTATACAGTTCAAAAGTACGGAAAGGAATGTAGAAAATGTAATAGTGAGTCAGTGCTTGCTGATTCAGAAACATATTGTAGCTTGTGTTCGTTACCTTAGGTTAATAAGTTAGGAATTGTTCAAATATTCTGAAAATAAAATTGGTCTAGAGGTTAACTGACGTACGATATGGATTAACTTTTACACGGCCCTTGATGTAGAAGCCTGGAGCACTTACTGGGCTGCCATTACTGTGCTTTTACCAACACCTGACAGTCGTCGATTGAGTAGCGAAGGAGTGGCTGTTGCTTGGAGATTGCATTTACGAAATTAAGAGCGTTCTGTATTTGTTGGGATAGTAAGCTGGGGCGGCTCCGTAGATAATGCCTCAGTGCCATGACACTATCTTCTGAAAGGAAGAAATACGTATTTGAAATTGTTCGTATATTCCGAATGTAGTTATGCCTATAATTTTCAAGGCGTAATAAAATGTATTTCCTAGCAGAAAACCACAAGCTGAAGGAAGCGATTGCAAGTTACAAGTTTGGATTGAAATCCATTGGATTGAAATTTGATTTAATATTAGAAATCGTCGGATTAAAAATTTGCTTATGAAGGGCACCGCGTTGGACAGGTTTGCCCTAGACTAGCGATAAGTGGAGGGGCAAGGAGATAGGTCAAATCCGTGCCAATTCGTATCTATCACGACTATCGTTGGCAGCACATGTTAATCAGAAATACCAACTAATACATTCGCCTGAGACATTGAGAAGTGAGAAATAAGGTACTTGTCACTACTTTGCAGTGCAAAGGTTAGCGGAAGTTTGCGTTTTGTTATGTCACATTTAATACAAGAAACGGAGAATAAACTACAATATGCATTGCACCGCTTGAACCAGATATGCCAATAATATGATTGTAAAATCTCAACAGAAAGATCTAAGATGACCTTGTGGGGAAAACAACATAAGGTAAAACATAATTGTGGAAAATAAACCATTAGAACAAGTAAGAGAGTTCAACTATTTAGGGTGTAATCTAAATTATATGATAACTGAAAGAATAATGAGCAAAAAGCTTGTAAGATTCCAAATGATACGAGGAACAATGCACAGAGCGTTGAGAAATAAAACAAGAGAGACCGGGTTGAAGTTCTGTAAAACAATGGCGGTCCCTACACTACTCTATGGAAGTGAGACGTAGGCTCTCACGAAGAAGTCAAATATAAAGTGCAGAGATGAACTTTTGAAGGAAAGCAAATAGGTGCACTAGACTACATAAAATAAAAACTGCAGACATAAGAAAATAACTCAATATAGACTCAGTAAAAAGCAAAATTAAAAAGAATATAGCTTTTTACTATAACTTTTAACTATAGTTAGAAGACAGGTTGAAAGTGAAATAATATGGGATGACCTGCTCCTGAGTGCACATGCATATAGAACAAAAGAGTAACGGTTATCCGCGTAGGAATTAAATAGGAAATTTAGACAAAAATAATTGGTTCTTTGAATGTGAAGTCAAAAATGCGTTGTTCTGCATTCATGCGTTTTCTTAGCTGACGATAGCCACTGGTCAGAAAAAGATATGGGTTTAGTTCACGCGTGTATACCCTTAAGTTGACATGTTGCTCGGTAGTCTGTAAATTTTAGGTAGTGAAATATTTGCTTGAGAAAAAAGTCGGTTAAACTTCT
The DNA here is from genome assembly GCA_030765045.1 of Tenodera sinensis. Classification (NCBI taxonomy): domain Eukaryota; kingdom Metazoa; phylum Arthropoda; class Insecta; order Mantodea; family Mantidae; genus Tenodera; species Tenodera sinensis. The sequence goes on along the minus strand of CM060961.1, from coordinate 92,663,544 downwards.
GAGCTTCACGGACGTGATCAGTTCCGCGTTGTCATTGTAGGTGGCGTTTAGTGCCAATCGATGTGCAGTGAAAAAAAAGATATTTTAGTGGTGGTGGTGGTTTGTACACATTGCATCATGCGATAACTTGCGGAAGGGGACTTAGCACCTCGACCGAGAGGCGATCTTTTGTGCCTATGCCCCTGACCCCCGGGAGGATGGATGAGGTGAATGGATCCTAAGGGCGGCCGGAGCGTTGCCACGGCAGAACAGGTGCCAGGGTCCCTATATTTTTGCAGATAGAAGCGCCCCTCCTCCCCCTCGGGTTTGTACCATCCCATAGGCGACCTGGAAACCAGTAGGCTCGCCTTCCAATCAGGGGACGAGGTTTCCAGAGCGCATTTGTTCCCTTTGCCGTGCTGTGGCAAGGCTTGCCGACGCTTCCAAACCTTAAAGAAACCTAACGGGATGAAGAATGAAATGATTAATGTAACGAATTGGAGGAACATGAAATTCGGATATGGAAATCCTTCCCAGCATTCGCCTGGCGACTCGAGGAAACCTCCGAAAAAAACCCATGGGTCAAGGGGCACGGGGATCGCACCCGCAACCTCCCGAATTCGAGTCACAGACGTTACCGCCTGAGCCATTCCACTGGGTTTTGCATCATACAACTGACCATTTCAACCAGGACGTTAATTAATCACTAAAAGTCTGCTAATTTGGCACTACCAGTCCCTTCATGCTTTAGTCATCACTGGTAGCAAGTATTCTGCACTTAAGAAAATGTTCCATTATCATCCAGTTGCGTTTGCATTGGCAAATTTGGATGAAATCCAGCTTAACTTACTAATTAAAGACACAATCTAATGAATGATGCCCAAGAAAATCGTATTGGGGAGAATAACGAAATGAATAAAATGCTGCAACCATAAGTAGGCAAAGCTGAGGACATACTGCATAGGAAACTGCAACTTTACTTCCTTGTCATCGTATGCCCTAAAGGCAAACTTTCAACGCAGCACTATCGATTCATACTTCAACAGCTCTTGCATGTAGCTGTTTGCATAAGCGACCTTTTTTTCGCAGACTCCACCATGTCACTGCTTGTTGTATCGTAGTTATTTTACTGGGAAAATACGATTTGGAAATTCTGAAATCCACCTGCCAACATATGGAATAGTAGGATCTTTTTATTATAAAGGAAATTCACACTAATTGAAGGAATAATTTTATATGTACTACTTTTCCACGGCGAATTCAAGTCGATTGAGTTCTCATTCTGGATTGAATACCACATGGAAACGCGGATTCAAATCGATTTGAATCCGCCAAAGATGCTAACATCTACTGTGTTCGTTGTAGCACGCTGCACACTCGTAATTTTGTTTTCGTAGCGAATAATAAAACAAAACAACAAAGCTACTTTTACTGTTTTTGTAACCTCGCAATATATTCTCAAAAACATCCACTAACTTCAAGAACTTGTTAAAGTACGCAACAACATACCAACATAAAAGGTTGCATTATTTGTGCATGAGCCTTGCATATCCAAATCGATCTCATTTCAGGATTGAATTCAACATGGAAAGGCGGAAATGGAATGGACTGAAATAAAGTTCAATTCCGCATGGAACCACAGTAATTGCAGTTGTGCATTACTTTTATTCAATGAAATGTTTATTCATTATTCGCATCAATCTAGGGGGGAAATAGCTTAGCCACATTTAGAAGGATAACATTCAAAGTTCACTTTATATTTATTTCTTTACAATACACGTTTATGAGTCCTATATAAGGATTTTGCTTTCTCTAGCTTGCCTATAGTAATGCAAGTTCGATACTAACATTTCACGGGAAATACACGCTTCGAGGCACCCTGAGTAAAAACAAAGATAATTTTTAGGAGAAAAGTGTGTTAGGTATGCGCGTCTGTGAATTGTGTAATTCACTGATATTTTAAGTTCAGCGTCTTCCAAGGATGCGACACGAAGATTTTAAAGAACATTTCTCCCCGCCTCAAACCAACGATTAAATCTCTTCAAACCACAAAACATGTTTCAAATTACGTTTTTGTTTTTCATAGCGTCAATTACAAAATATTTGTTGTTGATGTGAGTTTGTCAATAGTTTTTATCGTGCTTTTTATTCGCTCATAAAATACTTAATATTTTTCGAAGTGGTAACTCTCAATGTTTTCTTTCACGTGATGTCATGCACTGAGCGACATTTCAAAGTCAACATACAGCAACCCGGTTTTGAAGATTTGACTAACGCTTGAGTCTCCCGTATTCCCCTTGTACACAGAAAGAGGTGTGTAGTGAAGCTAATTCTGCAAACGTTAACATCAATTAATGAGTAGAGGGTAAAGCAGGCTTTTGTAAAACTAATTTGTAGAAGATATATAAAAATAAACGATAGTGTGGCGTAGAAAATAATGTGATTGTATCACATCAGAGCTTTCGAATAAGCACATATTTTACTAGAAAAAATATGTCTATATCAGCACGCCTGAATGGAGCCTATCGCAAATAACGAAAGCCACATTATGTTTCTGTTAATTAAAAAGTTAATTAATGCATGGCGTGTGCGTGTTAAATTTCCAAGTATGCTCGTAGAATTAGACTGAAAGGTTCAATCCCATAGCGGCGTTAGAACAATCAAATGTATGTTGGGTTTACCGTACTGGTGTTCTCACTATTTGAGCTGCCATGACATTTCTTCTGATTCCACATTTTCAGTTTTGGTCTACATTGAAATGTGTGAATATTGGCCTAATAGCAGTTAACTATGAGACCGGGATCTCAAGTTGTACGTATGAGATTGTAAGTCGCCATTGGCGTATGCTATCTCAAAATGGATGTTGATTTGTTATTTTAAGGTCCTTTCCGAAAAACACGAGTGGGCGATAGATCGGTTTTTGTACTACGAAAATGCATTTGTAAATTATCTTGAAATGTTACTACTATGCATACATTTCTGTGATAAAATATCTATCACAAAGGATTTTGTTATAAAGGAAGTAATCGGAGCTAAACAGTATTCTGGTAGTATGTCTTTTGGGATTTTTAATGTTTTGATAGCCCATTACTCGGGTTTGCTTACACGTAAACTATAAGAGTCTAACATTTCCAGTCGTTAATTATCCGTTTTAAGTTAAAAACCAGTTAAAGTGTGTTCTTGCCGCTACCACAACTTGAGTCTTAATGATTGACATCAGTATCACATATTTCTTCTCATTTATGAGAATTAACAATGAAACATTGATACCTGAAAAGTAAGAGCACACGGAATACCTCGTGTCACCCTTTGAAAATGAAGTTAATGGTACAACATACTTCTGTTTTGGTTAAGATACCTTCTTTAGAAAGCATATTGTACAGGCTATTAAGATTATAGCTCTTTTGCGTTAGGTTCCCTAGTTCCTTGGCGCTAACTAGCAGCAAATTTGCGCATTGACAAACTACTGTAGGTCGTTGACACTTCGACTACAAGAATTAAAATTTGGCGACACATTTGTTTAAACTCGATACAAAATTATGTAGTCTTAAAAATTACAAGTTTAAAGATTGGTTTCGAAAGTGTTTATAAGAATGTATTTTACCAATATTTCTGCATTATTTCGGGACGTTTCCCTCCTCTTCCTCTGATAGTTTTTGGGAATTAGTTAGAAACATTTTTTAAACATTTATACCTATAGAAGTGTGAGCAGGACAGTTCTGAGTAATAATAAGACCAAGTGCCAGTGTCTCGGATTGTCCAATACTAACTACCACGTCTCTAAATCGGTTAAATAGGTATTCTTCGTGAACGATAGTAAATTTTTCTCTACTTTCGATGCAAAAATGGATTAGAAAATGCAGCAGTGGTCCTTGCAGCAATGTTACTGGCCCTTTAAACCGTGTAGTGACATTTAATCACGCGCAGACACGCTGTCTCCAGACTCTTCAGCCGGTTGAATAACAAACGAAGGTCGATACTCCGGTTGCTGCTTATAGGCTACCGCGAACGGAACGGATGCAATGGAGCCAGGAATAAATTCATGGCGGTAGGCACATAAATTGCTACAGTAGCTAACCCTCTAATACGTCTTTATCTTTGCTATGTGGTACGTTTAATTTTGTTTTGCAAGCGTTTTTTTATTATTTGTTGATATGTAGGTACTGGGCTTGATTTCTTTCACTGCCATACTACGATTAATTCAGGGGAATCTTCCCCCGCGACGAACACCTGACCAAGCGGTGACCACACCCGGTGTTGCTTAGTTTGTCCGGCCCCTTGCGTTACTGCTACAATAAGCAGGTGCCAGCTAGTGAATAGCTAGGATAGAAGCAGGTGTTCATAATGAAATACCAAGCAAAGCAGAGGGCGGGTTTAAATGATTCCTCATGTTTTTCGTTTTCTTGCGTATTCTCCGATGCTAAGTAGCATAACAGCTCAGATGCAAGAGAATTGCAACTTTTTAAAATATTTTTTTCACATGGCTTAATATATCCATAGAAATCCTCGAAGTGAGTGGTTAAAATGACGACCACACAGTATACATCTACCACCATGGCCGATTTAGTTTTCATACCCTCTACTCACGAAACACCTGAATGATAACGATCCACGAAAAATGTACATTTGCTTTCTTGATAGTCATAGTACATCATTGAGAAGGGAACGAAAGCTTGGTAGGGTTAGACTCACTGAAGGAATCGGAAATAGTAATGGAGCTGCAATTTGATAGTATTTAGTTCGATTGTCTAGTCCGTATTATGCTGGATTTGGAAACAGTTGAGAAAATATAATTGATCAGCTCAAAGCGCAAAATCTATGTCCACTTCGTGATCAAAATGATCTACTTGCCGGGACCTTGTGCACCAAAATATTGTGTGCTGCTTTACTTTTCGTTCTCGCTTTTGGTTACCGTTCTCTGGTTGGTATGAACCAACCTTAAGACAATGCTGTAGACAGCGAAGAGTAACGGTGAAGGTACGCTCTCTTCGTGAACTCTGGCCGCAACGAGTCCCGAAGGAAATGATTGAGGTAGGGGGAAGGGATCTCTCCTTCCTTGAGCTTACGCAACACTGGATGCCATGTGTTGGAAGAGTTTCTTTTTTCACATCAAAGAATACTGCGACCCTTTTGAAGTTTCCTGGAGGACTAGGTCAGGTTGCTCGATCAACCTCAGCAGCTGCAGTGTAGTGGGGTGTCCACGACGATAACGAAATTGATGGTTCGTGCATAGCTTCATAATACATACCACTCTAGTCCTCCAACAAAAGGAAGGCGGTGGAGACATCAACATGCATTGCAAATTCGCGTCAGATATATACCGGGCCTTCGAAGGAGATACTGGAACATGGGCACGGTGACGCCTTCATGTCCGGGTGATATGTTAGAATTCGATATCAGATTTCGAAACCACCTCTCTTGGGATAACACTAGAGATATAAACTCGCGAGGCGGAAGTGATGGCTCCTCACTGTGGTTCTACTTGAGACTCCAGGTTGCCTGCGAAAACGATGACCTTCACTTGTGACTCTCCCTCAAGTGCCACGCAAGGGATGATGTTATTAAATTTTGTCGTATTACTTCTCTAGGTTCACGTTCTGCATAGTGTTTTCCCAGGCCACTTTTCGGAGCGCTCAAAGCTACTTGCGTCCCAGTATTTTGAGGCCTTGTTAAGTTGCCTCAGTTCTGGGACGGCGGAATCGCTGTTATAGTTTCCGGGCAGTTTCCTTTGTTTTTAGCAACCACTTCAATGGGAATGGTTCTCGGGCTTGTTGTGTGAGATGGGATGCGGTAAGCATGGCGCGCACCGTACTCAGGAGGTTTGAAGAATTCCGTGCCCGCCGCATTAGGTGTTCGATAGAATCGATGCTTTAAACCAAATTACGGATTGGTTTAAGGCAAGGTCGGTTGAATCCAACCCCTTTCTACTCATTAAATTAATCTGGCGCTATAAGTATTGGCATATCAACGTTAGAGTTCACAAAGATGGAGTCACGATCAGAATCCAATTCGTTGACCGTCGATGGGTTTAAATGAAATGGTATAATTTTTTGTGATCATGATGTCGCGTACATCCGGCCTTCTGCAGTTTGGATGGATGTACGTCATCTCGATCCGCGCATGATAAAACTCGTGTTACTGTTGAGTGGTAGAGCCGAGGTCTTTTGGGTTGGTTGTGTGATTGTGCCAAGGGATATATTTTGTGTTGGGGTTTCCTGCTATGTATGTTACAGAATAATGCTTTAGGAATGTGCTGTAGTCTGCATCATAGAGGTGATGATCCGGAGTGTTATATGCGCTAGCATTAGTGTTTACCCCGATAACAAGTTGAATGACGCTGACTTTCATATGCTGTAGGAGCGGTAGGTGAAAAGGGTATGCGTAATATCGTTTTCAGCGAAGACGGCTGTATCACCGCCCTATCGGTCGCAAGGTCAGGCCGATGGGTAACGCAACGTGGTAGTGAAAAATGTAACAGCTTTAAAGTGAGTTTCACAAACCATAAGAATATAGATTCCTTAGGTTTGTACAAGTTCAAGAATACGGGTAGTGGTCCGGGTGTCACTTGCATTACGGAACGCAACACATAACTGATGAATCTGCCAATCATTACGAAATTGAATCCGGATACAACTGCTCTAGCGTGTAAAGGAATAATTATGCCCTTAATTGGGAGTCAACAGCGGATTGAAGATTTGCAGCTTACAGCTACTAATGCGGGGGACTCCTATTTATCACTTCAAGAAACCACAGGGCAGGACCTGAAATTCTTTCAGGAGACAATGCCCCCGAAGGTGAGGAAGACGCTGGAATGTCGGAGACGCCGGAATTCTGGTAGCGGGCACAGCCGGTGTAACTACCAGCAACGCGGTCTTAAATAGCAGCGATAGGGCCTCAGTGGCCGGAGCTTCCGGCTGCTCATAAGCCACAGCTTTTTGATTGGTCCGACTGGTTCTCTGAAGTTGGAGTCCTTGTCATCCTTGTGAACTTCTTGCTCTTCTTTATTCGTTGGACCCACATCCCGTCATTAAAGTGGTTAGGACCTGACAAGGGCAGATGTATGAATGGCACGTCTCGGGCTGTCCTATTGACGAATCTGCTGTTAGATGGCACAGCATCTACTGCAGAGGGAGTGACCGTAGTTGCTTTCGCTCTCTGCAGCGTAGTTTCTGAAGGCAGCCGCGAACCAGATAGACAGTTGACGTCCCTGGCGTCCTTGGTGGCGGCTCTCTATTAAGCGTTGCCTCACCTCGCAGCTCCTATAGACGCCCTTGTGTGATTCCTCACAAGGGGCTCTTCAGAACGTTTGGTGCAGCTCTACAATATATAGGAATCGGTATATCATGCTGGAGTGATGAAAGCCCATGCACCAGTGGTACTGCACCCATCTTTTCTTCCGTGATAGTGCTTGACTTTCATGACCGTGGCAATGATCCTATAGACGCTGTAGACAGACAACAGTTTGCTCACGCTTACTGTCTGCAGCGATCATAAGAGGCCTAGACAGCTTTGTAGGACCAACTGCTGAGGGTACAGTCTTTGGCAGCTGTGCCACTGATTTTGCAGTGTTTGTGCTCGTCCCTGAGGGCGGACTTCTTCTCTGGGGGCATTCAAGGGGCCAGACCTCCGATAGCCCTTTGCTCCACGTGAGATCACTGCGGCTAGTAACTATAACACGTAATTTTCGGATGCATTGGGTCTAAACTGAGAAAAGATATTGGATTTAATGTGTGTTACGTGTTCATTAACATTTGTTGATAATTCTGGCGGCGCACTGCATGGACTGTTTGTCTCGCCATTCATTTACAGATCCATGCTAATTTTCCTAGGACCGGGTAGGCTCAGCATATGTAAACGAAAGAAGTAATAATACATTGAGCATTTATATGCGGTACTCATTTTCAAAATATAAATGTCATTATGCGCTATAAACCTTTAAAACACATTTAGAGACCCATTGAAGCGTTAACACTGCACTTCCATATGCATTAAGGATTAAAGTAAGCAAGAATCCATCAAGTTCGTTAATACGGTTTTGAACGGTAGTAGTAAACTAAGGCATATGATGAGAAAATCACAATCAGCGTGGATAAAAAAAGGAGGATTTGTTTAATCATAGTACTGTTTTTAGAACTTTGACACAGTTCATGTGATAAGTCTTTTTCCAAAATTTCTGTTTTGAGCAGAAGTGTGAACACTTCAAAGGTATCATTTTACTATAATAACTGCTGGGAGTTATTATTCTTTGATCGATCCCGAGGGACAGAAGAGGATGGTTCTGGTTGTCCTGTACTTCATTAGTAAGCAAGTGCAGGCATGTTTCCAAAAACTCGTTGGTCAAATATTAGATCCGCAACTATGTACATATAGGGCATGCTAGTGTTTAATGTTTCTCAACCATCTTCACCATCTGCGTAAAACAAAAAGACAAGATTTCACTACCTTCGACGGTACGTCGTGAAAATTGCCATATGTTCCACATGCACACACCATAAGTCCTTGACTTTATTTTACATACGTGTTTCCTTGTTTTGATTTTCTGAAAGATTACTAAAGATTTTGTTAAAAATTTCACAATTAAGTTATTTACTCATAAATAACTTCATTATTGTTCTCTAGGAATAACCATTCAGTTGTTTCTCGCAATGTAATTGACAGTGTGGGATTTTAACCCCAGCGTATAGCCAATCCTGTTTTAAACATTAGATTATCACTTCGGTCTCATTTATCCACCTTGTACCAACATCAAAATGGGTAATGAAACTATTTCTGCAAGCGTTTAATTCGATGAACATGTAGAGAGAAAAATGTGCTTCTGTAAGAATGGTAAATAGAAGCTATATAAAAATAAACGGTAGTGGATGGAGAATGTCATGTAAATGCGACATAGAATCTTTTTATAATGTTCAAGCAGTGGGCTGAGAAGTAGGACGCTCGATACAATCCTCGAATGACTGCATGCGTCCAATGGCGCCAGAGCTCTTCGAAAAGGGCACAGTAAGACTGGGGTAAAGTACTCAGATTTTGTATATTATTTCCGATCATCGGTAAGGTAATCTCAAATATTTTAAATGGACACTAGAGGATATACATGATCTATGCTGTTAAACGGCACAGTATGGCGGGTCAATTACATTTAATTAAATGTAATTAAATCCAATAACACTTTGGTACCGTCAATCTCACTTTTGTGCGCATTGTGGCGCTTTTCTTTTTATTTCTTTTTTTATACGTATACTATGTTGGCCACAAATTCCATTAAGTAACGAGCCAATTCAATGCAAAAATAATTTATGGGTCTAAAGGACCTAAACAATCTGATGCATCTTTAAGCCAGGCAGTTTGACCCATCGGAAATTTGAACTTGGGCTTGATATTTAAAAGGTAAAAATGTTACCACTACAGTGATTACAAATCTGAAAACAGCATCACTTTTTCGACAGATTCACAATTTTAAAGCAGGTGTCAAGTATCATATCAGATAGGGGGGGGGGGGAAGAAAAAAAAAAGATGAAGTTGTTTTAAAAATATTGACATGCTATTTAAAAAGTAAGAACGTTACCATTAGTGTTGCGACGACTAAGTTATTTTAAAAATACCCCTTTTTAGTAGGGCTATCTAAACGAGCAGAGTTTACGCCGATATGACATTCTTTAGCCACTATTATGTTATTTTACAAACTATTCTTACAGAAGCATGTTCTACTTGTTAATCAAGATCCATGTTTTCTGAAATGTTTTATTACACATTTCTTTGTATGTACAAGAGGGATACAGGAGGCTGATGTGATGACAAGGTCACCTCGACCCGAAGCGGAAATTTTATGCCTACCGCTCTCCAGGAGGAACGGATGTAGTGAGGGAACCGTAGGAAATTATATGTGAGTCCGCAGGCATACAGGTCACTGAAACATGTAGAGTCCCTTAATGATTCCAAACTTAAAAAGCCGGGTCACGCCGTCAGGCTGCTGAGAGAAGACTTCCCTCTGGCGACGAAGTCTGGGATAACTTGACCCGTCTTAGGCGGCTCAAAGAAGGCCTGGCAGGTCCGAGAACAGCACTTCAATGAACAAGCATCAGCCATCTGTCCGACACCGGCTGACACTCCCTAGCCTCGAAGCCCAAAACTTAGAAATATAGTGGGAGGTTCCGGGAACCGAGACTGGGACCTCCCGAAAACTGGAGTGAAATCCTCACATCCTTACATCTTACCGTAACTTCGCGACAAACACTGAATGGTGTCCATTTAAAAAAATTCCACACACACACACACACACACACACACACACACACACACACACACACACACACACACACACACACACACACACACACACACACACACACACACACACACACACACACACACACACACACACACACACACACACACACACACACACACACACACACACACACACACACACACACACACACACACACACACACACACACACACACACACACACACACACACACACACACACACACACACACACACACACACACACACACACACACACACACACACACACACACACACACACACACACACACACACACACACACACACACACACACACACACACACACACACACACACACACACACACACACACACACACACACACACACACACACACACACACACACACACACACACACACACACACACACACACACACACACACACACACACACACACACACACACACACACACACACACACACACACACACACACACACACACACACACACACACACACACACACACACACACACACACACACACACACACACACACACACACACACACACACACACACACACACACACACACACACACACACACACACACACACACACACACACACACACACACACACACACACACACACACACACACACACACACACACACACACACACACACACACACACACACACACACACACACACACACACACACACACACACACACACACACACACACACACACACACACACACACACACACACACACACACACACACACACACACACACACACACACACACACACACACACACACACACACACACACACACACACACACACACACACACACACACACACACACACACACACACACACACACACACACACACACAATTTGTTACCAATGGACACTAATAACAAACAAAGATGAATATGAAAGTTTGCAGTGAACTTTAATTTATGTGTAGCCGATAATAACAGAGGTTGACCCTGAAGATGCTGGACGCAGTTTCCAGCGAAACGTCGGAGGAAGGTAATCCAACTCGACCACGGCCCACAAACCCGGAAAATCTACTTAACACACACACATTTTCTAAAAATGCTTATTTTATTTAGGGGACTGCAAAACGAATATTTCGATTGAAATTTCCAAAGCGAATTGTTAGGTAAATTGCAATTTACTTCCTCTACGTACTTAAAATCTGTTGTTACATTCACATGACTTTCTCTGCCTATACTTCAAACTATTCTTACAAGAGGCTTATTCTATTTCATGTTAATCGAGCTAAACTTTTCTTTTACTTTTGTCCTCCCCTTTCTTTACTGCATGCATATTTGACTGCAGTTGAGATTCGAACTCGCGATGTTTGGCTTTGAATGGATGACCAGTCCATGGGTATCGCTCCAACAATCACAGCTATTCGATTCGTTTCGCCTAAGGTGGCTCCGAAAGGGATATGAAAACTGGTTTGCAAATTAAAGGAAGAACGGCATATTTAGCAAAATAAATTGCTAATGACGAAGGCTCTATGGAATCCAAAAAATAAGTAGTTTAGAGCCATCTACCAATGTTTCCGCTTCGAATGGTCGTAGTAACATATCGATAAGTTCAGTAGCTTTGCGTGATTGCGCCTCAAGGAAAATACATTTTCATTTTATATATATATACTGCGTGTCCTAGAAAACACCGACAACGCTTAGTATGTTGTGTGCGATGGCAAACTGATGCGTTTTCGAAGAGGAGCCCCGGTCCTTATAGGTGCAAGAGGAATAGAGGAACACAATAGGTTTAAGCGGGGTTTACTTCTGTGAAAAGTTATTGTGTTTTCAAGGAACATCTGCATACAATGAGAAATTACATTGAACGAAAATTGCGTTTACGGTGTAATAATGGAGATGAGACAACCTCTCATATTATCTTTGAATGCAAATACTTAGCTTGTAGGAGGTTTAATCTAATCGATGAACTTCCTCGAGAGAGATTAATATAAGGCATAGGTAAGCAATGGTTATTTGGTGAACATATGTTTCAGGCAGTGGCAGTTCTATTTTGAGAAAAAACTTGTTCCAAAAATTGCCAGCAGAGGATGCAATAGCGCTGTGTGGGGAGTGAAAGGTAAACAAAATGTTACCGGTAACAATTTCAAGTTCAAGTTATTTATTATAAAAGTATTGACCTGGTGCCGGTACATGGGGCCCGGCTTACAGGCTGTATTTTACATTTCTATACAGTTAACTTTTTTTATATTTACAATTTACGGTTTTACAAAAAACCCATACGGTGACCATCTGTAGGTCACCGAGAATAGTTTTCTTTTGTCCTTTAAGTTCTGTTCTGCCGTAACGTGTGTGTGGCCTAAGACCGTGGTTGCGTGGACGCGCATTAGTCGGCGAGCCGTGCCGCGTCTGGAACATTTTTATTCTAGTATGCTTGCGGCGCTTCGGCTCGCCTTTGCCAATGTTGGCGATCACGTCTTTTTCGTGGTTCCTAATGCGCGTCCATGCCGCCGTTGCTCTTTTGTCTATTGCGTCTGGGATGAACGAGATCTGGGTTTCGAGGTGAAGATTTTGGTTGTTGGTGAGGAGTGGAGCAGAGAGGATTTTTCTGAGGGAGAGGTTTTGGAGGGTTTGGATTTGTTTAAGGGTAGTTTTGGAGGCATTAGCCCAGGCCACACATGCATACAGGACCACCGAAAGAATAAATGACCTGTATAGGATCAAATTTGACTTAAGGTGCAACTGTTTGCTACGGAAGATGGGGGTGCACAACTTTAGCCGCTGTCTGCCTTTGTTGGCGCTATTTTTTATGTGGGGGGGCCAACACATTGTGCGGTCCAAGGTAACACCTAAGTATTTAACTTGCTGACGGCAGTGCAATATTTGACCACCGACCGTTAGGTCCATTGCCAAAGTGTGATGCCGCTTAGAGAAATGGATCGTCTGGCATTTGTTGGGATTAATTTTGATTTTCCAGTCATGTTGCTGTGAGAGGAAGTTATTCACATAACGTTGCATTTCTACAAGGCCGAAACGTGGATTTCTATGGTGGTTGTATATTGCAGTGTCGTCAGCATACATGGCGACCTTGCATCTGGCGTCCACTGGGGAATCATTGGTGAATAATATATACAAAAAAGGAGACATGATTCCCCCTTGTGGAACGCCAGCCCGTATCACTCTCTGCCGAGAGGAGGAGCGGCCCACTTGGACGTAGAAGTGTCGGTTTTCCAAGCAGTTGTGTAGCAGGTGCAGATAATTTTGAAGTACCGGGAAATTGTGATGCAGTTTGTAAATGAGGCCATTGTGCCATCACCGGTCAAATGCAGCTTCTATATCCGGAAATAGCGCCAACGTTGAAGCCCCATTGTTAAATTGCTCTGTTACGTCACCAGTTAGTCTGAGTAGCTGTAGTTCTGTGGAATGTCCTTTTCTAAAGCCAAACTGTGAATTTGAGAGTTCATGTGTTTCCGAGACTTGTTTTTGAAGTCGAGAAAGGATACATTTTTCGAGCAATTTACCAATAGTAGACACAAGACTAATGGGGCGGTAGTTTTGCATTAGTGCAAGTGACAATTATAAATCGGGCTCATTATGCTGCCCTTGAACATGCTCCACAAATTGCTCTCTCTGAATAGCGTTGTCCTGCAGAATGCAGTACATTCCCACCTGGCTTGCACACAGTATTATGCGGTCCTTTAATGTTTTGTAAACTACCTACCTGCTCGTGGTAGGTCTTGCTCTTTAAATAACCTCACAATAAAAAGTCACACTGGGTAGATCGGTCGAACGGAGAGGCCATTTCGTAGGGAATGCACAACTGATGATGCTATCATTGGTGAAATGTCGGAGAATTAGCCGCACCCCAATCCAAAGTGAGGGGGCGCTACATCCTGCATGGACACAGTAGTGTGAAGACATCCCAGTTGTAGCTCTGGAATAACAAACCAGGAGAGCAGTCGCTGGTACCTCTGTGCATTGGCAATACAGGTGGTTATTTCGGCTGGTATGCGTTCTTCAACAAAGCACAGTCCAAGTATGAACGAAGCATTAAAGCCTCATCACGCACTTTTGATGAGTGCAAGAGTATCTCGTAGAATGCATGTGGATGCGCAGAAGCTCAAACACAATCATTTGCGTGTTGAGAGTGTTATTCAGGTAAAACTGGGTTCGTCACTCCAAGGGACATGCTAAGGCCACGCCTCTTCTACCTCCATCCGAGCTTGGAAGACTAGTGAAAGTTCTAAGCGTGCCCCTGCATCTTGAGCACGCTGTTGTTGGATGTGACTAATCTTTTAGGGGGGGAAATTAGGCACTTTACGCAAACATTTCCAAACTGTTGAATGGGACATATCCGATGTCAGGGATATCTCCGTTGCACTGCTGAATCCCTGCTCCACATTGGTCTCCACTACAGCAGTTGTAACCGTTCCCAAGTCTTTATGGAGTACAGGTATTTGTCCTCGTCCTGGTTGCTTTTGGAACGAGCCAGTATTTTCGAAACATAAGTTCATCGTTCGCAAATTGGTAATGGCAATGCGACCTTCTCGTAGGTTCTTCGCGGTTTGGAATAACCGAAGTGCAACGGAAGCATTGTTGTCGTTTTGGTAATAAACGAGCAAAGTACAATCGCATAAGCACAGCACTGCCTATACAAGAGTTTCCTACTGACTATCCAAAGATATCACGATATCTGTTGCATTTCCGATGAACCGTGCACTACCCTCATACAGCGTAATGTTGTCCTCAGGTAACAAATTTTGGAACTTTTCTTCTTCATGGAATTTCCATTGTCCGAAACCTATGTACACTTAGTTTCAATTCATTTGGCCCCAGCTTTGTTTACTTGTGACCCTCATCTTTCATGGCCACCTTGTATGTATTTGGCATTTAAATTGCAGAGCTAGGAACACAAAACGCGTGCGTGGGTGTGTATGCGTGTGGGTGGGTGTGCGTGTGTGTAGAGAAATTATTGCGCTCACCCAGAAATCTGAAACTTGAAGCGCAGATATTTAGGAAATAGAAAGTGATATTGACATGCGGTTTTCATACCATTGATTGGTGGTCAGGTTTCCGTATTGTTAGCTTATAAACATATTTCAATAATACTTAAAAAGTGTATTTTTTGAGCACACATACAATTTTTAAATGGAACAACGCACATCAACAAAATAAACGTAGAGTAAATTAGAATGTCAATGGTATTTGTCGCAAGACTCTAGTGCAAGTACAAGATATTTTGAAACTTTACACACCGACACTTGTGCAACCTATGGCAGTACAAACTAAAGAAAAACAAACTCGAATACGATACCTCTGTGGCTTCTGACAAGAGAAAATTGAACTTGAAAGGTTGTGTTCAACATAACCACCTACAGCTTCAATACACGCTTCCAGTGTGTTATGGAAAGACTGCCGTACACGTTCTAGCATTTTAGCGGAAATTTCAGAGCAGGCAGCACTAGTACGTCGTTTCATATCATCTGGTGTAGTTGGCATGTTCTTGTAGACAGTGTCTTTCAGCTTTTCTCACAGAAAAAAACTAAGGGAATCAAATCCAGTGAAGGGGTCGGCCAAGGTACAGACGGTCTTCGAGCAATCCTACGATATGGAAACAATCGGTGAAGACAAGCTGTAGTAATTCGTGCATTACGGGCTGGACAGTCATCATGTTGGTACCGCAGGCTCCTCCAAGTCTGCAGAGAAACGTCTTCGAGCATCTGTGGAAGATGATCTGTCAGCAGCCTCGGTAATTGTACGAATTCAGTATTCCTTCTATGAAGGAAGGGCTTATGAGCTGACATTTCACTACCCCACACCACACGTTAAACTCCATGGAAGCTGACGTTCCACCTGGTGAAGCCAACGAGGATTGTTAAGAGACCAATAGCGCATGTTTCTGCGGTTTATCTGGTCATGATTGCTTCATCGCTAACCAAGATACACGATGACTATGGAGCATTATGTCTTAATGATCATGTACAAAAGTTAACGTGATTCTCAAAATCGTTTCCATGCAGCTCTGGATGGAGAGATAGGTATGTGATAGGGGTGGAACTTGTGTCAATGAGGAATGCGAACTACACTGGCCTGGCTCATGCCACTTCCTTGTGCGATTGCCCGGGAACTAATTTGCGGATCTGCTGCTGCAGCAGCCAAAACCATTCATTTCTCCCTCTTCTCCAGTCACTTGGTTGCTTTTGTTAAGTTTTCTAGGTGTTAAACTACCACGACAGTAACTGGTTGAAGAAGTTGATAAATTGCCGAAACGGTTGACGTCTTTTGAAATAAGCTTACCCATACACCGTACAAGAATTAACTCTTCATACACCCAGTGGCGGCTCGCAGTCAACATTTTAGGGTAGGCAAAGTGTAACAGTAACAAACAACAACAACAATAATAATAATAAATAACAATAATAATAATAATAATAATAATAATAATAATAATAATAATAATAATAATAAACCCCGTTTATCCGAAATATAGGGGGCGAAGTCGTTGCGGATAACGCAAACAATATATTGTTTGGTTGTTTAATAAGAGCAGAGTGAATGAGTGTGACTTACGGACGAATTACCGCCAAAACTAAAATCACGAGTGTCGGCAGACTTTTTTCCAGGGGGGGGGGGCACATGTTGGAAATTTGTAATCATATAATATTAAATCATTATTTTACTGTCAAAATTTATAGTATTTGTTGCAGATAACCGTATTAATTTGTGCTAAACAAAAATTGTTCTTTACATCAAAATTAAAATAATAGCTTAAAAGTCAGTAACTGACTGCACATTAAGTTCACCAACTTCCAAGGGGGGGCCGTGGCACCCCTTGCCCCCGTTTCGCTACGCCCATGACTAAAATAGATTAAGAAATTGAAAAATTGTCTGACTGCAGCTTTGTGTTAAATAGCTAAAACACTCCTCTTTTCATTGTCAGTGCGCCGCGAAAGCGAAATTTGTAATAGTTCACTAATTAAGTCGGTCATACTGGTATTACACAGAGATAACGACAGATTCAGATCTCTCTGATCTTCGTTCGTGGAGTATGGCTGTTCGGAAAATGTCGCATAAATTCGGATTTGGGCAGGCAAGTGCTCGGACTGCTGGCAGACGCGTCTACGCATGCTCGGAGTGCATATACAGACCGAATGTTTCCTTATCCCTGTTCAAGGGCCTCGTACTGAGGAAATGGGGCCGGGCAGGCAGGGGTTAAGCTAGCCTGCTCTCCACTACCCAGGTTCCATGCGTATCATTTCTGCCGCGCGTTTCAAACACACAGCGCAGTTTTGATGAATCGGAATTGAGATTAAAGGATTTGACCATGCGCTGGTCATTATAACCGAGAAAACTTTTCTTGAACTGCAATTTAGGGGAAAATGACGGTTCAAATGATAAAATGCAGAATCATAGTTAAACATTATTTGTTGATGTATTACGATAGGGTAGGCAGTGCCTACCCTGCCTACCCTGAGGAGCCGCGCCTGCATACACCATGGGCATGTCAGCTTTTTCTGCATTTGTAAATCCCATCTTCCACTCACGACGTATTACTTGAATATCACAAACTGACTAGAAAGTCACAGTGCAATAAATGGACAGAAAAAACAATGTAAACAAACAATATCATACCTAGCAACTAAGGTTGAATGGAACGAACAACTCTCCGTGTGGAAAGTTCAAAATAAGATTTCTCGTAAACTATTTGCACTAGAATCCTGCAACAAACATCATTGACATTCAGGCGCGGCTCCTTAGGGTAGGCAGGGTAGGCATTGCCTGCCCTACCGTAATACATAAACAAACAGTGTTTAGCTATGATTCTGCATTTTATCATTTGAACCGTCATTTTCCCTAAATTGTAGTTCCAGAAAAGTTTTCTCGGTTATAATGACCAGCGCATGGTCAAATCCTTCAATCTCAATTCCGATTCATCAAAACTGAGCTGCTTGTTTGAAACGCGCGGCAGAAATGATAACGCATGGAACCTGGGTAGTGGAGAGCCAGCTAGCTTAACCTCTGCCGGCCCGGCCCCCTTTCCTCAGTACGAGGCCCTTGAACAGGGATAAGGAAACATTCGGTCTGTATATGCACTCCGAGCATGCGTAGACGCGTCTGCCAGCAGTTAGAACACTTGCCTGCTCAAATCCGAATTTATGCGACTTTTTCCGAACAGGCATACTGTACGAACGAAGATCTCAGAGATCCGAATCGTCTCGTTATCACTCTGTGTAATACTAGTGTGGTGTAATACCAGTATGACCGACTTAATTAGTGAACTATTATGAACTATTACAAAGTCCGCTTTCGCGGCGCATTGACAATGAAAAGAGCGTTTTAGCTATTTAACACAATGCTACAGTCAGACAATTCTTCAATTTCTTCATTCATTTTAGTTTTGGCCGTAATTCGTCCGTAAGTCACGCTCATTCACTCTGCAGTTGTTAAACAACCAAACAATATATTGTTTGCGTTATCCGCAATGACTTCGCCCCCTTTATTTCGGATAAACGGGGTTCTACTGTATTATTATTACCATTATTAGTATTGCTATTATTATTATTATTATTATTATTATTATTATTATTATTATTATTATTATTATTATTATTATTATTATTATTATTATTATTATTATTATTATTAATCAATCATCATCATCATCATCATCATTATTATTATTATTATTATTATTATTATTATTATTATTATTATTATTATTATTATTATTATTGTTGTTGTTGTTGTTGTTCTTGTTGTTATCGTACAAGTAGAGTGGACTGTCTGTATGCTGATTCTGGCGAACCCCCACTGTCTGCCCGACGCTCGTTGTTACTATGTTCCTACGTGGCAAGGTTGGCCGCTCATCCAGGTCATCCTTCGTTTCCACCTGTATTGCGTCCAGACCTAGTGTACCGTTATACGCGGAATACAACTATCTCCCGTCCAAGCGGCATCAGGTTTCGAGAACTTCTGACCGCACACGATCTACGCTTGCCAGCCGTAGAGCGGCATTCGCATGGCCGATACCCTCCATGGCAGCTCCAGCGTGCACGCTTTGACCTGGAGCTGTCGAGCAGTGCGAAGTTAGCTACCCCTCACTCGGTGTTTCACCAACTTTTCACCGCAGTTCTGGGCCGATACCGGACTCATACTCCGGTATTTACTGATGGCTCACGGATGGGTAGTGCGACGGGTTCCGCTTTTGTATACCATGGCGACGTTCGCAAGTACCGCCTTCCAGACGCCAGTTCAGTATTTACCGCCGAGCTGTTTGCCATATTTTATTTCCTGCTTTTTATCTCCAGTTCAGGTCCTGGAAGTTTTATTATCTGTTCCGACTCTTTTAGCGCCCTCCAGGCCCTGCAACAGTTTATCGGCACCTCGGCATTGATTATTAAAATTCAGACGTTGATCTCGCAACTACTGTCTCGCGGATACCAGTTTGTTTTTACGTGGATCCCAGGCCATGTGGGTATTCCGGGCAACGAGGCGGCGGATGCGGCTGCAAAGTCTGCATGCCGCCTCCCGGAATACTCCACCCGTGCGCTACCCTATGTAGATGTGCAGAAATACTTTCGCCGCCATCTATTTACCCACTGGCAGCAATCTTGGGAAGCGTTAGCTGGCACTCAGTTACGGACAATAAAGGACACTGTACAACCCTGGCAGACCAGCTGCAGGAATTCCAGGCGTGAGGAAGTGATTTTAACCCGCCTGAGGATAGGCCACACTCGAGCCACGCATGGACATCTTTTGCGTGGTGATCCGGAGCCTGTCTGTGCGACGTGCAATGTTCCACTCTCCGTCGCACATGTCCTTCTTGATTGTCCGCAATACGGTCATGAGCGTCAGTCCCTAGGCCTGGGCCTTACACTGTGCTCTGTTTTAGGCAACGACGCAGTAGCTGTCAATACAGCACTGCGGTTTGTTGCCAAGATTGATTTTTGCAAACAAGTGTAAGGTGCTTTGATATTGGCGGATATTGACTTTTAGTTGTTTTTACTTTGGATGTTATTCTGGTTTTTACCTTTTAAAGATTTTATCAGTTTTAAGTTTTATAAGTCTACGTTTTTACCAGTTGTTTAACTTTTAACTGTTTTAGCTCTCGGTTTTAGACTTTTTAACCTTTTTTAAGTTATTTTAACTTTCACCTTTTAGCTTTTTAGGGTGAGGTTTTATTGTTGGCTTGTTTTATTCTGTGAACTTAGGGCCCTAATGACCTAGTTGTCGATGGGCCCTTAAACAATACTCACTCACTCACTCACTCACTCTTGTTGTTATTGCTGTTACACTTTGCCTACCCTAAAATTTTGACTGCGAGCCGCCACTGTTGACATTCTAATTTACTCTACTTTTATTTTGTTGATGTTACTAGGCATTGTTCCATTAAACATTGCATGTTTGCTCCAAAATTTATCAAATATTATTAAAATCTGCTTTTCACTGCCAATCAGTGCTGTGAAAATCGCACATCAATTGTACGTTCCATTTCCGAAATATATGTGGTGCAAGGTTCAGGTGATTCACCCTGTGTATTAACATTTCACTGGAAATACATGCTTTGACGCTCCCTGTATAAACAAAAACTCGTGTGCATCCGCTATCCTATATCTTTATAACTCCATATCTCTTCTACATGCTACTGAGCTTACCTAGCGTTGCATAGGTGGATGTCTTTGTAAATGTCGAACGATGGTTTAATTACTTCCCCATGTGTTCTGAAATTGATTTACAATTATCTAAAGTTTCTAATGATAAATCCTATTTACCCTTTAAAACGTAATTTTGTAAACTTACAACGATAGCCCTAATAATGGGCTAAAGCTCCCGGATATAAAGGGGAATAGCTGTACGGTTGTCTCTATGGTCTGGTGGTTATCATGATAGACTTCAAATCCAGAGGTCTCTGGTTCGATACCTGGCTGGAGGGCAGGGATTTTTCTTTAGCTAGGATTATTCCCCATTTTCCAGAGTCTGACTGTATGAATGGAAGTCTGAATATATGTGTGTGTGGAATGACTGCTTTTACCCAAATTAATTACTTCCAAATACGATACTGAACAGCATTGCTGATGAGCAATCGTTCCAAAGGTACGCGAGCCGCTGATATGACCTGACATATTAAAGGCAGCGTATAAATGCGGTCGGGGAAAGTATGAAATATTGGCGGATGAAGCATCCCTGGCTATCTTAACCTTGCTTCTCTCAAGTCTTTCAAATTCCGGAAACTTTTAATGGTGAAGGAAGTATAGAAATGGTCGAGCAGATATTTAATAATTACAGTAGATGTAATTTAATCGCTCCTACCTTCTATTAATAACCACAGAGAATTCCAAAAGTTCCTTAACGAAGTAGACGCAGAGTATGGCGATTAGTATAATACACAGAGCGATTAGTACAGTACACAGAGGTGCGTTGGGTCAGTATGGGAATACTTCTATTAGGTTGTCTCATAATGTTGGTTTAATTGGGTCTGTATCGACGTATGTGTGCTTTTATATTTGTCAATACTATTAAATATTATAGGAGTGCCACGGTATTAACATGCTGCAGCCAGCAGTTGGTAGCACACTATTTTAAAACGAAGACCACAAAGCTTGCGTTGAGCCCTTCTGAGGCACTACAGCAAACAAGATTAGAAAGGTGTTGTCGCGACTCGAAGAAATGTGAAGATAATGCAAAGATGAAGGTGTCATTAGTGAGCGAGTAGCGCAACGACGGTTCCAGCGTTTCAGTATTGCAGACGAAAACGGTATAGATTTACGTTCTGGAAGACCCAAGCTACGGAATATTGGGAATACACACAGACAGAAACTCCACAGGCAAGAACTTGGTATTTCAAAAGATACCACACATCGTCATAAGACACTAAAAAAACATTCTGAAGCTGTAAATTTGTGCCAATGAATTGACACCTGATCAAGCTAAGCTTGTTTTTAAAAATCGGTTCGGCTCCAAAATAATGTGTGTCTGGTGGAATTTTGAAGGTGTGAAGTAATGGGACTTTATTCCAAGTGGACGTGCAGTCGATGCACATTTTTAGCCTCAACAACTGGAATGAGTTTATCAAGTTTTGAAGTCGAGGTACCCGGCATTAGTTAATAGAGACGGAGCTCTCTTGCAGCAAGCTAAAGCAAGACCTCATATAGCTCAAAGAACGATAGACAAACTTCTGGAATTGGAAGAAATAGCACTGCTAACACATCCAGCATATACTTAGCTCTGATCTTGCGCCGTCTGATCACCTTCTGTTTATATCCATGACCATGCGGAAGAAACTTTGAAAACATTGAAGCAGTTGAAACGGCTATTAAC
Source organism: Tenodera sinensis (assembly GCA_030765045.1). Taxonomy (NCBI): domain Eukaryota; kingdom Metazoa; phylum Arthropoda; class Insecta; order Mantodea; family Mantidae; genus Tenodera; species Tenodera sinensis. The sequence continues at coordinate 92,640,994 of CM060961.1, read as the reverse complement.
GAATTTCTCACATAAAAAACTGGATACCGTTGCGTGACAGGAAGCCTCACTGAATGATAGCTCAGACTTATAGAACTTTATGGTCTTAGGTTTGAGAATTGTAATCGTTTCCTGTAACAGCACATTTGAAATAAAGTTTTGCTTAAAAACCGACATTACTTGTGAGACATCGTCTGTAAAACGAGTATCTGATCTGAAAGAAAAGATTGTCATACTCATGGAAAATAAAGGTCAGCTTATTTTGAGGATCCGAATTGGATGGCAGATTTTTGGGTAAATATCTTAATGAAATTTCAATACACCTCAACGGTTTAAATATGCAACTACAAGCATATTTTTTGTTTTAGCACTTGGCTTCAGCAAGAGATTTCGGGATTTAAAATCAATTTTTTTTTTTAATTTTTTTATTAACGTCCTCCAACATTGTGTCATATCGGACGAATGAATGAAATGAAATGGGTGAAATGATGCTCAAATGAGCCCGAGGTCTATGGAGCTTTAAGTTACCCGACATTCGTCTTCTCAGGGTAGGGAAAACCTCGGAAAAAAACCTTACCCGGATAACTTACCCTAAGCGAGATTCACACTCGCGACCTCTTGAACGTGAGGCAGACACGCTAACCATCACGCTATCGAGGCGGGCGTTAAAATCCAATGCAGAACCATTGAAGTTATTCTGTACTCCATGTAGTGTTGCGTATGAGTTTCAGCAACATGCAAATGGAATCTTTTAAACTGCAGTGTAATAGCGATTTAAAGGAGAAACTTAAAAATGTGGAACTTTTTGAGTTTTACTCTTGTATGTTAAGGAAGACACACTTTCAGGTTTCCCCCACATATTTTATACTAGATACCCTAGATACCACAGAACATGCAACTATAAGAAGGTATGTGCGTGTGTGTGAGAGAGAGAGAGAACAAATGAACATCGTGAAGTTAAAACTGAGGAAGGTACTTTCCGACGCTCAGAAAACTTTTTTAATTTCTTCCAACATTAAAGCCAATATTAAATTCAAGAATATTATCATAATTTGTATTATTAACGTTGCAAAGTGGAAGACAAAATATAAAACACACACGTGCGTACTATTAAATAATCCCTACAATTATTGTAATATAATCGTTATGTATTTGTATTACGGATCATGTTATTAATAATTCAATGTGCCCCGTTAATATTTCACCAGAAACGAAACGACTCTTTAGTTCATAAAAGTTAAAGATCACTGCAGTTAAGTTGATGGATAAATTCATAGCGTTTTGGGTATGGCAACACTGGAATTATCGCTTGTTATTTGGAGTGAGATTGCGCTTATGAGTATGCCTTGAATATTGGAGATTAGAGGAAAGTTATTGCTCTTTATGTGCTAAAGAAGGTAACAGTGCCAAGTGGAGTCCAACTAGTGACCGATACTCTTCTGTTGGAATTTAACAGGCAGAGATAGAGAAGGCGGCTCGAAGTATTTTTGCCGTGTACGGTATCAAGCATGAGGAAAACAAAGCAAGGAAGAATTAAGTATTTTCAAAGATACGAATAGTGATTTTCACCTTCACGAAGACCACCAGGCCTTGTTCAAGACCGTTTGAACACGTTAATCCAGGGTGATCATGTCATTCACCCGAGAATTCTGAAATAGGATGCCCTGTGATCAGCGTACTATCTTGTGATATTTGCTTTCAGTACTAGACTAGGCTCAAAACTGTATGAACTTAAGCATAACCCAGTAATATGTGGCAATAAATGTTTTTGGAATATTCAGTGCAATATTTGTAATTTTCAACAATTTTAGGTCTTCCCATGAAACACTAATCTGTATAGTAAGCAATCTCGGTAGGAAAAGCACCCTCCAGTGCTTTAAAATAGCGCTGAAACCGAAGGTCATGAGTACGAACAGTATCCTTTATACTATGTGTTGATTTACATTCCGGGATAGCAATCTTAACTTCTCCTGCACAGTTCTGAAATGCTCCCTTATTTTTATGCTCGTTTATTTTTATCTCCTCTTGGCATTTTTCAATACACTGTAGAGCACTTGGCGGTGATATTCATCAGTTTGAAGTGTGCTTCATGGAGTACTCATGATAAAAGAAAATTTCTGTGGGACTTGTGTAGCCTTGCCTGGCGTGATGCACATACAAGGCATATCAGAATCGCTGTCATGTGGCTTTTCTTCTCCGTGGAACGAAGAGAAGTGAGACTGTGGATGACGTTATTTCAGGTAGTAAAATTTAAGGCTGTCCTCGAAAATCTGTAGACGAAGTATACCGCAGCAGATGTCATAATTAATGTCGGAACATTCACGCACCAAAATGTATCTAAATAAGTAAGCAGACGAAAAAACGCAAATAAATAACACTGTAATAGACAGTATGAGCGCGAATTTTGTGACGTTTCAGTTAAAATGTTTAACGTATTTTTCATGAAAGACTAATATAGACTGTGTGCTTGTTTGCTTTCCTTCATTTGTATGACTTTTGCCCACTTTGGCTTTTGCTATATTTGAAAGACTTAACCATGAATAAATATATGAGAAATTTAATGACGGGCAGATGCCGTGCTCTGTAAGGTAATCGCGGGAAAATTGCTCACTGCCTGCGTTATCTGTCTAGTGGTCACCGAATAGAGGGGATCTAAAACGCTTCTATTGAACAGAGTGCCATAGTGCCTATGATTTAACCGAGTACCAATTTTTTCCGAGATACTGCAAACTCAGTGCACATTATTTGCAAATGATTACAAAGTTAATAATTATAAAGCATCAACTTGTATAATTTGGGAAGCGGGTTTTGCCTTCGGCAAGTGCTTCCATCTTTCAGGAATCTGTACATCTTTCGGAAATAAAAAGTAATTTCAGCTATTTTGTTTCGTTTTCCTATAATAATTATCACACTCATAAGCTACACAATGACTCGTTTTAATATTATAACTCACGCGCAACAGAAGAAAATCTGTCAATTCACAGTGAATTGTAAATATATCATTAACGCACATAAGAGACTAATAAGTAATAATTGTCACCAAGAGTATTTGCAAGCCGTGGCTAACGTTAGTCACGTTTGCAAGCGAGGTGACGTCACCTCTCCCGTAACCCCGTCCTACATGCACAGTCCTATCCCTTTACTGTCATTTCACCATGATCCTATCCTGTATTGTTGATTGGAGGTAAGGACATTTTGGAAGCCTGCTCGTTGGAATTATTTGTTCCTGAAGAGCAATGTAACATCATACTTTTATTTATGGTGTGCTTGTAGTTCGACTTTTGTTCCTATTAAGCTGTATGTGTCTCTTGAAATACTTTCTATATATTTTAAGCTTTTCATCTTGGATGCTGGAAAAAGACATTTTACCTGCTGTACATCTGTAGTATCCGCAGCATTGGAGAAGTATTTAAGTAGCAAGTTAACAATTCCTGTGTGTTTCTTTTGTATCGTTTTCCAGAATGTTTACTAGCTGCGTTTCGCCAATAGGCATACCACGGGGAATTTACAGTGATATGTTCAATAACGGTAATGATTACTCTTGCACTGTGCAGAAGATGTGTCTGGGGAAGGCAACGATCTTCACGGTGTTTAAGTGGTGTTAGTGAACCAATGGCAGAGGAGCTCTTCATAGGACTCCAGGTTAACATCTTGGGAGTTGTGTGCATTCTGACGGCAGATACACCACAGCCAATTCACCCCAGCATCCAACTTGCCCAGTACGCTGATGACACCGCGTACTGGTGCACAAGCCCCCGTACAAACCAGGCCAAACACAAACTGGAACTGCAACTTAAAAATTACCTTGATTGGACCAAAAAATGGCGCATATTCATCAATACAGAAAAAACACAGGCCATAATCATCAGAAAAAAGAGAAAATTCCTGCACAACAACCTCACCTTGAAATTTAATAAATCCATAATTCCATGTACAAAATCAAATATCTCGGCATAGAAATCAATACAAAAGTTACAGTAGGACCGCATTACAAAACTCTCCTTAACAAAACAAGGACAATACATTCCACGTTCACGTTCCTCGCCAGCCTCAACAAAACAGGACTTAGCTCACATATGCTGACGCGATTATACAAAGCGCTAATACGTCCCTGTCTAACATATGGAGCAGTGGCCCTGATGCCACTCATATCAAAACCAACTATGGCGAGGATTCAAGCCTTTGAGCGTAGATATCTACGAACTGCCAACAAGCTCTTCCCTAATTATAAAAACACGTTAATCCATGAGTACTCAAAGACAACGCCAATAGACAAGCACATCGAAAACCTGATGCTGAACTATATAGACAACGCCCATACCAGACCCTACAGAAGAATATTGATAAGAACAGCCCAAACCATGAGAAAACTCCCTCCTGAACAACAAGAAGAAAATCCACCACTGCTAACATTAATCCACATTTATGACAAACATCAAGAGCAACAGAAACAACAAATGGAACAATATCTTCAAGCATTAGTAAACATCTAGTAAACATCACCCCCCCCCCCCGAAACAAGAGAACAAGAACCACAAATACTATAAAAATTGCAAGGCTGAGCTGACAAACGAATCAAAAAAAAAAAAAAAAAAAAAAAAAAAAAATTAAAAAAAATAAATAAAACACGCATCAAACAAAACGTTTGCGGGTAGAAGCAGAGACGGCGACATGTTGTGCGACCCGGGCCTTGACAAACACACTTAATATTGTAAATGTGGAAATATGCATAAAATAATATATATACCAAAAAACAAAAGCAAAAATGAAACAAAACAAAGAACAAAAATATAGATACAAATAATAATTAAAAAATTAAAAATTAAAAAAATAAAAATACATATATAAAAATATGTATATAAAAAAAATTAAAAAATACAAAAAATTATATAAACATGATGATAACAAGAAGCATATTTACACATCCTAACAACTATAACAATCTGCCTTACGTACACGCTGAAAGATTCTCCATTCACGTAACAAGACAAAAAATTTTCAAAGACTAGGTTGAAGAGGGTTAAACCCTAAACTGCCTGGGTTTGGTTTTACCAACCCAAATTCCAGTTTTTATTTTATTTTTATGTGCATTCTGTTATCAGGCCGTTTGTTGAGTTTTTCGCGGGCCAATTACAGAGTGGTGAAGGACATTGTTCATTTTATTTGGATATAGTCCGAAAAAGCCACAGTTAGTCAGGAGTTGGTGGTTATGTAGTTTGAACTGAGGGACAGAGAGAGCCTGTGGTGTATGTTCGGCGTGAAGATCAATTCCTTACTCGGAATTGTTATGGGTTCCAATTTCTTGCGTAGTACTCTGTCAGCAGCAGCTTGCTCCGGGTCAATGGGATTCCCTTGTAGCCTGCAGTGGTTCTGTGGCTGAAGTAATCCGCTCCTTCATTTCCTTGGAGACCTGCATGGCCTTTACCCCTTTGGAGGCTGATCAGCGTTTACTTCTTCGGTTATTATTCTATTTCTACTTTCGACGGCTTGTCCTTTCGTTTGCATTTCTAAGAAGAGCTACTTTAGAATTCAGATGTATTGGGTATGATGTATTTTCTGTCCGTTGGTAGCTGATCCGTTAACTGCCAGACTGATCTCGATAAGTTCAGCTTGGAAGACGAAGCAATCAAGACTATGTCTTCTTGTTCCAGAGCAAATTTATTTTGAATGTTTCCTGAAATGTGCTCTGAAAAAGGAAGACCTGTGGCTGAAGTTATCGTCAGACTGCCCTCGACAATTGGCAAGACGAAGCGTGAAGGTCAAGTTTTCTTAAATTTTAAAGAAGAACGTAAATGTTTGTTAGTGTTAATTGTTATACGTGTTCGTTTTCTCGACGAAATAATGAGCAGCTTTGATGAAATGTGTTTATGAATATTCTGAAGGGGGGGGGGGGGGGGGGGAGAAAGAAAGAAAAAGACGGTCAAAATCAAAACTTTTAGGAGGCGACCCTTTGTTTTAGTAATTTAAAACTATTTTGAATATATTCACGGATGTTCTGTACATACTTGTACGGGGTATAGATAATCCATAGCCAAAGCAGCGGTTCTATACGATAAACCGACTTTACTATAGTAATCGTTTTGTCTTTGAGTAGTAGATTCAGTATAAAAATCCTTTCTGTAGGAGTGTATCAATTTTCTCTTTACACATTTGTGTTAAACCGAACGTCGCGCACAGCTAGCTGTTGAAATGTTCAAGAATCTTAATGTTCTAGAATATCACATCCAACAATGCCGAAGTCTTCTCTTCATTCATGTGAACCGAACCTGGCGTTACGCACGCATTGTGGGGGTTGCAGTTTCGAGTAGATCGCAGAAACTGAGATTTGCAGCGAGGTGGAACAGGTGAAGCAGCATTGTGTCGCGTAAAATTGTCGACAATGGAGATCTTTCACAAATTGGGGTGCTTGAAAGTTATTTTAATGCATCAAGCAACGAGGATGCAGCAACAGAGAAGCACGAAAACTTCTACGGCTAAATGTTCTAGCACAAGATCCTCGGGACATCGCACCATCATTGTCGCCATGTTCAAAGAAGACATGGGAAGTGTGGTTGTGTTATACCTTCAAAGAGGTCGGCTAAAATTTCCGAAGTACCTTTTATTGTATGATATGGATTCTACAACTGTGACGGTAAAATGTAGGAAAGAATCTTGGAGCAATAGCTTGAATAATCTGAAGTTTCACTCTGAATTGTTTTTGAACATTAAGTTATATTTGATACGAACATAAGTTCTTATCCTTAACAAAGGGCACATTTTCCTAGTGCTAGCGATTTTAATTACAAATAGCATTCATATCACTGTTTCGTCAGAATAAGCCTTTTGAATCCGATGCCGATGATACATAAAGCGTATTTTTGCAAAAGTATGTCAAATTTTCATAGCAATTGAAACCTTGGTGTATTTTCAAGAATAACGCGTTATGCAATTCCCCCCTCTCCGATGCAATATGTTTTTAATATCCAACTTGAATTTATTTTCGTTTGCAGTATCTACATGCTTTGTAGTTGTTAACTTATAGTTCCTGTACGTTCTAAATGTGAACGCGAACATAGACTGTGGAACTTATTTACTTCCTTCAGTGATAACCTTGACACCTTGCCTGTCAAGGCAATAGTGCAAAAACGCACTTGGCATGTATTTCAATGACCAAATATGTATTGCATTTCAATACTTTGTTTTTAGTGAAATTCTTGAATATGGGCTTAAGATTGCAAGGACTTTTTGGCGCCTAGTGTTGATTTCCGTTGCAGTTTAAACTTATATCTTCCTTACATTACGCCTTCCATCCTAGATGAAGCTTCGTTAATGTGCAGCAATTTGTAGGTTGCTTCATGCGCACTCCAAACGAACAAAGGGACGCTAATACATGCTTCGCATTAGCGAACATTAAAGTAATCGAACTTTTCCTAATTAGAAATATTCATAACGTGGAAATTTACAACAAAAATTGAAAGTGAAAAATAACATTGCATTTGTATAACCAGCAGGTGGTACGTGTTTTACAACATTACTTAAAGTCATGAAGAAAATATATTTCATCAAACGCACACTGAATTGATAAGGACGACGAATACAGTATTTATTCTCGAAGGCAGATTTACTAGAACAGGCCAAGGAATATAATTGAATATCATGCTATCCCGGAGCTCTGTTAATAGAGGAACGACATAATAATGTTTCGTAATTGTATGCGACGTCGTGCTACTCACTGAGCTTAAAACAAAGTATACAACAAATAAATACTCTGCATATGTTACAAACATACCGTGACGTGGAATAGGTTCGCAAGCGGTATAGTCTAATTTTCACGAATTTATTTCAATGCTACCAGTGGACTTGAACTTCAGGGCATAGCGAGAATGTAGCTGGTCCAGCTGTCTGTTGGGCGTGGAATCAAAGAGTAAATTCCCATGTTGGAGTCAGCAATCTTAGAACCCAACAGACTAATGTTGATAGACCGTTTTACAGCATCACATGTGCTTCGAAACAATCGTTTAAGGATAAGTTGAACGACAAAACACTTGAAGCTGCGAATTAAGCTTTCATCCAAAGGCGGTATTAATCTTTGGAGACAGAAGTTTGTAAGGAGAGGGTTATGGCCATTTCGTCAGATCTCTGGTTGTATTACTCCACTAGATTGGTCATCTCGAACTGAAATGTGATAATTTTTTTCGCGAATGAAGGCTGTCATTGGTTGAAATTTGAAGTTATGCACATGATTGTTTGATTTCAACCAAGTCACGTATGAGTGGAATAGTCAGTATAACATACTTTGTAGGTTCCCAATATGCTTTAGCGATTCATAGATGGTCATACCAGAGCGTTTAGGTCATACTATAACGTTTACCAACACGGGTGGCCGAAGCCATTAAGACATGACTCATGAATGTGAGATGCGTGGTTCATTTCCCGCCATGACCTCCCCTGATTGAGCTTTCTTTTTTTCTAGGGTTCCCTCAGTCTTTACAACTGGCAAATGCGGGGAGGTACCTTAAACTTAGGCCTGACAGGTTTCCTTCCCCAGACATAACATTTCATTTAATATATTATCTTTAGTAGGGCAAGGCATTTAATTACCTATAAATTAGTAAAAAATGCAAAATAAAAAATGACAAAAAATGACCAAAAAATTGACAAAAGAATTAAAAAATAAAAAATAAAGAATTGTTGGTGAAAATGCTATTTATTATTACATTACATTACCACTTTGTTACAAAGTTACATAAAATATAACATAACAAAATGTTAAAAGGAAATTATAAAAGTAAATTGAAACATCTTACAATACCCTTTATTGTAGAAATTCCATTTCAGTGCACTTTTATAACTTTTTTGAATTGCAGTTAACAATCACAAATTGGCAGAGATTCTCAAACAAAAATGACTGTCCATTGTCTGCTATAAATGGAAAAGCTCCTCTCTTCTTCAACGGAAACATTAAAACATACTGAAAGGAAGCAATCTCCTGAATTTAACTCACAGTCAGCAAGAGAAAAATGCTCACCAGACAAAGCTCTGCCAAACGAAAACAATGTTTTATACCCCTGTTCTTCTCTATACGCTTCTTTATTTTTATTGACATTAATTAATTCACCTAGACTAGAACCTTCGCAAACACACAATATTACTGATATCGTCCAACAGTTTACAAGTTTAATTACAACTCCAGCTCAAGTTGATGTTCCTAAAAGCTCTGGAATATTACACAAACGTGCACTTCCATGGTGAACTGATGGTAATGAGTGTACATCAGTCATTAAAGCTAAGAAGAAAGCGTTTAGAAAGTTTAAGAAGACTAAATCTACAGAACATGGCATTGCATATAAAAAAGCTAGAGCTAAAGCACGTTACGTTCTTAAGTCCACAATGGTCCAATCATTTAAAGATTTTACTTCCTCCATCACCAAAGAAGCACCAGCTTCAGTACTGTGGTCCAAGATAAAGTAGGTGATCGTAGAACATGTCCCTTCCCAAAAAGCCTGGAAGATGAAAATGGTTCTAATTACAGTGGTCCTATCACTATCAGTACGGTGCTTGCTAATTTATTTACCAATCATTCAAGCAACGTCAACCATGATCCAACCTTTTCTAATCTGATCTCGCGTAAAATTGTGTCTGAGGATTATATTAAACCTATACTTAAATGTAATGAAGACCAGTTCAATCAACCATTCGTCATGCAAGAACTTCTTCAGTGACTAAACAAAAGCAACAATTCTGCTCCAGGACCGGATGATATTCAAACAGCTTCCTGGTAAACCTTCCAGAAAAAGGAATTGACTATATATTTCAATTATTTAATTTCATATGGGAAACTCAAACCTTTCCTGACCAATGGAGGGAAGCCGTAGTTATTCCTATTCCCAAACCTAACAAAGACTACTCCAAAGCTGTTTCCGGCCGTTTCGTTCCACAAATGACCTTGTCAACATAGAAAATGGCATTCTGATGAAGGCCATGGAGTCTTCAATGGCCGAAAGCTCAATGTTTTTAAACCTCACACTGCTGATCACCCGTGAAGCCTTAATTAATTTAGAGGATTTCATCTCCTAAGTGGGGCGCTGACTCAAAATCTTAATCAACATATACAGAACTATGATTCAGTCCAAACTTGACTATGGGGCTGTGGTGTACAGCATGTAAACGACTTCTTCAATTATTGGATCCAATCATCAACAGTGCATGTCGTCTAAGTTTGGGGGCCTTTAGATCCAGTCCAAACAACAGTTTACTCGTGGACGCTGGTCTTCTTCCCTTGGACTTGCGACGTAAACAAATTTGCCTCAACTTCTCCTGCTCATGTTTCTACTCGCCAAGTAATCCGTCCAACAAATACATTTTTAATGCTTCAAAGTCAGAACTTTATGGTTCTCTTCATAACTATCCCAAACCACTGCGTGAGAGACTTCTGGAATACTACTCAGAATTTCGAATTGAGAAACCTTCTATACTTCTGAGACGTCTTTATTCTATCCCTCCAAGGCTGCCTTTTACTCCATCTATTAATTTGGAGGTTTCGCAAATACCAAATCTCACAACAATGCCCAAATCGGTTATCCTATTAACGATGTCATTGCTCCACCAGAAGTACCATCAACATCACAAAGTATGCACTGATGGGTCAAAACGTGACTCAAGATCAGGATGTGCCGTAGTCACTAACTCACCTCTAGAAACTCACTCTTAGTGCCTACGGGATTAGTTCTCCATCTTTTCATGTGAAGCTTGGGCAGTCCTCAAGGCAATCGAAATAAGCACTCTAAGTCACAATAATCCACTAATTGTAATAATTTCAGACTCTGTCAATTATTGCTGCAGTTGCAAATAAATTATCTATATATCCACTCATTCATCGAATTCAGGAACGTCTATTTTATCACTACAAGACTGGTGCTCAAATCTCTTTGGCATGGACTCCGTCACATATAGTTATATCTGGAAATGAAAAGGCTGATGTGGCAGCTAAATCTGGTACATTGCTGCAACAAACTGAAGCTGATGTGGATGGATCACTACAGAATGTCACAAAGATGTTTCGGAAATGTTTTGTGAACCTCTGGAATGAACAATGGAAATCGACCCCCTCAAAGATGCAGCTTGTTAGGAAATCTGTTTCAGAACCGGCTTTTCCAAATATTCATTTCCGGAGAAGACAAGTCCTGATTTCCCACTTTTACTGTCAACTGTGTAACTTTTTTTTTTTTTTTTCATATTTTGAAACAAATGCCTTCAATTTAACACTAATACTTTCCTTTACTTCAGGCATTTTGCTCTTATCGTGTTCGTACAGATGTTAGGAACAACGTAACAGCACAACAAAAGCCGGTTTACTTGGAGATAGGTATTACTTTGGGAGTGTGGGCAAGTCCCTTAAGCACATTCCTTGAAAAATAGGAGTAGGAGTTAGCACAACTTCTACTTAATTCCAAGAAATTATATTGACAAGGAAAAATACTGAATTATAATAAAAATCTCGAATTAAATACAAATAATCTCTCACCCTTCCGGAAAAGTGATAAAATGCTCAAAATGACCTAAAATTGACAAAAAATAACTTATCTGTAAAAAAAAAAAAAAGTGCCTTAAATTGCTTTTATTTAACGCTTTAGTCAATGTTATACCTTTCCATATGTGCAAGCAATGTTTCAACCTTCATAGGAAACAGAAGCAAAATCCTTAATTGCCTTGCTTTAATCATCAGCTTCCATCGCGTGTGGAAACCACCACCACCACCACCACCACCACCACCACCGCCGCCGCCGCCGCCGCCGCCGCCACTGCCGCCGCCACCACCACCACCACGGCATTTGCATTCTTCCATGCAAATAAGCAACACCGGTTAACATAACCAATTTTTGATGCGAAAAAAAATTATTTTGTTTAACGACGCTGTCAATTGCCAGGATCACATCAGCGTCGCCGGTGTGCCGGAATTTTGTCCCGCAGGAGTTCTTTTACATGCCAGTAAATCTACTGACATGGAACTGTCGTTTTTAAGCACACTTAAAAACCATCGACCTGGGCCGGGTTTGAACCCGCGACCTTGGGATCAGTGAGCCACTCAGACCGACAATTTTTGATGCGGCTAAGATAACAAAACATACTGCGCCTGGGACGGGTAGGATTTTTTTCTCCAGCCAAGATTATTCTTCATCCTTCCCTGAATCTGGAAGTATGAGTGAAAGTGTGAATGTGTGTATGAATTCAAAGTATAAAAACCCCAAAGACTGAGAAACCCACAGAAACGAGTAACACCATTTGCCAATAGTCAAGGCCGCCGATATGACCTCTGTAGTTAAAGGCGGGATATAAATGGAACAAAAAAAAAAAAAAAAAAAAAAAAAAATATGTGGCAGATTACTGTGGTTAAACTATCTAGATAACCTAAAAAGAACATTGATTGATCTTATAAATAAACATGCGTTATTGCTAATATTTTGGTTTATAACTTTCGCTAGGAGCACGCATTTATACTTCAGTTTTCTGTTTCCATCTGTTCAAGACTGCCATTTTACAGTTTGCAACTGACAAACCATAACAATAATAATTGGGTGCTTTTTAGTTCATATACCTTTCCCTGTTTGTTTTAGTATGTACTTAGTTATTTGAAATTAATGTACCACAATCGACAATTACTATTACAATAGAAAACCAAGGGGATTCTGTGTTTAGCTGTGTGACTTCATCGTAACTAATATGCCATAATTACGTCGCATAATTGTATAGCACCATCTAAGTAGTTTGTGTTCTCAGTAAGTTTTCCAAAATCGGTGCTACACGTCGAGTGCTATTTAATGAGAATGTTTGGATGTAGTAAACCTTAAATATGAGGTCAAATGCACGACTACGGACTACGTTAGACAAATACTTGATTGTGTGTAACTGAGGGCAAATAGCTGTCGGGTAGCTCAGTGCCTGTATTATGTTGTCGAGAGAACATCCGTTCTATATGGTTTTTGGCAAGGCAAAAGCACCCAGATGATTGGGAAAGGGCCTTTGTGGGAAGACCTGTTGGTGCTCTCTCGGCGAACGCACGCAAGTCATGGAGGTAAGCCATGCACTTTGCTTAGTGGGAATCCGGCAAAGTGTTTTGTTCACGTTTACTGCTGTTTACTAAAATAAACGGCAGTAGAGGTGGGCGATGATCGTTTACTGTGTACTGATGTGTTGCACTCACATGACTTTCTCTACTCCTGTACTGACTATTCTGACAAACTCTCATTCCTCATCTTCTTCATGTTAGTCGAGATAAACATTTGTAGAAATTATCTTATTGCTAATTTTCTAGTAAATGCAAACATGGGCATTGAGCGCGATAGTCAAATCGTTTAAAGTTACCCACATCAGTAATACTCGCTGTTACTGCCACTGGCAGGCAGCTTCCATCTCTCACCACAGAATGCGCAGGTGCTTTATGCGGTACTGCAGCATAGAGGCCTTGACCTCAAGACTTCCGGTGGGGTTTTTTAGTGAGTAGGCTGCCCGGGTTCGAAGCCAGGGTAGGAGTCTTACACTCGCATGCATGCATGCGGTTAGGGCGTAAGTAGACTTTTTCCCCACCAAAAAAAAAAAAAAAAAAAAAAAAAAAAAAAAAAAAAAAAAAAAAAAAAAAAACAACTAAAGTTACCCGCTATATGAAGGCTTTGAAATTTCGTTCTCTTAGCATGGCCAAGAGATAGGAAAAGTGAACAACGACCTTCCATTTGAGAAAAGTATAAGTATGGCAAAACCCACACAAATAACAAGGAATATCTCCAAAATGGTTCACTGCACAAAAAACTACGTTTTGACATAATTTGTATGTTTTAACGAGATCTACATGTTTTGCATAGTAAGATTTGGTCTATCTCTTACGGTTTATCAGTTGTGCAAAAGTCATCAAGAGTAAACAAGGACTATAGCCAGAAAATTCAAAATGTACATTTCATTTGCCATAAAATATCTTAAAACATGTGGCGTTTCAATCAAAATCGTTGTCATTTTTGACAGAGTCAAAATTTTCGAAACATTTTCCATCTATAAGGGTAGACGAATTTTCTTTAAAATCCTCGTGTCGTATCCTTGAAATATATTAAACTGAAATACATTTTTGTTTTTTAACTGACTGTTCGTTTTTGAGTTATGCTTCTCTCTGTCGCTCTCTCTCTCTCTCTCTTTCTCTCTCTCTCTCTCTCTCTCTCTGTGTGGTATCTGTGTGTCTGTCTGTCTGTCTGTCTGTCTGTCTGTCAGACAGATAGGTATGGTATTAACTGCTGAATAGATTTCAATTTCTATGATCTCAATCAGAGAGAAGGCGCGTTACTAGACATTTCTTCTGTGCATGCTCCATTGGGGTTTCTTCCTTGACAGAGTGTGCTCCGGTTCAGAGTCGGGCATTGGTTTAGGCTGCTGTGCTATGGGGTGGATTTTCTAGTCCGCCTATTGTGTTGTGCAAGCAACAAGGGGAATTCTGTACATGTTCTGTTAAAGAGACCCTTTTTAAATAGCTATTTAGATGAGAAAACGAGAATTGAGAGCTAAGTAGACTACTCTAAGTTCAAGTCTAAATCAAAAGGCTGTAAAAATAAGAAAAATAAATGAAGACACAGACACAGATAGACAGACGCTGACAGGCACAGGCAGACATGGTGCGGGAATACGAGAAATTTAATACGTTCTTGTATGAAAACAGATCTGTGGGTGTGATGCTCGCAATGCACAGTTTTCCTTTCCATGTTATTCGGAAAAAGTGATATGTGGGGTAAAAGGGTAATGACAGATCTTAGACATTAGTAAAGAAATATAGTGTAAATAAGAGACAGACAAACAACCCACTTGATAGAAAGGCTAGAATGAGACTGAAAAATTCAATGCCATAGCCGGGATTTGAACCACGGATCTTCCGATCTACGCCCAACCGCTCTAACCACTGAGCTACCATGGCTAACGTGCCGATACAGCATTAAATTCTCCAACTCTCTTGCATTTTCCCGGTAAACCCACAAAGAGATCTCAAACTCGTAATGGATGACATATCTTAACGGCGACTTGCCATTTTGTAAGTACTTAAGTCCCGGGCTTCTAGCTTAACCAATTTTAAGACCAATCAATGCGATTAATTGCAATTAATGAGCTGCCGGAGCGTACGTTGGAAACTTGTGAAGTTATTTCAGAAGAAATAAATATTGGTACATTTTTGCACGAGCCGCTACTGAATGGTAGTAATTAAAAGTTATGTCGTAATGTTGGGAAGAATTCAAATTCCGATATGACATTGCGTTTTTCAATCTCATTCTACCCTTTCCAACCTTATCCTATAATCTGCTAGTGTGATAAAAATTTATTGACGGCCATATAGTTATGGCTGACACAAAATTTAATGGCAGGAGGAGCTGATGAACACAAGATCTAATCGGAGGCTTGCCGCGCCTTGCGGTGTTGTATAGTTAAATACGCTGTGAAATCACGCTATAAAGCGGCGATACAAGTATAATTTGCGCCCACAAAATTTATTTGCACAACAAGAAAGAGAACAATAGCAGTTAACCAGCAGCCGTTAAATTGTGTATCTGCCATAGTTAAACTGTAAAGCCCAGGACTTTAAGTACTTAACAGCATTGTAAGCCCCATTAGGGTATGTGAATTTGAAATCTCATTGTGGTTTACCGGGGAAAATTCAGTTCGTTGGAGAATGTAATGTGTCAGCACGTTACCATGATAGCTCAATGGTTAGAGCAACCGTAAGATTCTGGTTCAAATCCCGGCTATGGCATTGAATTTTTCAATTTCATTCTATTCTTTCCAGTCTTGCCCTACACACGGCTAGTGTGAAAGAACAGTTCTGTAAGATCCTGTGATTTCGATAGTAAGTCCTCATTTCCCTAGATATTTCTTTCTAAAATCAATAATGACTAATGTATCCATTGCCTTTTTCACTCTATACATTTAAAGTAAGCTCTCAGACACGTTCCCATGACAACTTTTCAGTTTCACACTCTACTGTAGCTTTGTCGATGTGTTATTGAGAATTGTATGCCAGACATTTTATAAATTGTGGGGTTCAAGTCTAGCCAGGAACATCTTTCCTGACAGAGGTTTCTTCTAGCTTTCCCTCAACCATTATAACTGTGCAAACACCGAGAGGATACGCCTTCAACTTAGACCTGAAAGGTTTCCTTTCCCAATCATTTCGTTTGAAGCATCATCAGTAGGGAGCGAACCTTCATACAGGGAACAAAAGTTTGCGGAGTATGGACTATGGGAAGTTGGAGGGGCCAGTCTGTCACATGATCACAGCACACTGGATGCCAGGTATAGGTTGCGCATTTGTTCTTGACGAATGACCTTGAGCAGAAATCCAATGAGTGAGCCTACCCTTAATAAACAGGTCAGCAAATGTTTATGCTACGATAACAGACACCTCTGTTTTCCTCTGTCGCGTTTGTGTATACAGTCGACTGCAAAAGTTTTGTGCGGTACGGATGTATGTATGCATGCAACGAAAATAGCAATTCAGACGAGGGAGAGATGTCGGGAATAGAATAAATGCAAGAAAGTTAAGTGGAAACAGTTATAGAGGTATAGTGTATAATATGTGTGGCTGATATTACTGCAAGTGTCATAAATTGATTTGTAGTGTTGTACTACTTCAGCTCAGAAGCATGCGCGTCACCTCACTGCAGACTGTACCTCCTCTCTCTCGTTCCCGCAAAAGCTGAGTAGAGACTCGCATTCAACCTTTCATATAAAATTTTCATTCGTCAAGAAGTAACGCGCGACCTATACAGTCGACGCTTGAATGTTGTAGATAACGTTGTTGCCTAACTTATATTCTATGCTGTCACCATTTGCAGTAAAATATTCACTCACAAATTCTTGTACAAGTTGAGCAGTTTAGTATTATTAATTCATCCAAATAGTATAAATCTTAATCATAATGGTAAGGCAAGAGTTTACGTGAAATTTAGATTTTCGTGCTGGAGGCATTTTATTCTGTGTGGAATTGTAAGAGATACTATGCACTGCATGCAGTGAGCCCAGTTGTGTTGTGTACTCGTGCAGTGACGTCACACTCTGCCCATATGGCAGGTAACTTGTGATCGTCTCATTTCGCGATACTGGATAAGGTTTCGAAGCCTAATCATCTGTGTCCACAACTTGTGATGTATGGAATAAGAACGAGCATTAAACACTGCTAAAAATCTTACTGTGCTTTTCAGATGGGAAGGAGTATGTCCTTGAGCGTCTCCAGGCCGGTAACCAACCGGAGTCCTGCTGTGTTGTCATATTGCTTTCTCCTTAAGTTGAGCTTGACGCGCGCCAAGAAATATGAAGAGTGGGGGTAATGAGCTTGCAACGCCGTACATGTAAACGTATCTCATTGGCTGCAGATCAGAACTCTTCCCATTTGAAAAGCACAACAATTTATGTAGTTAGCACTTCATGCATCTCCATGCGAAATGTAGGGATGTGGGGTCCGCAGAAGGTGGAACCTAAATGTCTTGTGATTTCCTACCAATCCATATAAGCGAAATGTGACACTCCGATACCGACAGATAATTCGTGCAAAACAAGGGAAAGTCCATACTTTTGGTAAACCACATTATCAAGATGCTATACTGCTGAAGGAACGTCTCTTGTATGTCGAGGGTAGGTAGTGCCTGTCACTATGGTTCAGGAATGTGACTTTCTAACGAGGGGGGGGGGGGGGGGGAGAACTTAAGTTTGTGTTATATTTATGGCAATAATGGTAGTAATACCAGTGGTAGTAGCATTGGTGTATTATATACATAAAACATAGCAGCAGCAGCGGTGGCGGCGTCCGCGAAGGAGGCAGCATCAGCAATATGCATTTTACTGTCTTTAAGAGCACCATGAGTTTGTAATTCTGAGCAGTGCAGGCATTATATAACTATCCCAAAACTCTTGATGAAACTCAGGGGTGATTTCAGCATTTGTCATATATTACTTTTGTCTACACATCCATCGATTAGTGTAATGCACTTACTTTATTTTCGCTAACACGTCACTTCCAATGCTGTAGTTTTTACATGAGAATCTGTAATATTGATATTACTTGAAGTTGAACCCTGAGATTCCAACTGGAATACATTGCTTTCTGTAACTTTTTGCTTTCTTGCCACAAATGTATCCATGCTGTTGAACAATAGAACAGCGAGAAACTGAAATGAATATTGCAAGCAGCAATCGTCATTACTGGCGCAGAATTACTGGAACTCTTGCCCTGATTGCCAACACAACTAATGAGCCTGAGAATTGTTCGCTGTTTAGCTTACTTGCGTTATGATACTTTTGCTTACTCACAGTTCGCACTCGTAGCATGCACAGCCTGCATCGAAGGTGTTCCGTGTGTTCCTGTGTTTTCAGAGAGCAGTAATAGTAAATACTTACAGTAAAAAGAAAAAAAATATTCTCTGGCAGGGAAGGAATTCTCCTTTGCCGAGCTGGGAAGACTATTCATTGAGAGGGAGCAATTGCCCCCTCCCATTCCCCCGGTAATTCGAACCCTGATCAACGCCACTGACCATCAAAGGAATATATCAGGTACATGGTGCTCAAGCTCACATTAGTATTGCTAGGAACTATTTACTGGGTGTGTGTGCAATTAGGACCGTCATATGGAACGTACCTGAACAGCAACTGTAATTATATCTGTTATGACTTATGACATAACCCCACATGAAAGATTTGCGATTAACAGTACAATCCGCATGTCGCACAAGCAGGCAAAATGTGTAACTGTATTGCAATCACCTTTTAAATATAGCTATTTGTAGAAAAAAAATATTGTGTTCACTTGAAGAGAAAATTGTGTTAAAGAAAGTATTATTATAGAGCGTGCAAAGCAGAGAACTGAATAGGCAGTGTAATGAAATGAACCAAGAAAGGAGGGCATATAATGTATTTTGACACGTGGGAATGTTTCCCATGTACACTCCAGTGGAATATTTTCACGTAGTATTTTGTGGCATTACTTAATTCTGAGCATTTGGACTAGGTAGACGACAGTAATAAATGCTATTTATGCATCGTATCCGCCAAAGATTTTGTTACGTGGCGCATACAATGGCTTTAGTAACTTTTCTAAATTATATTAAATAAGATAAATCAGCGTAGTATAAGAAGCGTATAAACTGAAAAAAAGGTCTTTGATAGAGTATCCCCATGTAAAATGTGACAAATATTGGAAGGAAGAGGATATCCACAACAACTTACAAGAATGATACAATGCTACTTTCAAACAAAAATAAGTGTGAAGAACAATGGTAAAGTTTCCGAAAAAATTGTTATTAATCAGACAAGGGTGTACTTTATCACGCACACTTTCTAGTATTTATATTGAAGATCTAGTGAGGAATGGAAGCTAGGTTTAAAATTTCAAAGAACAACTTTTAAATATATTATTGTTTGCCGACGATTACAATAGCGAGTGTGCCCTACAAGGATCTATTTAAATTAATGAAATTTGTGAACAATATATTAAAATTCATTTTATAGAAACAATGGTAATGACATTCATAGGGAAAGAACCAATTAAAACAAAATTAGTTGTCAATAACCGTTGTATAGAACAAGTGAGCCATTTTAACTACTTTGGAAGTGATGTTGATTGTGATGAGGAATATGACGTGGGCAATAAGGTAGGCATATTTCAAAGAGTGTGTGGAACAGTTAACTGAACATTTAGAAGCAAAAGCTCAATTCCTGTCATCCATTAGGTATGTTTCAGCGGGATAGTTGACTTATCAGACCGATTATTGTGTTGAATAACACCGGCCTGCAAAGATTTGCGGCACGGAATATTTTACATCATAATGGTCAATTCGGATGCTCTGATTTCGAAAATAATAGTTTTTGCGTATGACGTGCAGATTTTGAACAGTTCTGATTCAATAAAAAATTGAAAGTTCGGTACGCTGGTAATATCACTGTATATTCAACTTAGAGCATGGTTCATTAAAACATACAAACATGCTAAACCATATCACGTCATACTGCACCAACGTCTATCTCTGTTTACAGGTAGTGATGGGAGTATTCGAATGCAAAATGTCGATGTATTCGATTCTTGAAAGTTCTCGAGATGTTCTCGAATCCTTATACTGTATTCGAATACTTCACTCGGTACTCGGTTTTCGTTTGTTAATTACTACTTTGCTGTTAACGAATACTTCACTCGGTTCTCGTTTGTTAATTACTACTCTGCTGTTATCGAATACTTCACTCGGTTCTCGTTTGTTAATTACTACTTTGCTGTTATCGAATACTTCACTCGGTTCTCGTTTGTTAATTTACTACTCTGCTGTTATCGAATACTTCACTCGGTTCTCGTTTGTTAATTACTACTCTGCTGTTATCGAATACTTCACTCGGTTCTCGTTTGTTAATTACTACTCTGCTGTTATCGAATACTTCACTCGGTTCTCGTTTGTTAATTACTACTCTGCTGTTATCGAATACTCACGGCATGTTCTCGGTTCTCGTTTGCGTATGTTCTGAATGCTGAATTCGAAAGTTTCACTCGGCTTGTTCCCGGTTTATGGTATAACGGAACGCACATTACGGGATCAGTTAACTAGAACGTATGGACGTCAATGTTATAAATTTGACACTAAATTCATAAATTATGATATTTATAACGCTGACATATTATTGATTTCCAAGTCAGCATATCATAAAATGGTGTATCTGCATGTAAACTACTGTTTAACAATGAAAATAATGCATTATTGTGTCATATCTTACTTCACAATATTAATAATATTATAATTATAATAATAATATATTATTATTGTTATTATTATTGTTATTATTATTGTTGTTGTTGTTATTATTATTTTTTATTATTATTCTTTCTTTCTTTTTTTACCAACATCTGGGTAGTTTGCAAAAATGTGAGAATAAATTAGTCGTCACCAAAAAATGTGAATTGAATTATTTTAGTGATTGAAAGTGCATTGCCCATAAGTCACGATACAAATTGTTAATTTACAATTTAACATTAGGACTAACCGTTGTATTTTCGTGGATCGTTTTAATGCTTTATTCGAGAACAACAATGGCGAGAACTGAATAGCATTGCTCTAGTGGCAATATCATAGTATCCGAGAACTTGCATTCGAATGCAAGAGATTTCGATTAGCGAATACTACAACTGAGTGACAGTATCCCAGAACTTGCATTCGAATGCAAGAGATTTCGATTAGCGAATACTACAACTGAGTGACAGTATCCGAGAACTTGAATTCGAATGCAAGAGATTTCGATTAGCGAATACTACAACTGAGTGACAGTATCCGAGAACTTGCATTCGAATGAAACATTCGATTCTTAAAAGTATTCGAATACAGAGTATTCGATTCTTGAAATGATTCGATTCTGCACATCACTATTTACAGGTATTGCAGAACATATCTTATAAACATTTATTACGTAATACGTAAATAAGAACCTATCTTGGTATCCGCAGTCCAGTTTTAAACTTCTCGGCTGGTCTCTTTTGAAGCCGTGCTATGTTGTGAATGTTGTGAAAAAAATGGCAAGCTTGAGTGGTATATCTAAGAGGGGCTATGTGAACAATCCTAACAATTTCTGTTATGTCTGTGGTTGTTATGTGATAAAGCAACAGAAAATAAGTATTACCGCATTTATCAAGAGTTTATAGCTGGCCTATTTTAAAATGAAATTAGGAGATCAAGACAAGAATTTTGCTGCTCATATTGTGTATAAAAGTTGTGTAGAAAATCTAAGACAATGATACAATGGAGTTCGTTCATATATGCCCTTTGGTGTTGCTATGGTATGGCGGGAACAACAAAATCATATTAATGTTATTTTTGTCTGTGTAATACATCGATAGGATTATCCCAGGATTAATAAACTTTGCCCACACACGGCTTGTGTGTTTAAAAGCACCAACAGTAAGTTTGTTGGCATAAACAAAATAATAATTACCATCTGAAGGTTATTTAATCCTGGGACATAAAGTACTTACAATAGTAAGTCACCATTGGGGTAATTTGTCTCTGATGTGAGACTGCCTTTGTGGTTTACCAGGAGAAATACGAACTGGTTTGAGAATTTAATGCCATTCTGGCAGTTTGTCACAATATCTCAGTGGTAGAGCAGCCGCCCGGTAAGCGGAAGGTCTGTGGTTCAAATCCCAGTTGTGCCATTGAATTTTTAAGTTCCAGTTCTACCTTTCATATCATAAGGTATGTTTAAAATTTTCTAGTTCAGTGTACACTGTTGCATCTATGGAATTGAGATTGTTTCTTTGTTTGAATGATTTCACGCACTTAAAATTATATTTAAAAACTATAAAACTCTTAATATTACACATCTCCTTTCTGCATGGCAAGAAAACGATAAGTACGTGGTACGAAAAAATGGAAAGCAGATTTGAATTCAGCATACCAAAATTAGCTATTGAGAGCTAATTAACCCCGTGCCGCAGAAAAAAAGTTGAAATTCGCGGGCCGGTGTAATTAAACTGCACCAAAATCTACATACGAAAAAAAAAAAAAAAAAAAAAAAAAACTTATTTCACGATAGACAATATATTACCCTTCTCTGTGGTGTGGGGATATCGTGTCTGTCTGAACTCAAGAGGTCTCGAATTCGAATCTTGGTTAGGAGTTACCTGGATACGGTTTTGCCAGAGATTGTTCCTTATCCTGAAAGACGAATATCGGATAACTGAGCCCTAGGGACCCCGGTCTCATTTGAGTATCATTCACTCATTTCATTCAGCGTCCGATATGGTGTAATTGGTTAAAGGGCGTTAAGGTAGAGCAGATAACGTCCTTATCGAACAATGAAATGGATGAAATGATGCTGAAATTGGCCCGGGGTACATTGAGTTTAGAGTTACCTGACATCTTTCAGGATAACGGAAAAACTCGGGGAAAAACCTTATCCAGGTAATTTAATCTAAGCGAGATTTGAACTCGGGACCTCTTGAATGTGAGGCAGACACACTGCCCCGCATCACAGATCTGGGTTGGC
Organism: Tenodera sinensis; assembly: GCA_030765045.1. Taxonomy (NCBI): domain Eukaryota; kingdom Metazoa; phylum Arthropoda; class Insecta; order Mantodea; family Mantidae; genus Tenodera; species Tenodera sinensis. The sequence continues at coordinate 92,618,005 of CM060961.1, read as the reverse complement.
GGTTATTATATAATAAAAAATAAAAGAAACCGCCCATGAATTTCCCTCCCAATCGGCCGTCTATGAGCGTTCCGTTACCTTGTTTGTTTTTCCCTCACATGTTTACAACAGGATCGTTATAGTTTGAGACAGATTGTACATAGAAGCTGTTACCAAAATCATATAAAATGTTTCCTGTTTTGTTAAAATAATCGGAGGAAACTTCTATTACGCCAGGATATGCGTCTCCCTCCCCACCATTAGCCGAGCTTTCAGTAGTTCGATTCATCCTTTACCCTTTTGAGCTGAACGGAATTGAACATCTGTCATGTTCGCAATAAAAGGAAGAGAAATTCGTCTTACATTTAACAAAATTAGGCTGGAATTGGTTGATATGATTATGAAAACGCTCTTAACCCCTCAATTTCAACATTTTGGAAGCGTCTTATAACATATGGCCTTTGGGAAGAACAGGGCATTTCAATGATGAAAGAATTATCAACACTTAAGAATACTGCTTACATGCTCGCATACATTTTTTCTTAATTGGAAAATCCTTTAACCGGTTAGGTCATATCGGACGATGAGAATGAAACGAGTGAAGTGATGCTCATATGAGCCCGAGTTTCATAGTTACCCGACATTCATCTTTCAGGATGAGGGAAAACCGCGGAAACAAGCTTATTCAGGCAACTCACCCTAACCCAGGCCTGGGCAATTGGTACTTTCTGGGCGCAGCCCGTTCAGCACATTGTACTGTTAACTGTTATGTTTAGCAGATTAAACAAATGAGGATCGTTCACACTATTCCGCGAGTTCCCCAGCATTGCCATAACGAAATTCGAAATTGGGATCTTCTGAATGTGAGGCAGACACGCTACCTCCACACCACAGAGGTGGGCTTCAGAAATTCTCTCTCTCTTTCTCTCTGAACTGTGTGTATATAAAAACTATATATTTGAATACGATCACTTATGTGTACCTATGTGTGTTCGCGCATATTGGCTAATTAGGAAATCCTCAACCGATGTTCACAGTTCTTTCAGCATTGAAAAGCATCGTTTTTCCCAGCGGACATAGGCTAGTTGTATAACAACTTTAAATTTCAGCTGTTCAACGACTCAAATAAGAAAAGGATTTACAAGATAGGGATATGAGAATAGGAACTTGGAGCCATAATAAAATATATATACGAAGACAATTTTGATTTTTCAGATTGGTACTCTGCAGAGAATTATTTAAAACAAAATCAGGTTATATTATTCCAAGGCATATATAATAGCCACGATGTAACGGCTAAGCCTTGGAGAAATAGAAAACAGAATGAAACAGATGACAAGTCATATCAGATATAGTACATGTGCTATTTGTTTCTTTAATTGACATTTTATCAAATACTGCGGATGTACATGTATAATCAAATAGCATCAGAATCTTTCGAGTAACGTTTAGTCTAATTCTACAGAATCATACTGTTAGATTTCTGAAATGTCAAAATCTTTGAATGATCCTTAGCCTCTAAGTCAGTCTTGCATTTCTTATGAGCGTTGTGAACAAGTTCATTGCCAATTTATACCACACACGACAGAGAATTGTGTGCAGTGTAACTGCTCACATATATTCATATCTAACAACTGAAAGGATTATATAGCTCCAAGATTACCTACTATAGGTCAAAATAAAAAAATTTAAATTGAACGTTTGAAGGCTGATTCTTCATAGATTCGAATTTCGCTCTTCTTCGTTGAATATTGATATCAGAATGGTTTCTCTTAATGTGAAAATTGTGGAGTCTATCTGTTGCCAAATAACTAGAGGATCAAAGAAATTGACATTGCGTCTACTGCGCTTGTTTTAAATTTTCTTCGCCGTTTGGGTAATTATCTCATTGCTAAAAGAAACCTACCAACTATACATTTCCAAACTTTGAAGGATTTTTGGGGGAATAAATAAGCGAGAAACGCACACGGCAAAGTTTTGCTTCCAGTTTAGTAAATACTAGGGGATTTTTCTGTCCTTTATTGCGAATATCTTGGGGTTTGCAAAAGCACAGTTCTAAACTACAAAGGGGATAATTCAAGATAGTCTTTGTAAAATAACTTCACAGGGGAAAAGTAATATAAAATTCATCCTCGTTCGAGATTTAACGCTACGCCGGATAGACCAGCTAGTATTATAATATATTAAAACAATTATTTGTGAGGAATCTCACGAGGTTAGTAACTTTAACACTGTAGTTCAATGCCAGGAGCATAGCAAGTGCATTCCACGTTAGAAGTGAGATCTTGTAAAAGAAGTTGCTCACAGAGCATGAGATGTAGATCAACTCTCAAGACAACATTGTCTCATGGGAAAGAGACCATGAAAATGAGGCTCAGAGTATGTGAGTGTAAATGGGAGCACTGAGAATAGGCATTGAAAGCTGTCTGGTGATTGTACGAACAAGCAATTTACACCTATAGAAGTGTATAATTTTCATGTCATTTCGTACAATCGTAAGAGGAAACGATACTTTTAAGACGTGGAGTGAAAAGAAAATGTTCCCTTCACACCTCACAAAAATAAATAAATCTGATGTGCCATGCTTACACCAATTTCTCATTACAGTTTCACATAAACACTCATTCACATATAAAAGGTGATTCTTCTTTTCTCGTTGCATTACTCATGATCAATTTTAGTTAGAAATAAACTCAGATTAAGCAATATGGATTTGGTTGCATGCACGATGTGAAAAACAAAACGCTAGGATATACAAGTAGGTTTTTTTTTTATATATCTTTTGTTACTAATGGACCCATGCAGCGAAAAAGAAAAAAAAAGCATCGTTTAAGATGCTTTATAGATACCGCACGGCAGGGGAATCTGGGAAAACTTAAGGAACCAACAATAAATAGTTCGGAAACTGCTAATGCTACAAAGAAGTTATTTGTCATAAAATGCATATTTAAACGAGCTCTGTATTTTCTCTGTATAACAGTTTTATTTGTCTTTTGCGGCGCACTGTTATATGAAATCCGTTCTATATGAAGAGTGCGATACAAACTATTCACAGAAATTCAAAATATAAATTTTATTATTCATGCGTATCTGATTGTATTTTAATCAAAGTCGTTACAGCAATCTTTAATAAACAGCAAACACGTTCCATGTAAATGGTAGTTTTAAGTATGCATATTTTCTTGGAAAAAAAGTTTTTGTCGCATCCTTGGAAGATGCCGAAATTAAATGCCACGTTTGGTATATATCCTACTTCATACTTTCGAGTTTTGCTGTTCGCGCTCCCGTGGTACTTCGGAAATATTTTTTTTAAAAAAATTTAAGCGACTTCGCTCATATTTTCGGTGAAACCAGGATACCGAAGTTTAGAGTGGAATTCAGTATTTCCACTGTCTAGCGTAATCAGGTGGTAGACAAATGAGAGAGAGCGGGGGTGGGGGGGGGGAGGGGGCAAGATTGTCAGTGCAAGCATAATATTGAACGTGCGTTGAGTTGGGGCAGAAATAATTCTGTAACATTGGTAAAATCCAATACTATGGATATTTTGCTAATTCAGAAAATTTCTTTGAGGCTCTTCATAGACCATCCTAACTTGAAATTATCTAAAATGTTTTACAAACTCTGATTTTTAAAATCAGTTTCGGGAAATAGGCTCTCCATGTTGACTACCTATCCTGAAATTTGTATCCGGTTTAACCAATCTGAAACATGATCAATTTTCTTCAAATCTAAAGGTATAAGGTTTTAACTGCCTACGTTGACAACATTGGGAGGATATACAGAGGCTGCCAAAAAATGTATACACACATCAAGCAAAGAAAAAAAATTGTTAACATAATAAAGCTGAATTTACACAAACAGAATATGATGAGCACTAATCATCTTAGACTTTTACAGTTACAAGAGTAGCCACGGTTGCTCAAAATGCCCACCATTGGCGTCGACATAGATACTTCTGAGTACATTGAACTATGATCGGGTAACGTTTGCAAAAGTGTTCTCAGTTATTTTAGCATATGCCGTTTCAATTTCTTCCTGAAGTGCTGCTAGTGTGGCTGGTTTTCTATGGTATACAACATCCTTAAGAGTTCCCGATAAGTTGTAGTCCAGTGGCGTTAGATCCGGAGAACGCGGTGGAAACTCAATTGGATCTCTTCGTCCTATCCAGTGGCCTGGAACAGGCATCGGCAAACATGTACTCAATGAGGCCTCGCAACTATGACGTGTCAGGGGCAGCGCTTACTCTGTCTCCCCCTCCCTCGCAGCCTTAACTGGCACTGCATACACACCGATCACAGGCGGACTGTCCCGTCGTATTTACCTGCACTTCTAAATATGTCTATGAAAGTGTAATTTAATACTAAGACTTAAAGATAAATTTCTTTATTTATAACTTTGAAGGATATTAGTTTATTTAACTTAAAGTCTTAGTATATTCATAGAATTAGAGTGCATCTAATTATTCGTCTATTAAATTTGATATCTAGAATAACACTTTGAAGATTTCTTCTCTCATCATGTAAGGGACGTAAGGTGTTTGTTGTGCTCTAAAGTTCAAAAAGGCACTCATCAATGGAACATCAAGCGACATTATGATACATGTCATAAGATCACCATACAATTATAGACAAGCATGTATTCATAAATTTACACCACGATTTAAAGTAGCATAACACTGACGTAGTGTCCTTTATTCATTTCATTTTTTTCAGGTGTAGATTGGACTAACCAACTGCAACAGCTCAAAGAGCAATATTCAGATAATACATCTAATATTAATTCAAATATTATAACTGATAGACAAAATCACGCCAGCTATGCTGTTGCTTTGGAGATTGCTCAGTCAATGAGGTGTTTTAGTGATGGAGATTTCATAAAAAATTTTAGAGTAAAGTTGCCAGTATAATTTTCCCTGAACAATATAATATTTTTAGTAATATTGCATTATCACCACGAACCATGCAGAGAAGGATACATAAAATAGCAGAAACAACCTAAAAAAGACTACAAACCGAGGTCCATGAATTTATAGCCGTCTCTCTCGCGTTGAATGAAAGCACTGACAACGTTGACACAGCACAATTGGTAATTTTCACTCGTGGAGTTACTAATAACCTCTCGATACAAGAATATATATTGAAGTCATTCCGCTTAGGGAACATACAACAGGGACATAATTATTTCAAGCATTTAAGAAATGTGTAGAAGAAAAGAAACTGAATCTAAAAAAATCTTGTATCGCGATTAACAGATGTTAATTTGCGTGCTATACTGAGAGTGGCTACTTGTGATATATCACTAGATTTTCATGGTACATTCCAAATAGAAGTGAATTGAAATATATTGCTCAAATATCTAGGCCTACCTAAAGTATCGTAGACCAAAATAGCTGGATTCAAGTATATGTACTATTCCTTATTGTACTCTGTAGCGAGTAAGTCCACCACTGACTCTGAACGAAGGTCAATGCCATATCTTGTTCTACATTACGTCATGTGCATTGCGGGTTGCATGATGAGACGTCATACTGATACCTCGTTGAGTACATGTTTGCCGATGCCTGCCCTGGAAGATTATCAAGGTACGCGCGTACATCGTGATGGTAATGTATTGGTGCACCATCCTGTTGGAAGTAAAATTCCTCATTTCCATAAAGTGACTTGTAAAATTTGGTCTGGATGTATTGTAGCAAAGAGATTATCAAAAGTTATCGGAAAACCAGCCCTGAGAAGGGACCATAGTCACCGCGGCCGCGAAGCTATCTACCGCGGAAGGATTAGCGCACACCGACAAAGCTACCTGCCGCTAATGTCAGCCACCTTGGCTGAACAATAGCCATTGTGTGCCGTCTTTCTGCTCCAGAAGATTCGCTTGTGCATTTCTATCAGTTTTCATCTTCCAGAAGGTTCACTTGTGTTCGGACCCTACGTAAGGATCCGACCATCGCCTGAAAGGAGTGAGATGGGTCAGTCATGTCGAGCCGAAACGAGTCGGAGTTACCAGTGGAATTGAGCTGAGAGTGGGCAGTTTCTCAGTGGAGAGTTGACATTGCCGAGTGCAGTTCAGTTGTGATTCGATGTTTTGTTCTGAGTGCATGTTACAGTATCTGAGGTATAACATTTGTGCTACGCTAAGCGTCTAAGCGACAAATAAGGTTTGTCTAGCAGTAACTGGTTATCTGTGTATTTGTATTTTATTTATTTAATTACCTATTTATTATTTATTAAGAACGCTATCAATTGCCAGGATGCTATGTGTCGGAATTTCGTCTCTCGGGGAGGTGTTTTTTTTTTTTTTTTTTTTTTTTTATTATTATTATTTTTATTTTAACATTCCAGTAAATCTACTAACATGGGTCTGTCGCTTTTGAAAACACTTAAGTCATCCTTTTGGTCCGCGATTAGTGGCGACTCGTGAACTGTTGCAGTGGGTGTGCAGTATATTACGTCCTGTACACAATCACTCTCTTTTTCTCTAACACATACACACACACGCGCGCGCGATTCTAATTCACAATTCATATGGACAATTGAGCTCTCATGTTTTGCTATTTTTTGTTTTAAATTACCGGTATCACAACAATCATTTGTCCAGTTGCCGTTTGTCTCACTTGCAAACAATAAGCACGGAAACCAGCTTCTCTTCTAACAATAACCCGAAAGATTTATCTCCTTCTGTTTTGCCATTTCCACACTTTCATAGATTCAAATTTCTTGCTATGAGCAGACACAACTGCATGCCAGACACACAAACATAACAAACAATAGTAAACACGGTAAGAAAATAACCATTCTGAACTGAAGTATTGGCCTTAATGAATTATGATATGAAGAATAATTATATGCATTTATAATGTTTTAATAAAAATACATGTAATTGTGTTTTCAAGATTACTATGGCTCATTTTAATTTAGAAAAATGGCTACATTATATTTAGAAATGTCAGGTTGGCTAACCCTGTAGCAGGTTGATTGCAACTTTTGCTAAATGCCAGGGAGGGAAATACTGGTAGCAAGGAAAACGGAGGAAATGAAATTAGACTGGTATGAGAATGTAATGCGTTTGTACAGTAACAATCGCATCTCTTGAACTTGTCGTTCATGTTGCCTAAATGCAAATTTCACCCCACCCCACACCACACCACCTCTCGCCTAAAAGCTTCCTTCACCAGTCGCAAAATCTTGTTTATGCATCTCTACAGCTTGTTGACTGAATACGCTGGCATTTAGGAAAGAGGGCGCAGTAAAATTAAACAAGCAAGTTCATATAGAATAGAAGAATGTTCTACATTCGACCTTCTCATATGTCTAGAGGTAAATACACATTCACATACAGGAAAGAATTAGTGGGTGTGCAGTTGCGAAAATGCGACCACCCAAGAATTGCCATTGTCCTGGTTTGAATTTGCAACCTTGGGATCAGTATACCACCGCTTAACCAACTGAGCCACCCAGACTCTTTTATTAAAAGATTTTTTTCCTAAAAGGAATTGTTGAACTGTTGTAGAATGTCTTCATTAAAAACATCTCCCTCATGAACTCGGGGAGAAAATAAAGTATCAAGTGAAAGAACAAGTTAGCAGACATAATATGCTTTATTGGACATCTGAGAACCGCAAATAAATGAGAACAGTGCCTTTTCGGCATCGTTGGTTGCTAAATGTTGGTGTGGAATTCTTGATAAACTTGTAATTCGCCCTTACTTCTTTGAAGGCTTAAACATGGCTTTTTGTTTTATGTATCCCCATAAAAAGTAGTCAGTGTGTCAAATTTGGTGAACAAGAGGCAGGATGATCAGTCCAGTGCATCCAATTCACCTATCACCAAATTTCTCATTTAGAAGCTAATGTGTTCATATTGCAGAATGTGGTGGGGCACCATCTTGCTGGTACATTACTCTTCTCACATTGAAGGACACATTTTCCAATAAGGGATGTAATTCATGGTTTAGAAATAGGCAGTATGTTTCACCCGTAATTGTGCCTTCAAGGAAGTAAGGGCTCATGACAAGGTTATGAAGAAGTTCACACGCGTGCCCGTGGGTGTGTGCGTGTGTTGTGTGTCTGAGTGTGTGCGTGTGTTGTGTATGTGGGCATGTGTCATGTATGTGCATGTGTGTGCTGTGTGTCAGTAAGAGAGTGAAGGTGGAGAGGATGTAGTATACTACACACCCACTGCGACAGTTCCCAAACATTTAGTGACCAACGATGCAAAAAAGGCACATGTTTTTAGTGAAAACAACCTATAATAGCTCAATTCATTTTAGGAAAAAAATGTAAAAGTTGCTTAGTTTGCTCTGGGGAATCAGAATATATAGAAAAAGTTACCATGACTTCATGTAAAATTGAAGCTGGGACCCATGGGCCCCATACAGGGCCCCATGAAAATATTGTCCATATCACAATTTGGAAGGCCCCTTGCTCCTATAAGATTTGGAATTCTTGGCGTTTGTGTTTTTCTGGTTTGTTTAAGTGATATTCACCTGTAACATTTTATATGGGCCACTTTGTATATTAGTCATTTAATATTAACAATCTATTTGACACAGCATTACACTCATTAGGGATGTAAGCAAGATGTGAGGGCTGAAACAGTGAAAAAGGCTTGTGTCTTTTTGACCTGCAGAATGCTGCAACTCACCTGCAGCTGTATATATTACTTCAAATTTTAATATTTCTGCTTTATTCCTTATCTTCCCCTCCATCTCCTTTTTCATCCGAGTGTAACAGATATACACATAGCTCTCTAAAACAAAATATTAGTTCTTAATTGTTTTTCATGGTGTGGGTGCTTCAGCTTTTATTTATGAGTCATCCCTCTTTTATATCTCAGCTTTTTGTCCTGTTGCATTTGGCTTATCATATAATCAGATTTTTCTGCATTGAAGATTTAATTGTTTGACTTTAAATATTGTATAACTTTTTATGTTAACTGTGGTTAGTTTTTTAAAATTAAATTGATTTTTGTCACTTTTTATTATAGGTGCAATATTTGCATAAGCTATTCTTAACGTCACTATTTAATATTGGAGACCAGATGACTTATTACAAAAATCTGATGTGTTGCACTCACATGAGTTTCTCTACTCTTGTACCAACCATTCTTACAAACTGTTATTCCTACATCTTCTTTGTATTAGTTGAGATAAACATTTGCAGAAATTATCTTATTACTTATTTCCTTGTAAGAACAAGGGAAATATGGGAAAACAGTCAACTTTTAGCGACTCAAATCTTTTAAAGCCTAAATTCTGTCCTTTTGCATGGTTAACATTAAAAAAGTGAATAGCAGTGCTCCATTTGACGGAAGTATGTTTTCCAAAACTTACACAAATAACAAGGAATATCTCCAAAATGCTTCACTGTACAAACAAATTTATTTAGACATAAATTGTGTGCTTTAGCAAGATCCACATTTTTTGTATAGTAAGATTTGGTCTGTCTTATGGTTTACCAGTTACACATGAGTCATCCAAAGTAAATGGGACTTCATGGGCTATAGCCAGAAAATTCAAGATAAACATTTCATTTGTCATAAAAATATCTCAAATATAGGCAGTTTAATTAAAATTGTTAGAGCCATTTTCAAGAAAATCAAAATTTTTGAAAAATTTTCCGTGTAAAGGGTAGTTTAGGGTGGAGCAATTTTCTTCAAAATCTTTGTGTTGCATCCTTGAAAGACATTAAACTTAAATACCAACTTTGTTTTTAACTGACTTTTTGCTTTTAAGTTATGCGGTCCATAGACGGACAGACACACACACACGCACACACAGACCTTTTTCTAAAAGTACTTGTTTTGGATTCAGGGGGCCTCAAAACATATATTTCCGGTGAAATCCTGGTATCAAATTTTTGGGTGGAATAGAATACTTCCTCTACTTTACTAAACGTAGTACAGAAATTAAAAATGAGAAATTAAAAATGAGAAATTATTACAGAAGTTCATAGTGTGAGCATTTAAATAAGGGAAAAATTAGCAAGTAGACAAGCATGGGGTAGTAATACATCACAGTAGTTCCCTAGAAATGTGTAACAGCATCATGTTTGCGGCATATTCTCACTTGTCTGCATGAAAATTCTCTCAGTGTACCGGTCTTAATTTTTTCAATTGATCACTTGAACTTTGCCTCTAGTTTCTGTCACCTCTTTACTCTGGAATTTGTCAACTCTCCCATCTGTAAGCTATCTTGCCCAAGAGTTCTTTGCTCATATTTACATAGATGATTGTCTTGTCTCAAAATAGATGTTTATTATTGGCAGGTGGATGAAAACTTGTTTTCTACATATTCTCTCAACTTCTCTACTTAAGTTGATTCACTATAATTGCTTTCACCTATTGTTGCTAATTAAAGGTTTTACTTTCCAAGAGCCTTTTGTAAAATGTAGCACTTCATTAAGAATATTGACAAGTATAGCAATAGTTCTGACAGACAGGATAATGCCTCAGAAGAAATTGCTGAAGAACAGGTGTCAGAAAATTGAAAGGAAATAAAGATGTAAATAAACTGCATTTCTTAATATATCTGAAGGCTTGCTGATACGACATGCTTTCTTTGTGAGTACTCTTTAAGAAGATTAATGATGATAACGATGATAACCATAAACATAATAATAATAATAATAGTAGTGGTGGTGGTGGTGGTGGGTGGTGGGTGGTGGGTGGGTGGTGGTGGGTGGGTGGTGGTGGGTGGGTGGTGGTAATAATAATAATGATAATTAGTAATAATGAAATAAAAATAAAGCTGATAGCAGCTTAGTTAAATAACACTAGCCTGTGATGAAGTTACTGTCTCCAAAGTTTGAATGTTTATAAAGTATTTTAGCATGCTAAACTCAAATTCAAAGCCAGAAAATCTGTATAACCTCTTCTTCTTCTTGTTCTTGTTCTTCTTGTTCTTTTTCTTCCACAAGGCATAGGCCTGACGACCTGTTGTGTCCTCAATTAAACATATCACTCCATTTTTACTTTCTCTACTGGTAAGTAGAGGAAGTATTGTATTCCAGCCAAAAATTCTACGCTGAGATTTCACCAGAAATATGTTTTCAGGCCCCCTGAATCCAAAAAAGGCATTTTTAGAAAAAGGTCCGTCTGTGTGTGAGCGCGCGCGTGCGTGTGTGTGTGTGTGTGTGTGTCCGTGCGTGCGTGGGTGGGTGGGTGGGTGCGTGCGTGGGTGGGTGGGTGGGTGCGTGCGTGTGTGTGTCATAACTCAAAAACGAAAAGTTGGTTAAAAACCAAAGTTGGTATTTAAGCTTAATGTCTTTCGAGGATGCGACACAAAGGTTTTGAAGGAAGTAGCGCCACCCTGAACTACCCTTTACATGGAACATTTTTCGAAAATTTTGATTTTCTTGAAAATAGTTCTGAAATGTATATTTTGAATTTTCTGACCATATCCTATGTAGTCCTGTTTACGCTGAACAACTTTTAAATAGCTCGTAAACCATAAGAGATAGACAAAATGTTACTATACACAAAATGTAGATCTTGCTAAAGCACACAATTTATGTCCAAATACATCTTTTTGTAGAGTGAACCATTTTGGAGATATTCCTCATTATTTCAGTTTCGGAAAACTTAAAACTTTTGTAAAATGGGACATAGTTCTTCATTTTTTTTATATGTTAAGCATGCAAAGAGAACGGGATCTGAAAGCTTTAAAAGATTTGACTATCGCTCAAAACCTATTGCATTCTAATATTCCCCTTGCACCTACAAGGAAATAAGCAATCAGGTAATTTCTATAAATGTTTATCTCAACTAACACAAAGATAGAGGAATAAGAGTTTGTAAGAATGGTTAGTACAAGAGTAGAGAAAGTCATGTGAGTGCATCACATCAGATTTTTTCCTCTGATGTTCCTGCTTGGTGATATCCTCTAGGTCTATTATTTAATAAAATATTTGATATTTGTGTCTGTTTCATCCTTAATATGTATTGATACCAATTATTTTTTTCATTAATTCGTGTGTGTGTGTCTGTGTGTGTGTGTGTGTGTGTGTGTGGGTGTGTGTGGGTGCGTGCGTGCGTGTGTGCGTGTGTGGGCATGCAGGTGCTTTTTTTCTCTCCCAACTGTAGTGTATATAATTACTTCAACTGCGAAACTTTAAGATATCTAAATTTGAATTTGTTCAAGATGAAAACCAAATTTATTGAAAATATTTTAATTTATTTATAGTAGAAAAGCACAAGCACACGAGATACTTCTAGTTTGATAAGGGTGTAAGTGCATAAGAAGTTAGAATGAAAGTATGTGTAGCCTAGCCGCTGTGTTTATTTGTGAGAGATGGGAATGTCAACCACTCTAGCCATATCTTCTATTAGTAAGCACCTGCTCATTCCATCTAGTTCCTCTTATATTTCATTAATCTGTGCTCCATCTGGGAATGAAATGAGTTTGAAGCCAAATTTTGGAGTAGAATGTTCAGTTAGGAAGTATTTACTATGTTGCATTGAGAATGTATAAAAAAAAGCCAGATCACAATATATCACTTATATTCAGGAAATGCACATTGCCTAAGCAGAAGTATAATATTGTGGATTTTGTCCAAAATTCATATCATTGCCATTTTGGAATCAAACTTGGAGACCAAAGTAAAACTTTGGTACCATACAAAGTATACAAAAGTATGTCTTGAACTTGGTCATTTGGTCAGTAGCAGAACGTCGCACAAGTTTAGGAATACCTTTGACTTGGAGGTATCAGTCGAACTAAAGCAATTGCTGCTATTCTGTTTGTGGGATATGGCTAATCGTGCTGATGTACCAATCCTGGTACAACTAGAACAGTGTTCATCTGAGTCTGGTGTAGAAGTGTGAGAGATATAGTGATGAGTGATAGCCATTAGCTACCATCATTGTCATTGCAGGTGTTGAAACAGGTAAATTAAGTGACTTAAGGGATCTTGCACTCCCTAAACAATTAGCTGAACTTTTAGGACCTAGACTCCCAAGAAAAAATTCTGTTGTCCTCAGATATATCAATCTGCTGGTAGGTACTGATAATGCAAAATAGATTTAAAATTATTTTTCTCTGAAGATGACTTTATATCGCGATAATGCAAAATAACTTATGCTGAAACTTGAATTTTCGAACTATGATCTAGCTATCTCATTCATTTTTCTGATTGAAATTAAGACTGCTCTCCTTCACAAAGTACGTATTTTGTTGCCCATTGTGCATTCCTCAGCTTTATGTGGAAATGCATTTATTATTTATTTTCTTTCTTTCTTCCTTCCCTTTTCCCCTTTCCCCTTCTTTCCCCTTTCCCCTTCTTTCCCCTTTCTCCTCCTTTCTCCTTTCCCCTTTCTCCTTTCTCCTTTCTCCTCTCTCCTTTCCTTTCCTTTCCTTATTTGTTGAATCTCCTTGTTGTATGACCGTATTTCACCTTCTGATATGCTAAAGTTTGTGCTGCAATAGTTATATACATTATTTACAGTATGCTTAATTTCTAGCATTACATATCAATAATATCATTCTAAATTGAAATAAAAGTAAACTATTTAATGAACAATTGAAAACTATCTTATAGCCTCTTAAAAATGTAATTGAGAAAGTCACACAACTTCTTATAGCAGCATTTCTTATCTAAAGTACTTGACAAAGGCTGTTGGAATCTATTTTGGCATTCTAGTTTAGTAATAAATTCAAATCTGTGGTATTCAAAAACCTGACTTTCAAATAGAAGATGTGGTACAGTCTGACTGATGTCCTCGCAAATACAGGTAGATTTGAATTGTTCCTAGTAATTTCTTAAATTTACCGTGACCAGTGATAAAGTGAATTAATATGAAACTTGGTTCTATGTATTTGCACTTTAATCCGTGAAACACTGTAGGAAAAGATGTTTTCGTCAAAGAGCAATTACTGCTGTTTAACCACTCATTATTCCAGTTTTATATTAGTTCTTTCCTTAATCTTCTTTGATACATGATGTGGACAGAAGGAGTAAAAGCATTCCTTCTTGAATGGGCAGTTGATTTGGCAAGAAAAACTGCACGTTCACTTCCGGAGCCTCAGGATGTCCTTTAACCCTTTGGAATTGCTGTTATTGTGACTGTACTATAATGAAAACAACATGTAAGTTGTGTTAATTTCCAAGTTCTTACTATGCTGTTGGGTCAACAATGTGGTTTTTCCAAATTTCCATGCCTTGTTGTCTTTGGTATACCTGGGCATAAGTTGATCACTGGACTAAGACACACTGGAGATGTTGAGAAAATTTGGAAGTTGATTCTAAAAATAATGTGCCAAAGCCTTGTGTATTCTTTGAAAGCCATGCTGCCCCTCTTCACATTAAAAAGTTCCTAAAAGATTTAAATAAGGAAGGATATTGTTTCAAGAACATATGTGAGAAACTTCCACTACTATCTGTAGCAAAATATATTTAATGACCCTAATATAAGGAAACTGATGTCTGATGCACCATTTAAAAATTCTGTGAATGAAAAGCTGTAAGGAGCATGCATATGTTTCTGTGAAGTTGCTTTAAACTTTCTAACAAAACATTTTGGTTAATGCTTGAAGCACACAAGGAAATGGTCATGGCACAAACCACAATATTAAAAATTCATTTTCTATTTACTCACCAAGATTATTCCCCAAAACACCTGGCATTTTTGACCAAGGAGCAAGGCGAACAATTTCATGGATCTGCGCAAAATTTCAAAAGAAGATACCAGGGACACTGGATGATTAGTATGCTTGTTGACTATTGCTAGATGTTAAGGCATGAAAGACTTGAAGAAGAAAAACAAAAAGAGCACCAGGAGGAGTTTCTCAACTAAAGAGCCACAAATGTAATTTATAACGCAATAGTGAAGTAAATAACACACAAAAAAAAATACTCCAGTCACATGTATAAACAACCACATATATGATTTCAGCTACTTGTGTTTTTTAAATATTGTTTCTGATTTGAAATAAAATAGCCAAATGAAAAAGTTTGATGAAATTCGCATAGTCGTAAAATACATTAAAAGTGATTTTGCAAGAAACTACTGACATGATAGAAGTAAAGGGTTGATAAGTAAGACTTAGCACATAGAGATCATTATAGAACAATATTATTTATTTTAGGCAACAATCACAAGGTGTGATTTCACTCAGTTCTGTGATCCTGCAAGATCTGAAATATTTTGGTATGAAAAGTGTATTTGGTATCCAGGGTGATTATTTCGTGATGCATCCAGAAAACAATGTCTTAACATAAACGCACAAATGTGCAAACATACCTGTTATAAGTTACTGTGATAGAATACTTAAACCTATTTTGCTTTTCTCACTGCTGTATTTCAACCTTTTTATAATTGGACCATTTATACTCCATCCTAAACTCTGATGGCAATGGAGTTCTAGAAGAGATCGATCTATGGTGGCAAATTCTCTGCGTGTGCTGTGAATCCGCTCCCGTAATAGTGCGGCAAAGTATATATAGGCACTACCATGCGCAGTGTGGCCACCAGAATAAAAGAACATGAGCGTCACACCAGATTGGGACATACGGATAAATCGTTTGTGGCAGAGCACGCCTTGTTATTCGGCCATGATGTTAGCCTTAAAGAAACCCGAGTCCTGTCTTTTACAGTTAACTACTATGCTCGACTACAAAGGGAAGCCATAGAAATCTACAAACACGAAGGCAACTTCAATCGCAAAGAAGAAATACTACGTGTACATAAAGCATGGATACCAGTTTTAGATAGACTTTCAGACACACACGACAGTTGTAATAAAACCCCACCTACAACCGGCCAATCACTACCGTAGACGGTGCAACAATGCCCCGCCCACCCCCACCCATATAAATAAACGTAGCAGACGTTAACGGTCATTTCTTCCACTGCTTCTGTGCTTCCACATTCAAACTCTGACCAGTGTACATAGATGGAGGATCATCTTACCCTGATGATGCCAAGCGCAGTACTTGGCGAAACATTGGTATCTACCATGCCTTCTAGACCATGGCCTACAAGCCCGGAAGAACTAAACATTTTGAATAATCAAGACACCGGCCGTGAAAGCCTAAATACATATAGTTTTATTTGAATTTATATTCTACAGTTTCTATTAGCTCACAGCCTTTGGGCAGAATAATTTATCAACAGTTAATTATTTTAGGATAATACAAGCAAGAGAAAACATTTAAGAAATGTGTATTCAAAGTTGTCTTCAACCAATGTAAATTTATTTTCTTTGCAGAATAATTTATCAACAGTTAATTATCTTAGGATAATACAAGAAGTGTATTAAGGTCTTGTCTTCAACCAGTGTAAATTTATTTTCTTTAGTGTTCTTTACTGCCTTTTGGCTGCAGCATACTGAAATGTGGTTAGTTTGAATAGTATAGCAAATATATCCCTTACATACATATTACACTACAATACCTAAGTTCATTACCAACTTTTTATTATACCTAAGGTGGGAATAGAATTAATTAAAATAAAATATCATATGGCATATATAGAGTGAGATATTTGAAGCAGAATGTTTTGCCGCTTTCTGTGGTTAAATGTCACACAGATATTTGGAAAGTTACATATACAATGATTTTTCTGTGGATGCTGTGGAAGATCTGTGAAAATCAATTATGTTATTTCAGAGGATGAATTAACAAAATACATGTAAAATAATGAAGATTATATACTTCCATAGCTTTTTTGCAATGCCATTTATGGAAAAGCATGCCACTTTTCCATTTCTTTTGTATGAATTATGTTCTTTTATGTGCCTGTTTTTCTCATTTGTGCTGTTTCAGTATCTCATGTTCTGTTTGATGCTTTATTTAGAATGTCAACTTTAAAGTCTGTTATTATTAGATTTATTTTCAATTTGCCACAACTGTTATGCAGCCAGTTAAGCATGACATTTTCTGTCTTGACAAGTTTTTTTTACATTATGAAGGTCTGCCTCAGCTTTCTATTCTTTAAGAAACTTGCAAATACATTGTAAGCTACAGGTACAGTATAAAGAAGTACACAGTAATACACCAATTTTAATAGGTAACAGTATACATTTTATGGTCCGTTGTCAAACTCACACTTCTAAGTTGGTCCTGTTTTCTTCAAAGTTTTAGCAAGTAGCAAGACAGGAGTGAAGGATGTTGCTCACATTACAGACAGTGCTTATATTGTACAATATTATGGAATGATCAGAGCATCACCATCTGTATTGAACATTATGTAGTGATGTGATGCATTTCCTATATACTGTAAACTTGTATCCACTTTCTGTAGCAGCAAGCAACCAGCAGCTTCTGAATTTTCCCAAGCTTTTAACTCAACTTCTCTCAGCAGTCTTTACACTTTGGGTAATCCATTATCCAAAAATTTAATTTGAGTTTTTATTTATGGATGCTCTTTAACTGCTATGGTTCTCGTACTTTTAATGAACGTGAAAGACAGCTTAATTTTGCTCAGAGAGCTGTTTATCATACTTGAGATTGTTTTATGTCCCCTGAATCTACGACACAGGACCAGCGGCTTTACTTCCTTTCTGAAGGAAGCCATGCTGAGGATTTTACACTCACAAGAAATTGATCGCCCTCCACCAGATTTCAACCCATGGTCTAGGGAACAGAATCTAGCACACTACCCCTAGTCCACAGAGGAAACCTTAACTGTCCTCCTGTATTTCTATAGGGATATTTAAGAATGACAGGTTATCCAAAACTTGTTTCTAATGCACCTGCTGAATGCCCTGAAAGCCAGATTTTGTGGTATCAGGAGTATTGAATAATACCTGGATGCCTTAATTTTTTGCCCTGCTTCATTTAATGTTTCTTTGGTAATGTTGCTGTATACGGGCTTAGGGACCGCCTAACACAGGACACCAACGCATGAGAAATGAAAGTAGTAGCATATACATTGCAGGATGTTGGAATTGCAGAGTTGGCAATGCGTATCACATCAGAATGACGATAACTACTTGTAATACATGTACATAGATGACCAATAAGGTGCGAAACTATTCTGCTTCAAAATGGCAAATTTGGGCAACTTGCACATGTGCCATTTCACATTAGGTTGAAACAAATTAATTCATGAATCACATAACCTGAAATGACTATGAAATCATAAGCTCATTCAGTTGTGTAGTAGCTAGATAACCTTAAATGGAAATATACATTATTCAGAAATATATGTATGTTTATGAAAGAAATACAATTTTACATTCCAGAAGCATAAGCTGTATAACCAGAAGTTACTGTGAAATCATAAGCTCATGCATTTGTGCAGTACTTAACCTTAAATGGGAATATATTTCATTATGTACGTTTATGAAACAAATGCAAAGTTTTGTAAGTCATGCCAGGCAGGTGATTAACAAACGGAATGCTTTAAACATTGCATTTTACTGGAAATAATTGTCAAAAATTACTGGTGATTTCAGCGTTATTTTAAATACAGATTTCCATTAATTATAAAAGCCAAGGGATGAGGAAAATGGAAATCTTCACTATGTAACACTTTCTGCTAGTGTTACTTCTCCTTTGTTTACATTATTCCACTATTTAGTTCACACTTCTATTCCATTGTTTCAATACTCATGTTCCTCTCTGATTCATAGTTACCAACCTCTTTGTCCAGTAGCGTATTTCTTCATGTCAAGTTGGCATGGTTTTGGGACATTGCATGTCAAGAAGCCCGTATTCGGCAACATTACCGTTTCTTCATACATTAGGTCAATGAATTCATTACAAAATGTCTTAGATAATAAGTTTGTATTTCCACTTCCTGGGCTACCACGTGCTTTAATAAGGCTCTTCAAAAAGTCATCCTATTCCGCTAAAGATTTTAAAAGTCCATAAAGTTTCCATTTTCATTTGAATCAAATATTTTGTTGTCTCCCCACCTCAAAATTGTGATCAAAATGTTGTTCAACTAAATGAAACGTAGTATTGTTTTGAAGCAGCCCCTCTCTTATGTGCAAACTTAGGCTACAGCCTAGTGGTAAATCCTTCATTCATAACATACAGAAATCAGGGTCGGAGGCAGGAATTGTTAGATAGTTGTCTTAGAGTTATACAATTACATTTAAAGAAGAGGGTGATAAGGCTTTTTTTACACATTTTATGCAGTACTTCTTGAGTTTTAATTTCCAAATTTTTATGTATATACATTAACACTAGTCCATTCAATCTGTCTACTCCCATGGTGCTCCTCAAATAGTTCTTCAGACACCGTAATGTTGAGAGTGAATGTTCTTGTGTTGCTGTAGTTACCGGTAAAGACCACAAAACCTTCAGGAAAATAATCTCATTACACTTGTTTAAAGGTGATATAAGCTCCTCCATTGTTACTACTGAAGTAATCTAGGAGATCTTCCTTTCATGGAAGTTTGAAAACAGTGTTGTTGTAATTAATTTAATTTAAAAGGTGAGTTAATTAATAACACTGAACAACACTTACAACATATTTTTCCGGGACGCGTTTCGAAGGTAACTTTCCTCCATTATCAACCGGACAATAACTGGGTTTCCACAGTGCTTGATGGTGCAGATGGTGATGCTTCTTCTGGTGTTTCTTCTGGTGGCGGTTCAATGAACTTACTGAAAATGTCTCTTTGAGGAATGTCGAAATTAAATACTCGGTTTCTATTTTTTAAAATAAAGATTTGTTCCCATGTGGACAGTTCTTGTTTTCCGGTTATGTGTTTAAGAAGTTTCAGTTCTAGCTTTATGTCATGATTTTTTGTCCAAAAGTGAAATGCAACCGCTGATTTTTCTAATTGTTTACTCTTAATGTTTCTAACGTGTTCCTTGGATCTAATTTCTAAATTTCTTTTGGTTTTTCCTATGTATATTTCATTACAATCACTGCATTCAATTTGGTATATGCCAGATTTTTTGTTAGGTGGAATAGCATCTTTGATGTTGAAATAAGAAGAGTCACACTAATTTTTACAATTACTTCACTCACTTGTTTATTAAAAACTGGAACGTTTTCGAGAGATGTCTCTCTCATCTTCTGCAGATGGTGACTGAGGTTTGAAGTTGGATCCTACATCTACTAGGGTTGCATCTTGCTGCCGTCTATCGGTAGAGAGGCAAAGCTCCATCAGATGGTTTGTTGGCGGGATGTCAAAATTTATAATGTCGTCTGCGTTTTTGGTGATGTATATTTTTTCCCAGATGGAGAGTTCTAGTGGTGAAGAAACTGGTTTTAACAAATTTATGGTTTGACCGATGTTGTGGTTTTCTGACCAAAAATGGTGTGATACAGCAGATTTGTCTGTTTGTTTAAATTTAATGTTTCTCTGATGTTCCTTTAATCTAGTGATTAATTTTCTCTTAGTTTTGCCTATGTAGAATTTATTACAATCTTCACAATTAATTTGGTAAATTCCTGATTTTTGTGTGTCTGGGATTGTATTCCTGAGAGGTTTGTTTAGTAAATTGTTTAGGCTGTATCTGTTTTGGGGAGCTAATCTGATGTCCACCTTATTGAAAATTTTATCAAATTTTTTAAAAGCCCATGGATGAAAAGTGAACCTTTTGTATTTCCATTTTGTGTCCTTGATTGTCTGCAGGGTAGTTGTTTGGGCTATTTCTTTCAGTTTAGTGCCATGTTTTAGCATTTTGTTTATCATTGCCGGATTGAAA
The DNA here is from genome assembly GCA_030765045.1 of Tenodera sinensis. NCBI lineage: Eukaryota > Metazoa > Arthropoda > Insecta > Mantodea > Mantidae > Tenodera > Tenodera sinensis. The sequence goes on along the minus strand of CM060961.1, from coordinate 92,597,424 downwards.
CCATTGGATGCTGCTATGTCCAGTATGTGTTGGCGTTCTTTTGAAAATTCCTCTCTGCTTAGAGGGACATGGAGTAATCTATGGATCATACTTTTGAAAACTGCCAACTGGTGTGCAATTGGATTGCACACATTCTTCTTTATGTAATTGTCCACATGAGAAGGTTTTCGGTGGATTCCAAATGTGAATTGATCCTGGTCTCTGATAATTTTGAGGTCTAAAAAGGGTAATATGTTATTTTCTTCGGTTTCCATAGTGAATTTTATATGAACATCCTGTAGGTTAAGCAATTTTGGGGCATCTTCTTTGCATTTCTCGGGTATGATAGCAAAGACATCATCTACGTATCTGATCCAGAATTTGAAGATGTGGGGAAATGTATTGACCAAATGTATTTCTAAATGACTCATGTATAACTCTGCAAGGATAGGTGACAGTGGGCTTCCCATGGCTAAGCCTTGTGTTTGTTTGTAGAACTTATTGTTGAAAGTGAAAAAGTTTTGTTGGATGCAAATTTCAGTCAAGTTGATGATGTCTTCTAATTCTGCTGTGCTTGAAGTTAACGGAGTTAGCCATTTCTTTATAAGTGCAGGGATTTTCTCTATTGGAATGCTTGTAAATAAAGCTTGGACGTCGAAGGAGACCATTATGTGGTTTTTTAACATATTAAAGTCTTGGATCCTGTTGACCACTTCCAGAGAATTTTTGATTCCTAAACTTTCAAATGTGTCGAAAGATTTCAATTTGTTTACCAGCCATTTTGCTATGTGGTAAGTGGGCGAGTTGATTCCATTGATGATGGGTCTCATGCTGTTGTCTTTTTTATGTATTTTAGGTAAACAGTATAGTCTGGGAATTGTTAATCATTATTTCAACATGAATGAAACTTCACTGTCAACATTGCTTCTATGTCAAATATTTAGCATCTTTGATGTTTGAAAGTAGTAGGTTTTTTATGGAGTAATGGTTTACTGCTGCTAGCTCAATGTTGTATTCCTTGAACACCTTTTTAAATTTATCAAAGGCCCATGGATGATATGTGAATTTTTTGAATATCATTTTTGTTTTTGCTGCTGTGAGAGTTGTAGTTTCTTTTAATAATTTTTTCTTTTCTGCTTGTTTTACCTTTTTATCTACTAATTCTTTGGGAAAGCCGTTTTTTTGTGCTATTTCAATTATTTTGTAATATTCTGTTTTATATTCTTCTGCTGAAAGAGGGATGTTCACCAATCTAGGTGTTAAACTATTGAAAATTGCTTGTTTGTGGCTTCTTGGATTGTAACTATTAGCTTTTATGTAGTTGTCTGTCTGCGATTTTTAGATCTAAAATTAATCAAAAACAAGGATAGAATAAATTTCGGTATTCACAGAAAACCAACATTCCTCAAAGAGAAATTTTCAGTAAGTTCATTGAACCGCCACCAGAAGAAACACCAGAAGAAGCATCACCATCTGCACCATCAAGCACCGTGGAAACCCAGTTATTGTCCGGTTGATAATGGAGGAAAGTTACCTTCGAAACACGTCCCGGAAAAATATGTTGTAAGTGTTGTTCAGTGTTATTAATTAACTCACCTTTTAAATTAAATCTAGGAGATTCCTGAAACTACAGAGCGATTTGTGTTATCTTAATGCCGTAGATGTTCATACGATTTGGAATGAGAATATGGGAAGCATGTTTTATTGTTAACCATTCTAAACATCTTTGGTCTGAATTATGATGGCAGGACATTATGATAATAAATTTAGATATTTTATTAGACGTACTTTTAATGTTTTAATGAAAATAATTAATGTAGAAACTGCTCAGATTCTTTGAATATATTTGTGAATTAATGTGAATCCTTTTTTATTTATTTACGTCCTTAATAGTTTCCAAATTTTTTTGGGGGGATGCAACCCCCTATGCCCCCCTGGATCTGCTCCTGATAGAAATGTTAGAATTGGAATGCTACTTTTGTTATGTAATATGAATGTTTGTTGCTTTATTATTTGAGTCCTCTTGCATTGAATATGTGTGGTTACATAACAGGAGTGTTTATTCACTCACTGTTTTTTGTGTAAATTTAATTTGAAGTAAGTTTTAGCAAGTGTTCTGTTTGTATGTGCATGTCCTTTGCTTTTATTTTAATTTATGTTTTGTGTTCTGTTTTTTGCTTAATTTTTTCAGCTGTGATACCATTATCTGGTGTGTAGATTTTGCAGCTCTAGGGGTGATACCCTCAGTATGACGAATTCCCAGGTAAAGTTTATAAAACACTGTGCAGTTGATAGCCATATTAAGAAGGTTTAATTTCAGGACTAACAAACATTACAAAGCTTACTTTTTGTGTAATTTTTTAAACTTTTTGTGTGTCTGCAAAGCTTGTTACACAGACTAGTGCAGTGTAGTTTGGATATTAATGCTTCAATGTGTCAGAAACTTGCAAAGCTTGGGATTACAGCTGAGAAGGATTCATTTGCTTCTTTTTTCCATGCATCATGGATCTATGATTTTCTGTTAATCTGTAGTCAAATATTTGAAAGCACACACTTTCACCCACATGCTTGGTAAGCTTCAGAATTAACCTAAACATATTTTTATCCAGCTAAAAATAAAGAATGGCCTTATAAAAGAATACTTTTGAGCTCTTACACTTAGAACCAGTTAAAGACATTCTTAGAATTTAAATATTAGTAATTTACAAAAACAGTGATGTAAGTCATTCCAGTCAAAAGGCTGGTTTTGGACCAGGATGGACATTTGATATTTACTTATTCATGATTTTAAAGAAAAGCTTTGGTAACATAAAGAAATTAAGTTTCAATATAGAATGGACAAAAAATGCCTCAACTTAGTAGTTTGTTACATTTCTCATTAACTGTGTTACACAATTATTAACATAATTTTATTAGATTGAAGCACTATTTAACCAGTGTAAAAGAACACTATTCGTTTTTTCAGTTATTTTAATAATTTTAAAATGTCTTCTGCTGTCCTTTCCACTTTTAATATTTTGGCTTCAGTTTCTACTGACAGTATGACCTTGTAGTTTACTGTCATTGAGTCCTAGTTAAACAGAAAGCAAAGTGAAATTTAGCCATGCTTAATATGATTGAGACAGTGTTTATGCATGTCCTATGTTGAGATGCATGTTACTTAGCTGCAGGGAAAGCTTGTATTGTTAATTTATTTTGAAGAGAATTTACACAGTTTAGGTTATTAGTTACTGGTGCTCCATTTGTACATTTGAATCTTATTCTTGCATAGAAGTTTAGCACCCTTAATAGCCATTTATCGTTTTATTTTTATTGATAAATTCTTCATGTTTCCTTTTGTGCATGCACTTCTGATTAATACTATGCTCTTAGTTGAGTTTTTTCATTTTTATATTTTGTGAAAGTTGCTGCATGTTTAGAGACATGTTCCAATAACAGCAAATATACAGAACTCTAGAGTTGTTGAATGGAAGTGAAATTCTTAAAAAAAAAAAAAAAAAGTGACATTTGTTTCAGTTAATATGCAGAAAGAGCATTACTTCATTTATAACATAAATAAGGACTAGAGCCCAGTTCAGGTGTAGCCCAAGATGTGTTCTATTTGGTACTCAATAAATTATATCATATAAATAATTTTTTTTTTTCTTTACTTACATGACCTGGAATCAAATCAATTTTTAATGTGACAACAAGGTTGCACTTACTGAGTGATAGGGGTCAGGGGTAATTTTGAGGTTCACATTTGTGATAGATTGGGTGTTTGACCTGTATAACTTGCATTTCTCATGTTTTTTTTTCTTGAATTATGTAAGAATGGTACAAATGAAAAAAAAAAAAGAAGAAGAAGACGTAAATTCTGCAGGAATGCTGTAGTAGGATCACTGTCAGCAGAAACAGAATATATGGTGCAGAAAGCACCTGTAAGACCATTTGTTCAGTATAGGCAAACTATGTTTTTCCAAGAATTACAATGGGACAGTCACCTAAGTATGTCATGACATTACTTTAGACAGTTGTGATAAAAAGGGAAGGAAGGATAAAAAAAAAGAAGTGGGAGCCAAAACAGGAATCCTCATCTTTCACATGCTTGTTTGTTTTCCTGGTACCTTTATGTAATGTGATAAAATTAATAAATGAATTAATGAGTGCTATTTTTATAATTATTTTAACAGCAATCAAAGTTCTGTATATTCAAATTAAGCTTAACATAAGATTCTTTTTTGGTCTTTTGTTTTTGCACTGCATGTAGGAAAATTATAGCCATTGCTCCATATTTCAAGATTTAGAAGTGCCTTATAGTACAAAGCTGTGTGTGTTTGCATGCTGTATCTGTATATTCATTTGCAAGTCTTGCATAATTTTATATACAAGAATTAAGTTGTATAAGTTTCTTTCTGTTCATTTCATATTTTGCTACTACTTAGATACAGAATTGTTTTCTTTTTTGTGATAGCTTTTCATGAAGTGAATTCTCCCATAATAAGAACTTAGGAACATGCTGCACATTATAGTGACAGATTTTGAAGATTTTCTATCTCCTGCATATATATATATATATATATATATATATATATATATATATAGCTTGTCTTTGTGTGTTAAAGTACTATTGGAGGAGTACATTGGAAATTAATGTTGCAGCTGTGGTGGCGGGGTGTGCGCAGCTCCAAGTTTAGGCATGTGTATGGCCGGCCAGCAAAACGAGAGAAATGCTATGAGAACATCAAGATAACAAAAAATGCCCATGACTCGCATTTCTGCACAGCCAATCCTAAGTTTGTAGCAGTTGTAACTGAAGTTGCAGGAGGGGGTACCTTTCTTGTTTTGCCTATTAACAATGTAAGCACCTAAGATTACTTAGTTTGAATAATACTGTAAATGAAGGTGACGTTTTTTAAGATCAAAGGACTGTTTTCAAATATGCAATGATTCTTTATTTCAGACAGGAAGATTAGACTTCAATGCTAGTCGAGTAACTGGTCACAGAGGTCCTGTTTTGGATATCAAGTGGAACCCCTTCAATGACAATATAATAGCATCTTGTTCTGATGATTGCACTGTAAGTATAAACATATGACTAAAGAATGGGAATCAAATATTCTAAAGAGCAATAAAGCTCTGTTAGTCTATGGTGAAACATAAGCTCCTAAATTATACCTAGTAGCCAATGCTTTAAAGCTAGTACCTGGTTTGAAACCAGCTTTTTGAGTCACTTTATTTAGTCACCTTCACTTCAAAATGGTGGAAAAACTGTAACATTTTTGAGATCATTCTATCTCATTCTCAGCTGTTGGGCGAGTCAGTCATGAGATCAAATGATCTTGAAAACTTTCCAGTTTTTCCAACATTTTAAAGTGAAGGCAAGTGTAAATAAAGTGACTCAAGAAAAAGAAAAACTATATTCAAACATGAAGAATACTTCACTGTTAATAGTTCTTCTGTTTTTAATATTTAGTACCTGGTTTTACGTCACATTTGTGAAAGCAATGTTGAATAATAATTATTAGTAAAAGAATAATTATAATTGGCTGCATGTAGAATGTTGTTCATCCATGTAATGAATAATCACTGGAAATAATAAAGGCAGCAACTAAACTAGGTCTTCTTGCATGTTCCCATAAAATAAAGATAATTAAGTATAACGGTGAAAAGTACAAAGGCAAACTAGTACACGTGATTTCTAAAATGAACATATTATTATATTATTTCCCAGATAATAAAATTTCTTCTCTCCAATGTTTTACACATGTATAGGTACCAATTCAAGAATGTGTGTATTTTCATACTAAACAATAAACATGAATTATAATCCAAAAAATTGGTTTATGAACATCATTCATTTCTCAAGCAAAATTCACTAGTTGTTGAAATAAAGCACAGTTTGCAAACTCTAATAACTTGATTATAAAATATTGAAAGCTTTTAAAATACTATGTCATAACCATTTACTGCTAGGTGTTTTATCTGACCAAATATACCTGCTTTTTTGGAAGTGTTTCTGCTGTTGCCTTTATAAGATATTTGCTTATAGTTTAGATATGAGGATACATTTTTTAAGTAATGTAGTGATCCATCCTAGGAAGAAACAGTTTTCAGAAGAGGGATAAAAATAAATGATAGTGAGTAGAGAACGTCATGTGAATGTAACACACAATATTTCTTACTTTCTTTCTTATGTATTTAAAACCAAATTGAGAGTGGCAAAATTAATGAATGATTCACGGACAGTTTTTATTTGAGTATATTTTAGTCACTCCATGGTTATGCTCTGCGAATGTTCACTGTTCAAGATAATGTTTTCTTAATTCATATCTTTGTTGTTTGTAAAAGTTTACACATGTAGGTCCTCTGTATTGTTTTTTTTAATATGATGCATTATCAAAATCAAATTTGTAAGTAATTCTGAGTTACAAGTGATCCTCTTGATATACACATAAATCAAATTCAACTGTGTATCTTGGGAACATAGGATGCTGCAGAAGTGGATGAATTCATATTTAGCCATTGTTGGAATGTAATGCTCTTAAGAACAACAATAGTAGATTCAGTCCTCCCTGACTACGCACCCTGTGACCATTTATTGTAACTTTACCTTGACTTAACCCTTATACATTCCATTAAAGTGTTCATTATCAGTTACTCATGTTAGCTCCCTGCACATTCCCCAGCGAAGATATGGTACTGTTAGTCTGAACTGTTTTACTCGGGATGCAGCTTTTCTTTAAGAATACCATTGTTTTGCATTTTAACAGTTGCATTATTCTTCTATTACTTACAAAATGATAAGAGCCTCAAACAGGTTGCCTAGATAATGCATCTGTTCATGTTTTCCTCTTCTAGTGATTGTGAATACCAAGTAATGTGTAATGTGAGTTTAAACCAATAACCTGAAAGGAAGAATGAGAGTCACATTCAGCATTATGTATGTAAAGGCATTTTATCATTTTTATGTGCCTGTAATCAGAAAGGACGTGAGAGAAACAAGAATGTATCATAACACTACACACATGCCTTGTGGCACTATGTGTTTATCATGGTTTTGTGAGAATTCATAATGAATGTTCAACTGTTTTATTTATCTGTTATGGCAATTAATATACAAAATATTCCAACTGAAATTCAAGCAAATACAGTGCTTTGTATGGATGAGTAATCTGTCACAAATAAAATGATAAGAATATTTGAATGGCCCATTGCTTAGCATGTACAAGGTTGGTAGATGAGTGACTACCTAGAGGCAGTGACATGCAAGTGGGCGATAGCCTGACACAAATCATGGGTGCTGGTACATGTTGCAGTGGGTAGTCGGCATGCATGCTTACAACAAAACAATATATTTTCAACAATGTGTACTTACAACGCTCACAGTTGGGATTAAAAATGTCCTCCATCTGTTACAACACACACCTAACATCTTTGTACGAAAGAGTGAGCAACATCTGCAAGTTCCACAACATGGTCTTAATTTTCTCTCACATGTGTCATTTAAGGTCATCATAGAATGAGGATTGTTTCTGTACACCCTACCTTTTAGTGTTCCTGCATTGTAAGTACACATTACTGAACATGTATTGCTTTATTGTAAGAGTGCATGCTGACCACCAACTGGAACATGTACCCGTGAGTGTGATCTGTGCAAGACTATAGCCCACCTGTGTGTCGCCATCTTTCTGAAACCACACATCTCATGACCCCCTATATGAATACCTGGATGAGATAGGAACCACTAAATTTAGCCAAGACCAACATTATGATGTTTCTACAGTATGTTTGTAGATCAGCCGGATTGCCCTGCAGCAGCACTGGATTAAGCGAGGACTGGTGTGCCCTCCACCACAGTTAAGCATAAATGACTGGCAAGTCATGAGTAAGGAACACTAACTACTGTACTAACTTACATTAGGCTTACCTGCATCACAAAAGATGCTGAAATTGATGACCTTCAAAGTGAACACATTCCCCAATATCTCCAAAAACAATTCTGGTTTACCGAAAATCTCCATATTGTTCATGAAGTTCTTCACCATGCTGCTAAAGTTAGTGTTTGGTGCACAGCAAGTGTGCGAAAAATGATCAGTCCCATATTTTATGACACCAACAGTTGATTCACATGTTTATGTAAATTCTATTTTAAATTCCCCCCCTGTAACTAACAAGAAATAAAGATTGTGTGGCTGGTTTTAGCATTATTCAGTTATAGTGCACACTGCTGTGAATTCTATGCGTGAATTGCAAAGTTTGTATGGTGGCAGAATAAATAATTAGTCGAGGATTGTGGCCACTTACCCTGACCTATCTCCATGCAGTTCTTATTTATGGGGAACATTAAAGAATAAAGTGTAAGCATCAAGTTCAGACATGTTACAAGAATTGAAGGACAAAATCATGAGAGTAGCGCAGGCAAGCAGTCCACATGAACTTTTGCTAGTAAACCAGAATAAAATTGTTTTCAGAGATATGGGCAATGTGTTTACATTGAAGAGGTCATCAATTTCAATATCTGTTGTGATGCAGGTAAGCCTAATGTATAACCCGATCAAGGCGAGTGCAGTCCTGCTTTGGAGGGCGCCACTTGTACGCGTTATGGCTTGCCAGTCTTCCTGTACAGTCTGGTTGGCAAAAGGTGAACAATAACATGTTTACATTTTCTCTGTGTGTATAACTGTATTATATGTATTGTATGTATATTCATACCATAAAAAATCAAATATATTCACAAATACTTTAAAATACAGTACATTTGAACATTACTTTGAAACTTGCATTATTCTGCGATGTCTCCCTCACTTGCAATGTCGGTCTCGGATTCGGTGGCCATTTGTTCTTCAGATTCGTCACTGCTGTGCAGTCCTAGATTGATTATTATCCTTTATATTTCTTCTTCCATAAGCTCATCTCTTTTCCAATACGTTTCTTGAATATCTTTCACCTTCTGAACAGAGGTTTTCCAGTCATTTACTGTTATTGCTCCAGTAGCATCATGTGTTAAAGTCTTGTGTTGACATAGAAACATGGTCCACATTGTTGTCGGCAACTTTTCTTTTATTAAATTCCAGACTGATTCGATAGGGTTCAAGTCCGGGCGATAGGATGGTAATCTAAGTGCTGTAGAACCAGCATCTGCTAATAATTTGTCAATGGAGTATTTTTCTTTGGTTTGTGCTGTTTTGCGTAAATTACAAGTTCCACTTTAGTTATTTCCGGGTCAAATGGTATATTGTTGTTACTCAAAAATTCTTGTTTTTCTGACATTAAATTGTTGCTTGAGGGCATGTTATTGTCTTCTTTATTGTGATAAGGAGCATTGTCAATTACAACAATAATGCTTTGTGGTAATCCAGGTATCAGTTGGTTTTGTACCCACTTGGAGTAGTTTTCGTAGTTCATTTCGTTATGGTAATCTGATGTCTTGGATTAGGAATCGTAAAAGAGGCAAGCATGCACGATAATAAGATGCTATCCAGCACTAACATTTGCATACACTCCTGAAACTTCGTCACTCTACCAACACTTGGAAACTGTGTAGTGTGTGTGAATCCACGTTCCATCCATGTATATCGGTGGCTTGTTTTCTCTTCGTTCATTTGTTAAGTGTTTAAGAAATCCTCTGAGCCACTATATCAGGACGTTCCTATAGTACATTCCTTTTATTTTTACACTTTTTAAATCGAAATCCAATAGATTTCACTATTTTGCTAAGTGTTTCTTTACCCCCGTGAAATTAATCTCTTTCTTGCAAAAGTAGAATAACTTTCGCAGAGTAAGAATTTCTGTTTTAACCTCGTAATAATCCTGATACTTTCTTCTAATGATGCACTTGTCCATTTCGTCCAAAAGGATTTTATTTGTAGGAGGTTTACCAATCTTGCGAGGTGATTTTATTTTGCTTGCCCCACTTTCTTCAAACCGGTCCTCTTTCCTAATCTTGCATATCGTTGTCTCACTGCAGCCAGTAGAAGCGACAACACGTTCAGTAGCATTTGTTATAGGTATTTTTTGACCTTTTTTCTCTTGTCACAAAACTTAACAACATTATAAATAACACGCTGAGCTTGCTCGTGAATAACTTTATTTCCTTTACTCTCCATCACTAGCACAATCACTGTGAACACTACGCTGCACGTTAGCAAATCAGACTGTACAGCATTTCGTGACGTATTCGTGTCGTCATCGCGTTAGTTTGCCTGCTTGCTGCTTCCCATGCAGGACTGCACTCGCCTTGGTTGGGTAATAAGTTACTACTTCTGTAAATTACGTGTAACTCTGGCAAAGGGCATGGCGGTCCTCGCCTGGCCTGGTACTGCCATGGGCAGTCCAGCCGATCTATGAACGCACTGTATTATTTTATGAAACAAACAGTATCTTAATGGTCTTTATGTGTATAATATGATGAATTCTTAAAAACAATCTTGGCTCTTGACTCTTATTTTGAACAAATCTCTGGAACATAAATTAAAATGTAGGTTTTTTTAATTTTCTTCCTTTCTTGTCATTTATTCTTCTAGTATGAGAGTTCTTAATAGGTTTAGCTCATTAAAGTAAGCACAAACTCATTTAAGCCAAGCAGTATATTTCGCCCCATTACATTATAATGTTACTTAGGGAGTGTATGGTATGTTAAGATCTGGCCAATTTATTTACAGAGGTTTTATCAATTTGCATTCAAATGGTTAATGCCTAAACGTACAATGAACAGATTTACATATATTTGCATATAAAAGACTTTAAGGAATGTGTGTTTCTAAACTAAGCTAATCATGGTGTAACTGCTTGTTTGTCTGGGAATAACTTCAATATTGCCTGGATATAATGTAATATCTAGGTATATTTTACATTTTACTACATGCTTGCAGTGCAAGTGGTGACTTACGATGATTCACATGATAGCTTTAATGGAATCACTGTCCTAGACTTTTTGTTAAATGCTGATTAACTTCTCCATTAGGTGCGTGCCCTGGTAGAACACCATTAGTAGTGCAGGGTCTAGTAGGCCCATGCTATCCTTTTGCACTTATATGCTCGTATTTATTTTTTTTTAAGTTTATTTTTCGATCGTTGCCATGTTTAGCTTCATTTAGCTTAAATATACGTGGTTTTTGTTAGCCTTATCTGACTATATAGATCAAAGATAGACAAAATGTTTGCATGAGTACAGTATACATTATAATTTGTACTACGTTACGTGGATAAATAAGAAATTGCAATGTTCAGGTATACAACTTGTAATTTGAAATGTACTGTTAATAATAACAGTAACAATGATGATGATAATGGTAATGGTAATATCTTTGACAAGCATATGGTGTTACCTATAAAATCCATGTTATGGTCACATAGGAAGCTTTCATCCTCTTCTTCATAATCAGTTTCTAAATCTGTTGTTAGCTAATGCTGGATTTCTGACAATGAAGTCATTAATACTCTTGCTCTCCAATATTTTTCACTGATGGATGGGGCACTAGAAGTGGCCGGGCATATTTGAAGGTGGTCTCGATCCATTTCCTCTTGCAGATCACATAGAGCACAGAGTGGTGAAGAATATATCCCAATTCTGTTTAAATGTTTTGCCAGACAATCAAGAAGAGAGCAATAGCAGTAATAGTAACCACTTTTTAGAGAGCACCATATTTTTATGTTTTGGCGGTCACATCGCTCTCTCACAACCCCCAGAATGTCTGGAGGACCACACCTGTCGTTGGTTTACAGGTCTCACCAACCTGACCGGGAGAGTTATCAAAATAAATTCACCGACCATATCCTCTGATTACCAATCAGAGGACATATTACATGCCATGACAGGTCAGCATGTTAGGGATTAATATTTTAGAGAAATGGAGAGGTTGGAAAAATAAAGACTCCCTAGCCCTCGGGAACCCTAATAGCATTGGGGTCGGAAGAGAACAAGAGATGACCAAGGCAAGGTCAGATAGAAAAGTTACAGTGAGGAGCAAAACACCAGTAAGTGGAAGTAATGTTCTGCTCAGCTTGGGTACCTTGCGGTCGCTATTCACATATCCCCTAGACGGAGACCCCTGAGGCAAGTTTCTGAATCTAAAGACCTAGTTTTCAGTTTATCTTCAGTATTGGAATCATCAGATTCATACAAGTTATCATACACACGTATATGTATCTACAAGGTAGATGTTGCACTTCTAAATTCTTGGGATTTTGTAGATCATACCTATTGCTCCTGTTTGTGAGAAATAGTAACATATTACTTGCAATGGCAAAGCAATATTGTATAACTAACAAGAAAAAATATGTCAGCAATATGTAATGAAAGAGGCGCACAGGATTTGTTGGCCTGTGCGACATGTTACTACTGATTAGTCATTCTTGTGGCTAAAGAAATAAACTGATAAGGTTGTTGCTCCAGAAACAATTGAGTAAGCTGTAATATTAGATGCCCTAGTCAGGTGATTGCAAGGGTCCATTTGTTCAAAAACTATGTTTAAATAAACATAGGGGTCTCCCAGGCCCGTAGCAACCAATGGAGGGTTAAATTACACATTTATGCATTGGATATAACTTGAGAAATTTCCTGTGAATGTTTCAGCAATGTTTCATTTCACATAATGTTAAAAATTAATTTCTGCTGTTTTAAGTACAGAAAATACACAAAATATTTTACCTTAGAAATTGCTTGTCAACTTTTTGAAATTCAACACTTGTGGTTGTTACCCTTATGGTGCACATCACACAAGAAAACAATAACATAATAGATAAATTATGTTCAGTATTTTAAGCATTTATATTTAATATACAGGTGAAGCTGTGGTACATACCAGATGGTGGTTTGGTCAGTCATCTCTCAGAATGGATAATTGACCTTCATGGACACAAGAGAAGAGTGGGATACATAGAATGGCATCCTACAGCCGAGAATATTTTGGTTAGCGCAGGCTTTGATCACCTGGTAAGAAAGTTTCTATGAAATAATATGCTGTGTTGCTTCAGATGTACATATGTGTAAATAAAAGCTGCAAGCTGCATATTTTTTCTTTTGTAATTAAGTAGTTTTGGATTTAATGAGCAGCTTTGTATTGTTAAATAGAATATATGAACTGCATACTATTGATGAGCTGTTTAATTGTATCATTTGTTAATGATATAAATAACTCTATACCATATTAAAAATGCCAGTCATAATGTTATTTTGTTTGCAGATGATTGTGTGGGATGTAGGGTGTGGTGAAGCAGTCAATGTAATTGACTGCCATCCAGATGTCATCTATTCCATGTCATTCAACCGTGATGGTTCTCTAATAGCAACCACATGCAAAGATAAGAAGTTGAGAGTCATTGAGCCACGCAGGGGCATTGTTCTGTCTGTAAGTTTTCTTTAACAGTGATACATTATAGAACTTTGGACAATAGGAGAATAAACTATCATTCTGCTGTTATTACATTCTAGGCATAATGAATCAACTCTAAAATCTGTGTGTCAAGGAGGCATCAGTTTAAATATTAGCACAATCTGAATAACAATAGTTAATTGAAGTATAGTGAGGCTTATACTAAAACTCTGTAAAAAGCAGTCCCAGAGAAAGTATGGTGTTCATGGTGCTGGATCAGATAGCATACTGGAATACAAATAGAATTATGCATGAAATGTATATATAAAAAGAATAATTTTGAATAAATAGCAGAATTATGCGTACATATTTGCTTGATAAATTGAGAAAGATGGGCTTTAAAAACTAGAAAAATAAGCTTTAAGACAATGTATCTATGAAAATTAAAATATCCAGTTTTCTTCTAATTGCTTTGAAGTTCTTTTTCCACACACCCAGAACATAAAGTATATAGTATAGACAAAATTTCAATGTCCTATGTCAAACCATTTTTAAATTAATACATTTATTAATAATAAATCACTTTTTCATATGCTAATATGAAAGGACCCTTGGACCCTACTGTTTATCATATCTCTCCTAAATTGTTAATTTGAGCTCAGTATACAGATATAAAGAAATTATTGCACAGCCTTGCTTGAATTTAATTAGTTTAAGAAAGAAACAATGTTTTGTATACCACATATTGATATTTTAATTTTTTTCAATATGGGTTATGAAAAATATTTAATTTCAGCTCAGTTATGTAATATGTTTTAACTAGTGCATGGCAAATTTTAATACCTTAATCTCTGAAACTCTCCTGAAAATTTAAACCTAATAAGTTACAAATCAGGGTCCAAGGAGCATTTTGAATAGCAAAAAATGCTGGAGGGCAGTAAGAAATTAGAAAAGTGGATTTTAAAGTTTAACAATATATTTTTGTACTTTGCCAATCAACTTAAAATTTCCCAGCTCCATACGTGGGACCCTCTGCTGCTTTCTTCTTGGCCTCAGTAGTAATTTTTAAGAATTTTAAGGTTGCTTGGTCATTTCTTAATATAAAACTTTCCTTTTGCCTTCCCATTGTTCACAAAGTTTAGAAAATGTATTGTTCTTGCCTAATCGCTACACTATGCACTTTCGCTAATTTATACACAAAACTCATAAAATATCTGCTTATTACTGCTTTACTATAAACTAGCAAATAACTTAAAACGTATTAAATATGTAAACAATGCCTATGTATAACTAGAACACTGAAATAACTTGACAAGACTAGAGAATTACAGAATACTGACTGCACTTCTCTGTTTACAAGCAAAACATGTGTAAAATTCACAGCATTTCAGCTTGATGTATCAAATTTATTTCAGGACAGCCAACTCACAACCTCTCTGAAGCAAAATCCCTTACAAGAGAAATGCCTGCAAAATTCAAAGCCAGTGAAAATGAAAACTGCATTTGAAAGCTGCAGTTGTGAAGTTTAGCAAGGAATGCCCATCTGCACTGCAACATTTAAATGCCCTCCTGGAGCTTTAAAATGGCTGATACCCATAAAACGAAAGTGTACCATTAAAGTACAAAGTATGAAATAAAAACTGCAAAAGTTAAAACAAAAATTTTTGGCAATTTTTGCCAAATTTCATTGATATCTGCTTAAAATGAATTGCCTTACAAAAGCAATACTGTAGCAGCATGCAAAATGGGTTAACAGACATGCTATTAGAATTGTTACAAGATGCAATGCCATGCAGAAAATAAACCAAGCAACAACCAAAAGGAATTTTCAAGTAATCAGAATCTTGACATTTAAAGTAAACAAAACAGAAGTGGCAGGCTACACATATTGAATCTTCAAAGGCTAACACAAAATGAAAAATCCAATGTGTTGCACTCACATGACTTTCTCTACTCTTGTACTAACCAGTCTTACAAACTCTTATTCCTATATCTTCTTCGTGTTAGTTGAGATAAACATTTGCAGAAATTATTGCTTATTTCCTGGTAGGTGCAAGGGGAACATGAGAATACAGTAGGCTTTGAGCGATAGTCAAATCTTTTAAAGATTTGAGATTCTGTTCTCTTTACATGTTTAACATGTAAAAAATGAACAACAATGTTGCATTGGATGAAAGTTTAAGTTTTCCCAAACTGACACAAATAACAAGGAATATCTCCCAAATGGTTCAATCTACAAAAGAATTTATTTGGACATAAATTGTGTTTTAGCGAGATCTACTTTTTTGTATAAGATATTGTCCATCTCTTATGGTTTACAAGTTATTCTAAAGTCATCAAGAGTATATAGAAGTACATAGGCTATAGCCAGAAAATTCAAAATATATATTTCATTTGTCATAAAGATATCTTAACATGTGTCATCGTAATTGAAAATCGTTAGAGCCATTTCCAACAAAATCAAAATTTTCATATAAAGGGTAGTTTAGGGTGGAGTAATTTTCTTCAAAATCTTTGTGTCTCATTCGTGAAAGAAAGTAAATGTAAATACCAAGTTTGGTTTTTAACTATGTTTTTGAGTTATGCTGTCCACAGTCTGACACACACACACACACGTGCACACGCACACAATAGCTAATCATGCAAAAAATTTCAGTGGCCTATTCGCAACCAGGCCAACCTAATCTCCTTGCAATGAGATATGCGAGAAGAGGTTACCCAGTTTATTGGAAGTGCTTTTACTTCTCTCAGCTTATTACCGCGGAGAGCTGACCACTCTCGTGCCAGCACGACAGCACCGCTCTCCGCATTTCAAGCCTAAAGTCTTCCGAAGTAACACTTGAGATGGTAATATTGGGTTCTGCAGTTGCCGTCTTTGCTGCCAAATCTGCCATTTCATTCCCAGGCAAGCCTACGTGACCAGGAATCCTTGCACACACCACGCAAATGCCAGAAGCGTGTTAAACATGGAGGGTATCCTGGATACGTTGTACAATAGGATGGGGTTGTACAGCTCATGAAGGCTCTGAAGTGCACTAAGGGAATCACTGGATCAGGCAGTCACTTAATTTGCATACAGCTCTGCAGTAAAAATGGAAGTGCTCTTAGGAAAACCAAATGTATATGGTTTGGTTCCATAAACATTAAGCACATCCAACACCGCTGGTGCTCTTGGATCCATCAGTATAAAAAAAATGTCGGTCAGTGCAGCCTGACAAAACTTCTAAACAAAATATGTGCAAATACTACTAATATGCATCATGGACTTCCAGTGTAGGGTCATCCCAAGATCTACATGGGGCATGCGAGGTAAGCAGGGGAGGTAGAGCTTTTCGCCCTTGGTAAACATCTTAGGCAGTTCAATTGCAAGTTTCCTTAAAAGCTCCTGGAAATAAAAACCCGCTGGCTTAGGACTAAGTGTGCTTTTCCTATATCGTTCTCTTAGTGTGGTGGTGAAAAAAGAAGCAAATGTTGGGTGCTTAGGCATACATCTAAGTGCACAACCATAATTTGCCAAGAGAATCTCACGCCAATATTGCAGAGGAGGTTCTGCAGACTCTGCATAAAGGCTCACGACAGGACCTCTTGGAAAAGCTCCTATTGCCATGCAAATGCCCACATTATGGACCATGTCTAATCTTCTCAGCACAGATGGTCATGCTGACGAATAAACAATACACTCATAGTCTAGTTTGGATTGGACCAGTGCGCGATACAATCACAACCAAATTGTCTGATCTGCTCCCCATGATTTGCCATGTAATACTCGTGTAATATACAGTCACATCGTGCTCTTAGTTTAGCTATAGATGACCAACTAAGCTTCCTATCCATGATAAACCCCAGGAAACGCATGTCAATTGCAAAGGGAAGTAAATCAGGACCAAAACGGAGTGAAGGTGGTAATCGTCTAATATGGCATCTGAAATTAACGCAGATTGACTTCTCAGTTGAGAAACAGAAGCTGTTTTTGAGCTCCATTCTCTAATGTTGTCCAAACATTGCTGCAGGTGCTGTTGTAAGCGCTGTATGCTGAAAAGTGCAATAGACAGCAAATTCGTCTACGAATAGGCATGACAAAACTCCAGGTGGAACACATTTCCAGATGGAGTTAATTGCTATAGCAAAGAACATGACACTTAGTACTGAACCCTGAGGTACTCCCCTCCTCCTGAACAAAAGAATTCGAAAAAACTGAGCTGACCCTTACTCGGAAAAAGTGGTCTTTCATAAACTCCTGAATGAACAGCATCCACGTATGTTCCAGGTATACAGGGAACATAGAATCCCTGCTTGCCAGCACGTATCATATGCCTTCTCGAGATTGAAAAATATACCAACAGTGTGACAGTTCTTCATAAATCCTTCCATTAACTGTGTTAATATTGACACAAGATGATCTACAGTTGAACGGCATCTTCGAAAACCACACTGAATGTTGGTCAGTAGGTTACTTCTTTCTAACCACCATACCAATCGTCCATTGATCATGTGTTCTATTGCCTTGCAAATGCAACTGGTGAGGGAAATAGGATGATAGCTGGAGGCAAGATAACGGTTCTTTCCAGCCTTCAAGATGGAAATAACTGTGGCCTCCCGCCAATTTTCTGGGAGTGTACTGTCAACCCAAACACGATTATAGACCTTGAGCAGGAATGCCTTACCTTCAGGAGAGAGCTGTTGTAGCAGGAATGCCTTACCTTCAGGAGAGAGCTGTTGTAGCAGGAATGCCTTACCTTCAGGAGAGAGCTGTTGTAACATTTGTATATGAATACTGTGTGGTCCTGGTGCTCATGTTTGCAAAGATTTAAGAGAATGTTCTAACTCCGCCATGGTGAAAAGGTGATTGTAATCTTCTACGTTTCTAGAATGAAACGCGAAGCCTTGAGATTCCACCTGAGTTTTAATTGGAACTCAGTAGAGTAGTTTTCCAAGCTTGACACTTGGGTGAAAGGATTGCCAAACGTGTTGGCCACATCAAATGAATCAACAACAGCTCCTGTGACTGTTTTCAGTCCCACTATGGGTATATCGGTTGATTTAGGTGCGACATGCCTTAACCTATCCCACACAACCGAGGAAGGTGTATGTTGGTTTAATGAAGCTACAAATTTACTCCATGATGTCCTTTTGCTATCCTTAATGACTTGTCTGGACCTGGCATTCATTTTCTTGTATTGGATTAGATTATCCAATGTACGGTGACATTGGAAAGCCCTAAGAGCACGCCTTCGAGCACAAATGGCATTCTGACATTTTTCCGTCCACCATGGGACAGGAAATCGATGGTGGGTGGAGGTTGACCGTGGAATAGATAGTTCAGCAGCAGAGAGAATCGTCTCCGTGAGATGCTGCACTAAATCATTCACTGAATCGTGCTCATTGAATGTAAGCACAGCCAACTGGGTGTAAAGATTCCAGTTGGCATGGACCAAATGCTATCTGGGCATACGTGTGGCACATGTATCTTGTGTTAAGAGACTAATAAGACATGGAAAGTGGTCACTAGAGGTAAATCAGAGATAAGATTCCGTTGTAATGAGACTGCCAACTGAGGTGAACAAACTGCAAGATCAAGGTGCGAGAAACTATTGAAGGAGTCAGAAATGAATTTAGGCTCTCCAGTGTTGAGGAGAGCTAGGTTGTAACTGTTCAGGAAATCAGCGATGAGCTTGCCCCTTGTACAGGCGCGACTTCACCCCAAAGTGGGTGGTGGACATTGAAGTCTCCCACCAACAGAAACGGTGTTGGTAACTGGGAAACTAGATCTTGTAAATCAGTGTGCGAGAAGTCATGGTGCGGAGGCAAAGATAAGTTGCAAATAGTGAACTGGATGTTTGGCAGTAGAATCATTACGGCAACTGATTGTATATCAGAGTGTAAGGGTACTGATTCCATATATACATCATCTCTGACAAGTATCATAGTCCCGCCATGTGTCGGGACACCCTCTTCTGGTGTAACATCACACCGTACTGGGGTTTATCGTCCGAGATGGAAAGCGTCGTGTGGACACAGCTTAGTCTCTTGCAAACATGCGACCAAAGGTTTGTTCTTATTGAGCAAAAGCTCAAGTTCTGGTCATTGTGTTCTAATACCACAATGTTCCATTGTAGGATAGCCATATTAATATGTGTATGGGACAGGTATTCCAAGGCAACTCTGCATTACTTTGAAGTAGGCAATTGTCAAATTAATTTAGCCCTTCTCTTCTGTCTTGGGCTGACATTCTTCTCCAATGCTTTTTCGCACCTCTTTTTCAATGCGGTTCTCCCAGGTGGGCAGATTTGTCTTTCTCCATATCCTCTGCCGAGGACGTCCATGTTTCCATAGCAAACTTGGGTTCGAGTGTCTCATACCGGTTGCTAACGGGGACCGGCAAAGACGAAAGATGCCAGTTCAACTTCACCCCAGAAGATTCCCCAGAAGGGGATCTTCGAGGAGATGTTCATGGATTCTTATATTCCTTCGATGTACCGGGATCAGATTTACTATTTTCTTTGAGGACATCGGTTTTCATATAACTCTTTTTGAAATTTATTGGTGAGGTCTCACATGTTACGGCCTTCCTAGTTCTTTGTGTTGAGCTTGAAGCCTTTGATGGTTCTGTAACACTGATGTTCTTTTCACTCATGGACTTTGTAGACGTTGACACAGATGTGTGTGTCGATGTAGAAGGCTTTGGAGTTGAGCTACGGGCTACAAATGTCTTTTCAGATATTGTTGCCCCACTTATATCGCTGGTTTGTGTTGCAATTTCTCGTCTCGGTACCAGTTTTGCTGTAACTGAGCTATAGGTTTTGGACCTTGTAACAGAGGGTTGCCATATACACAAGAGCTTCCAGGCTTCTGAGAAGGGCACCTATATCTCTTGAATTGCTCTTTCCTCTTCAAAACGGGGGCAATCTCGGGTACTGGATGGATGTTCACTTTTACAGTTCACACATGATGGTGCTGCAGTACATGCACTATCATGTAATTAATTTCCACAGTTATTGCATGTAGGTAGTCCCTTGCAAAACTCATATGTCCAAAGTGCTGGCACTTGAAACATCTGAGCGGGTTCGGAATGAAAGGCCTAACTTTGATGGATTCATACCCTGCCTTAATCCTTTGCGGGAGATCTACCCAATCAAAGGTCTGGAACAGGGTACATGTTGGCTTCAATTCACCACCCTCTTTCCGTTGAACTCGGTAAACGTTAGTAACGCCTTGCTCCGAAAGATTTTCTTGAATCTCCTCATTGCTTAGATCATCTAATGCATGGGTGTTTATCACGTTGCGCGGGGAGTTCAACGTTCTGTGCATCTCAACGCATATAGGATAACTTGCTAGCATATTCGCTTTCATAATTTTAGCTGCCTGGGTGGATGAATGTGCTTCAACCAGAAGTGTGCCATTGCAAGATTTACTGCACGACTGCAGTGTTATCCAAACCCTTTTGAATGGTAAAGGGGCTTACCAATAGAAACTTTTTACCTTCCACAGTGCTGGCTATTACTAAGTAGTGAGGACCATAAGACTCGACTACTTCCATTATACTTGCCTTGTTTTTTGTTTTATTTTGAGTTTTTTGAGAACTCGTGGCTCAGTAATCCTCCACCATTGCAAATGTCTCCGATGGCATGCTCATGTCCTAGGCGCCACCCCGGCTTAGGTGGGAGTCCTGGCCTGGACCTTGCTCACCCTAGGGTCTTACCTCCCGGTGTATAGACAGAGGGACCCAATCGCCTTCAGGAGTGCATCAGCTCATGCAATGGCCCCTCTCCGAGACTGACCTTTATCAGCGAATACGAACACAGATCCTATATGATAACCAGGGGCTGGGAATTACGCGGTTACCTAGTCACTTCTTGCGTCTCCCCAACCATCTACATCCCGTGCATATGTTATCCATCAGACTGTCCTCAAGGAGGTATCAGGTTGGAGGTTGTTTTTGAGGTCAAAACACAAAAGTGGACCAAAGTTGATTGGGCGTTTAGCATATGCTCTCTCACCCCTTAGAGGAATCCAATTGAGAGTATGGCTCGGGACCCCGGGTACGCCAAACCTGTACCTACCATAGTAGGCCCCTGGGGGGTCACTCACAGGTAAAGAGATCTTTAAGCTACTGGAGAGCTTGAGATTAATTTGCATTCAAATTATGGTAAAATATGAACAAAATTACAAAGTTTTCTTGGTTAATGTTTCTTATTTATATGTAATCTTTTCATATCACAGGCAGCCAAATATGTGTTGTATTTGTGCCACTAGGATGGGTAGAACAGTAAGGAGTACTGTAAGGAATATAAAGGTGTCTTTTAGTGTAGTAAAAATATTGGAACATCCCGTAGATAATGTAGGTATATCTTTTGTTTATTAATATTTAGTAGATACACTTAAAATAATACTATAAGAAATTCTTAAGCAGTTAAATATGAATCAGGAGGTTAATTTTAGATTTCTCCCCAAAGAAAATCAGCATATGGAAATTCTTTGGACATCCTGTGATAGCAGGAATTGTGTCCGAGGGAACTGATGAGAAAACTTGCACTAATATTTCACATGTGAAGTTATATCCATTGAATATGTGTAAATTTCCTGTGTAATGTGAATATCGAGGTTATATTTTTAGCGTCACTTCAGAATACGAAGCTATTCAGTAACGGGAAACATGGCCAACATCGATCATAAGAAAAAGTTATGATTGATAATTGATGAGAAACTGTGGTTGTTTGTCCTGTAACTAGGAAGAGTATATACAAAAACCCTATAGACTACTAATGAAATTATCATGTAGAATAGATGTGCATTTAAGTGAATATGCACAACAGCAATCCGTAATCGAAGATGGGTTTGTCAAGAGATATTACAAGAAGCATTGTCAAGACAATTTACTACGTGCAATTAAGTACGTTAATATTTTACAAGAAAAGCTGAAATAGCATAAGAAATTGAGAGATGCTATATTTGAGTTTAGTGTACACAAGGATTAGAAAGAATATCTAACAATGTTAAAGCAAATAGCTTCTGAAATTTACCACAATTATATTTGTTTGAATACTGATTAACAATAAATAAGACCTTGTCTTCTTTTATCCGCCAACCCATTAGTGCCCTAGAGATGAGAGTCCCATCGCCAACCCGTCTGTTAAAAAACTGCCACACTGTTTTGAATTCGGTTCTGGGATGTACATCTGAATTTGGTGCTGAGTGTAATTTTTTCCAAAGCTTTGCAAATGTTCATTAATGAAAGTGACATTTAATGTGGGTGTCTATACTTTAAATGCAGGTTAGGATTTCAATAAAACGTGTAAGCATAAACATTACTTCAAAAGGCACATAAGAAAAGCAAGTTGTTGGTGTGCTATGTTGGACTCCAGAAACAATTTCACAATCACTGCATACTATCTATCCTACACCATGAAGCCCATGCAAAGTCTTTGTCAAAGAAAGTCAAAGAAAGTCTTTTTCCCAGTGGGAGTTGCACTTGCTAACCAAAGATGAGCAACAAGCCCTGGTGATTATGCCATCACCAGCCAAAGGTTTGAAAATATAGACTTAAAACATGTAACAAACATTATAACAGGAGGAAGCTGGTAAAACAGTATTTTCTTCAGACAAATGGTAATTGGCAATCTGGATCCTCCTGGATGAGCAACCTTGTGTGAAGGTGAAGCATACATGCAGTACTGGCCTACAAAAGGCTGTCTTCTTCCGGAAATTATGATTGTAATTATGACTATGATTATGATCATGATCATATTCATATTCATAATAAATAACAGTGAGCACAAGACAGCACTTGTAATTTTATGTTAGCTACAATTATCAAAGCCATGCACCAATTTGCACCATTTCCGTTGCTACCAATATGAAATTGTATTTGTTAAAATTTCTTCAACTCTGTAAGTGGAACTAGATATCCTTGTTTTAAAAACTTAACAGTGTAGCTAAGATTAATTTTTTATTCCAGGAAGGAGTGTGCCATGCAGGTACAAAAGCTTGCAAAGCAGTATTCCTTGGCAATACAGGCCGTATTTTGACAACAGGGTTCTCCAGGCATTCTGATCGTCAATATGCTGTGTGGAGCCAAAGTGATCTCTCAGCCCCACTTTGCATTGAGACTATTGATTGCTCATCAGGTGTGCTGTTTCCATATTATGATCATGACACACGCATTGTGTTTCTTGCTGGCAAGGTAAAGACATATTAAGTTAAAAAATGGTATTGGAGAGTTTATGCGATTACAAGGGTTAATGTTCACTGTAATTAAGCAATTGTCTTTATATATGTTAAAAAAATGAAAAGAAAAATGCTGCCAAGAGATAAACCTAAAACTCCTAATAGTGGTAGAAACTGGATGATTATATGTAATGAAAGAAGGAATAAAACTGTGATGATATAATAATTATAATAAAAATGTAATAAATTATAATGTATAATAATACATTTATTATCAGAGCCTATGGGAGCTAGCCTTAGCCTCTTTTCCCATACACATAACTGGAATTGGTTAACAATAGAAAACATACTAATACATATTGATATACTGCATCTTTCTTGGAAATAGTTCATAGAAAATATTAGCTGAAGTTAACTGCAGTATTCCGAAGTATAATTCTCCAGTTCCTACGCAGATAAATGAATATGACCCAAGAAATACACGAAACATAATCTAAAAGAAAAAAATATATCCAAAACAGACTCGGGTTATAAAAGCAAGAAATAGTATTGGGAAAATGATTATTTTTCAATTTCACTTCCAAAAAAATTATGTCCTAAATAGTCATTCTAAAATAACAGTAAAGTAATTCCTTGTGAAAGTTTTGCGTAACCATTACAGCAAGATTCTTTGGGTCCACTTACCTGCTTGATTTCGGTTCTTTTTCATCAGTTTATAATTCTTCATTCTGTTTCAAGAGTATTTGTATGTGTTACACCTATTTTCTTATTTTAATCATAGCTTAGTTAACTTTTGTTAAAGGAATATATGTGCATCATAAGAGTAATCCTGTTTTATTAGTTTCCGTAAGTTTTGCTGAAATTCATTACTTTGTGTAAGAATTTTGTTCATTATTGTCTGTGATTCCTCAAATAATGCAACATAGTTTACATAGGAATCATAAAGAAACAAATGGGCTCTAGAATGAAGGACCATTTGAAAAACTTCAGAAATAGGGAAGTAGACTAATCTGCTGTGCTCCATTGTTGAAAAAATAGACAATATGTAGAAAAATAAACACATTAAATAAAAAGCATTTACCACAACACTTGAGGAGAAATTTACATGAACTTTGAATGTTGTTTAATGACTTTTAAAATAAATACCAAGGATAACCCTAACTACAAGTATATCAAGAAGTGATTGAAGGATGACCAGACATCCATTCCAGCTTCTCACTGTTTTCATAGTTGCGTGTAGCTGAGGATGCAGGAAACATCATGTGAAACATATTCTGTTTAATAACCTAAATTAGTGAAACCATAGGAGTATTTATTTTGTCATTTTGTCATCTAATGTGTTTGCTTCACTGTGAGTTGTCCCATATTTGATTTGATCAGAACTTTTCATTGTTACAAGGGTCACTATGAAAGTTTTGAGATGTGAGAAGATGAAATTTTATTCATTTGAATTGGATGCAGGATGGGATAGGCCCAGTAAACTGGTATCAGGTAGTGACTCTCCCACTCCAGGAATTCCAGCAGTGCAAGGATGAACAACCTAAGGCATACAGGTAGTCAGGAATGGAGCTTGGAAGAGAGCACTTTCGCTCAACAATTTTAAATGATCTTAAAAGTGTGTTAAACCAGTGCCAAGGTCTTGAACGTTTGCAACAGGTTTTTAGGGACATTGCTCCTTCCCATGCCCATTTTCTGGTGGTTTCAGGAATTTAAAAGGGGCTGAACATGTTTGGAAGATAAGGAGAGAAGCATGTGTCTGGCATCGGCAGTGACTGAGGAAAACCTTGCGAAGTTGAGAAAAATGCTTCACGATAATAATAGCACAACATTTAAAGAAATAGAGGGAGCATTGCAGATTAGTTCCCCAGTAGTTTTAAAAATTCTTGATGAATTGCTTCGTATGAGGAAGCTTCCATCCTGATGGATGCCTTACAATTAGACGGAAGAATAAAACATGCCCGTGTTGAATGGTGTGAGAAAGTGCTTATAAGATCCAAATGAGAGGACTATATGGGATTCTGACACCATCACAGGTGATGAAACCCGGTTTTATTTGTTTGATCCGGAGACCAAGTGGCAATCAGCAGTTTGGATCTTTTCTGATGACAATTCATTGACAAAAGTGAAGTGTAGCCAAAATGTCCGCAAGAAAATGGTGGCCTCATTTTTCCTAAAGGGTGGTCTTGTGGCAACCATTTCTTTGGAGAAGCAAAGCACGGTTACCACTAATTGGTACACCACAGTTTGCTTGCCAAAAATTTTTGAGAAGCTACAAGGACAGCCATGAACAGGACTGCAAAAGATTCTTCTCCATCATGACGGTGTCCGCACACATGGCCAACATTACTGTTCAGTTCCTGGAGTCTGCAGAGGTCAAACATATGATTCATCCACCAAACATCCCAACCTGGCCCCATGGACTATTTTCTATTACTGATGATAAAAAATTGCATGCCTGAAAAGAGCAAAAATGCTTTCTTCCAAGCTCCTGCGTGTTGCGGGTTGTTCATTCTCGCACTGCTGGAATTCCTGAAGTGGGACAGTCACTACCTGATACCAGTTTACTCGCAAAGGATGGAGCTATCCCATCCTGCATTCGATTCAAATGGATCAACTTTTATTTTCTCACATCTCAGAACTTAGTAGTGGCCCTTGTATAAGCATTGTATGATGCAACAAATCCTCAGTGATCAGAGTGTCACTTTTGAAGGTGGTTATCAAAATACTTGAATCATCAGATTAGTGCAAAGTTCAAGAGGACTGTGATTTTTAAATTGTATAACTGGATCTATGATGATCTTTTGAATTGATCCATACTTGGAACTGTTTAACAGCTACATTATTGTTTTCCTACTTTCAGCAAGGAATACACATATAACAAATATAAAAGAAAGAAATTAGAACTAAAACACATTGGGCCTACTACTGAACAATAAATAAGCACTACTATAGCATTAAGACAAAAAGAAATCAACACACTGTCAGGTGGTAATTATTATTTATTTATGCCAACAAACTCACTGTTGGTGTTTTTAAACACACAAGCTGTGTATGGGCAATGTGGCATTGAATTTTTAAGTTCCAGTTCTACCTCTCAAACACTTGTCAGGTTTTATAAAAACTATTATGAAGAATATGTTTACCAATTCAAAATTTGTAATTTTGTAATGAGACAAGTAAGCATGTGTAGTCAAAAAATACTTCTAGATTCATGGGCATCGGCAGACATTTTTTCAGGGGGCAGGGGTGCATGTTGGAAGTTTGGTATCAAACAATATTAATTCATTATTCTTTAGTCAAAGGTAAGATATGAGTTATAGTATTTGTTGGAGATGACTATGAATTTGTGCTGAATAAAAATTGTTCTGTACATTAAAATTAAAACAATAGTCTTACTAGTAGCTGACTGCACATTAAATTCATTAATTTCAAGGGGGGCCACGGGTCCTCTATCTAGATCACCTATCAGATCAGACTTCGAATTAGCACCATAGTTTGCTAAGGGATTGCAATACAATAAAATGCATCTTTTATAAAGGCCTACAAAATTAGGAAACAGTCAGTATAATTGTCAATGGAAATTAACACTGGTGAAGTGGTCTTCACTTTAGACTAATAGAACAAAGATATGTCAAATACAGTGGCATATAAAAGACTAGCAAAAATCCTCAGCAATAAAACACATTTCATCTATAAAATGTACAAAAAGTTTGAAAAGCTATTTGCTGAATAAATATTACCTACGGCATATTCAGTAGAAGAGTATTTAAATTATATAAATTGGAATTCCCTATATAAAAATATGTAGGTATAAAATTATTGAGAATTAAACTCAATGCTAATTTATATTACTACCAAATCATATGTATAATAAAACAGATTAGCAATGTATTGTAGTGAATTGTGCTATTTTCAAAATGTTCAGAATGCAATTCATTATCAAAATCAAACAAAAGCATATTAAAAACTCATTTTATATGTAGGTTCCTTAATAGAAACCAAAATGCTCATAAAAATTTATGTGGATTAAATTAAAGAAATAAATTTGACATATTGAAAGATGGCAGACTTTTGAAATGGTACAATCAAACATCTTTGTATCTGTAAAGGAAAAGTGTACTCACTAGCATGTGACTACCGTACAGCATTTTCTTAATTCAGCATTCTTCATAAGAGTGTGAAATAGGCCTCAATTTACGTGTATTCAAAGCTTCTATATAATGCATTTTAAGAATATTCATATTATTTTGTTTTCTTTCTTTCTCTTCCAGGGTGATGGTAATATTCGATACTACGAAGTAGTAGAACAAGCACCATGGCTTCATTATCTCAGTGAATTTTTATCTGGCTCTCCTCAGGTAATTATTAAAACCTTTGAATATAAGCTTATATTGCAAAGGTAAGGAAGATTAGTGTAATTTCAGATACTTGAGGTTTGCCTTTGAAATATACTTCTGTACTTTATTGTGACAAAATGACTAGTCCACTTAGCGTCACTTTATTTCTTGTAAAGCTGAATCACAATTCACAATTCGTGATCTTGGAACTCTCGGCTGCTCTGTGAATTGTAACCTTGACACTGCTACAGTAACTCAAACTTCTGTCTGTCTGTCTGTCTGTCTGTCTGTCTGTCTGTCTCTCTCTCTCTCTCTCTCTCTCTCTCTCTCTCTCTCTCTCTCTCTCTCTCTCTCTCTCTCTCTCTCTCACACACACACATACACTAACACTTCTTCACTGTTACAACTCTCTGTGACAATTAACTGACTCGCAAGCCATTATGCTTCTGAATTATTATCAGCAACTTTTCTGAAAATTGATGCTTCTTGGCTTCTTTTGTAAACAAGTTCATATACATTGAAAGCTCCTAGAATTACAATCAATGGTGTTTGTTCTGAGCCACACATGTCACATGTTTCACAGCTGGCACCCACCAGGGCAGTAGTGTGAGGTAGCTGTCACTTAATCTTTTTCCAAAGTGTGGCTGCTGTGAGATTATGTTGTGACAGTATCATCTCGTTCCATTAATTGTAATAGTAGTAAGGTCATTTGCAAGGAAGTTCCTTTGCCTAGCACATATGCCACTTTTCTTCTTATTTGCTATAAAGCTAATATTAGGATTGTTGATGTCATTAGAAAGAAATTATTCACTCTGTGTGTTCTGTACTATTTAAACCTGAAATCCATCAAAACCAGTTGTAACCAGGGAGAGAACTAGTGTAAATAAATGGTACTATTTAAAACCGATTTTACCTATGTGGTGCTACATACAGACAAGCACATTCTTACAAATAATGAGTTTGGCAGAAACATTTTGGAATTCTTAATTAAAGTTTGTACATCCATAGTTGGCGATTGACATCTCAACCAGCAGAGACAACAGTGTTGTCACTTTTAGTGCCACCATCCACCTGGTGACCCAATGTGCAGTAGAAGCACAAATAATAACTGCAGTGCAGCCTTGGAGGAATTAATGACTGCACAGAGTAATGAATCATTAATGATGTTTTGCTCACTTCATCTGTAATGTATGATGAAAAATCAAGTGCACAGTTTTCGTAGCCTGAGTATTCAGGGTAATGGATATGCTGCCAGGACAATGAAGGTGCACATGAATTAAGAGCTCATGTTCAAATCGTGGTTGTGTATTTTTTTTCCTTTACGTTTCCTTGACCACGTAAACATTAGATATGAAGACGGAGATATGATCAGGAAGTTTTCCTGAAGAAGTCTGTTTACCTGCATTGATATATCTAGTTATCTCCAGACTAGAAGTACTTTTTCTTCAGTCATGTCAGTGCACAAAATTTCTTTCTCAGAAAGCAGTCTTAATCAAAAATTCTGCGGAAGTGGAAATTTAACTTCTGAAAGATGAACCTGCGACTCTTCTTTCATGGTCGTCAATGACAGCAAAATTAACATCACCATCATTGTCTCAACAGTCTCAAACTACACTTCGGTTATTTATGGACAACAAATCTGCATTTAAACCAGGTGATAGTCAGGTGAAGACAATTACCACAGAAATGGTTACAATGGTATGCAATAACCAAACATTCAGCATTGTTGAGGATGAAGGATTTAAGGATTTGATTAAGTATTTTGAACCTAGATATACTATGCCTTCTTGTAAGCTAGTCTCTAATATAATCATTCCAGAACTTTACATAGAAGTGGAAAAAAGAATAAGAATAGAGCTCCAAAATGTGAACAGCTTAACTGTTATGACAGATATGTGGACATCAACAGCCTGCAATGATTATTTGTGTCACCATTCATTTTGTGGGCCTGGACTATAATCTTAAACGTATATGCATTGCAGTGATTCCATTTTGAAGAAGTGAGCTACACTAGTGAAAATATAGCCAATTTTTTGAAGAAAACTTTAGAAACTAGAGATTTAATTCATAAATTAGTGATAGTGATTCATGATAATGGTCGCAATCTTGTAAATCCTATGAAGTTAGGAAACTTTACCCACCTGTCGTGTTCAGCTCATACATTCCAACTTGTTTTGAAGCATAGACTTTTCACTTAAAAGTATTGAGAGTGTCATTTCGTCATGCAGGAAACTAGTTGGAAATTTCAAACACTCCTCAAAATCCACTAAGATTCCCAAAGCGGCACAGAAGCATCTTTCTTTACCACAACACTGCTTGATTAAGGATGAACTTATGTGATGGAATTCAACTCTGCATATGCTATGAAGATTTCAACAGCAAAAAAGGGCCATAGTTTTTACATCCTTTGATTTCTCATTGCCAGTGAATCTTAGAGTATCTCAATGGGATCTTGTTAATACACTGATTGACACATTAAATATTTTTGATCAAGCAACACTCACCACAAGTTCATCTTCGTGTCAGTGTCCGAAGTGATACCCTTGTGAACAGTGTTATTTCTGAATTGGAAAAGCTGTCAGACAGCAGATCAGGAATTGCGACTGTTTGACAGTCATTGCTGGATGAAATGAACATGAGGTACAAATCCATTGAAGAAAATGAAATGTGTTTAATTGCAACACTTTGGATCCCAGTTAAAAGTTGAGTTTTTTGCAGCCCTAGTGCTCTCAATTGTGCTAAAGACTGACTGGTGGACCTTGCTAACCAAGAGGATTCTGCATCCCAAAATGATCAGGTAATATTTATTTTTGAGTTTTTTATTTTTTCAGATTTTTGGATACCTATGTAGGGATAGTTATGTAATACTGACATACTCGTAAAAATAGACCGGTTCACAAACTTTTCTTTCTTTTCTTTTAGATGTCACCTATTGCAAAGCCCGAGAAATTTCCAGGAATGAGGTAACTGTACAGTAACATTATGCCAGAAAATAACCGTGTGTCAGATTCACTGACAGTTAATGTTCCCAAGAAGAAATCGCTGCATATCTCAATGACAACTTGTCACCTCCTCACTCTAGTGTGCTGGGTTACTGGAAAACAAATTCAAAATTTCCCAAACTAAAAAAAGTAACTGCTAAATATTTGTGTATTCACCTGCAACAGTTTTCTATGACAGACTATTTAGCACAGCAGGACTCATATGTGACAGTAAAAGAAATAGACTTGACCCCAAAAGAGTGAGAATGCTAGTATTTTTGAACAAAAACTCATAAAAGTGAACTGTTTAAAAAATGCATTTTGCTTTTAAATGTCTAATGCAGAGTTTAAAAATAAGTACAGTGATGGTTTTAAATTTTGTCTCATTAAATATGTGCACCTAATTAATTATTTTCATTGGCATTATACAGTTCTCCCAACATTCTATTTTGCATTGAAACTAGAAGTAGAAACAACGGTATTGAGAAAAACTGGTATCAATTCAGGGTTGCCAATGTTTAAAAGTAAAATTATCGTACCGGCCACTCAAAATTATAGATTTGGATTCAAAATTATCATACATCATAAATCAAATGCTACAACAATAAATTTATGAGCATAGCACTTGTGAAAATGTAATAGTATTGATGTTTATGGTGTCCACTTACAAGATTGATGACCTCAATCAGTATTACAACTTTAGCATGTATGTTTCTCGCATTATTCATCTGAAAGTTCATCATCTTCCTCAACTGTTGTAGCTTTATACAAATTTGTTGTTGAGATAAACTTTAACAACTCGGTGGCTTGCAGATTTTCGGACCCACCACAATTTTTCATAAGCTGAGACGACCGAATAAGTCCATTTATTGTATCTAGCGCCAATCTGTTTGTAATCTTGGTTTCTATTAAAACTAGTTTGGAAAAAACTCTTTCACAAGAAGTGTTTTTGTGGGGCAATGAAATCACTGTTAATGCAACCTCCGCTAGCTCTTTCAAATCAGTATTTCCACCAAGGTGATGTGTTTAGCAGCACTCCAGAAACTGCCAGGTTCAGGTATGTTCTTTTTTTCACATACTGGCAATATCACATACTCAGAGTTTTCTCCATTGATCATCAATTTTCTGAACAGCACTTTCTTCATTGAGATTACCAGACACACTGGCAACAAGAGGATAAAGGGTAGAAGGATTGGTAGACTATGAAATGGTTGCCTTAGAGGGCTGGAGACAGGCCATGAGGGCAAAAGTGGTGTTGCTATTTGTAATTAATTTCATTTCGCTGGTGTGACAAACCAGTGAAAATGATAGTTCACCGGTATCGAAATTATCGTATGCCCCCATAATTATCGTACGGGGTGACAACCATGAGTACAATTATTCAAATTATCATATGCCCCCATAATTATCACACGGCTTGACAACCATGAATACAGATATTCAAATTATCGTATGCCCCGATAATTATTGTATAGGTTGGCAACCCTGTATCAATCCATCCCTAGTATTAACATATTTCATGTTACAGCAATCCACCAAAAAATTATGTCCCTAGCTATGATCATCTCAATCTTTCATCAGTTAGTTTACTAAATAAATACACTAAATCTGTAGTTATTTTACCACAAAAACCTGCAGATCTTTGTTGGCTTCTTCCTTACATTCCTTCATACATTATAGTATAATAGTGTATTTAGCAATCAAGAAAATATGGATCACAAATGAGAAGAAGGGTAACAATGGACAATCTTTTAAATTACTGGTATACTTGTGGACATCAGAGATTTCTCACAGTACAGCCCAACCTAGACTGATACATAAATCATCTTCAGTGAGCTACATTTTTGTTTACATATTAGCTTACCTATCTAATGATATTCATTATATTGTTTTATTAATATTAACTAATATATTTATGTCAAGAAATCAAAGACAGTCAAGAAATCAAAGACTCCTTCAATAGAAAAGAAGATAATTTATCAGTTTTTATTGATTTCCAAAGTGCATATGATTCTATATGCAGAACAAAATTACTAAAGAAAGTAAAAAAAAAAGGGATACAAGGTCCAATGTTTTCATGGCTATGTCATTTCCTAACACAACGCTTTATTGCTACCAGATATGGAAAAAATATATCTAAATATAAACAGTTACACCGCGGCTTACCACAAGGTGCAGTGCTCAGCACTACACTTTTTAACATATTTATTAATGATCTGCCACAACAAATACAAGAATCAAGTATGAAGTGTGCACTATTTGCTGATGACTAAGTAATATGGACTTCAAAACCAAAAAACAAAAGTACAGAACTAGAAAAAGCCATGCAACAATCCTTAACCAACTTACAAAGGTGGACCAAAGAAAATTTAATGACTGTTAATACAACAAAATCAAACTACCAAATCTTTTCACTAAGAAAAAAACCACTAAAAATAAAACTAAATTTTGAGGGTCAACAATTACCAGAAACAAAGGAAGCAAAGTATTTAGGAGTTACATTTGATACCAAACTTACATGGGCCAAACAAATAGAAAATGTAATACAAAGAGTAGAGAGGCGCCTTTCACTGTTAAAACGTCTAACAGGAATGCAGTGGGGATGTTCCAGAGCAACTCTTAACACAACATACAATGTATATATAAAGCCATTATTTACTTACTGCAGCGAAGTTTTGTAACAGCAAACACAAAAAAAATTCAAATCTTTCAAAACCAAAGTCTGAGACTAATTACAGGTGCTATCAAAACCACACCAATACCAGCTATGGAAATACTAACCAACCAATACCCCATTGAATATGAAATAGAAAAAGTGGCTCTTATTCAACATGAAAAGTTGATCAGACTCCCATTCAATACATGCAACAAGAGAAATTTTACACATACACTAAAGACTCAGGAGAGCTTTCTTTCCAAAATTCAAGACATCAAGAAGAATGTATACCTTCCTAATTCAAAGGAAAACTTCATATCTAAAGTCAATCCGACACAAACATTAGACATCACATATTACTTACACCTGACAAAAGAAGTTAAGAAAAGTGATACTCCAAGTAGTGTTCTAAAATTATTGGCATTAGAGGCAATCCATACTAGATTTCCAGAGCGCGAATGGCTCCATATTTATACTGATGGATCATTGATATCAAACCGAGATGGAGCAGGGGCTGGAGTCACGTGTCACCTCTTTTCCTATTACAAATCTTTAAGTTATGAAACTACAAACTTTGATGGAGAAATTGAAGCAAAATCTTTTGTATAGAATTTCACATTTTCATCAAGCAGTTATTCTCTCAGATTCCAGGGCGGCAATTATAGCAATTACTTCTAAGTTGTCACCAAAAAACCAAACAATTATAGAATGTTGGAAAATCCTTACCCATCTAACTACACTTCAAAAACACCTTGTCTTCCAATGGATACCAGCTCACTGTGGACTGAGTGGTAATGAGAAAGCTGATTTTCTTGCTAAAAAGGGTACCGGCAATGTGCAGAAATCTATAGTTAATCTACCATTTTATGCAGCTAAAAGATTAGTCAACTCTGAATTCAAAAAAGTTATTGCAAAATATTACTATGAAAAATCAAAAAATAAAAGATGGGAACTACCAAACATTCAAACAGTAATTCCTGAGTATCCTCGAAAAACCGCAGTTGCAACCTTCAGGCTGATTACAGGACATGATTGTCTGGCAAAACATTTAAACAGAATTGGGATATATTCTTCACCACTCTGCCCTCTATGTGATCTGCAAGAGGAAATGGACCGAGACCACCTGCAAATATTGCCGGCCACTTCTAGTGCCCCATCCATCAGTGAAAAATATTGGAGAGCAAGAGAATTAATGACTTCATTGTCAGAAATCCAGCATTAGCTAACAACAACAACATATATTTATGTAACATACATTCCCATTTTTAAAGAGAATAAATTAGTTTATGATGCACAGAAACACACACTTTAATATTTAAAAAATAAATGGGAATTAACACTGTAAAGTACTGTAATAATGAAAAAATTATACAATTTGAGTTGACTGAGACACTACTTGAAGGAAAAATGTGTTGAAGGAAAATAAAGGTATGTGAAGTACAGAGTGTCTCAGTTGACTCAAATTGTATAATGTTTTGATAACACACTTCAATATTTAAGAAAATGTTAAGTGTACAAAAACCTAGAATTTCTGTAAAATTCGTTTTATAATCTTAATTTTCAGTATTAATGTCTGCTGGTTCAATACTGAGCACTGCATAATATTTTTATTGAATATTTTAATATATATTTAATTTTCTTAGTGTCAGAGCTTTAAATAAATATGGCATCAAAACCATTCAAAACCACTGCTTAAAATTAGAAAGTTGGTCAGGCTAATAATAGACAACTTAACACATTCCTTGTGAACATGGCACATCACACATTGACCAAACAAGACATACTTCCATATGTTATAGAATACCAAAGAAATATCCGGGTCATACAACCTGAGAAGTCTTGAATGACATTGTATTGAGACAGGCCACATGGCAAATTTGAATAACACTAAGTTATGGGGTTCA
Organism: Tenodera sinensis; assembly: GCA_030765045.1. NCBI lineage: Eukaryota > Metazoa > Arthropoda > Insecta > Mantodea > Mantidae > Tenodera > Tenodera sinensis. The sequence goes on along the minus strand of CM060961.1, from coordinate 92,562,108 downwards.
AGCTATTCGGAAAGAAGAATGAGAGAAACTCTAGCCATCTCATCTGAAACAAGAAGACTTAACTTTGTCAGGCCTACAATTTATACCCTGGGAGAATTAACCTGGCACCTGACAGTCACATCACTCACTTGGCGAGTAAGGGGGCTCACCTTATCACATCCAATCGTGTTACAAATACATAATGTGACTATCACATGACGAGAGGTGTGTATATGTGCATGTATTCCTGGCTTCTGCCTTACGTGTGTTTTGCCGCTTGCAACAATATATTGTTTGATTGTTTAATAAGTGCAGAGTGAAAGAAGGTGACTCACAGACGAATTAGCCGGCGCCGTGGCCAAGCGGTTAGCGCGCTCGCCTATCACCTAGGCAGCCTGGGTTCGATCCCAGGGACCCGCATGTGGTATTCATGGTGGACGAAGTGGCGTCAGGGCGGTTTATCTCCGGGTGCTCCAGTTTCCCCCGCCATCTCATTCCACCAGTGCTCCATCTTCATTCTATGTGTCATTAGTAGAGCCCAGATTTTTATGTAATATCAAGGTGCGAAATATGTACATATTTATGTAACAAAAAACATCAAAATATGTAATGAAATATGTAATTTCTACAAAATATGTAAAATTATGTAATCTAAATCCTAAGATTACAACCTCAAATCTAAATGCAGACTGCAAATTACCCAGAATTTTGTAATTTGATGGGTTTGTAAGTACACAAATTAATTACAATGAGTTCAAATGTACTAAATATAGAATTAATTATAGGGAAAACGTTTTGTTGTATGCAGAATTTACCTAAAATTTATTTTCAAGTAGGCAATCACGAAATAAAAATGTGTTTTGGATTATGTTTATTAAACTTACTCATTTCACATAATTATTTTACTTAAATAATCTTGAAGCAATGTTGAAATACTGAACCAATTTATAGATGAGTGAAACCATGAATTCAAAATAATTAAATGTTATAATGAAGACGCATTTTCAGTTTTATATCTCTTGACATACAATGAACAACCGGGCATTTTCATTTTGAGTCTTTTGCTTCTTTCAATGTACAGTGAATAACCATATACTTCTCCATATTTTAGGGATCCTAGTTTATCTCCTATCTGATAAAATGTTCTTTTAAGCAGAGAAGCTTCCCCCCAAGTAATAATAGGAGCATATTTTAGTATAGGAATCTGATTTAAAAGAAATGTTTTGGTAAATCGACATTGTCACCATTTAGCAGTTTAGACACGGACACAAGCATAGAGTACCCTGGATTCCTGTTTAGCACAGCTTTAAATTTTTCACCTACCTTCCTTTCTGCAACTATACTAAGCTTCTGTGATGCACGTTCCATTAAATCCATATATTCGTGAAGAAGGGAACCTGATGTTTGCAACTGCTTGATGGTGCTAGGCAACCAGCTGAAGTTACTTTTGATGTAAGCACAGGAGCTTGCCACGTTTGGATCTTTAAAGATGTCCTGAGATTCACGTATGGAATCGGTTACTTCTGAAGAGAACATGTTCACCACTGACTGGACTCCTTCAAAATGTTTACAATAAAAGTTCACAGCTTCTAACCACGTACCCCATCTTGTAAGTACTGGCTCAGGAGGCAAAGGGACATGTTGGAGATGATTTTTATAGCACTGAATTCTGTGCGCTGCTTTCACGAAGACCTTTTTTGTTGCTGATATCAACTTAGTCACACAGGGAAAATTACTTCTTGCTACTTCAGCAACACGTTGCAATGCATGGGCCAAGCAGGTACATTCGGGTAGAAAACCTTAAGGGCAGTAGCAGCTTTAATCATGTACGCTGCGGCATCTGAACCTTTTCCTCACACACACCCTCTGACCACAGAATCTTCATCCCATCATTTACGAATCTTGCAATTGTAGAATGATTTGTTTGTTCCAACACCTTCCAGAAGATTAGAAGGATTTTCGGAATCTAGTTTTCCTACTGCTAAATTTGCTATGTACCAACCTATGTCATCTGTAGTTTCATCGACGGCAAACCAAATAAAGAAGTCTCCAATTTCATTCCGTATATGAGGAACTGCTTCTCCATAACACACATGAAAATACTTTTTCCTCAGAGTAGATTTGTCTGGAGTAACTTTCTTGCAATATTTTTTTAGAAAGGAGCTAAATTGAGGAATTTTAAGTTAATGCCACTAAATTTTAGCTGCAACCATTGCACTGCACAGGTCTTTAAAAAATCATTTCTGGGCGGTTCCTGTTGCATTTGTGTCAACAGAACTTGCTTTCTAGAAGACTAGGTGTTTGTTGCTTATGCGAAGAACACTTTTGATATGTTGTTGCAATTGAGATTTTATGGAACAGCGAATTCTTTTACCTCATGCTTGACGGACTATTACTTTTCCGTTTGTTGTAAAGGCGCTATCTAATTTCACCCATGAATTTAACTTGCAGGATAGCGAGGACGCAACTGGTGCCATTTTACTAAGACTTGCAAGAAACTAACTGCAATATTATCGCCTCGCTATATTGATGGTTGCCCAGCGGCTCACTATGTTTCCTTGCAGCTATTATATTACAAGATGCTGACTACTGTAACAATGGTAACAATCAATTTTGCCAGTCCTTGTAAATGTCCAAAGCCCTTTGAGAAACGTGACACTGGAGGTCAACATTGTCGAGCGGCACCTGCTTTGATATAAACGGACAACAATCAGAACAAGGCGAGGCGGTTATTATCGCATTCTTAATTTAACTTGCATCCTATTTCGCAGATTGATTTTGTTGGTTTCAGCAAAAGTTGTGAAAACGGTAGTTTATTTGTAACGAAACCCAGAAAATATGTACGTGTAATGTAACATCGTTAAAATATGTAGAAACATGCAAAATATGTAAAAATATGTAAAATAAAAATTTGTAAGGGAGTCCCAAATGACGTAATTTGCCAACAGTTTTACTTCTCATTGAAATATTATGCGGGATTTAAAACATGTAATTACATAAAAATCCGGGCTCTAGTCAGTAGTGTCACCGCCTGCAGTGCTGTAGTAGTAAAAGCAGGCGTTAAACACTACAACAGACGAATTACATAAAACAGTGTATCTGGAGGGATTGTAGATTTATATTTTATATGCTTTATATAGTTTACCGCTGCATATTTCATTGTCTTGTGGCATTCGTAACAGATTTTAGTGGTCTCGGTTACACTGCATATTGTTTAAAAATGGCTTATAGTCCTGGTAAAGTCAAAAAGCATGTATTGGGTACAGGATTAACCCTAAGAAGTCAGACGTGGGAGATGGTATGTGCAGTAAGAGAATACTTTGAAAAAGAAAGGGAATATGGTGGACCTCTTATTCCTGTGCAAAAGATAGTAGAGAGAACTGCAGCAGCTTTAAAAATATCCAAAAGAATGGTGTGAAGGGCAGGCAAAGAAAAGTTGGACATTCAGGAAAAATGTGGCTATCAGCAGTGCTTACAACTCCTGGGGAAAAAAAAGAAAAATAAGCATGCACGTAACAAAATTAGATTCATTTCAAACGAAAGCCATTCAAAGTCATGTCGAATCACTGGCCACAGACAGCGAGTGAAAAGCGGCAATGCTGCGACAGAGCGGCGGGCAGACAGCTGAAACATCAAGTGCTATTTCTCCCAGGGTATAGTGTTATAGTATTATAATTCGGTGTGGGCATCAGTGATAATAAACCTAACACCCATATGGCAGCTTATCATTTTCCAACGTCTTAAAACATTTAACTGCATTTTCTATCATGTCTATACTTGAATTCAATGCATCATGTATGCATAAATGCTCTTAAAAGCTTTCCATTTAGATTCACACCCATGCCGCAGTCATTTTAAGTCCAAGTTTCTTCATAGTGCAATTAATCACACAAACCAAAGAGGTTCTATTTCACATCTCACTTTGGCACTATAATCATGTTGATCCAGACTTAAGCTTCCATCAGTTTATTGTGAAGAGAAAGATGATAAACCCCTCTGAAGCATTTGTTTTAAACCAATCATATACCTGGCTGGAAGCCCAAGAGAATCTGGAGTTATCGTACCATCAGGAAAGCTTCACTCATATTTTAAAGTACTCATTCTTCTTTGATAATAACAAATTCTCCCACGTAGATCATACTACAGTGTTTATTCATTTTAGAAATTTATGCATTTAAACAGGTAATTGTAGTTCTAAAATAATAAAAATGGCACATGTGATGCATATAAGAATTCATGTGTGGATAAAAAGGCATATCGTAATATTAAAGCCATTTTCTGGAACATTTTCTGTTCTATTGAAGAAATCTTTGAGAGTATTTTCTTTTTAATTCTATCAATTCACATTGGAACTGTATCATTAGCTTTTGTTTTGGAAAATGTTAAGGTGGTTTTGACAGAAAGGAAACAATTTCATTTATATTCTGTTAGTAATTGGAAAGTGGTTTCATATGTTTGTTAAGCAATAATCCTCTTAATCTTAGTCATGTTCTTCCAATGTTGCACTTGCAAAATGTTAGTATTTCATTCATATCTTGTCAAAGTTTGAAGAGTACTCTGATTATACTAACATTAATTTTTAATTTCAGTTAGGAGATCAGTATTGTGATTCAGCTATGACAGGATTTTTCAAGCCTTGGTCAAAGCAAAACTGTGGTTTTCCTCAGGTATTGAAATGTTTTCTATAACAAGGTGTTGGTTCTTTCGATAGTTAAAATATGGCCTATCCTTAAGGCTATAATTCCATAACAGATCGGTGCAACACAGAAGGGTTGTACATCATCTTAGATTTCTTTATTGGCTCGGTTAAAACTGTTAACCGTATAAGTTTCTTTCTCATAGTGTTCCAGATGAGAACACTAGTAAAAGTATGCCTTTTACTCATATTTCTTATGCATGTGTGCATATACATACCTTCACACAGCACCAGTCACTTTGGCCATGTGCATGAACCACCTTATGAAGTACCTATATGAGAAAATGTCACAAAAGCTTATCACTTAAAGTAAATACTTAAAATATTTAACAGTATAAAAAGGTTTAAAAAGAGGACAGCCCGATTTTTTATAACATTATATCATTTAAGGATTACTAAAAGATGGCTATGAAATATACAGTTCTTTAAGATATTTTGAGCAAATTTATAGTCTGTGCTGGGAATGTTTCTGTTAAGAACGGCTTACTCCATTAGAGGTGTTGATTGTAGTTAATGATTTGACTAGAGCTTAGCATGAATATAATCAATATGAATTATTGACATTTAAGTGCAGTAGTATCCAAATATTGTAACAAAGACTGTGAACCTTTTAATGTTCACTATATAACAAACATACAGAAAATAAGAAAAGCCACAAGCACCTCAAAACTTAAAAATTTACTTTGTCTTTTGCCTGGACAAGTGCTGTCTGATTAGACTGTGCCAGAAATAGCCAAAACTGCAGGACTTGTTTAGCTTTTTTCTTCTTTCTTTCCTTTCCTTTCCTTTCCTTTCCTTTCCTTTCCTTTCCTTTCCTTTCCTTTCCTTTCCTTTCCTTTCCTTTCCTTTCCTTTCCTTTCCTTTCCTTTCCTTTCCTTTCCTTTTCTTTCCTTTTCTTTCCTTTTCTTTCCTTTTCTTTCCTTTTCTTTCCTTTTCTTTCCTTTTCTTTCCTTTTCTTTCCTTTTCTTTCCTTTTCTTTCCTTTTCTTTCCTTTTCTTTCCTTTTCTTTCCTTTTCTTTCCTTTTCTTTCCTTTTCTTTTCTTTTCTTTTCTTTCCTTTTCTTTCCTTTTCTTTCCTTTCCTTTCCTTTCCTTTCCTTTCCTTTCCTTTCCTTTCCTTCAGTCTTTCTTTTTGTTGCTCTTTTGTTTTTTGTTTCTTATATAGGAAAAGTCGCAGGAACTGCTTAAAATATATACAGACGCTAGTGATTTATACACTGACAAGACTGCTTTGTTGAAATATTATATGTTGCTATGATCTGTATAAGGTTTGTTATACTGGTATTTTTGTTATCTATAGCTTGAAACAAAAAACAAAGAAGACATTATTAGAAGTTAGCAGAGGAGAAAAGATATCTTGCCTATGCAGCTCTCCCATTTCATGTCACCAGATTTTGTAATTCAAGTCAAGTTTAAATGCACATTTTCATACATACATGAAAACATGAAGACTTTAACCTAGTTTTTAAATTCAGTTCTGATTTAGTCTCTGCAATGTTATTGCCAACAAGGGTTGTAGTTTAGCATTGGTGCTGTTTTTGCAATTATTATCGACGCTGTGTCTTTAAGCTAATGAGATCTTTGTGATCTCAGGGCTTGGTAACGGATGGAATGAAAAATCACACGATGTTTCTTTACCACAATGTATTAATTTATTAACACTTCATCGATACTTTACATTAAATAATTTCTCTCAGCACCATTCTAAATGCTTAAAAACCTTTCCACTTTTTCACTTAGTAGAACTTATGCTTGATGAAAGTTTGGTGAAAGTTCCATGTTCACACTACTTAAATATGTCTTTTCAGCTCGAACATACACACGCGAGTGAACAGTTTTTGGCGTCGTTTGACGCGACACCGCCTTTTTCATATACATCCGCGCATGCGTCCATCAAATAGTTCTTTCTCGTTAGGGAAGCGATCCCTAATCATCCTCCCCTACTTTTATTATGGAACACATATAATTCTAATATTTATACATATATATTAAAATCAAATATGGAAAGATTTATGACGTCTTTGGGCAAACTTAGTTGTTCGTAACAATGAACCTTATCAACATGTTTTCGTCATTTAACTATCTCATACCAACATCAAAAAACGAATTACACTTTTAACAAACATTCACATGAACCTTTTGGGGTCTTCTAATATGCTGTCTCAGCATGATGTAGGGTGAACCATTAAGAATGCCAGTTTTTAATTGCACACTACTTATTGTTAATTATTGTTATGGGATCATTTTGTTTACTGTTTTGTAATCAGTATTTCTTGAGGTTAATAATCATTGTATGCTTTACAAAGAGCAAGTATTAACATATTAATATGAAACATTGTTTATTTGTTTACAAGTATATGTACATGACCTATCCTAGAAACATATGGAGAGATATATTTTTTTCTTTGTAATTGGTGTGGATCTTAACAATATATGTGGAGCATTTTTCAGAAACTCTAGCGTCTGTTTCATACCACTACAGATGTGTTTTACATTGAGTAAATGTAAAAGTAAAGGAAGATTTTAAAAATGTGTAATTTTAAATTATAGTCAAAATTCAACATGAAAGAATGTTAGGAAATTTACAGTGAATAAATTGCAAGTGATTTTTTTATTGAAGTTGTCATTTGTAAGATTAAGCCGTTTTTCACAAATGATATGCCCTGATGATACAATTGACATTTAAATCTGCTGTATTATTGTAAATATTTTATAATTGAAAATATACATGAACTTACCACTTCATTATTTGACCACTGCAAATATAATCCCAACAGCTCCTGATGAATTGGCACCTCTTCATTAGTACCTCTGTCTCCGAGATGGGTTTACAGGAGCGCATTCTTTGAGTTTCTGGAATTTTGGGAGTGCACTTAAATCTTTGTGCCTACTGTGCCTTTCAAATGGGAAGAGTTATATCTGCAGCCAATGAGATATGTTTACATGCACCACGTTGCAAGCCCATTACCCCCAATTCATTTCATATTTCTCTCTCGCACACTGTCCTACTAGTCTGTTGGTGTGCATCAAGCCCCACTTTGAAAGTGGGAAAGGGGAAAGCAATATGACAACACAGCAGGACTCTGATTGGTTGCCGGCCTGGAGGTGCTCAAGGACAAACTCCTTTCCATTTGAAAAGCAGAGTACTAGTCTTCCTCCTGCTGACCTTCTTTTGAAACAAAATGAAATATGATTCCTTTCAAATGGGAGCATGCCCAGTTAATTAAATCTAGAAATATTAAAATCTTACCTTTAGTGTACTAGTGACACGCTCTTGCTGCCTGTGTTTTCACTATTGCTCCAACTCCGTCACAAAGGCCCTTCCTGTGCAATGTGGTGAAAAAATGCCATTTTGCCTTTACTTCATATTTTTGCTCATGAAGAAGGGATTGATAAAGTTTTTTTGCTTCTTATATTGTGAAGCAGCACTATTACTGAAGTAATATATTTTGGACACAGTTACGGGTGTTTCATGAAGGAATGAAATAGTTTGTTTTTGAAATAAATGGAAGGCAACTGCATCATGCTTTAAACAGTCCATATCACAACAAATGGCACACTATTGATTGCATTGTTGCTGTTATAATATATCACAAAAGGTGGAATCCATGGACTTCGTCTTTGATAAAGTAAGCAGAGTTCTCAAACAAATAACACACACTTCATCTGGATTCAGATCTGTGCTAGCTGAAATACCCGGCGTTGCATGTGGTTTAAGGATTTATCTCTACAACTTGTAGACCTAGGTTGCACTTGCCCAATAGTCTTATGTTTCTTTGGAGACATTTAAAAAAATATTACTTAATATGCTTAAATAAAAAAATTAACACTAGATAATATAAAGAACAAAAAATAAACAAAATAAGCAAATAAAAACATGGGGAAGACATTATGCAAACGCACTATTAAATCATCACAAATACTACAGGAAAAGTAGTGAATAGAGAAAACCATGTTGCATTTCTATTTCAGTCATATAGAAAATTGTATGAATTGGTTGTAGAAGAGGGAGTAGAAAAGGTAGTGTGCTTGTGTTTCGTAACAGAAAAGTGAGTGGAGAAAGCAGTGTGAATGTAATAAATTGCATTTCTATTTCAAACATATAGTAAATTGTATGATTGTAGAAGAGGGTGTAGAGAAGGATATGTGAATGTATTATGTAAAGGAAAAGAGAAAACAATCTGAATGTAATATGTTGCATAATAAAATGTGTAGCATCTATACATACATATTCTATGAATTATATGTTGAAGAGTAATTGGAGAAGAACATGTACATTGCTATGTAAAAGAAAAGTGAATAGAGAAAATTGTGTGAATGTAATATGCTGCGTAGTAAAATGGATAACATAAAAACATTCTCCGTGAAAAATGCTTATATGTGCCAAATTTCGCAGTGATCAGTCAAGCAGCTTTGGAGATTAGCGGTTACACACATACAAACATCCATTTTTGTATATACAGATTTTATGTTGAAGAGTAAGTAGAGAAGCACATGTGTTACATAAAAGTGAGGAGAGAAAATAATGTGAATGTAATACACTGCAGTTGTATTTCAATCATATGTGTATGTTGAAGGCTAAATAGAGAAAAGCATATGAATGTATTACGTAAAAGAAAAGTGAGCAGAGAAAACCATGTGAATGTAAGTCAAGTAGCTTAGGAACACATAGAGGACAAACATGCATTCATTTATTTATATATATATATATATATATATATATATATATATATATATATATATATATATATATATATATAACCTTTTTGTGTGGCTATGAATGAATGTTTTTTTCAGTATGTCCACTTTCCCCAAGAAATGGACCAAACAAATAGAAAATGTAATACAAAGAGCAGAGAGGCGCCTTTCACAGTTAAAACGTCTAACAGGAATGAAGTGGGGATGTTCCAGAGCAACTCTTAACACAACATACAATGTGTATATAAAGCCATTATTTACTTACTGCAGCGAAGTTCTTGTAACAGCAAACACAAAAAAAATTCAAATCTTTCAAAACCAAAGTCTGAGATTAATTAAAGGTGCTATCAAAACCACACCAATAGCAGCTATGGAAATACTAACCATCCAATGCCCCATTGAATATGAAATAGAAAAAGCGGCTCTTATTCAACACGAAAAGTTGATCAGACTTTGATCCTTTTTTCCAAACTAGAATAGACTCGCCTGGGACAGCAAGGTGATAATCTCACTATTTCCATTTTGGCGCATGGATCACTGTTGCTAATTGCAGTCCAATTGTTTTCTCATTTCTACATTTCCAGGACACTTGGAACAGTACTTACTAAAGAAGCAGTTGTGGAGGTTCGCACATAATTCTAGTTTATACAACCATGATGTTTTCAGTGGTTCTCTTGACTTTTGGTCATCAGTTCTGCTATTTTTGAACCATCCATCATGATATTGCATTCAGATGAATCATATACACACAGACGATATGAGTACCACTGGAACACAGTCTACAAGTTGATCTTGCTCCTCTTTTGAGAGGCTCTGAATCTTTTCTATTCCAGAGAAGTATTCCCTAAACATGATTGCTAAGCTGTGAAGGTGCTCAATTATGCTTTCCTTTATTTGGTTTGATAAATTCTCATCAGAAGACTCCAAAAAGCCTTTCAAAGTGGGGAAATTTGTAAAAAGAGCCTTTATTGATCATTACTGCCCACAACTGACACTTTTTAACCATGGCACCGACCTTGTCTTCAATTTTGAACATATCTATGTTGTTACCTTATAAGTAGAGTGAGGACATACATCCACTGAAGAAGAAATCAGGTTGACTGCACGGCGAATTGCTTGCTTGACGTCATCCCTGCTACCTCGGACTGAGGGGTGAACAGCGTGCTCTGGTTCAGTATGATAGCTGTACCGTACATATAAGGGAGTGTTATTTTCTGTGCGATCCGTGTTTACATACGAGGTGAATAATGTCTTCAGCTTTAGGTGATGGTAAATTAAATCAGTTATTAGAAGAATTTGGAAGAAATAATTTTGTATTGAATGGTGATACGATACAATCTAAGTTATGTTATTCACAGATTCCAAGGAGAAACGGAAACTGTTGAAACAACATTGCAATACCAAAAAACATAAAGCACTTGTTGCAGCATCAAAGAACAAAGAACACGACCATTTGTTACTTCAATCAGAGTTTTTTGAAGATGTTGGTACATAGTAACATACCATCACACAAAGTAGAACATGCTGAATTTAAAATCTTCATAAAAAATACACTAAGCGGGAGCCTCCCAGTGCAACAACCCTACGTAAATAGTATCTATCAAAATGTTATAATAAAGTTATGGCTCAAATTTGGCAATCTGTGACTGACAATAAAATTTGGATTTCCATAGACGAAACTCTGGATTCTGTGGGGAGCTTTGTTGCAAATGTAATTGTGGGAGTACTTTCGCCCGACAGACCTACTAAATCATTCCTATTGACGTCTGAAGTTATTGATAAGGTTAACCACAAAAGTATTGTCGAAATTTTTCAAAAGAGTCTAATTTTTCTGTGGCCAGAGGGGATCAAAACTGATAATGTACTACTTTTTCTGACAGATGGAGCAAGCTACATGCTAAAAGCAGCTAAAGAAATTAAAACTACACATCATCCCAACATGGTACATTTAACGTGCATCGCTCACGGCTTTCATCGTGTAGCCGAAATGATACACTTCTGGTACAGAGATGTGGACAGCTTCATTGCTAATGTGAAAACAAATTTCTGAAAGTCCCAAGCAGGTTACTGATTTTCAATGAAATGGCCCCTGGGGTCCCTTTACCTCCCCAGCCCATTGTAACTCGATGGAGTAGCTGGCTAAATGCTGCTGTGTATTATGCAGATTATTATGATAAAATAGTTAAAGTAATCAATGTTTTGGATAGTGAAGACAACTGTGCCATTAAATCTGCTCAGTCACTGATTTCGGGCAATTTACGTAAACATTTGTTATTTATTAAAAAGAATTTTCCAGATGTCACCAAAACTATTCTGCATTTAGAATCAAGAAATCACAAACTGTCATATGCTTTACAATTGATAGAAGGGCTTTATATGGAAATTGAAAATGTAGATCCTGCGTCTGTAACCGAAGCTGTGCAAAATAAACTGAAAACGGCGATGGAGATAAATCCTGGTTACGCTACAATGGTTCATATAAAAATTGGTTTACAACAGCTAGACAAAATGACATCTACGTATGACGAACACAATGCAAAATATCTTACGTTTGCTCCTGTTACATCATGTGACATTGAGAGAAGTTTCTCGCTATATAAACATTGTTTGGATGACAAGTTTTACTTTTGAACAATTTAAAAAATGTATTATTGTTCACTGCAATGTTTTTGAGGAACGAATAGATGACGATATGAACTGATGTAAATGGACTAGAGCTTCTTACACAGCCCTGCTCGTTTGTTTATATGTTCTGAACTCCTGTGCTACGCCATCTGCCAGTCACCACGGAGCGTGTATAGTACGAGCGCACAAACATTGTAGGCGATGGGATATTTATCCTCGCTCTACTTATAAGCCTAGAGTCAAAACATTTAAATATGTCGAACACATTAGGTAAGTAGGCAGTTACACAAAGCCAAGAAAAGTCAGTGAAACAATTTGCATATTTGGTGTCAAGAAGCAAGATTCTGACTTCATCTTTAAGCTCAAAAACCCTTGTCAAGATCCTACCTCGAGAGAGCCATCTCACTTTAGTGTGTGAGTCATTCCATGTCAAATCGCACAAAATTTGACCTTCATGTCTCCGATTTCATTAATATTAAATGTACGTGTTCTATGAATGAAAAAATGATACCCCTATTTTTTTGTTTGTCTGTAAATTAATTATTTTGGTAAATATAAAGCATTAAATTTTCGGATATTTCTCGCACACCGTTCTACATAAACATAAATATCTCTGGTATTATTTTTCAGATAAATATGACCTGTAGCTCATTTTGAACATTGAAATGTGTACTTTATTTATACGTTAAACAAAAAACAATTAGTTTGATACTTCCTATTTTTACAAGGCCATTAACATTATAAACATCATTAACAATACTTATTGTACCTTAAAACTTTTCGGGAAAATTTGTAAAACGTAGCTTGATGATGTCATGTAATCCTAGAAAAAGTTCAGAATGGAATTCTAAATACATGCAGAGAAATTAAATAACTTACCAAGCCGTGCAAACTGGAGTCACGGCTAGAAGGTACACAAACCGCGTGCAGCTGATTGCGTCTCATATGTTGCACTTCCATCAAGGTCAAACTCTTAACATAAACACTGAAATGGCTCATTTCACGTTAAATCATAATTTTTGAAACTTGACATACTATTTTCTCCAATTTTATTAATCTTATCAATAGATGAGATTAAATAATCTGTATGTTTTCTTTTTGGTGTGACACGTTTATTTTGCGCTTTATTAATATTATTTTTACGGTATATTCGCATACTGTATAATATAAAAATCATTATACCGAACACTATTTGAAGTTTAGAATTTTCGTGGTTGCAGCAGTCTAAAGTAAAAAAAAAAAATTGCAGTATTGCATGCCATTGTTTTAGTTTCACTCAAAATATAAAATAGACCCCTTTTAGGGGGTAGTATTTTTAAAACATATTTTAATTACTAAACGCTTACTTTTAAAAAAACTGAAAAACTATAGTTATAGTCAGAAGTATTGTGCATTGAACTAAGCTCGTTTCAGAATGGGATTCGAATAAGATGTGATATAAATACTTTACTAATGACGTGTGCGTGGTGAGTCACTTGTATTGCCTGAAGAAAGTGCTGTGCACACGTGGGCAAGGTGTCATTGTACATCCGGTGTTTATTGTTTGCATAATATAATTTTATCTCTAGTTGACTTTTAGTGTGAGCTGTGGTGTTGATTGTGCTTGTGTATAATCTTGGCTGATTTGGTGCAACGGAGTTACGGCTACTGTTTTAACCCATTCAAATTAGTTAATCACAGAGTTCGTAATAAAAAGCTGAGACCAGTGACGTCAGCAATGCTGATTAAACTTAAATTAGAAGACTTAAACTTATCTCGCGATTTGAAATTTTGTGATAGTTGCCGCATGAAAATTTCAAAACTTCCAAAGAAACAAACCACCACCGAGTTATGTGTGGCTAGTGCTAGTGAAAGTTTGGTAGAACATGATAGTGACAGGTCCTCATCCTCTAGTGACGCAGTAAGTATGGTCCAAACAGATGTAACAGATAAACTGAACAACAGTTTGGGTGCAGTAGGAGAATTTCACAAAAAAAAAAAAAAAACCCTCGAAAAACGCTACCCTAGAGAGAAGTTGCAGAAAATACCACAGGCCATTGCCTGTGAAAGCAGAAAATATTTCATGCTACAGACTGCTTCATATGAAACTTCAAATAATTGTGAAATGATACAAAAATTAACAGATTCTTTCCATGAAACGGATGACAAAAATCTTAAAATACAAATACTGACGATTTTTGACAACTGATCGTACAATAAAATAAAACATTTTGGTGTCTCAACTCACATGATACGAATATCCAAACAGGTGGCCAAAGAAAGGGAAATTTTAGCAACCCCGTACCCCAAGTCCAGAAAACGTTTAGACCTTACAAAAGGTTTCTGAATTTTATTCAGCGTTTAGTAATTAAAATATATTTTAAAAATACTACCCCCTAAAAGGGGCCTATTTTATATTTTGAGTGAACCTAAAACAATGGCATGCAAAACTGCAATTTTTTTTTTACTTTAGACTGCAGCAACCACGAAAATTCTAAACTTCAAATAATATTCGGTATAATGATTTTTATATAATACAGTATGCGAATGTACCGTAAAAGTAATATTAATAAAGCGCAAAATAAACGTGTCACACCAAAAAGAAAACATACAGATTATTTAATCTCATCTATTGATAAGATTAATAAATTATTTATTTAAGCCAACAAACTTACTGTTGGTGTTTTTAAACACACAAGCCGTGTGTGGGCAAAGTTTAAGAGGTAGAACTGAAACTTAAAAATTCAATGCCACAACTGGGATTTGAACCACAGACCTTCCGCTTGCCCAGCGGACGCTCTAACCACTGAGCTATTGTGACAAACTGCCAGAATGCATTAAATTCTCAAGCCAGTTTGTTGGCATAAATAAATAATAATTACCATGTGAAGGTTATTTAATCCTGGGATATAAAGTACTTACAATAGTAAGTCACCATTGGGGTAATTGTCTCTGATGTGAGACTGCCTTTGTGGTTTACCAGGAGAAATACGAACTGGCTTGAGAATTTAATGCATTCTGGCAGTTTGTCACAATAGCTCAGTGGTTAGAGCGTCCGCCCGGCAAGCGGAAGGTCTGTGGTTCAAATCCCAGTTGTGGCATTGAATTTTTAAGTTTCAGTTCTACCTCTTAAAGATTAATAAAATTGGAGAAAATAGTATGTCAAGTTTCAAAAATGTTCCATTTGACGTGAAATGAGCCATTTAAGTGTTTATGCTAAGAGTTTGACCTTGACGGAAGTACAACGCATGACTCACAATCAGCTGGCACGCGGCGCGTATACCTTCTAGCCGTGGATGAAGCGGTTACTCCAGTCTGCACGGCTTGCTAACTTATTTAATTTCTCTGCATGTATTTAGAATTCCATTCTAAACCTTTTCTAGGATTACATGACATCATCAAGCTACGATTTAAAAGTTTTCCCGGAAATTTTTAAGGTACAGTAAGTATTGTTAATGATGTTTATAATGTTAATGGCCTTGTAAAAATAGGAAGTATCAAACTAATTGTTTTTTGTTTAACGTATAAATAAAGTACACATTTCAATGTTCAAAATGAGCTACAGGTCATATTTATCTGAAAAATAATACCAGAGATATTTATGTTTATGTAGAACGGTGTGCGAGAAATATCCGAAAATTTAATGCTTTATATTTACCAAAATAATTAATTTACAGACAAACAAAAAAATAGGGGTATCATTTTTTCATTCATAGAACACGTACATTTAATATTAATGAAATCGGAGACATGAAGGTCAAATTTTGTGCGATTTGACATGGAATGACTCGTGTATAAGAAGCCGCTCATACTCATTGCCCATCTCTTTGCACAACAAAGAAAACAACCTGGATTGCAAAGGTCGAGTTTTAATGTAGTTAATAACTTCAACTACTTCATTAGGAGTTTTCTGCAACATTTCAGGCAATCTTTTGGCTATTAAAGCCTCTGATGGATACAGCAGTGTGTCCATTCCATATTAGGAGCCAGAGCTTTGATACAACCTGTTTTATACCCAGCCATGCAGTTTGCTCCATCTGTAGACAAACCCATACACTTCCTCCAGGCAGTGTCATGTTTACTTAAAAAGTCATTCAATGCTGTGAAAATATCATCTGCTGTTGTGCGGAGTAGTTCGCACAAAAAACGATCTTCAAACTGCTCTTCCCATAAATAATGTACAAAAACCAACGTAACTGCCCAACCCATATAAATATGTTTATAATATCAATATGACACCACTCGTTGAAGTGATTGAAAAAAAGGATCTAGGGGTACATTTTACAATAGATCTTAGATTCAATAGACACATTGACTTAATTGTATCCAAATCGCTAAAATGCCTTGGCTTTATTATTCGAAATTCCTATTCATTTAAAGAAAAAACTTTAATTCAACTTTATAATTCATTTGTGAGACAAAAACTCGAATATGCATCTATTATTTGGAATCCTAAGATGATAATGCATGTCACCGCAATAGAAAAAGTACAATCAAAATTTCTAAAATACATACTATTTAAAAGATCTGGATATTATCCTACTTACACAAACTATGAAACCCTTTTGGAAATATTTAAACTTAAAACTTTGAAATTTAGAAGAGACATTGCAGGGTTAATATTTCTGTATAAGGTATTGCATTCGATTATTGATGATATTAATATTACAACAAATGTATCATTTTATGTACCCAATAAAATAAGCAGATTCAGGAGGCTTTTCTTCACCTCCAGAGTAAATACAGAAATCCATAAAAATTCACCATTACACAGAATTATGTATTTATATAACAAGCTTCATCATTTCGATGTAGATATTTTCAACATGTCTGAAACTCAATTTAAAAATGCTACAACTAAATTGGTAATAGTAGTATCGTTGCTGTAATTAGGAATAGTAAAAAAATTACTTACCATACCACCTTCACTTTTTTTTTTTTCTTCTTTCTTTCTTCTTCTTTTTTTATAATTGTTTCTATTCCTTATATTAGTTTATGTTCATTTATGTTTTTCTTGTATTTTATTTGAGTGTGTATATTATTATATGTAAACATCTATGTATGATGAACATTGTAATTGGGCTTCCAAGCCTGTTATGTTCATAAGAATAAATAAATAAATAAATAAATAAATAAATTTATGTCTGTGCTCTCGTCTAATTGAAGAGCAAACATGTCATATGTCATGCAAAGCCTAACCAACAATGTTACTAGCCATATCAGTAATTCGTCTTTGGTCAGTATTGTTTGAGAGCAGGACAGTACCTACTAGCTTAGCAGCTGCATCACCCAACATTCTTTTGCAGAAGCTTTGTGTCGATGGCAATATAAGTTCTTCAGCAATCATATGGCTTTTACCAGATTTTACAATAAGCTGTGATACCTCATAAGAAGCAAGAGTTTCATTTACATTTGCACCAGAATGTTTTGCAATAACATTTTAGGATGATTTGAGCTCATCTAGTTTAATTTTAAAATAATATACTGACTTTTGTGCTCCGAATGCTTTGTTTCTAAGTGCCGATGGATTTTTGCAGGCTTCATATACTAATTGGAGAGGCTCTCATAGCAAATAACACATGTTCAGGTCCAGTATATGTAAAGCCAATCTCCAAATAATCACTGTTGTATTCCCTAATTTTCATTAGACCTACAAACACTGTTCTTAAGAGATAGAAGGGTTTGGTTCAACAGATGATGACTTATCCATTTGGACATTCACATCAAGTAACTCCTGATCCTCTTCATCAGTAGACG
Source organism: Tenodera sinensis (assembly GCA_030765045.1). Taxonomy (NCBI): domain Eukaryota; kingdom Metazoa; phylum Arthropoda; class Insecta; order Mantodea; family Mantidae; genus Tenodera; species Tenodera sinensis. The sequence goes on along the minus strand of CM060961.1, from coordinate 92,544,376 downwards.
TATCACGTTTTAACAACCCACTTTTCAACCAACAATCCATTTTTAATTGCTGTACCTTACCAAACAAAACAAATCTTGATAACTAATTGTGTAATAAACACACATAAATAACACAATCTTTGACAGAACTGTTTCTGTGATGAATAAACAAACATCAGAATGCCAGCCGTCGATAGACATGTCAAACATGCAGCACACACTAACAGAAATTGGTAGAACTATTACTAGTACCTAATACTGGCACTAGAATGAGCTAGTGCCAATTGACTGAAAAGCAGATATAAATTGCTTACTAATGCAACTCAAATCTTATGTTTGTAATGTTCTAATCTAAAATGTAACAATTTAAGGGGTCCTTTCGCCCTGATAACTCACCCCATTGTTTTGCTGTTTCAAAAAAATTTTACGAAAACTTCATCAGTTCTTTTTCTTTGAAGTATGTGATAACTGTTTTCTATTTGCTTCTGACAGAAAACTATGTCAACAGATTTTTTTTTAAGAATATCAAACAGAAGACTGGTAACTTGAAAGATCTCATTAAAAACAATGACCAAAAATGCAAATTCAAAATCATTCAGATTATTTGGAAAACCATTTGAAAGCTAAATTGCTGTCTGATCAGACTCAAAATCATCTGCTATCTCCTGAAAAACCTTGCTGAGATTATTTCAGTTTTATTCAATCACTTTAAGTAATTTTGAGTATGAACTTCATCGGTGTTTGTTGCAGTGGTTACATGCTGCCCTAAAAGGGTGTCTAGGGCATAGCTTCTCTTGACAGAGCTATGAAAAAATGATGGGATTCCAGCAATATCAGCAAAAAAGATGCAGTATTAAGAAATTTCATTCATTATACTTTGTATGACTAAATTCAACCTGTGGGCTAAACAATAAACAAAACTGATGGAGGTTTACCTTTTTTTTTTTTTTGCAAACCATTTAAATATCCAGACACTGGTACCTTAAGCAAGGCAAACAATGCTTCAGATGTTCTATCATGGCTGACATTAAAAAAAAAAAAAGCCCTAAAAGCTTTCGACTAGTTCGCCATTGGCATCTACTAGTCTGACAATTATGAAATGCTGAGATTTTTGTGTGATATCTCTAGTATCATCAATTTGAACTGAAAAAATGTTGCTGCTGCCTATTTCTAACTTAATATAATCATCAGTGTACTCCGAAATAGAGTCAATCTCGTTCTGTACTGTTTTGGAATTCCCAGTGAAGATACTTCTGATTTTATTTTAATGAGTCTGAGTCTCTAACAGACTAGTGAAAATTAATAAAGACAACAGTTCTTTGAAATTTCCCCTGTTAGATGAAAATGAGCTGTCATGGTGATCACTAAAAGCAAGCTCTTGCCTGGCTAAATACATTACTGCATTAATTACAGCCTTAAAATCGAATCAGTTCAGTCTTAAATTTTTGTTGTACTGAGCAACATACAATCAGTTGTTTTCCTTCATGGCATCAGCAATGGTATATTGATTCCTTTCGAGTTTCTTAAATTGGAGCATACACTTGAGATGTTCAACAAGCAGAGTCAGAATGTTTACTTTTCAACACAATCATCTCGTAAAGCAATACAGTAAACTCTTGGTTTAACGGACCTCTGTTCAACGGACTTCGGATTTAACAGACTAAATTTGCGTTGGTTATAAAATAAATTTAAATGAAATTCAGAAGATCTGCAATGAATAAATTGTGGCATTCTACTGTTTGTCTGATCGAGAAGGCTAGTTTACGCATCTTTGGCTACATTCGTGAAAGTTTGTGTACGCATCACGTGCTCAAGAGCTCACATGACTCTTAGCTTCAGTCTGAATTGGGCATTCTCTGGTGAATGTAATTCTTGTGTTCATTACAGGTCTACTCATCATTGTTGCTTGTAAAAGATTGTACAAGAAGAAGCTTCTTGAAGAGGTTATGGTTGTCTTGGAGTTAGAAAACGACACACGAGGAGCTAGGACACTGGAAAATTTATGGGCTTACAATGTCAAATCTGCCATCTTTGACTTTGCTACAGCTTGGAAAGAGATAAAGACAACATTAGCTAATGGGTGGACACAGTTATTGAAAGGAATTGAAGCCAAATATGATTTCAGTGGCTTCGAAACATCCGATTTTTGTAATACACTGACGAAGGCAGGGAATAATTTAATTGAGCATGACTTAGAAGAGTGGCTGGACATGGATGAGGGTGACCCAGGCTACCAGATTCTGAGTCATGAAGAGATCGCTGCAAATGTTCTACAAGAGGATGAAGATGAAGACGACAGTGATGATTAATCTTTGAAGTGTGTACATAAATTATCCGTAGTAAGAGACCACATGGATGATGTGATTTCTTACATGGAGAGATCTTCAGACCACAAGTGCTAACTTATTATGAACATTTTAGACAGTTTCGCTCCTTAATCATAAAGAAGCAATATTCAAGTGGGAAGCAAATGGGTATTGACACTTTTTTCAAACCCACAACTTCACTGGGAACGACTTCTAACCAAGAGTAAATCATGTAAAGTAAATGGTATGTACCAATAAAACAGTTTCAATTGTTTTTGCTTCATTTTCATTCATTTAGTGATTTAACGGACTCAATTTTCCAGACAACTCCTGGCCCCTTTAAGTCTGCTAAACCGAGAGTTTACTGTACTTTTAATCTAACTGCTTTCTAACTTTACCCGTAATAAAATAAGATTTGTCCAACTGCCTGAACTTTAACCTCATCATTTCATCTGAATCTTCACTCACCCAGTTACTTCTTCAGATCTGGGAACAAAAAGTAATCACTGGGAGTCAAATCCTGTGAATATGGCAAATGTGGAAGCACTTAAAATTGAAGTTCTTGGAGTTTTGCTATAACAGTCCCAGGTATGTGTGAAGGCACTTAATCATGATGAAACAAAACTTTCTTTTTTGCTAGGTGTGGACGTTTATCCTGAATATCACCAACTGGTCTATTTGTGAAGTGTAATGCTCCCCAGTGATGGTTCTAAGTCTATGAGAACCACACCATGACAATTCCAGAAAACTGTAGCCAAGACTTTTCCTGACAATAGAATTGGTTTTGCTTTCTTTGGAGCGCTTTCATCTATACACAAACCAGGCCAGACATTATGAATGTACAATAGACAAGCAGGCACAGTTTGTCTGCTATTTTACCCTGCAGAAACTTTCATCATGGCCCTCATAACTTCATAATAAAGAGCACTATGGTGTTCTGTTACTTAACTGAGTAAACTTACAGCAGTATTGTGCTTCATGGATAAGTGCCGAAGTTTGGATGAGATTTGCATCAATTTTTCTCATTGCAGCGTGGCTTGGGCTTTATGCCAAAGAGAGGTTGTGATGCAACCCAGTGTGAAATATTTCGTTTCTACAAGCTTCATGCCACCAGAGGGATGTGTGAACCCATATCAATGATTGTTCCACGTAAGGTAGGTATTGCAGCCATCAACAATATGAAATTTAAGTGTAGAATAAGAGGTGTATTTATATAGATATTGCTTGCCAAGGTGCGGCTCTGCTGATGGGTAAATTAATAGAGAGGGCATCTAATATTAATTATCTTCAAAGACAATTGTTTCATTATTTCAGTGTTTTCTTGTGATTTTACTATTTCCTTCAGATTTTAACATTTCCGTCTCATTTTAGTATTTCTTCCATTAAATTTAGATTATATTCTGTATTTGCTAGACATAAAGGATTTGGTTTGATTTGTAAGTTTTCTTTTACATTTGGGATGTTCATTTTTTGTTTTACTTCTTGAACAATGCATATAAAGCTTTCTTGAGTTTTAGTTTATAGAAGGGACTGTGTAAATGCCAGTGATAAGTTTGTTATACAGAATTAATGCTTTTCCTTGTAATATCGTTAATATTAGTGACGAATTTCATAATCTATTGGAATTGTTTTGATTCCACCAGTGATGAGTCAGAGAGCTCGTCTTTAATATTGAGGGTAAGTTTTATTTGCACTATACCTCACCTATTTTAGAAAAATGCAAGTACCTGGTTTTACCCATGATACCGAAATTTAGATTTCCAATCGAATGGGCTTTTGAAAAAGACACGTTTTAATTTAATTGCCGGATGTGAGATTTGCGATAAGTGTTGAGTAATAACATACATAGATAATAGAGCAGGAAGTGTTGTAAGGTGAGCAAGATATGAGTAAATAATAGTCGTTAAATTTGTAGAATAAACGCATTATTGGTTTGAAATTAACGAGTCATGACGTCATACTACATAGTTTAAATACACGTTCGAAAGTCAAGTCTATCAACCTTAAAAGTCGCGCGATATATTTAATAAAATATAAAGTAAACATCGTTTAATCCTAAAAAGGTAATTATATATTCGAAATTCATAAAAGAACATGTTATAATAGAAAGGGACATTTCTAAATTGCGGGAAAAGGAAATAGCATTTTGGATACGAGGCTTTCTTGGATGACGTCATGACATTCAAATTGAAGAACGGTTTTCTTAGCGTGGGTAAGAGAGAAAGCGTCTGGTCACTACTCAACCAGAGACCAGTACGGCAGGTTGTGCTGTGCGGACGTGAGTGAGATTCCTCTACATATACAATCGGCATAGCTCCTGAAAATATTTAAAATGCAATAAATAATATGCAAAGGATTTCTTGGGTTGTCCATTACACCTACGCAAACCCGAGATAAAAGTAAGAGATCTCAAGCTGACTAGCCGGAGCGAAACACATCAAAGGGCAACACCACGTCACCAACCACATTTAAGCATCAACGGCCGATACAGCGATACATCAGGAAGCGAAGAACGACTATTTAGCTTCAAATGGCATCCCAACGTGTGGCGTCGAAAGAATGGACCAACCCCAAGACGACCAGGCCAGCATTGAGCCAGCAGACAAGAAGGTGCCCAGCTTGTGAACATCTGTGAAACGTGTAGTGAACAAATTTAAGTGCGTGAAATATTGGTGAGTAGAAAAACACGTGTAAATAGTTTAGAAATGGAAGACAGTGATAGCGATTTTCTAGGTTTTGAGAGTCCGGAAATTGAGAAAAGTGTAAGTAGGATGGAAGAATATAGTCAGAATGTAATTGGTAGCAGAATATGCCAAGAATTAGAAGATCAGAACGTTAGAGAAACACCTAGAGGTAGCTCAGAAATGTTTAGTACTAATTCAGAAAGGCAGCAATTATGTCAGAAATAGAGAATATGTTTCAAAAGATAATGGAAAAGATGAGTAAGATAGATGAAACTAGTATAGAGTTAGGACAGAAATTAGAGAAGGGACAACAGGAAGTGGGAATGCAATTGGAGAATCAGAAGAGAGCTTTCGAAACCTTTAGGGAAGAAGTTAGGGAGGAAATTAATAAAGTCAGTAGTGAAGTAAAAGAAAATAGAGAACAGGTTAAGGGAGAATTAGAGACAATACGTCAAGAAGTAAAGAATTCTGAAAAGAAATTAGGTCAACAAGTGAGTGAAAAATTAGATAAAGAAAGGGAAAGAGTAATATATAGATTAGACAAACAAAGGGAAGAGGTAGTACAAAGGTTAGATAAAGACAGGGAAGAAATTAGAGAAGAGTTACAGGGGTGTAAAGTTAGAATGGAAAGATCTGATGTAGAAAGTGAAAGGCAGGCTAGAAATTTGGAGGATGTTACAGACCAAATAAAAGGGGTAGTAACAGAAATTACTCAGGTAAAAGAGGCCTTAGAAAATTTGAAATTAAATGAAAATGCATGTAATCACAACAATCTTAGTAATGAAGTTGCAAGAAACGAGGCAATACCAGGTGTATCAGCTGACACTTCGATGCAAAATAGAGGTAACAGTAATTCTCATTCTGATCTCAGAAATAGTGCAGGGACAGGTGACAATTCAAATTTACATTGGCCTAACCATGTCTTAAATGAAATGACACCTCCAGTTTTTGAAAATGAAGATTCAGATGATCCTAAAGCCTTTTTGGAAGGGTTACAAGAGTACTTCACGGTGAAACGTATACCAGAGGAGTACAAGATGGTGATAGTAAGAAAATGCCTAAAGGGTAATGCTGCTAATTGGCTAGGCCTTTCTATGGGTAACAATAATGACTACAGGACCTTTAGGAACATCTTTTTAACCAGATATTGGGGAGCTAGTAGGCAGGCTAATATTAGAGTTGAATTAAGCAATGGAAAATTTAATCCTAGATCGGAGGAATCAATGGTCAACTATTTTATGAGAATAGCGAGAAAATCGAAGATGTTGGATCCTCCCTTAGACGAAAAAGATCTAATAAATATAGTTACTCCACATTTTCCGGAAACACTTCAACATTACCTAATCATAGCCCGACCCGATAGCATTGCAGCTATGATCGAATTATTATCAGCCTTAGAAGTCAATAAGCCAAAACACGCATTTGGAAATAAATATGAAGGAAAAGAAACTGTCAATTCTTTCGGGCAAGGGGCACAGTATTATCAGAATAGAAGTGAGATTAGGGAAAGATATAAAGGACCAGTACCAAGGATGGAATCATTCCGGTGGGAAAATCAAGGTAGATATAACCAGGAAGGGCGTCACCAAAATAGAAATGGTAATCAAAGGGGAAGAAATATAAGGGTGAATTATATGAATACAAATAGATTTGATCGAGGTAGACGGGGACGTTATTTTGGACATAGTAGAAATTCAAATGATGGGTATTGGACAAACGGAGATAATGAGTTTAGACCGAGGTCACCAAGACAGGGAGAAAGGTATTCTAATGGACGAAATTCCCCCGAAAATGCGGAAATGGTTGAGGCCATTAACACGGTCAAAAACATGGTAGGAAGTAACCCCGATTTAATGCAGGAAAACAGAAGTAACAATTCGGGAAATAGTACAGGAGCAATACCTAAAAATCAGGGAAACGCCAGACCCGGTCAAACGCGCCTTCAGTGAGAACTGGGTATCCTAGTAATGATTGTGATAAGTACTCGAAAATAAATAGTCCTGGAAGGCAAATGATGATACAAAAGAAAAGAGAATGTAAAAATAGAATCGACGAAAACGAAAAAGTAGGAGATCCACCTAAAATCAAAATTGGAGTAAATGGAAAACAATACAATGCAATTATAGATACAGGATCAAATAGCACAGTATGCTCACAAAATTTTTATGATAATTTACAAAGTAGTGGTTTTAAAGTAATGTCTTTACCAGTTAATGGGATATATTGCTCGCTAGCTGTGGGAAAACGAAAAGAGAGAGTAAAATTTCAAGCAATGATAAATATTGAAATAAATGGGAGAATACTAGGAATTTTATTTCTGATTGTAGGAAGACTTGTGACAGATATTATAATAGGTTGTGATTGTCTTTATGCCTGGGAAGCTGTGGTGAATTTTAAAAACATGATTCTAGAAATGAAAGTTGAAGATGAGACGATTATAGTGCCTTTTGTGGAAGATAGTAGTTCAGAAACTATTGTAAGAGAAAAAGAGGAAGAAGAAATCCAAGGGGATACATTCTTTGTAGAATATGTTAAAGTAGGAGCTATGGAATTAACTGAAGTAAATGTCAAAGAGTACAGTGTCGATAATAAAGAAAATGTAGAATGGGATAAAAATGATTTCATAGACAATTTGAGATTTTCTGATGCAACTAGGTACTATGATAGGGAGAGTAGTGAAGACTTAGAAGAATTGTTGAGGGAAAAGGTAACTCAGGCTGATCAACTAAATGAACAACAGAGGGATAAACTGTTTGAAATATTAATCCGAAATAAAGAAGTATTCTCTGAGAAACCTGGTAAATGTAATATTTATACTCATTCGTTTGAGATGATACCCATCAAACCTTTTACACATAAAGCGAGAGCTATCCCTAGTACAATAAGAGAAGAGGTAGATGCAGTTATAAAGTCAATGTTAGAAGATGAGGTTATTGAGATTTCGAATTCAGAATTTGTGAATCCCCTATGTATTGTAAATAAGGCCAATGGAAAGATCAGGGTGACATTAGACTCGAGAAAACTAAATTATTGTTCCTCATATTTTCCATCAGGGAATCCAACAGAACGTGTCCTCCGAGATATAGGAATTTATTTACGTGTACTTACACATCATAATCACAAGGATTGGGTGAAATATTGTCCATTGATAGAAAAGATTATCAATCACACCATTAATGTAACTACTGGGTTTGCACCAATAAAATTAATGTTAGGAATTGAACCAGAACCAATATTGATCGGGGTACCAAAAACACTGAAAATTAATGACATTCAGTTAAGTGAGGAAGAAAGAGCGAAAATTGCTTTTGAACGAATCAAGAAAAAGGCAGAGAAGCGAAAATTAAAGAAAAAGAGTAGAAAACATAGATGGGAACCTAAGATAGGCGATTGGGTACTAGTTAAAGACCATAAGTTATCAAGTGCCTTGCGAGGTAGGAATAAAAGGATGGAATTGTTATATAAAGGTCCTGCAGAAATTATATCAAAATTTGGTTATCATACCTATGAATTAAAAGATGTTAAAAATGAAAAATGTCTGGGAAGATGGCATAAACAACTCCTTCGACCATACAAGAAACCGTGTGGTGCCTTGGAACCTTGATTTAATGTAAAAAAAAAAAAAAAAAAAAAAAAAAAAAAAAAAAAAAAAATCGAAGTGTCATTTGTCTATTGGCACCCAATCAGCTTTGAGATAAAATGTAAATGTTAGCTTACTTGAAAATCATATATTGGTCAGGTACTTACATATTCATGAAAAATGCAGAATGTGAATTGCTATCTACTACAAAGAGCTTAAATATATTGTATAGAGCTCACAATAACAGCTTCAGAAAGATTGTTAAATTGTTCATCTCCGCATAGAGAGAAAACAGAATATTTACTTTGTAAACATTTGTTAAAATATTTAGATGTATAAATAGTTATCATAGCAAGACAAAGAAAGAACTTGTCTGAAGAGTGTAATGGATTTATATAAATATATGTACATTTTAGTGCTTAAAGGATCTAGTATAGATATGTGTTACAATAACAAAAAAAAAAAAAAAAAATCACAGTGCAAGTGATAGTGAGAGCGAAGTGAGCAAACATGAACTAAAAGAAGGAAGTATAAAGAAAGACTCTTGAAATTTAACCTTTATATAAAAGCTTCACAGAAGAAACCATAACATATTGTAATTAGTATTTAAGGATTAATGTTAAGTCAAATGTATAATTGTTTGTCATGTTAAAAAGATTAATGAGAAAATATGTTAATAACCAATTTCAAAACAGTGTAATTGAAAATTGTATATAATGGGAGTGTTGCCGATTATTCAAAATACAGGAGTAATTTTTAATTTTTCTTTCGGGCAAGACATTTACATTATTTTATTATGAAATAATAAAATAACATAAATGGGGGCATTTGATACCGAAATTTAGATTTCCAATCGAATGGGCTTTTAAAAAAGACACGTTTTAATTTAATTGCTGGATGTGAGATTTGCGATAAGTGTTGAGTAATAACATACATAGATAATAGAGCAGGAAGTGTTGTAAGGTGAGCAAGATATGAGTAAATAATAGTCGTTAAATTTGTAGAATAAACGCATTATTGGTTTGAAATTAACGAGTCATGACGTCATACTACATAGTTTAAATACACGTTCGAAAGTCAAGTCTATCAACCTTAAAAGTCGCGCGATATATTTAATAAAATATAAAGTAAACATCGTTTAATCCTAAAAAGGTAATTATATATTCGAAATTCATAAAAGAACATGTTATAATAGAAAGGGACATTTCTAAATTGCGGGAAAAGGAAATAGCATTTTGGATACGAGGCTTTCTTGGATGACGTCATGACATTCAAATTGAAGAACGGTTTTCTTAGCGTGGGTAAGAGAGAAAGCGTCTGGTCACTACTCAACCAGAGACCAGTACGGCAGGTTGTGCTGTGCGGACGTGAGTGAGATTCCTCTACATATACAATCGGCATAGCTCCTGAAAATATTTAAAATGCAATAAATAATATGCAAAGGATTTCTTGGGTTGTCCATTACACCTACGCAAACCCGAGATAAAAGTAAGAGATCTCAAGCTGACTAGCCGGAGCGAAACACATCAAAGGGCAACACCACGTCACCAACGACATTTAAGCATCAACGGCCGATACAGCGATACATCAGGAAGCGAAGAACGACAATTTTAGCTTCACAGACTTCATGTTTTACCCAAGATACACAAACCTGAAAACATCATGAGACCAACAGTTAATAACATTGACGCTTCTGCATACCAGTTAGCAAAATGGCTGTTTTATAAATATAACTCATTTCCAAAATTTGAAAACCTAGGTTTCAAGAATTCATTTGATCTCGTAGACAAAATTAAACACACAAAAGTTTCAGCAGAAGATTCCTTGGTCTCCTTTGATATAACAGCCCAATTTCCTAGCTTTCCAATAACACTACTAATGACTAATCTCTATCAACTTCACACCTTCTGATCTAGATGCCTGCATCAAATTAACAAAACTCTGTATAAATCGAAACTTCTTCAGTTTTAACAATAGATATTTTCAACAAATCAATGGTCTAGCTATCCCTTACTTACTCTCACCCTTTATGAGAGAACTATACATTAGTTAGTTAGAGAAGGTTGTCACTAGCGCCTTCCCTTTAACCATCAAAACATGGCATAGGTATGTAGATGTTATGTTTGCAAATAGTGCCAAGGAAATTATTGAATGATGCACTGAATCTACTCAGCATTCAAGACAAATATATACAGTTCACAATGAAGATTGAGAAAGGTGGCTACCTACCTTTCTTGGACCTCAAAATCATCACAGAATTAAAAACTTACTCTTGGAATTTATAGGAAACCCTCACACAGGGGCAGATCCAAGGGAGGGATTGGGGGGTTGCATCCCCCCAAAAAATTTGGAAACTTAAGAGCATAACTAAAGAAAAAAGTATTAAGATTGATTCACAAATCTATTCAAAGAATCTCACCATTTTGACACACATACACACACACACACACACACAATTTTCTAATTGTAGCATCTGAAGCGCCTCATCAGATCCCTCCCTAAAAGCAAATCCTGTATCTGCCCCAGCCCTCCCACACAGACAGCTACATGAAGAAAGGTAGTTTCAGCCAAGATCCCACCAAATGCAGCCTTCAACAGTTTAATATACAGGCTATTTAACACTCCTCCATAAAGAAGAATATAATAAAGAACACACATGTACACTCAATATAATGTACTGCAATGTTTTTAGTCCTACTAAAAACTCAACCATCAATGAGACTACCAGATTAAAACTCCAAAAACAAATCTTCCAATATAAGAAATTTACGTACCATCCTTGGGCAGACCAAAGATTTAACAAAATATTTTTAATTTAATTTAACATAACATTTTTTTGGCATCATAAAACAAATACAGCATACAAAATGTAGTCTGCACATTCTCAAAGGATAGAATTTCCCCCAATGAACGTTCAGGTATTTATCACATTAATTGTGCAAATTTTGACAAAATATACATAGGCAGGACTAAAGAAATTTGAAAACTAAATTAAAAGAACACTTCAGATACATAAAATACGAATGAATTAAAAAATTAATCATAGTACTAGCACATTTCAGAACAACCACCATGAAATTATTCAGGAAGCCAATCTTCTCAGGACAGCAAGACACACAACTGAACTCTCAGTTTGAGAAAGCATCCACATTATAAAAAAATAAGGACAGAGTTATGAATAGGGCTCGGAAGTTCATGCCCTAAAAAACACTGAAATATGCATGCAAATATGCTGTTAAAAACTTGAAAATATGCCAAGAAATATGCACTATTTAATTAAAACAATGTCCCTTTGCAGTGGACAAGATGAGTTAGTATAAATAATAAATAAAGTTATCTTGTTCCTTAGAGGTTGAAGCAGAAGTGGTCCTGCTGCTAGTATTAACTGTTAAATTACAGTTCACAATTCAACATTTTACACAAATTTTCAACTGTAAAACATCGTCTGCTGTCTCACAAAACACTTTTGTAATGTGAAAAACTTCTCTCCATGTCACAAGATGTTATCGGGGCATATTTAAATGATGTTAACTGCTTCACAGAGAGAGTCAAGTCTCGTGGTGTGACAGATGGTTTTCTTTCGAGGATGTCTCGAATATCGCACATTTGTTTATAAACAGAATTTTTTGAAATTACATAATTCACTTTCTCTTTCACTTTTTGTCCTATGCTACCAGGAACCGAACTTAGATCACATATTCTTTTTTCAAAGACAGTAAGTGATTCATGCAAAGGAGATCCTACAGCTTCCAATGCCGTTACGACTGGTGGTAAGAACGAAAAATGAGCAGATATGTAACTAAGACCCTCTTTTAACTCAGTGCCTCACAGAATATTTTGCACAGTTTCTATTGATGAAGCATCTTTCGAGTCCAATGAATTAAAACCTCTTCGACTATTTCTATGTGCTCAACATAATATAAAACTGCATCGACCCATGTTCCCCATCAGTTAACACTGGTGCAGGAGGAACTCCGATATTAGGTGCCTCTTGATCTAAACAACTGAACCCCTTTAGGAGATTTAACAAAAATTCTCTTTGTACTGGACACAAATCTATCTACCAATGGGAAAGAATCGTCTCAGAAATGCTACCAATATGAAGAATATTATACAGATGAAAAAAGTTTAAAAAAAGCATAAAAATCATTAAAATATGCAATATAGGCGCTATGATATTGAAATCTTTGTGAGTTGCATCATCATGTGCAATACTACCAATATGAAAAATATTATCCATATAGAAAAAAAAATAATAAAAAACCATAAAAATCACTAAAATATGCAATATAGGGGCTATAACATTGAAATAATATGCATTTATCAAAAATCAAGAAAATATGCAGTTATATGCACCATAAAATCATGTCCAAATAACTGAAAATTCCATAATTCGTGCACATAATGTAAAAGCATACATTTTTAACCCCTATGAAAAAACATGCAAATGCATGAACTTCCTAGCCCTAGTTATGAATTTTTATTTCCTGCCCAAGGGTCAGCTTAGCAGGTTCATACCACCAACAGAGACCTCCACATCAATGGTATGCCAGACAACACAACATCTCTACATCTATCAATCACTCAGTTGTTAGCTGGAGATGGAAACAATTGTTCCCAAAATATGTCCTAATTTTCTAAAGTAAATGAGGTATAGCGTAAATAAAACTTGTCTTCAATATTAGTGTCACTTATCCAAAAAACTTCCTAATTGTTTTTGAGTGTTCTATTTTGTTTATAAAAGCTCAGCACATGTCACAGTATGTCAACTGACCACACTGGCTATATTTTGGAAGTGTTGAAACTGCCTCTAGAGCATCTCCATTTCTTTCCTGCTAGTCTTTTCAAAAGCAAGAATCTTTTACAGGTTATTTTAGAAAAATAATTAAAATGGTTTCTCCATATTAACTTGCTATTAAAAAACTAAGTTATTTGAATTAGGTTCTAGAAAGGTGTTGCCTGTTATGTTGGATATTATATTCCCTTTCTGTTTTACCAAGTGTAACAATGGGAAATGCTCAATCGGCTCTTTTAAGTCTATTACTATCCAAATCTAAGTTGTTGAGATTCCTTGTACTGTAGCTGTGATAATCTTGAGTTCTTATGAAAGTAAGTTTTATTTTTGTGTATGAAATTTAGGATTTCAAAGACACATACACAAGAGGTAGGCAATACTTTAAATTCATTGAGTACATATTTATTTGGTATTTTATGGGTACCCTCAACATTGCTTTTAATATCTTTTTTGTATTCTGAAAATGTTAATTGCTTAAGGAGAGGATTCTCTAAAGGGATATTATAGATTATTAAGACCTCTACACAGCTAAAATATACTATTTTTAACACTTGAAGGGAGTGTACATTAGCCAGTCTTTGAATGGCATAACATAGGTAATCAGTTTAGTTTAAAGCCCAGTTGTAATACATGGGTTTTCCATGACAGTACATGATCAATCCACATTCCCAGGAATTTTGACCTTTTTAACTAAGGCAGTTTGATTTATATACACTTCCAGGGTAATATTTGAAGCCTGAGTATGAAAATGTAAATACATTGTTTTTTTGTGTTCAATAACAGCTTATTCAGTCAACACTGCAAACTATTGTTTTTGTCATTTGGTTTACGCTGCAAGGATATAGGATCATCACTGCTAAGAACAATGTTTGTCATTAGCAAATATTATTGTATGTGCATTAGGGATGTTCAATGTTAATTAAAATAAGGGAAAATAATAGTTTTAAGAATTAGCCTTTGGGACACCCCATGATAAACTCTTTGTGAATCTGATGGGCTGTTTTTATTTCTATAATGTGTTTCTACAATCTGCAAATCAGTCATTTGCAATTCCTCTGATTCCCAAATAGTGTAATTTTGTCAATAAAATGTAGTGTACTACATCAAAAGTTATAGTTGGATCTATGAATAGTCCAAGGGGGTGCTTTTTATCTTTAGCATCTAGTACAAGTTTATTCAAGTCAAATATAGTTTCATGAATGGATTTGCTTTTCATAAAACCAAACTGTAAAGAACAAAAATAGCCATTAATTTCCAAGAAGAATATAAATATATTATACATTATCTTTTTCAAAATTTTTGGAAGTATTGCCAAGAGTGAGGTAGGTCTCCAGTTTTCATTATTGGCTTTATCACCCTTTTTGAAGATTGGTATTCTAGCATTCTCCTGCCAATTTAAATTTATCTGGGAAAGTGCCTGAACATATGAAGCGATTACAATTAATATCTATTGGAGTGTAATTAACCAATTTGTGCAATTCCTTATAATAAAGCCAAGAATCCACCAATGTCAAAGGAAGATTTATTTTTTTGAAGCTAAACATTTTACTACTTTGTCAGAAGATTGCAGTTGGCATCAGGTTGATGATAGGAGCAACACTTCTTGAAACATGTTCTGCTTTACTTAAATGTAAATGATAGGTCAATGAACCGATTCACATATTTTCTTTTTAATAACATTTTGATATTTTCACTGAGGTACCATTGTAGAAATTTAGTTCTGCTATTAGAGGGTATAGCTACTAAAGCAGTTTTTGCTTGTATAGGGGAGGGGATGTCTGTTAGTTGATTTACCATGGTTGTAAAATAATTATTAAAAACATGGGCACAGCTTGAAACCCCAGGGTTAGCACCAAAACAATAAGATAAGTGAAGTTTTTAGTTTCTAATTTGTTCTTACTTTAGAATGGGCTATTTCTATTGGTTTTACTAGGAGCTTACCATTCTACTGTAATTCAACACTTTCTTTGTGTTTATTGGAGCCTCTCTCTGCTCCTACTACATTCCACATTGCTTTACATCTGCTTTCAGAATCGTTTTACCTCTAGAATTACTTGTTTTAAAGTTGCTACATAATTTAAGAGGTAGCATCTTCAGCTTTACATGCAGAAGATCCGTGGTTCAAAATCCACATATGGCATTGAATTTTGCAGTCCTGATTCTACCTTTCAAGCATTGCCTACACACAGCTTGTGTGTTTAAAAATACCAGCAGTAAGGTGGTTGGCATAAAAAATAACAGTTGCTACATAATTCTTATAGTAGGCAAAAAATCAGGCATCATTTGCACTTTTGTTAATTTCGTGAAGAAGTAATTTCTTTCTCATGAGAATACTATTCCTTTAGTGATCCAGTTTTTATTTTTAATACTTTGGTTACACTTTTATGTTTGTTTCTTTTAGTGGGAAATATATAGTATATATACTTTGAGAGGTAGAACTGGAACTTAAAAATTCAATGCCACAACTGACTTACCAGGATAAATACGAACTGGTTTGAGAATTTAATGCCATTCTGGCAGTTTGTCACAATAGCTCAATGGTTAGAGCAGCCGCCTGGTAAGCAGAAGGTCTGTGGTTCAAATCCCAGTTGTGGCATTGAATTTTTAAGTTCCAGTTCTACCTCTCAAACTTTGCCCACACATGGCTTGTGTGTTTAAAACCACCAACAGTAAGTTTGTTGGCATAAATAAATAATAGTATATACTTTCCTTATGTAATTTTTGGCTTATTGTTTGTTGGTATAATTGTGTGTATCTAGCTCTTTTTTTTTTTTTTTTAATGTAATTGCTATTGAATTGTGATCTTAATGCAAGGTTAGTATTTTCTACTGTATAAAAGAAGTAGTTTTCATTGATTATTATTTGATTAAGCTATGTGTGACTGCTTTTTGGATATGGGTAGGTTTGCACTTGTTTTAAGATAATAGGATTGAATTGGCGACATGAATTGTAAATTGGAACTACTACTGCTGTTAAAAAGGTATGTTGGGGTTTAACTTCTCTTCTGAGCGTATTCAGCAAAAATTAAAACTTCTCAAAAAGTATTTCTAAGCAGCCATCCAGAAAAACAAACAAACAACAATTTATGTTTGAATAAACAAATTTCCGATACTGCAGGTTCAAAGTGTTTCTGTTAGTAGGTTGACTGAGGGGTTTCTTGCAGTTGATTTTATGCAGTAATGTAAAAGATTGTTTCGAGTAGCTAATGCTCAGTTATGTTTAAGACATCTATTTATGCAATCGTGCAACAATGCTTGTAATTCAAGTACGTTGTTTCTTATACACTGAGTATTCTGATGGATTAGACAGAACCCTTTCTTTTGACTGCCAGAAGTTAATTAAGTGTTACTTTTCCCTCCTTGCTCATTTCATTGTATGTGGTTCGGTTGTATGAGTTTCAGGTGCATAGATTAGCTTTAGACAATTATGTAACTGATTATTTGCGGTTGTAAACATCTTATTAATATCAGGCTTGCCTATTGTGACATGTTAACAGATTTTGCATTAACCCCAGTATCAAAGTCAGGTTTATGACTCACTGTCCCACATCTGTTTAAACAAGATGTAACTGTTATCCAGTGGCGTGCATTCAACCCCAGCTACCCCAGCGCTGCTGGGGTAATTGATTTATCCACAAGTTCAAAATTAAAATAGTTTTTTCATATCTCAATCAAATATGCACATCGAACTTGAACGTTACAGTACTTAGAGTTCAAACTCCTGCCCCGCCACTAGCCAGCTGTTGCTCTTGGCGACTTGTCTTGTTCCAAAGGAATAGTCCTCTATACCAGCTAGCCTACGAGAGCTGTATTGATGCATGGGTATTCTGTATAGAGTCCTAGCTAGCGTAGTCTTGGCTGCCAGCCGACAGCAGAGGCAAGTGTGTATTTGATTGGTTAGTTCAGTTTCATTGCAGCTAGCTAGGCTTTGACGTCATAGAGCAGAGCCTAGATGATCTGTTACATATCGATATGGAAAGCTTGAATGAGAGATAGCAATACACGCAAGCTTAGTAACCCACAATAACGCTGTCGTTTTATAGGACATAGTATAATAATGTTAAACGATATGTAAAGTGCATATACTTAAAATTATTAGCTAACATTAAAAAATATTGTTAAGAAACGACTTATATGCTTTTTTGTTTACGAAAGTGACCTCCATTAACAAAATGGAAATAAACAGGGGAAAATATAATAAGTTGGTCATCATGCAGATCAGATCAGAGTATATAGTGTTGTCACAAGTTTGAAAGTTCGTTTGTGCCCTGCGGATACTAAAAGGTGAAGAGTGCATTATTTTATATATGTATCTAGTAAATGTGACAGGTGAATTCATTGAAAATGAATGCGAGTTACTGTGTAATAGACAATATTCAAAAGAGACCATTTTTATAGGCTATAATATGCTAAGCGTATGGTAAATATCAGAAAAGTATTTAGGATAACAAATACCTCTGCTATTTATAACCTGACCATTTTGGAATAAGGATTATTTGTTTTAAAGTATAGGATGATTTTTCAGTGCCGTAACCTATACCGCTGGGGTAATTGTTATGACCACCGCATGCCATCAAGTAGGAATGTACTTAGTATGATATGAACTAAGGGCAATCTGGCTTAAAATTATTATCTACAATTTGATTTGCCTATTTTTGAGGTATCAGTTAAAGAAAAAAAGCTTTCTGGTCAATTCAGTGAAAAGGAGACAGTTGTTCTGCCTTAGACAGAATGCTTAAAATTTAATGCTAATACTTCTTTGTTTTCAGAGTGATACATTTCAGGAGGATCTATTTCCAGACACTGCTGCACCAACACCAGCTTTATCAGCACGAGAGTGGATCAATGGCCGTAATTGTAACCCTGTGCTGATGTCCATGAACACAGGTGTGTGGAATAAACTTTTCAAGCAATTCTCTTAAGCCAGATTAAAAAAAAATTAAGCAATTATGAGGTTCCAAGATTCAAACCCCATAAAGTTATAAAGCTAGATTTTAGAAAGCTTAAGTATTTTATCTATGGAAGACTATATTTGGAATATAAACAGTGCTTTGAAATGACACCTGTCAGTACATATAGCTGTTCTAATTACATTCTTGCATATTTCTGAAACTGACATTTGTTGTTTAGCATATCAAGAATGTGGTGCTTAAACTGTCGAATTTCCCGTTCCTATAAATGGCTTACCAGACTTCTGCAATGGTCAGTGTAAAAGCACATACCTTCAGGGTGTTTCCTTTTTATGAGGTAAAACTTCAAGACAGGTCTATCAAGTGTTCAAGGGTGTGATTTCTTGCAAAACATTCCATATTGTGGAATGGCACTGAAACAAAGACAAATGCTCATGAAATCACCTTGTTCGTGGATACATGAGATTTCGGAGCTGGAGCAGTGCTCCACCAAAGAGAAAGTGGGATTTGGAAACACACAGGATTCTTCTCAAAGAAATTCTGTTCTATCCTTCTACTTACTATAGAGAACTCCTTAGCATCTATTTGACCATCAAATATTTTTACCATCTTTATCCTTTCTGTATTGGTACCAACAAAAATACTGGATTATAATATACCACATTTCATCGCATAATCATCATCATAGCTTTAATGTTCCAGGTGTTCACTATCGAGAAATATTGAAAAATAATGTGCCACCACTGCAACCTGTTAGATTTATGGGAGAGAGTACAGAGCATACAACATATTGTAACATATTCCTCATTGTCAGTACCATCAATTCCTCAACTCCCACCTCAGTAGCATGATGGTTAGCATGTCTGCCTCACGTTCAAGAAGTCGCAAGTTATCCGGGTAAGATTTTTTCCAAGGTTTTGCCTTATTCTGAGAAGATGAACGTCGGTTAACTTAAAGCTCCATGGACCGTGGACTCATTTGAGCATCATTTCACCCATTTTCATTCATGCACTGTCTGATATGACATTACGTTGGAGCGCATTAACTAAAGGAAAAAAAATCAATCCCTCAACTGCTGAGATAGTGGCTAGCTCATCAATGAATCTGATACAGGAATTAGCAGAAGTGAATTAGCAATAAGCAAATGGAGTGACAAGGGATGTGAACCACTTGGTTAGCACGTGCCAAATCAATAACCATCTTATTTTTCAATTGTGTACAGCTGTTTATTTCTGTAGTTATTCTAATGAATGCTTATTTTGTGAAACATCAGAACAGAATCTATGCAACAGGTTTTAAAGTAAGAGTGATTGCATTCGTGAACAGAATGATAATTGAGTTCCATGAAGGGAGTTCGCTAAATTGGGGATTTATTCAGTTGTCCCATAATATCAACTCCAATTAAAAGGTACATGCGATTCAACAGTATCTCAAATGCTTTTGAAAATAACACTTTTGATTCAATAAATCCAAAGTAATTTTTTTCATTTATTTATGTATTTATTTATTTACTTACTGGGGTAGGTGTTTGCATTGCACTGTAAGGATCACTTTAATTTACCCTCTGTACCCGGTCCTTTCTTTTCAACTACGAACGGCATAAACGGCCATGCTTCAGTATGCTCAGATTTGCTCTTACTCCCATTACCATATGCTAGTTGCTAAAAGTTAACATGGTGCCAGCCTTATTTGCATAATGGTCGCACTGTGTATTTTTACTTTATGAAGAAATGGGATGATTATACAATGAAATATGGTATAATTTCCAGCTTCCTTTATACGCAGAAAATATATTGTAACAGAAGAAGGCATGCAGACTAAATCCTTGGGAACAAAGAAATAGTGAATGTAAAGATTGCCACATTCCTAATTGCTTGCCATTCTGTTTATTGGAAACCTGCATTTGTATTCATTAATTAATGATGATTCTCTTCAATGCATTAAGAGTTATTGACTGCATGCAGCTAGGAATTATGAGTGTGAATTTTCATCCCACTCAATTTCGTAGTAAATGAAGCATTATGATCTTGCTTTGTACTTTCTGAATACTACAATGCTATTTCAAGAGGGCTAATAAAATTGTTGAATGATTACAGGAGTTGCAATAAGGACTCACAAGCCACCCCAGCCACCACCCTCTATGATCGCTCCTGCAGCACATAACAATAATAGCAAGAAGTTTGCCTTCCTGTCTCAAGAAACGGTTCCTGATTATAGGCCTATAGATAATGTGAGTTTCTCAATTTGTCTGCCAGGCCTTTAGATATAAAAAGTACAGAGTTACACATGCAATTTTCTTATATTTGTATTGCTTTATGGATGAGTTAAAGTAATGATGTTTTATGTTCTTCCAGTCTGGACTTTAGGGAAAATTTGTACTATTACATGTCTTTTGCAGTTTAAACTCTTACTAGGTTTTAATACTAAATTGCAGTGTAAGTTGAATAATTAATTAATTGTTAGCATAGCAAGTCCCATTGCAATGTAGTGTTATTTATACTTCACTATGTAGCACCTACAGTTTTTGGTTTTTTGATATTATCTTACTACCCTGTTATTCTAAGACAGGTCACAAGGTGCACGAAAACACTTGATATGGCACACAGACCCATTAAATTATCATTATTATTATTATTATTATTATTATTATTATTATTATTATTATTATTATTATTATTATTATTATTATTATTATTATTAATATTGTTGTTATTATTGTTATTATTATTATTGTTATTATTATTGTTATTATTATTATTGTTATTGTTAATATTATTAATAATGTGTTTGTGTTTTCTTCAGATTTTTGTACTGCTGCATATTGTATGTGCATACAATACATTTTATAGTATTATTTGGAAAGCATAGAAAGTAATCAAAGTTTATTAAGGGGTGAGGCTGTTGAAAAGGAATGAAACAAATAAGCTTTTGTGTTGCCTATGTTTAGAGACATAGTATCATACCAAATACTTAAAGATAGATCATATATAAATGTTTGTTCATTGTCAAATCAGAAAAGGAGAGACCTAATTTTACAAAAGGTTCAACACTAAACAAAACAAACAAGTTCATTTATACAATTTATGGTTCTTCTACACAATAGCCATGTGTAAGACAGGATTGAAAAGGGTAGAATGAGACTGAACAATTCAATGCTATTTGAGCTACAAATCTACCGGTTACCGTCCTGCTGCTCTAACCACTAAGCTACCGGGCCAATATACCAACAGGGCATTAAATTCTCTAACTCTCTCACATTTTTTCCAGTAAACCACACAAGGAGATCTCAATTCATATGAGATATATCTTAATGGCGGCTTACAATATTTTAAGCACTTAAGTCCCAGGCTTCTATTCAAGATGTTCCCGGGCTTCAAGCCAGGTGTAGTGATGAAGAACCTTCGACATTTCAGGAGTGTGCATCTCTCCTATCATCAGAATGATGAATGACTATTTTGAAGATCAAACACTTAGTGAGACAGGTAAAGGACAAACTGGACCTTAATGTACCAGGGGTATACCGTATCCCCTGTGAATGTGGGATGCCGTACATAGGGCAAACCGGCAGGACCATTTCCACCAGGGTCAAGGACCAGGAACGGTCCATAAGCTTAATGCAGCCTGACAAGTCAGAGCTGGCAGAGCACTGCTTTGAAAAAGACCACAGAGCTAACTTCAAAGAAACAACCCTTGTGGCAAAATGTAGCAGTTTCTGGGAACGAAGGGTTAAAGAGGCTCTGTCCATCTCCTCTGAGAAGAGCACACTGAACCAGGGTGCCGGATTGCAGTTTAGTCCCTCCTGGAAACCAGCCTTAAAGTTGGAGATTGACCAGCTCAGAAAACACAGATTCCTGCGTTGAACCACCTCCACATTAGACTGGGTGTTGTTTTACTCGGTCCATACTAGCGGACAGTACATATACTGGTCCTTCCACTCTTACTAGTCATTCATCATCCTGATGATGGGAGAGATGTACACTCCCGAAACGTCGATGGCTCTTCATCACTACACCTGGCTCGTAGCCCGAGAGCATCTTGAATATGTTTGTCACCAGGAAAGCTTCAAATCATACTTTTCCCAGGCTTTTAGTTTAACCAACTATAAGGTCAATCAATACAATTAATCATTCTTCCACACAATAGCCATGTGTAGGACAGGATTGGAAAGGGTAGAATGAAAATGAAAAATTCAGTGCTGTAGCTAAACTACGGATCTACCAGTTACCGTCTGTCTGTGGCATTGAATTTTTCAGCTCCAATTCTACCTCTTAGACTACTGTCACAATATTTATACCTAGAGTACAGCAAAGTAGGGAGATCTTATCCACCGCTGGCTAAGTATAAATATTGCTTGCAACATCAGTGACCCAAATTTGACCTGGCTGTTGGCCCAAAAAAATATCAGTAACCAACACTGGGAAAGCTTCAAATCATTAATTCTTTCGTCATTTCTTTCATTGTGGCATTAAGTCCTGCTCCTGACACCAGTGTGACTAATAAAGCAGCAGTTTTTCCTAATGTTACTTTTTTTATTTCTTCTTAATTTATTAGCAAAGTGCTAACACTACACAAAAGCCTGTGTTGTATGTATTGAGAATCAACACACAACTTTTACTGTTGTATCATATCACAACACTTTGTGTAACTTTGTACTCTGTCCCTTTGCAGTTCACAGTTCGCAACAATTGACTGTTAGTATTTTGCTCACAACTGAATCTGTCCTTGATGTCACACACCAGCCTGCTTATATAGATTTCTGGATCATGGCAGAAATTTCTGAAAGTGAAAATTCAAGAAATGCATGCAGCAGCGATTGTCCCTGAATCAATACAAAGCTCAGTAAGATGGGGTAACTAGTGCTTAATCCCTCTGTGGCTTAATCCCTTGCTACCACTGTGGCAATATAAAAGTCTAATATCCATCTATACAAGCCTTCTTTATACACAACCTTAGGGTTAACTGCATAATGAACTTCCACTTTTTACATTCTACTATTTACACCAATTTCTCGTTTGCATCATAATTTTTTCAATTTTCTTAATACATTTCTCCCTTCATTTCACAAATATTTGTCCATCATTTTATTCGTTATGGCTTTTTCCCATATCAATCATCACTTTAAGTGATATATTTTTTTCTATAATTTATCACATTTTATTTCCCATATGTCTTCCATCCATTTCTTCACCCTTTCACATTCTAATAAACAGTGAAATATTCCTTCAAGCTTTCCACACACAACTTACCCTTCCCATAACTACTACCAAGCCTGATCACATCCATGGAAATTCTTCACTCCCAGATGTATCAATCCATTTTATGTTATAATAATTAACACCTAATGGAAATAACACATCAATCATGTAATACTACTGTTGTTGTTGTTATTATTATTATCATTCAAATATCCTAGCACAAATCTACACCCCTAAAATCAATATTGATTCATATGGTAATTATTATTTATTTATGCCAACAAACTTACTGTTGGTGTTTTTAAACACACAAGCCGTGTGTGGGCAAAGTCTAATATGTTAATTTGTTGCACCAATGTTTTCTAACTCAATACAAATATCATCCTAAATTCCGTATTTGAGATTTATGTCTAGAAATGTTCTTTATTGCTGTCGATATATTATACAAATTTATTTTTCTTTGATCTCTTGCTCCTGGATAATCAGAGTTGCTTAAAATGATCTATTCATATGTAATACTTGTTTATTTATTTATCTATTTGTTTGTTTGTTTTTGTGGTCAGAAGTTGGGAACATTGAAGTGAAACAATAACTTGAAAGATTGTGGAGCAGCATTTGTTTACTTAGTAAGTTTAAATGGGAAACATGTTTCAAAAGCTATTTCTTCCATCCTCAGCTTGGGTCCAAAGGCAACACTAGGACAGCAGTACAGGTGGTGGTTGCAGAAATTCAGTTCAATTCAATTTATTGTCATTGAGATTACAGAAATCTATTAGACATTGTCATTACAGCTAAAATATGAATACATAAATGTATACAGGGAAATAAATACATTAATATTATATCAGTTAGGGACCCATAAACTCAACTGAATAGTATGCCTTATTTACTAAATATTTACATAGTTCTTTTTTAAACTTCTTTACTTCCATTATGGCATCATGTGGTCTTCGTGTTTTGAAACGTTTTAGGTTGGTCAATGGCAGGATTTCAAAGTTACGTATTCCCTCCTTTTGATGATTTGGATATCTTCCCAGACTTTTAGTTCTGTAGATCTACTCACATATCTCAATAGAATCTATCAGGATTGATATGATTAATTTGCTACATGTGATTTTTCTATTTGTTTATTGGAAATGCAACTCATGTTCTTTCCATCTGGTTTCATTGTCTCTCTGTGTTTTGCCTGCATATACCAGGTTACAGTTTTCATAGTTTATTAAATAAATACCTGATTTTTCTCCTAATGTCTTTCAGAGGAGAATTAAGCAAATTTTAAACTGTATACTTGTTCTGTGTGGCCTAAACTAACTTGTATTACTTAAAAATTTTATTGAAACTATTGTTTAGTGTAGGGTAGTATATAACTTTTACAAATTGTTGGCATGGTTCTTGTAGACAGAGTGTAGTGTTTTTTCTTATGTGCTTTTGCTTCTGAAATTTTATAATCCACATCTTCAAAAGCAAGGAGTATGTTATGAACTTAGAAATCCTACCATTGAGCAACCTTATTAATTTAATTACAAGAAGACCAGATGATGCCACTTCTGTAACCATCACCCGTAATCCTGTCTTCAATGTTGCCAGTTAGACCAGCTGAGATGAAAGCAATAGCTTCTGAAACATGTTTCACATTTAAACTTAAGTATGAGATGTTAGTGTCACAAATCCAGCTCAGCAGTCTTTCAAGTATTTATTTATTTGTTTATTTATTTAATATTATTTATTTATTCATTTATTTATTAACTCTAAAGCTGCAGATTGTGTACCAGCAATTGTTTTTCAGATTGGATAAATAAGAAGTGTATTGACATTTGGGCTAAATATATTATCTTAATGTTTTAAGAAAAATTTTGCAAACTGTAAACCCACTTTGTTCCTTTCTAGAATTTAACACTGCCACTGTCAGAGAAGAGTCAGAAGACAAGTAGTAATCAGAGCACAAAATTTCAGCAGATTCAACAGTTTTTTGGCCAGGTAAGTAATTTTTAAAACTTAAACAAAATATTTGAGCATGCAAACAGTGTTCTATAATATATTCAGTAAACATTGTCTTTTGTGATCTGTGAAATAACTATTTGTCCTTTAGATAATTTTGTGTATGAAAATTAGCTTGCTTTAATTCAGTTGATAAGTTTATTGAGAATATGGGCAAATAACCATGACACTTGTACTAAGACTGTATAAGTGAAACAAACAAAAGTATATCACAGTTAGGAAAGAATTTTAGTCAATTAAATTGTTTGCTTAAAATTATATAATTCAATAATTCAATTTCCAATTAAAATATTAGCAAGTATAAAAATCAAGAGTGGCCATTTATATATGGAATAAAAATCGTTAAGCAAATCCCACTCCTATAGTCTTAAAACAATTAACAAAGCAACAGAAGTGATAAGAGGTAGAACTGGAACTTAAAAATTCAATGCCACAACTGGGATTTGAACCACAGACCTTCCCAGTTGTGGCATTGAATTTTTAAGTTCCAGTTCTACCTCTTAAACTTTGCCCACACACGGCTTGTGTGTTTAAAAACACCAACAGTAAGTTTGTTGGCATAAATAAATAACAGAAGTGATATTTGTGTAAATCTACATTATGGAAAACAAAGTTTTTGTTTTTGAAATTCAAACAAAGATTTCTTCAGCAAGTTCCTTAAACTACCACAGGACCTACAATTCTGCTACATCATAATCGAGAAATCTGCAGTTGAACATGGGTTGAAAATGGAGATGATTGATTTTCAAAATATTGTTTTATTTAATGGTCACCAATTGATCCAATTTTTTTCAAAACTTATTAAATTACGCCATTGTCTGTAATATTCTAGAAGGAAGAGTTGACTTAATAATTATTAGCAAATTGTGTTTAGTTCTTTGTGTTGGATTCTATATTTCTGTGAGTTACCTTAATGAAATAGTGAAAATATTAACAAAAAAGAAAAATGGGAAATGAGCTTAAAATGTGATTACTTACCAAGTAAGAAATAAGCACACCATAAATTTTGTTGCTTGATATGCCCAGGGTGCTCTTACAGCTCTGTTCTATTGTGAAATAAATTTGTTAGTGGAGTTATTCACAAAGAGGCTTTGGCTTGATGTGCATCATAGCAGATTGAAATGACTGCACAAATTGAATTGGTGCCAAGACTCTTGAGTTAAACTGTGCAATTGTCTAATTTACTGAATTATTTAATCTAGAAGAATAGTGAAAAGCCAGTTCAAGCTCTTATTGCTCTCTGTGTGCATTTTGTGCAGCCTAACAACATGTCAAATGAAGAGGCTAAGAAGAGTGAAAGAAATGACATACTTGGTGATAGCCCAAAAACAGAATTTCAGGTTAGTTAATTGATTTGTTTCTAGCACATACTTAGCATACTCAAAGTATAACAAAATTCTGAGGCATGTGAACATTTTCTCAAAAAAATATCTGATGTGTTGCATTCACGTGACTTTCTTCACTCACTTTAAATTATTATTAGAGAGCCTTATTCTTCTCTCTATTTCTTGTTAATAGAGATAAATTTTCATTACACATTTCGTTGTAAAGCAATTGTTACATTTTTAAACAGCAGATCACTATGGCTTTGTGGTCCTTGCATGGCCAAGAGAAAAAAATGAATAGTGACTTATCATTTGAAAAATTTAAGTGTTTGAAAATTTAAACCAAAAACAAAGAATATCATGGAAATTACTAATAATAATTCCTAGGGTATGTCCCGTATACAAAGGGTACAGTTATCACCCAGCTGCTGTGTCCTCCAACCGCAGCCAAGGCCATGTACAAGTGCAGGATGGGGGTGGCAGGCGTCACTACCTGACTCCCCTGACTATGTGGCAACTAGGAAATAGTTAATGCCACAAAATGTTTTATTTGAGATAAATTATGTGCTTTAATGAGATCTGCACTTTTTTGTGTAGTAAGATTTTGGTTAATGTCACAAGAAAATTTTATTTGATGTAAATTACATGCTTTAATGAGATCTGCATATTTTTGTGTAGCAAGATTTTGATTAATGCCATAAAAAATTTTATTTCTCATAAACTAAGTGCTTTGACAACACATTAACATTTTATTTGTTTTAATCTATTTTGGGGGAAATTAAAAACAAAAATTGTTTCATGTAAAGGGTAGCTTGGAATGTCAGGATTCTTTAAAATCTTTGTGTCATGTTCTTGGAGAATGTTTAGCTTAATACTAAGTTTGGTATTCAACTGAGTACTTGTTTTGAGTTTTGCACACACATACCAGTTTGTAAAACTCCTCTATTGGTATTAAGGGGACCTGAAAACATGTACTTCAAGTAAAATCCTAGTATCAAGTTTTTGGATGGAATGCAATACTTCTACTTTCTATAGATAAGCAGTAGACAAAGAAAAAATTGTGCTTTGAACTTGATGTTATACCGAGAGAGTCAAAAAATTCCAAACCAGTTGCATGGTGTTTTGCCTGTCCGTGTCCTCAATGCTTGTTGCCGTCTGCCACTATCATAAAGAGGCGTGGATGAAACCATACAACATTTTTAAAACTACGTTTAAAGGCTTTACTTACCAACTTAATGAAAGGAGATGATTGTTGGAGCTCTGAGAAACTTAATGTTGTTCATAAAGTACCCCTTGATGACGAAAACATTGGTGTATGGTGCACCATTAACAGATAAAGAATTATAGGGCCAGTATTTTTCGAGTCAACAATTTATACCTGTGTGGGTGCATGAATACAATTTTGCCCACTTTTTCTTCTTTTTTTTAAAGAGAATTAACAGACATGGAGCATGATTTTGCCTTTTTTTCAACAAGGCTCTGTAACAGCTCATATGGCCAATCTTTCAATGAGAACAATTGAAAGTGTGTTTCAGGACAGAATTATCAGTAGAGATTTGTAGTCCCTTTGGTCCTCAACCTAACCCCCTGCAATTTCCATCTCTGGGATAACTTAAAACATAAAGTGTACAAGACAAACCCACATACCCTGCAAGAATTAAAACAAAATATCCACCTGGAAATTTCCAGCATGTCTCAAATTGAACTGTAGCGAGTATGGATAGTTTTCCTAAAGAGGTGCCAAAAATGTACATATTGTAACGGATTCACTGCTCCTTTTCTGGTCGACCTCTTGGCTTGAAGTCGTTGTCTCGTCGATGCAGCTGAGGAGGCGCCAATTTCTCAGAGTCAGCCTCGATGAGAGATGTTGGTCTTTGGGAGAGGAGCGGTGTGCTGGACTGTGATGAGAAGGAATGGGTTTTATACGGGGTTCCTCGGAAGAAAAACACGAGATGCACTTCCCCTATTGGCACTTCGGGTTACAGGAAACTCTGCAAGTTCTATCTTCCACCCGTTAACTATATTATGATCACTTACTGTGCCGAATGAATCCCAATTCCAATATAAATAATATACAATCACTGGACGTGTAGCGACTCAGTGGCACTTGACAAGACACTTCCTAATAACGTGGCGTCTATTCCGCGACCCGCAGACACAACCTTCCCTTACAACTGGTAGCACTGAACTGTCGAGTTTCTCACCAATGCTTTTCTCCTGATTGGCTATTCTTATTGGGCTTTGATGTTCATTTGTTTTCTCTTTAAACCTTTAAATTTTAGCAACGGTTCGTGAGTTCGTTAAGAGACTCACGGTACTTTAGGAAGGCAGCAACAATAATATAATGCCAACGTTTTATTGCCTCACACCAAAATTGTACCAAAGGCTGCATGAATTATTTTGTTTTCTTGGTGGGAAACTTGCAGATTTCCCTGGGTAACTGTGCCTGTGTTTAATAACTTTTATGAAACTTATAACATAAATATAATTCTACAATTAGTTTGATATAATTTTCAAAGAAATTGTGACAAAAACATGGATAATTAATAAACTATTTCCTTAATTATGACGAATTAAAGTTCCATTTCTGGACACCCATTGTTAGGCGGAAATACCGCTACAATATGGACAATGATGGTGGCCAGTTTCAGCATCTCTCTCCTTAACAATCATGGTTATTTACATTTAAGTACCTGTGAAAGGGATATGGAAACCAGTTAAGGAATCAGTGGAAGAATGAATATGTGGCTAAATAATTTGTGCATGGTTATTGGACAGCATGTTAATTGAATAAAACCTTTTACTTAGTGCTCTCTGAAGCTCAAAATTTTATAATATATAATTATTAATTTATAATTCTTTTACCTTAAAAAATGTAATTTTTATTTCTTTGTATGCAGTTACAGCGAGCATATTCTAGGCAATGTGAAGAACTGAAGTTGTTAAAGAAGCAGCTGGCTAATCGTGAGCGACGCATCCGGGAACTAGAAGAGCAGGTTCGAAGTTTACAGCAGCAACTGAAATCAAATAAATAGATACAAGATTTTATATTCCTGTATAAGACTGCTCTTTCTCAAGCATTTATAGCATTAATGCAGTTAATGCATTTAAAAGCTACCTTGCTTATTGTGAGTCACTCAGACTATTTCAAAGTTGGCAATGTGATTGTATCATACGAATTTTTAATAGCTGGCAGTATGTAACACATTTTGAACTATATATGCATTTTATCATATTGAGGAGACTGGTGAGAATATGTGCTCTCTTTTTCTTTTACTTGGGAGGGGGACCATGGAGTGTTGGAACTGTGACACCTGCTAATACATAGACATATGTACACACAAATGAGCTTTTACCATTATATTCAAGTGTGATGGCTTCCGCTTTCATCAACAGTGTGTGAGGTGATTCTCCTCTATATGTTTTAAATTTCTTAAATAAAGAATTATTAGATTGTAGTTGTAGTGGTATTGTAAAATGGTGTTGATGACAGAAAAAATGTCTTAAGGGTAAATTCATGTGCAAACAATTTTTACCCATAGTTGAACCCTTCTGACATTCAAGAGAAGTAGAAGTGCTTTTAACACCATATGTTTACTTTTAGAAATGTTAGTTTCCAAAAGAATTAATACAAAACTTTTTTAAAGGTGCAGGATATGTGTGACAGTTTAAGGATGTAACTTGTATGAGAATTGAGTGTGCTTGGATTAAAAGGATATCACATAGCTTTGCTATTTAGAGCTATTATAATTCTAAAACCTGCATTGATGATACCATTGGGATACATATCTCTCAGCTTGTGTGTGAATATAACTTATGCAAAGAATATTGACTGTGTAGGTGTTACACATAGAACTATTAAAGCTTTATGAATGAGGTGAGAGAAAAGAATATCTACTTTACTATTGTTTGTATTGAGAAATAATGTTGTGTGCTTGAAGACATTGGCAGTTACAGTTCTGCACTTGTATGATCAATTTATTTGCAGTAAACTGCTGGAGTTCATCTTATTATAGGGGAAACAGCTTATTTGCAGTTCTTAAGAATTCAATACGGCCAACATTACACTAAACTGCAGTGGACATTACACCAAAAATCAGTACTGCCAACCTACATGATAAAAGCATGATTTCTAACCTCAAATATCTCAGGGTTAAAGTAATGTGCTTTCAAACGATAATAATATTTAAACATCCTTACCACACAACATATGATAAACCTACTAACCTCACATTGGGCAAATCTTTTTCTGCAATAAGACTTTTGGATAAAATCACTTCCAAATGCTAAATATAGTAATATATTTAATGCACTGCTGTGTTTCGAATACAAAAATAAAAACAACAGTAACTAGAACTACATATAATGCTCTGAAACAATTCAAGACAAAACCACACACACACACGAGCAATACAATGGCATCCACAGATTAATACAACGTCTAAACAGAATCTTGTTTTATAATCTATCGGCTGCGTTCCCTGTGACAAGTTCAAAAATAAGGGCTTCTATGGCCAAATAACAGATGCAATAACACCAACTGTTGCCATAGCTTTACCATGGTTATATTTTATGAACAGTTGGCAGTACTAATGCAAACTAACAGATGGAATATCACCACATATAACCAGGCTGCACCATAATGGGGGGGAAATGTCACAGTTGGTTTTTGGGATATTCCAATAAGCTGTTTCCTGTAGTATAAACGCATGGATGACACAAAATAGTTTACTAGATATAAAAGAAATGGTGTTCATAGCTGAATAGTACCTATTCAATGCCCAACAAGTTGCAGGAGGCTGTTTTAACCTTGGATAGAGCATTTTATATTCTCTTCAGTCTCCTCCATTATTGCACCAAGGAATGGTATCAATACATATTTAGAACATTATGCAGATTGATTTATATTAATATATTAAGGTGGAAGATACTTTATTTTTTAAAATGTTTATACAGTCCATTGCTAGTCTTTACTAAATATCAATGTAAGCAATCATTAATCAGTGAGGCAGCTTAGTGTTGCTTGTAAGTACAGATGTGTACTGCTATACAGATACATTTTTCAAGCTAGGTGATATTAGCATATAATCAACATAGCCTTTTCATTTTCTCATATGAACCCTTGTATTGAAACATAAAAATTGTTTCAAGTAGCTAAACCAGATTTGAGTCGCACATAGAACAGAGGTAAGGGAAATCATTTCTTCTGACTTGCATAATGTTGATTTAAAGAGACTATGCATCATAAGAAAGTTTCATATTGCATGTATGGTATTAATTCCAAGAGTCTTGTCAACAAGCACATTTTATAAATAACTCCATTCTTATCTTCTTTACATATAGAAGCTTTCAAGCGAATTTACTGTACAGTGCAAATTTATCTGGGCTTTAATTGCTTACTATTTTGGGAGAATCTTTTCCAAATTGCGCATTGAGGAGGAGGATGTAGCTGCTAAGTCTGCATGTTGCCTCCCAGAGTTTTCCACCCATATGCTGCCTTATATAGATGTGCAGCAGTACTTCCGTCGCCATCTATTTGCTGTGGGGTAGCAGTCTTGGATAGCATTAGCTGGTACTCAATTACAGACAATCAAGGACACTGTATGGCCCTGGCAGACCTCTAGCAGAGGTGATGCTAACCCACTTGAGGATAGGTCACACACAAGCCACCCATGGATACCTTTTGCGTGGTGACCCAGCACCTGTCTGTGCTCCGTTCAACTCTCTGTAGCACATGTCCATGTCTTGATTGTCTGGGATACGCTCATGAGCACCAGTTCCTTGGTCTGGGTTTTACACTGAAGTTTTTGATACAATGGCATCATGATGGAAGAACTTTATTAATTACAACTTTTCTGCAAACATAAGAAAAATGCAGACTGCCTCTGAGGTCAAGTGGTCACCATTCAAAAAGACAGTGAAACAGCACTGGTTTTTCTGACGTTTTAAGCATCAATCAGTCATTACATAAACAATCGGACTGCTGACCATTTCAAGTGTGTGCTCCAATTGAAGCAACTGGGAAAGAATCAAAACACAAATTCATTTATTCATCCTTCTAGAACATATACATGTTGTTGGATATATCAGGTTACATAAAATACATACATTCTGGCCCATATAATAATACTGGTTGAATGAGATTCTTATACAGTTTAATTTTGGTCTTTCTAGTGACATCAACAATATTAATAAAATTTTACATACATTCTGGCCCATATGTAATGTATAATAATGTATAATGGTCCATTTACCTATATACATGAAATACATGTTTCAAGTTTCGTCTGAAAAGTTTACATATTACAAGATTGTAAATTATTACTTAGTTACATACATCAAGATTTACAAATTTTACAAAGCATATACAGAGATTAATAATTAAAGTAACTGTCTTCATGGTAAAAAATCAATGCTCTAAAGAAATCAATGCTGATGCTCTAAAGAAAAACAAGCTGTATGCTGTTCAGTACAATGACAATGTAAGACTGAATCGATTAGTTTTTAAAGGGTAAAGGGGAACAGCTACACAGATCTATTGTGGCTAACACCCCCAGGAGTCAGGGATGAAGTAAGAGAACTGCAAGGTGCCACAGGGCCGCAGCTAGGTGGGCCACAGAGACATGCGGGATGAGATTATTGACTTATTTTGGAGTACATTAATGATTATATTAAGTTGGAAATATGCAGCAGCAACTCTTTTTCAGTTCAAATTGATGATACTACAGATATCACACAAAAATCTCAGTGTTTCATTATTGTCAGACTGGTAGACACCAATGGTTAACTAGTCAAATGCTTTTTGGGCTTTTTTTATGTTAGTTGTCAGAACTCGGAAGCATTATTTGCCTTGGTTAATTCAGGGTTGGGACTGTATGACTATCAATCAAAACTTACTGAACAGTGTTATGATGGTGCCAGTGTCATATGTGAACATTTAAATGATTTGCAAAAAAAGGTAATAGAGTTTGCTCCTCAGGCAGTCTTTGTTCATTGATTAGCCCATAGGCTGAGTGTAGTTATACAAAGCACACTGAATGAAATTTCTCAATGCCGCATCTTTCTTGCTGACATTGCTGGAATCCCTTCATTTTTTCACAACTCTGCCAAGAGAAGCTATGCCCTAGACACCCTTTTAGGGTGGCGAGTGGCCGCTGCAACAAACACCCGATGGGGTTCATACTCAAAATTACTTAAAGTAGTTGAAGAAAACTGGAATGATCTCAGCAAGGTTTTTCAGGAGATGGCAGATTATTTTGAGTCTGGCCAGATAGCAATTCAACTTTCATATGGCTTTCTCATTAACATGAATGATTTTGAATTTGCATTTTTGGTCATTGTTTTTAACAAGATCTTTCAGTTTAGCAGTCTTCTGTTTGATATTCTTAAAAAAAATCTGTTGACATAGTTTTCTGTCAGAAGCAAATAGAAAACGGTTATATATTTCAGAGAAAAGAACTAATAAAGTTTTCATAATTTTACTTTTTTTAACAGCTAAACTACAAAGTTGGGGGAGTTTTCAGGTCAAAAATATGCTAAACTGTCTCAAGATGAACTTTTCCAGAAGTGCAAGTTGTTATATCTTGAAATATTGGATTTGATCTTGGCACAAATTACCATTAAATTCTAAGACCATGAAAAACTTCAGTTTTGTACTCTCGCTTATTCTTCGAGGTTAAAGCAGCATTCAACTGTTTTCTCCATTGATGCTCTCACCTCTATTCAGGAAACATATCCAAATTTATTTAAAATAAGTCATTTGAAAGTGGAAATTGAGATTTGTTATGGAAATGAAGACTACCAGTATAACGTTCCCATCTCCATCCATAACAACTTGCTGAATGACCTAGGGAGGAAGCAGCCTTTCCATGACAACATAACTGAGAAATATGCCAAAAGAAATTACAGAAGAATCAACTTAATATATAAAAAATAGGTATGGTGCATTTGATTTTTATGTAATAAGAGTTTCACCTATTGTTTAGGTCACAGGCCGCCACTATATCAATGAAGCAAAGATATCTGCAGAAGTACACTTAGTATTGGTTAGATAGTTTGCAAAAGAAGTAAGAGATTCAAGAGTAATTTCTCTACTGATGCAGGCTTTAGTGAAGAATAGATGAGGATTAAGCAAGTAATCTATACATCTTAAGCTGGGTAGAGCATAGACAAAGTAAAGAAACATAAATCCTTAATGGAACAGGTAGACTTGTGTTGTAAATTGAAGATAGGAGCCATTAAAAGTGGAATAGTAATGCCTGCATTGCCTTTCAAATCTGAAATATTTCCGGACTAATAAAAGCTAGTAAATGAGTGATGTAGTTTTGTTATGAACAACGGTAATATCAATAGAGGGGGAGCTAGTTTTAATAGTAAATGTTAAACCTAAAGAGATTCTGTGTGTATATCCAGTATCCTAAAAGTAAGATTCAGATATATTTCCAGCTAATAAATGGTAATAAGAAGTAGTGGAAGGAAAACTGATCCCTTACTTCTGGTCTTTATGGTGCATGATGGTGATAATGTTAAGTCAAAATAACCACTCCTTTTATCAATGTTTATGTGATGCCATGCTGTTGGCTTGTATGATCAATTGCATTTAAAGATCGTTAAAGTAATGTGCCAAGGCTAGTTATTTCAAAGAATTTTGTGATTGTTATTTGAACAACATTTGTTTGTGCATTAAATAGATAGCACCCTTTACAATTTCAGCTTGTTTAAATAAATGTTAGTATGTTATGGGACCATTTTGTTGCATTAAGACCTTTTTTTTCATCATAAAGAGATGTCTTAGATATAAAACAATGTGATATGCTACAAATATGCTTTAATTGAGTTAAAAGCCTCTTATAGTATTAATGTGTGTTGTGGTTATTTTAGCTGTTCTATGAAAGCATGGAATGCAAGATCTTTTCAACTGTTAAGATTTAAAAAACATTACTTGGAGATATGAATGAAACACACTTTGTACTGACAATGACATATGTATTAGAGATAACCCAACCTGTCATTTAGGTGTGTTCATTTCCATGAAAATTATAGCAAACATGAGCATTTTCGCCAAAATATATTCCTGATGTAGAAAAATCACTTTCCAAATATGCCTCTTGTATACAGGAGCAACAAATGTGAATTTGTGTTGTTGCGATTAGCTTCTCTATTGTCACTACTATTGTATGACTTTGTCAACATCATATGTTGTGTTTTATGACCGCAGCAAATAAAACCAAGCAAACTTTTTCCTTGTTTAGATTTGCACTGTAATAACATTAAGTTACAAGCTTTCTGTACCTAAAATCAAAAGTAATAGCATAATTTGACTGACCTTAAATTGGAAGAAAGCTTCAAAAACATCCAAACCAGTTACTTGCCCCACAAATCATCTATTAGGAATTTGCTGGTTCATTAAAAATTAAACTGCAGCAAATCCAATGCAATATAATATTCCAGTTTACATTTTTGCTTCAGAAATACTCTTATTTTGTATACTGTATGCATGCAAGAAATATGAATACATTCAAGCAAGTTTTTTATTTAGCATATACTTGTGCTGAGTTACTAGATGGACAAATTTATGCATATTTATCTTGAATATGAGAGATGCCATGGTTACATCACATAAGAAAAGCCTATGTTAGTAAAGCCAGTAATCTAAAAGCACTTATTTCAAATTTTTAATGGTGCTGTATTAAAATAATGGGTCTACATTATTTTTATGTACAAATGAAACTGTAAATTGATTTTATTATTCATGTGTTTTAAACAAAAATACAATAAGAATTTCATAATATATACAAGCAAACCTCCCCTGTAGAGAGCCACGTTTTATTACCATATGTTTAACAAATTTCCATACTTTGATTGTGCACACCAATTATATAAACCTTAGAAAGTGTTCAAGTAACTGGTCAATGATAAAGATAGAGCAGGACCTCTCAAAGCTTAAAATCACAACGGTTGCAATCCAAAGTGTAGAGGTTCATTGTACTCTGCATCGTGACCAGTCAATTAAGTTTGACTCAACTTGCTGTAGAGCAGGGAAGCATGTGTTGATAGATGGCTTGCTTATTATGAAATAAATACCTGCAATACAACTACGTAGTAATGGAGCAACCTTGCCTGCTCCAAAGGAAGCAAAGAATGCCGAAGGTACACAAATCAGAATGGGAACTTTATTCTTTTGAAAATTCTGACAATAGAGCCAAATGCCTCATCTGTGGCACAATAATTGCAGTGTAAGAAAATCACCTGTTGAAAGGCACATTAACAGAGTACATGCGTAAACATATGGTGAAATCATAACATAGGGAATGCCAGAGAGGAAGAATTGGAAGTGTTCCTACATCTTACAGAAGAGTATTCTTTATCCAAAAATGAGGTTTGCACCAGTGTTTTCTACATCATTAAAACAAAAGACAAAATTTGGTTATAAAAAGCCAAATTAACCAGTTTAACACTGTGCACCACACATAAGCGTTATGTCGTGAGGAAGAAACAGTGGATAAAGTGAGGAAGGGGGAGACTGCAAAGTGAGTGGAGGTTTGCTCTGAGATCAACTTTTCATACTTGTATTTTGCACCTTGCACAGTGCAATGCACTGGTGCATGCACCCTGAGGTAAAAGAAGAGTTAAAAAGGTTATATTGATCACATCTTCAAGCAATCTCAATTCCATTGAAGTATTCATGGGCATAGAGGGAAAGGAAAGCTAAATAACTATTCCAAGTGAACACCCAGTGTTGATTACAAAGTACCAAATGAATAACATAACATCCTTGAACTTCAGCTTAGTGTCCTTCGCCCTCCCACCCCGTCTTTATTTTTCTTATATTTCTCTGTGCTAGCATCTCATTGAATACAAATATCTTCAGATTTCAAACAATCTGTAATTTTACAGAATAAGGGGAATGGGAGAAAGGCACCTATTAAAACAAAATCAGTGGTTATTAGCAGGCAAAGAAATTGTTAAGCAGTTGGCTTCAAGCTATCTGTGCCCAAGCCATTATCAATATAAAGGATGTAAACCTGAGAGCCCTTGAGTCAATGATGAGCAGGTAAACATGGTATGGTCAGTGCTACTTGCATACATCAACAGGCTGTATAAGGGAGGCAGTAGTTTGTAACCTGTAACATCACTGGGTGTAGTTCATTAACAGGTACATGTAGCTGTTTTTGCTTTGTTGGAGTGGAAAGTATTAGGATGTATTCATGTACTTCTTTCCTGTTGTCCTGGCTTTTGATGTTTACAAAATCCTGTACCTAATTATTAGATTTGAACAATGAAAATTATGTGTATGTTTTCTATAAATATCAAATGAGTAAACTCAAATATCCCAATTTTCTAGACCATCAATGTTATTCTGATGTAGAAAATGGAGGCCATTAAGATGTGAAACCACTACAGTTTTTCAATGATATATGTTTTAGATAAAGCCGAGTGAATTTCACATAAATATTTCAGCTTAAGGTGAAGATGGAAGTAAAAGAGGAATGGCAACATTAAGAAGGTGCAGATTGGACATATTAACCCTACCTAGGGGAAGTCATATTCATTGTGTTTCTGGGTATTTTAAAACATAGATTTTACTCAAAATGTACACTTTTATATTACAAATTTGTAATTTACATTAGTGAAAATGTTTGATTGAGCCTAAAAAGTTTCTTAAGAGTATCAGAGTTCTATTTATTTGTAATTTTGTACTGAAGCTATAATTGATTTAATGAAAAGCAACTTACAAAACAAATTAACTGTAATATCAGTTTTGCGAAAATGGAAGAAGAATTTGTGTATTTGTTCAGTTCATGAGCGTTTTACAATGTAATAATGAAATATTTATGGTAATGGTAAGTTTTGGATATAAGTATAGCTTTAGGTCACATGTTTCGCAAAAATATATTGTTTCTTTCCTAGCACCTCTAGCAGGACACACAACACTTCTTCCTTTGGAAAATGTTTCTGTCCTGTTCATAGAATGGAAAAGCCAAGTAAAGCATTGATATGGAGGTACAATTGATGGTCTTCCTCAGCCAGGTAAGCATGTACTTCTTTGCGATGGCTTTCTGTCATGAACCAGCCCTTCTATCAGGTGCTTCCTGAACTTCTTGCATGGTATGGGTTTTTGTTTGCTTTTGTGTGGACCATTGTGATGAAATATAAGAATCCACAATTTAAACTTCAAGCACCAGGATAAAACATTTTTTCTTTATTTGTTTGTTAGTTGTTTTTTGGAGGATACCACTTCACTGTCATTAACTGATAAGAAATTAAAGGTTACTTTTGTCAACTTCCCCCATTTGTGTTGTGTAATTAACTGGTTACATACTAGTTTCATACTAGGCTGATCTGGAAACTTGGACTGAACAGATATCATGTCAACTTCGCTTTCTGTATGGAAAATGGGCAGCATAACTATAGCTATCTTTTCAAGTAATTGTTAATTTTTCATTAGTATTGAACATTATTTCACCTGTTATGAATTTTTGTGGTGTTTTTCACTGCCTTAAGCATACAAATTCTCAGTAAAACTGTTCCTGTTATAACCATTTCCATTTCAGCTAACTGTAATGAGGTGTAGTACCTAGCTGTGTATATATGATATCCTGAAGGTGCTGAAACCTTGTCCTTGATCAGTTTAGCACGAAGGTTCTTGACCACTTGCATAGTCTTCAGCAGAGCTGTTTTTTCTGAATTTTCCTCTTTAGCAAATAGGCTTGAAACAGTATAATCATTTGTGCTATAGAAACATCTTTAATCCAAACTTTTCAGGTATCGATGAACCTTGAAGGACTCTTTCCTTTGAATTATATGGTACTTCCATCCACTGATGTATATTAATCCGTTGAGTAGTGCAACTAACATTTGGAATTTCTTTTTTTTCCCCTTAATCTTGGGCAGTGTAGTACAATTTCCAGAATAATAGCAAGAAGTCTTGCTTAGAAAACACAAAGCTGAAGCATTGCATCTTAATTGGAAATCTGAAAGATTAATTTTAAAATATCCTTACATTAGCCACTCTAATTGTTCTATAAAATATGTTCCATACATTACATTATTCCACTCAAGTTTCAATATATACTGCAGTCATGGATGTTCTTGATACAAGATAACTCACTTTATTTAATGCCTTGATCTATTCTTTCCGGTTTTCTTCAGACAGCATCAAGAGTAACATCTTGTAGGAAGAGAGGTTTTCCATTGACAACTTTAAATATTGTGGAACATTGAAATACTAATGGAGTAAAAATGTAGACTTCTCTGGGGGTATGTGAACATCACCGTAGTATGGCACCAACATTGAGGAAAAACTACTTCAAAACGTGGTTTGTTTAATACTGTTTATTAGTGCTCAGAAGCAAGTATCGTGCTGGAGTTTATTTAGAGCACACATTTTTTGTCCTATTTTAAAATATTTCATTAGTCTTGGCACTCTCAAGATATTCAATAGTTAATGTCACAGCAAGAATATCTCGTTTAACCAGTATATAATGTATTCTTCAAAATATGGTCTCTGTCAAGTACTGAAAAGTTCACTTAAGTGTAAGTGAAGACCAGTTTGTATGGCTTTCACATGACCTTGGTTGTTCTGTTTACAAACAATGTCACTAGCATTCCATCATATCACCAACAGTTCATATTTATGAACATAATACAATCTTCATGTTTTCCAAATTCTTGACTTGAATGGCCTTCAAGAATTTAATGAATGTATTTGCTTGAAATCTTATGCACATATAATTGCTTTAAACAAAAAGATAATAATTTTAGTGGGAAGAGCCTGAAGCTGATCAGATATTTGCGCATCTATGTAGTTATATAAATAATTTTTTCTCTTGCATTTACTGCTGAAGCAAAACCACTGCCATTTCTCTCTGAGCTAAGGGTTCCATTTTAATCTGCAATTGTATGTAATGCTTTATCAAGAGTTATTTGTGGTTTTCTTTGATCTACTCATAAAGCATGCATATTATTTTTTATTCTACCTCACAGACAACCTTCTGTGAACTTACCGTTTTCATAAATGTGGCACTTTATAGAAGTGATCATAAAGAGAAGAAATTATGCCCTTCATAAAAGCTTAACAAGGTATACTGCCTCAGGAATGCATTCCTTCATGAACTGTATTAAAAAAATTACATGTGTACAGAAATAGACAACGTATAAAAGCTGTTCACAGCTGTACTCCTATGTTCAGTTTTACAAACAGTCAATTCATAACTTCATTTCTTCTGCAGTTACAGGGAATGAATATAAATTAGGTTTATATGGTTAATGGTTGGTAATGAAGTTATTGGCGGTTTGTTCCGAAGATAGGCGACAGTTCATTGACCAAGAACACATTAACCTCACAACACCCAACAACCAACACAAGTAATGCAGCATAAAAGAAAATAAGTTCAAGTTCCTCAGCCGTGACTTGCATGGTACATAGTGGATACTGTCCTACAAGTGAAGTGTGGCCAATAGGGTGGCAGTGTCACATTAGTGGCTTATCCACATAAGTATGATGTTGCTAAATATCCAAAGCTGACTGCAAAGAACAACTTGGTGGTGCCACTTGCTCACTTTATTTATGTAATGTTAAGTATAAAAGGTTGCTAATGTAGCAGTTTGATAAATATGCATGAGGAAAGTTTAGAATAGAATAAGTAGAAACCAATTTAGAAACATTCTACAAGAGTCCAGAAGATTAGCATAGGTGCAACAAGATTTAAACAAGCTATTATTTCAGAGCAGTGGTGGTTCCTGAGTGATTGCATACTTGCAACTGCACAAGCTAATTTTTTCCTGTATGTGAATTGAAATGAAAGTGTGGAAATGAATAGCATGGTGAAACAGAAGGAGATAAATCTTTTGGGTTTATTCTTAGAAGAGAAGCTGTTTTCTGTGCTTATTATTTGCAAGTGAGAGAAATGGTATCTGGACGAATTGTGAATTAGAATTGTGTGGTGTGTGTCAGAGAGTATTAAAGGTGGAGAGGATGTAATCTACTGCAACAAGTCACGAGCCACCACTGTTTAAGAGAATAGTAAATCAAAATGACACATGGGTTCTGAGAACTTTATCAGA
The DNA here is from genome assembly GCA_030765045.1 of Tenodera sinensis. Classification (NCBI taxonomy): domain Eukaryota; kingdom Metazoa; phylum Arthropoda; class Insecta; order Mantodea; family Mantidae; genus Tenodera; species Tenodera sinensis. The sequence continues at coordinate 92,502,539 of CM060961.1, read as the reverse complement.
AGTCCATAATGATGTTGCACCCCCCCCCCCCACCTTTAAATATAATATTTGGTGCAGACTATGCCAAATCAAATCGTTGTAATGATCAAGGCATGCAAGGTTTGGGCACACTACGGACCCAAAAAGGTTTTGTTATGAAGGTTGCATAAAACGTAAGAACTTAGATCATTCAAATTTCTTTTTTACTCTTTTTATCCTCCCTAGTTTAATGTTCAAGGACATACTAATGTTAAATTAGTATATAAATTGGCATGAAAGACATGGAGCAGCAACCTTGAGATATTTTTATTTTTGAAAGAAAGTAAAGATTTTGATGGATTTTTGAATGTTAGTAAGATAATCATGTGTTGGCAACATTGTTCATTTGTTACAGTTTGATGTCACTTATTGTAAACATTATTTAGCCGGTTAAACATGCTGCCTTCTGATTGGATGTAGAACTAATGATGTCAGAATAATGTTTAATGTACATTTCTGATCAGGGTGCGAAAACTCCCTAATAATGTTACACAAGCTCGTTAAACATAATGTAGTACATTATGTTGGTCTTATAACTGCAGGGAAGATTTAAATTTGTTTCTCAGTTATCCCTGCTTTTTTTGTGCCTGAATATGATGTCTCTTTTATGTTATGCTGTACATTTACATTGACATGTTCAATATCCAGGGGTCTTCATGGCTACTTGTGAACTCGCTGAACGCAATCTAATCTAATCTATAACCAGCCTTTAACTTTATATCCTTTGGAACATATTGCCTATAGGTATGGTGTCAACTTGTATACAATGGGTTTCGGGTGTTTGGGTTTTCTGTCAGTCGAGGACTCTTGAGTAGTTGTGTCTCTGAATCAACCCCCAGTTAATGTGTTTATTATTAACAAAAGTAGTGTAAGTTCTAACTCATAAACTAACGTTTGATATTGGACTCTGAATCAAGTAAAATAATACAAAATGTCACGGCACTACACTTTTTTTTATTATTAATGTAACTATATACATAACAAGGTAATTCTGTGATGATACAATTTAATCCGATACAGGGATGTTGTGGTATCCGGTACCGCCGGAACAAACCAGATAATTGTGAGTGCATGTTAAGATGGGCCTTAGGCTTGGGCTGGTCGAGTATCATGGCAGATGCCCTGACACCGACCTGCGACTTGGGGAGAATGTGTGTGGAACTGTGGAAGGAAGGGGAAGTCTTGGAGTGTCAGAATGTCCTCTATATGATTGAGTCTGGTCTCCAGTGCTGTTGTGTGTCCTTGCAGAATCTCTTCTGGGGACTTATGGGCCTTACGTATGCGTGAGTTGTTTATATAGGTGACCACTTTCTCCAGCTGTTTGTTGAAGTGGTCACAGAAGCTATTGTTGTCTTGGTGAACTGAGGCTGGTAGTTGCCGCAGTGTTGTGGAGTACAGAGGTGTAAAGGCTGTTGTCTGTGCATCTTGTTGGTTGGCGGTTTGATGGTTGGGGTTGGTGTGTGACGGTGATGGTCTGGGAGTCGGGGACTGATTGTTGCAAGGGCCACATTTGAGCTGTAGGCGGCTGTCAGCGTGGATTTCTGGGGCACGCCGCTTGGCTTATGAAGTGACCACCAGTGCAATTGCATGTGGCACAATACACAGTGCGACGTGTCAGGTTGTGACTGGTTTAGAATGTGGTGATAGTGACAGCATGGGGCGTCAGTGCAGGCATCAGCAGTGTGACTGTATTGGCAACAGCATCAGCAAGGAGTAGGGCAACCACCTCGGCTAGCTTCAACCGGGAGCACCTGCCCAAGGGCAGGGAGCCTATCAGTCAAGGCAGCATGGTAATCCGTCCCATCCCAGAATTCCAGGTGTACTAGCGGTGACGGCCCTCTGGCTGTGACGACTTTCATGAGAGAAGGCCAACAACATCAGGCTGTGCTAAGGAGGAGAGAAAATGGGAGCTGCCGATGTACTCTGCACGTACTGCGCTGTAACTCTGCAGCCTTGTGAGGTTAGGATGACTCTGTGTGAGTGTTCGGTATTCAACCTCTGGCAGTGTTGTCTGTGTGTGGTCGGTGGATGGTTTCGGCATGGTGTTGCAAGCTGAAATACTGTGTGCAGATGGCATATATGGAGGTGGAGTTGGCGAGGTGGCTGGCAGTGAAGCAGGGATAGAGCTGGCATTTTCAGTTCCCTCAGAAGGATCTTCAGAGGGACCTTCAACTGCTGCGGGGAGTCTCTTCTTCCTCCTTCCTGCCATGTTGTTTCGGCAGTGGCTGTGACTGAACTCTACTACATGTGCTTGCTGCTGCTGTATTTGCACTGCTCATGTCCTCTCCTCAGAGTGCTCCATCACCATTTGCCTGCTCCTACAACATAAGTCCATTACTTGCTGGATTAGGCTATAGTGCAGTTTCCCTTCTGTTCTATCATTAACAGGTTAACACAATTTGGTTCCTTTTGCTCCAATGAAGTGCAATAATAGATATGTTGCTACTGCACAGATACAGAAGTTTCATTGTCTGTTCACATAACAGATTCCATGGACATTCACTGGAAACTCAATTCCATTATAATTGAATGCTGTGAACAGTTCTACAAGTAATTGCTTGTTCTTTTACTGCGAATCTTAACAGGAAATGTTGCAGATGTAAATACCATGCAAAGCAGTAACCATTCTTGTTTCTAATATTTACTAGTGTTCCTTTATGTTTGATGGAGGCAGGTAGCTCTGTGTAGCATAATATGCTGGCCACACACATACCAGAATTTTGACTCATTTGCCCTTGCCCTTTCATTTGGCAAAGCATTGTCTTAAAATCAGCTGGGAATTGAACCCCAGACTTAAGAAACAGTAGCCAGGTACCCTGTTTATTCCATTATGAACCCATCTTTTACTCTTGTAAAGGAACCTTAACCGTGAGGTCGCTTTGCTATATAGATATATTTGTAATATAAACATATTATTGTGTATGAACTATCAGGAAATGTTTTGTACATTTAGAAAAAGATTTTTATTTTGAAAGTGATGTTAGCTGTACATTGCACAAACATTTCACTGTATTATCACAGTAATGTCTAATGAAAATATATCAATTTTTTGTCTTGGGATTTTATTTCATACACAGCAATTGATTTGTAGGAGTATTTGGTAGATAAACACTGCAGATAAAAATATGATTTTAGGATGTGCACTGTACAAAACATGCATTAATTTTAAATTGTTCCTTCCTTTTCTTTTTCTTTAAATAGAAGCCTACTTGTTCCCAACCTGAGATTCCCAGCACCATTTTATGGCATATTAGGGCAAGTTGAGTTATGAATGTTTTGCTTTTAAGAAAAAAGCAAGCTAAATGGGTAAAGAAGGATTCAAATAAATTTGCAGACCACTGTCTATATGGCCAGATTTTCTTCTAGGAAAGTATGAGGTACATGCTGCCTGTAAGTCTGTATCTAGCATTCCTTCCAGTCTCTTTGAGTTCACGTACTTAAATTATCAGTAATTGTAGAACAAAGAAAGAGATGAGATATGGTGTATCCAATGTCACTTTTGGCATTCAGAGGAGGAGAAAAGGGGATCAAACCTTTCTTGCATCAGAAGTTGCTGCAAAGAGCAGCATAAAGTGCTTTACATCTGTTAATTAACATAACAAAGGTTCCAGTCCCACAATAAATAATCTGCTGCTTTCTAAGGTTTGTTAGAATCTCCTCACATTATGGTCATTCCTACTTAAATATATCATGTAATTTTCTACAATAGACTTAATGACCTAAATTCGTTATTGTATCTCTGGCATTTATGAAGGACAGTTCTTTTTATTTCTATAATTATACTGCTGCTTAATTAAAAGAACTATAAAAGCTTCAGCTCATTGTACTGTAAATTATGTGTCCGTTTTTAGTGAGGAATAACAATAGCTGCAGTAATGTCTTTCAGCTCATAAGAAAATTACCAGCAAAGAGTGAAGTTTATTTCAACTATAAATAAAACATTTTGTAGACTATTAGGAAATTAAACAGATTAAAATTGCAGGGCAATATACTATAAAAAAATCTGTTAAATTCTGATACTGCTAAAAGATAAAAATTAATTTTACTTGAGTGTTTCTTTATTTTATAAATTTTGAAGTCAGAATTCAACTTTAGAAAAGTGCATGCTTTGAATATCTTTAAAAAAAAAAAACAATTGCAGAGCTAAGAAGAATTTCCATTTATCATCATAAGTGCAATATAAAAGAGTAAGAAATATGTTGTCAAATTTTGTTGATACTTGTATGACAGAGGCAAAATTAGTAAGTTTCCCAAAATGAGGTAAAAGTAAAACATCTAGGAATTAAATTTTAATTACCTGATATGAAATGAGACAAGTAATTTATAACTTCGTAGACAAATACTTCAAAATGTTTCCTTTTTTAACTTTAGATTGGAAAAATGAAAATGAAAAATTGTAACTGAAGACAGCTGAAAGATGTAAAAACTTTTTTTTTTTTTTTTTTTTTTTAAGCACAGAGGCTGTGAGCATGATCTATCTGTATGTGTTTAATGGGGTTGAATTTAATGAACACTACAAGAAACTTGTTCAGGCAGACTATTATATTTCCTCCTCATCAGGTTTATGGTAAGCTTCATCCACAGTGTCTTATCCTTTAATTTGCACAAATTGAGAAATAGCAGAAAGAACATGTTCAGATAGATTGCACTTACTACTGGCAAGGAACTAGAAAGCCAAATGGATCACGTTTGCACATTGTTTAGTGGACTTTCATCAGGTTTTGTTGTTTATTAATATAATGTTTGTTTCTAGCATTGTAAAGTATTGAATGTACAAATTTTATGTAGCCTTGAGTGCAACTAATGAGTTTAATTTTATTGTTGTTGACTGTTGTGTAACATATTTCTAATTTTCATTAATGGTACTATGGTTATAACGTTTAAAATGTTGAAAACACAAAATCAGCTTAGAGAAAAGAAAAGAAAGCTGCTTACAAACACTCAGTTTAAAGATTGATGCATTTGTTAAAACTGTGATTTTATTTTGTTACCATCAGTGTAGACAGCTTCAGTGGCACAACCATTTGATTATTATAAATTAAGTTATTTAGGATTAAGATAATTTATACAGATGCTACACATTCATTATTGTAATTAAGATACTAAGGTTATTGTCCTGTTACCAATAATGAGGGTGGATCAAAGGAAACCAAAGTTTAAATAAAGGTGTACAATGAAGATTAATTGTAAATATAATTGCTAACCAGTCCTGTCAAAAATTCCTTTCGTAGGTAATATTTTTACCAAATGTGGTAAAATATGATGTATAATGTTCAAATTATACATAAGTATTTACTACTAGCTGTTCACTGTAACATTATTTGCAATGACTCTGAAAGTAAATTTTTGTAACCAAATATATTTCAACACTTTCTGCTGCTTTGCAAACTAAATGACCAACATAAGAAATGAAAGTACAATGAATCATTCCCCTTAATTGGTGCATACCTGAATTTAAGTTATTTTTAAATCTTCCTCTTCAGTATTAAACTCTTCAGAAGCCTAATAATTTTCCTGTGTCAAGATAATTTTTTTCGAATTAACAATCGCACAACCTCAATATCTCAATCCTGTATTACTTGAGTACATTTCCTAACACCCATAATTTACACATCTTTTTCTCTTTAACCCAAATTTTATCACTTGAATATTTTTGACATCACAAGATATAAATTATATCACTTGCACTTAAACTTGTTCCTTATCTCAAACATTTACATATTTTTACAGTACAATGTATAGTGCAACTTGTCTCACTCAATGGCTCTAAATTGAATTTTCCACCTATTACTGCAGGTGAGTTCAGACTAATTTGTTTCAGTTGTTCTTGCTTTCTACTTTAAACCCAAGTTTGATTTACAGAGCACATTGTCATATTTAAATCATTTAGTCACAAACACCACATCATCACATACTGTTGTCCTGTGGTTTCTGGTATACAGGGTACTCAGTCTAAAGTGGGAGATCAGTGAAACTTTTCCAATGATTTTGTAGAAGTATCTGAGTCAACCAATAGACTCTTTTAGTTTCACTTAACTTACTTTTTATCCAGGTGTGTTTCAAAGATCATCATCATTGTCAACAGTTTCTCGATTGGCATTTGAAAAGGAAGAATCTGTTGTGGTTGTGATTGTGCTGCGATCTGGGTTGTTGGATGTAAACTTCTGGATGTCATCTGCTTATAGATTTCAAAATTCATTGGTAGTAAACATTTCTTCTTTATGTATATTTTTTCCCAAATTATCAGTTCAGTTGTAGTTTTTGCATGTTTTAATAATTTGATATCCTGTTTTATGGTGCACTGAGTTTACCACGAATTATGGGCTATGGCTGATTTGTCAATCTGCTTAAGTTTTATGTTCCTAGTGTGTTACTTCCTGGAAACAAGACTTCCATTTTTTTTGTCTTAAGTTGAGAAAATTTACTGAAAGTTTCATCAGGAAAATAGGACTGTTTTTGACAATTGCCTTGCTCATTCAAAAGTCCTTGTTCACAATCTAAAAGTAGTGGAAATCATCTTCCTTCCCTGTACTACATCAAAACTGCAGTAAATGGATAACAGTGTGATTAAGAACTTAAGACTTCTCTATTGAAAATGAACAATAAAAAGGATCATCAAGAACATTGAAATGAGAACCTATCAATGATATTAATCTCCTGGATTCCATCCACATTCCCCAAATGCCATGGGAAGATTGAAGTCTGCAACAATAGCAAATTGCATGAGGAAAACTTGTTTCATTGCTGATAAGTGTGTAAACAAAGTTCAAGATTCCACAGCTACACTGGTTTCCAAAGAACAGTCCTTATAGGAGCATTTCGAGTGGCATGTAGCAGACTTTGAGGCATTAAATGTAGATTCTGAAATTATTATTGCAGATGACCTCATTAATGAAGTAATGCATGATGAAGATTCTAATGCCGGAGAAGATGCTGGTGAAGGGCACAAAGACGTGACAAATGTGCAGCCAGCATCACAACAGCACAACAAGTCTTAGAAACTATGATAACGTTTATTAGAGACATTCATCAGCAAGTGACTCTATGTTTACATCACTAAATGTGATTGAGAATTTTGTGGAGGAAGCATGTGCACAGAAAATGAAGCAGCAGAGGATGATGGATTTCTTCAAGTTATTAAAAGGTAGATAAAGTACCATTTGCTATTTATATGTCAAATTTAATTTACTTAGCTAGTGTAATAAAGCTTTCATTGTTAGAAACATCCATTTTATTACATAAATTTAGACAACTATGCACATGTGTGTTGTGAGTGTACAAGGGTCACTATGAAAGTTCTGAGATTTGAAAAAACAAAAGTTGATTCAAATTGGATGCAGGGTGTAATACCCCATCCTTTGTGAGTAAACTGTTATCAGGTAGTGCCTCTCTCACTCCAGGAATTCCAACAGTGCAAAAATGAACAACCCATGGCACGAAGGTAGCCAGTCCCTGTAACAGAGCTAAGAAGAGAGCATTTTTGCTCTTTCCAGACATGGAATTTTTATCATCAAGAACAGAAAAAAGTTACATGGGACCAGGTCAGGACTGAATGGTGGATGAATCATAAGTTTGACCTCGGTAAACTCCAAGAAGTGAATGGTGATGTTGGCCTTGTGTCCAGATGCTTGTGTGATGGAGAAGGATCCCTTGGAAGTTCTGTGGTGACTGCTGTCCTTGAAGCTTTTCAAAAACTTTTGGCAAGCAAACTGTGGTGTACCATTTAGCAGTAGCCATGCTGTGCTCTTCCAGTGAAATGGTTGCCGCAAGACCACCCTTTAGGAAAAATGAGGCCACCATTTTCTTGTGGGCACTTTGGCGACACTTTGCTTTTGTCAAAGGATTGTCATCAGAAGAGATCCACACCATTGATTGCCACTTGGTCTCTGGATCAAACTAATAAATCCAGGTTTCATCATCTGTGACAATGTGAGAAACCCGCCTGGACTTCCCTCTTTCAGATCTTGTCAGCATTTTCTCACACCGTTCAACATGGGTGTTTTTTTATTCCTCCATCAAATTGTGAGACACTCATCGAGATTTGACCTTCCTCACACGAAGGAATTGGAGATTTTCAAAATGGCTGGCAATCCAATCTGCAATGTCACCACAATTTCTTAAAATGTTATGCGATTATTTTTGTGAAGCATTTTTCTCAACACTGCAATGTATTACTCATTCACTGCCATCACCAGATGTGCATTTCTCTCCTCATCTTTCAAAGATGTTTGGCCCCTTTTAAATTCCTGAAAGCACCAGAAAACTGGAGCAATGTCCCCAAAATCCTGTGACAAACATTCAAGACTTTGGCACTGGTTACCTCCTGTGTTCTTTGGTGTCATGTATGATACCGCAGGTTTTAGAATTTTTTCTCACTCTGTGAATGTGTTAAATTCACCATGTTTGATACCTTCTACATTCTATGCTCATATTTCTTCTCTCTCTCTCTTGTCTACTTTGTATTGATGGTAGGATTAAAAAACCCATAAAAACTTAATGTAGTCCCGAGGTATCATATGTAATACTACCCCTAAAACCCCCTGAACCCCAGAAACAACAAAATTTTATGTGTTGAATATTCTTGCTCTTTTGATACACATATTGATCTACATAACAAAATTTGTAGCTGTGTAAATGTCATTTTGGCCCATAGAAACTCATTAAGCACAAAATAATAACTTTAACACTAGTATTGTAATCTCAGGACGCAGGAGGTTAACATATTTTAAAACTGTAGAAAATTGTTAAGTGAAAATGCTCTCTTCCAAGCTCCATTGCAGGAACCGGCTACCAGCATGTCGTGAGTTGTTCATCCGTGTGCTGCTGGAATTCCTGGAATGGGAGAGTCACTACCTGATACCAGCTTACTCACAAAGGATGGGGCTATCCTGTCCTGCATCCAATTCGAGTGGATCAATTATCATTTTGTCACATCTCAGAACTTTCATAGTGACCCTCATGCTCAGGAACAAAGCATGGATTTGTATAACGGGTAGGCTGAATTTCTTATAAATGTGCTCTTAACCATCTTAGTCATGTTGTACCGTTAATCTGTAACTTACTCGACAGCAAACTCTCATGGGAGCACCACATTCGTCAACTTCGTGCCTCCTGCGATCGTTCGCTTCTAGTACTCCGGGTTTTATCTGGAGTATCTTGGGGCGGCGATCGCACTGTCATGTTGAGGCTGTATCGTTCATTAGTGAGGTCCAAACTAGATTACGGCAGTTTTATTTATGGCACAGCGTCCGCCTCTAAACTTCGTTTTTTAAATACTATACATAATGGTGGTATCCGTCTAGCCACTGGAGCTTTCCGCACTAGTCGTGTAGAGTGTCTGTATGCTGACTTTGGCGAACCTCCACTTTCTATTCGGCGCTCGTTTTTATTGTGTTCTTACCTGGTCCGTTTGGCAGCCCACCTCGGTCACCCGTCTTTTAATCCTGTATTGCGCCCGGAACTCGTTCACCGTTATCTCCGGAATAGCTCGATCTCTCGCCCAAGCGGTATTCGGTTTCGCGAGCTGCTTAATGCACACGCGCTCCGCATGCCTGCTGTCGAACAGTATTCTCTTGGCCGCTGTCCTCCATGGCAATTACAGCGTGCCCAGTTCGACCTGGAGCTTTCGACGAATGCTAAGTTAGCTACCCCTCCATCGGTGTATCGTCAGCTTTTCACCGAGATCCTGGGACGTTACCGGAATTACACTCCGGTACTTACCGATGGTTCCCAGGTGGATGGGGCTACAGGGTGTAGTTTTGTGCATAACGGTGAGACTCACAAGTACCGTCTTCCAGACTTAAGTTCCGTTTTTACCGCCGAGCTGTTTGCAATCTTTTATTTCGTCCTTTTTATCTCCAGTTCCGATCCTGGAAGTTTTATTATCTGCTGCGACTCTGAGCGCACTGCAGGCATTGCAACAGTTTGTCGGCACGTCAGCACTAATTATGAAAATTCAGACACTCGTTTCGCAGTTACTCTCGCGTGGATACCAGATTGTTTTTACCTGGACCCCAGGCCACGTAAGCATTCCAGGCAATAAAGCGGCTGATGAGGCTGCTAAGTCTGCCTACCGTTTGCCGGAGATTTTTACACGCAGTCTTCCTTACACGGATGTACAACGGTACTTCCGTCGCCATCTTTTATCTGTCTGGCAACAATCGTGGGAAGCATTGTATATCACTGGCACTCAATTGTGGACGATCAAGGAAACCGTGCAACCTTGGATAACATCTTCAAGGGATACCAGGCGGGCAGAAGTCATCTTGGCCCGCCTGAGAATAGGTCACACGCGCATCACGCATGGACACTAACTGCGTGGTGAGCCGGCGCCGGTATGTTCCACCTGTGGCGTTCAGCTCTCTGTGGCCCATGTCCTAGTTGATTGTCCGCGCTACAATCATGAGCGCCAGTTGTTTGGCCTGGGTTCTACTTTAAAGTCGATCTTAGGCGACGACCCGGTAGCTGTGGATTCAGTGCTGCGGTTCGTCGGCAGCATTGGCTTTGGTAAGCAAGTTTAAATTTTATTTCGTGGTTTTACCTTTTACATTTTATCTGCTTACCTTTTTAGATCACTTTACATGTTTTAACTGTTTTGAGCTTACCTTTTAGAGAAGTTTTAAGTCTTAACTGTTTTAGCTTTTATCTGTTTTAACTTCCATTTTAATATTTAACTTTGAGTTTTAAGTGGTGGTGAGTTTTATCCGTTTTTTTATCTTTTGACTTGGGGCTCTAATGACCTAGCTGTCGACGGGCCCTTAAACCCTAATCACTCACTCACTCACTCACTCACTCACTCACTCACTCACTCACTCACTCACTCACTCACTCACTCACTCACTCACTCACTCACTCTGTAACTTATCTTCATAACTTAGTCTGGAAAAAGAAGTTCTATTTCTTATTAGAAGACCCATAATGTCCTCCAGTAAATCCATTAATGTGAAACTCCCATGATACCTCACAAATACAAATGCACTTAACTGTTCTCCAGTAGCTGCTGAAATCAAGCAAAATGCTAATGTTAATCCTAATGCTTGCTTAGGCTTGCCTTTAGGGCACAGGCAGCAGCTGTGAATTCCTCTCCCCTGCTTACAAAACTCAGAAGCATGCATGAACAAGGAAAACTGTATTTTGTTCTAGTCTACCTCGCTGCTTGCTGCCAACAAGGCTTTCGTGCAAACTGAATGGAACTTGGCAGTGAATCGGAAACTACGCGTGAAGAAAATGCTAGAGCATATTAAAATGAAAGGAAAAAAAGTGGAACTGATATTTTAGGACAGGTTCAGCCATACAGCCTTAGTCCACATTTTCATCTTTTGAAGCAGAAAAAGATGGTGGATCTCTTAAAGTCATGCAAAAGTGGATAAAGAGCCATTTGCATTTTATATGTTAAATTTAGATATTGTAATAAAGCTGTCATCATTACAAACATCCATTTTATTACATGAATTTGGACAGCTGCATGATGGAAGTGTATGTACTGTATTTTGTGACCAGCGTATCATACATTTAACATTGTTCCTATGTATCGCCATATCACAAAAATGTGATAAGTCAAATTTATTTAATATCTTCTAGTTATTTAGATATTGAGATTCACTGTTTTAAACGTTTCTCAAAATCAAAATGTTCATGCAAAGCATAAATTAAATTACTTAAATTCAAAGTTTCATAATTTCCAAGTATGCCGTTCCTGTCACCCACAGATTTAGCATAAATGATGTTATAATAAAGTTTACGTTATGCATAAATATTTACTGTATTTTATCGCATAAGCCCCCCCTTGTATATTTCCCTCCCCTATGATTTTTCATCACTAAAAATTATTTACCTATTAAACATCGCATAATTTCCTCTCCTGGTTCGTTCTTATTGGAGCGGCCTTCAAATGACTTGATAATGGACAACAATTGACCAAGTGGTGCTTGTCACGGACAACAATGGACACAGTGCTTGCCACAAAAATACTCACATTGCCATTGTCATAACGTATCGTAAAATTGAAATGTGATGTTTCAGACGTGTTTCTAAGTCAGTTTGTCACAAGTCGTCATAATGTGGAAATATTCAAACTACATGGCAAAATTTAAATTAAATGTATTATCTTACGCCGATGCAAACGGGGTGAAAGCTGCAGGAAGACATTTTTCTGTTGATCCTAATTCAATACAGTATTGGCGGAGACAAAAGAATAGTCCAAGAAAAGAAACAATGAAACAATACATTGTAGGCCCAATGAAACAGTGGTATGTATCCAGTTCATTCATAAATTGTTGTATAACTATATAACTTTTACATAACACTACATGGTTTCCCTTCCTTTCAGAATTCCTAGAAGCACCACTCACATAATTCCCTCCCCACTGTTTTTAAGAAAATTTTTCGAGAAAAAAAGGGGGGGAATTATGCGATAAAATACGGTATTTAACAATAGCAATTAGGTGATTTTATGCATGCTATTTATTGCAAAATCCAGCTTTTAAGGATTTCGTGGATTGGGCGCTTTAATTGGTAATTCTTTTTTTCAGTGAAAGACGTAGGGGGGGGGGGGGAGAGTTAAAACAATTATAATGTTGTACCTATACAAATTAGAATAATTCAGAAAGATGTCTAATGTTAATGATACAGCCATTGAAAAAATCATTGAGAGTAGAATATATCTAAGTCTCATGTTATGTTGCATGCCAGCTGAGTTTATTGACAGTCTCTGTTCCATATGTTATCATCTGTGGCACACACAAATAGGCTTATCTTGAATCATCACTCACATTTGTATACATACTACAAATACAAATGTGAGTGGTGGTTCAAAACAGCCTATTTGTGTGTCAGACAAACGATAACATATGGAACAGAGACTATCAACAAACTCACCTGAAACTGGAGATAATTACTTGTGTAAACCACACTGCAACATAACATGGGACTTAGAAATATTCTGCTCTCCTAATGCACTCAAAATATTCTGCTCTTCTAATGCACTCAGTCACTTTTTCCATGGCTGTACAGAAAAAAAAAAAAAAAAAAGAAAGTTTCTAATTTGAGGCAAGAAAAACACTTTTCCATAATTATTTTAACAAAACCTCTGTATTTGTAAACTTCAAGTACAGTAATACTTTTTGGTGTGGCACAGTATGATAATTGGAGGGTGAATTTATGTCCTAAAAGAAAAATATGCACCAAAATCTTTTAATAGCATAATGGACTACCAAATTTCATACATGTTTTTGCTTTTTATAAACTATATCAAGCTTTAATCTTTCAAATGGTTATTGAAATAGTAATTACTATCTCTTATATTATTTATATTCAATAATTGATCAAAAAAAATGACTGATAAAAAACTGCCAGAACTTTTAACATTATAAACGGAAAAGGTCAAAAGTACAAAGGTAAATCCCAAGTTGTACCGTCCTACCATCAGTAAATATTCATTGCTGGTAAGCACATTCTTGGTGCTCTCCCAGTGTACAATTTTGCTTAGATTGCATTGCCTTCTAAAGATTTATAACTTCTCACCTGATAAGTACGTATTGTCACTACAACTGAAAAAGAAAATATTTTATACAAGTAGGAGTGCCGGTTGAGCTATATACGTGACAATATAGCAGAAAATGGCTGTTTTAGGGAAACAAGATGAATATTTTGGTAACAAGTAATGAAAAAACATAGCATATGTGTCCATAAGCAAATATTTGTGAAATATACACTTATCCCTTCAATATGCATTTATAATAACAATAATAATAATATTAAAGCAATAATAAGCAATATAGCATTTTTCCAATTGATTCTTTATATCATGAAACGTTTATCTCTTCCATACATGTGTTTGGTTTTAAGGAAAAACATATGCAAAAATCCATTCACTGATTCATTTGAACATTTTAATATGCATTAGAAAAATAACCAAGTTTTTATGCAAAACAATTTAATGCTTAATTTCCACATTATCATGTTTGGAGACATTCAATTACTACAAAAATCTTTGCTTTTTTATTTCTTGAAGGTATATGGATTGAAAATATATTTATCCTGTTATCAAAGTTGTTGTTAGCTAATGCTGGATTTATGACAATGAAGTCATTAATCCTCTTGCTCTCCAATATTTTTCACTGATGGATGGGGTGCTAGAAGTGGCCGGGCATATTTGAAGGTGGTCTCGGTCCATTTCCTCTTGCAGATCACATAGAGGACAGAGTGGTGAAGAATATATCCCAATTCTGTTTAAATGTTTTGCCAGACAATCATGTCCTGTAATCAACCTGAAGGTTGCAGCTGCCGTTTTTCAAGGATACCCAGGAATTACTGCTTTAATGTTTAGTAGTTCCCATCTTTTATTTTTTGACTTTTCATAGTAATATTTTGCAATAATTTTTTTGAATTCAGAGTTGACTAATCTTTTAGCTGCATAAAATGGTAGATTAACTATAGATTTCAGCACATTGCCGATACCCTTTTTAGCAAGAAAATCGGCTTTCTCATTACCACTCAGTCCACAGTGAGCTGGTATCCATTGGAAGACTAGGTGTTTTTGAAGTGCTGTTAGATGGGTAAGGATTTTCCAACATTCTATAATTGTTTGGTTTTTTGGTGACAACTTGGAAGTAATTGCTATAATTGCTGCCCTGAAATCTGAGAGAATAACTGCTTGATGAAAATGTGAAATTCTATACAAAAGATTTTGTAGGGCCATTCGAATTGCTTCAATTTCTCCATCAAAGTTCGTAGTTCCATAACTTAAAGATTTGTAATAGGAAAAGAGCTGACACGTGACTCCAGCCCCTGCTCCATCTCGGTTTGATATCAGTGATCCATCAGTATAAATATGGAGCCATTCGTGTTCTGGAAATCTAGTATGGATTGTCTGTAATGCCAATAATTTTAGAACACTAGTTGGAGTATCACTTTTCTTAACTTCTGTCAGGTGTAAATAGTGTGATGTCTAATGTTTGTGTTGGATTGACTTTAGATATGAAGTTTTCTTTTGAATTAGGAAGGTATACATTCTTCTTGATGTCTTGAATTTTGGAAAGAAAGCTCTCTTGAGTCTTTAGTGTGTGTGTAAAATTTCTCTTATGGCATGTATTGAATGGGAGTCTGATCATCTTTTCATGTTGAATAAGAGCCACTTTTTCTATTTCATATTCAATGGGGCATTGGTTGGTTAGTATTTCCATAGCTGTTATCAAAGTTACTTGAATTGATGATGGCACATGAGTACTGTTTAAAGGGTATACATTAGCTTTAAGAGAGAGGATGGCTCCCCTAAAAATGTTTAGCGGCCGCTCAGAATTTTAAAATATTAAAAATCATAATTCTTGTTTCAAATGTATGAATTTCAAATGGTTTAGTCCCCACTTGATGTTTAACAATTTTTATTACCATTATTTAATTAAAATATTTAATATAATCTGTAGTAGGCTGCTGTGTTGCTATTCACTGTGGTTAGTTTTTATTACCATTTGGGCCTAAATATACCATGTTATAAACATAAACCAATTAATCCCTCTAATGTAGCAGCATGTCTTGGAACGTCTAAGCTGGTAGCTATGGCTCTCAAAGCGCTAAACTTACCTAAAATGTATGTTAATATATGTGCTGTAGTTAAAATACCACATTTAGAGTCCAAGATATGTAGTGCAAATACACTATGCCAGTAGCTTTGGCTCTCAAATGTTGACCACTAAACTTGTCTAAAAAATATGTTAGTATATAAGTGTACTGTGGTTAAATAAATAAATATTTTGTTGTTTAACGACGCTGTCAATTGCCAAGATCACATCAGCATCGCTGGTGTGCTGGAATTTCGTCCCGCAGGAGTTCTTTTACATGCCAGTAAATCTATTGACATAGAGCTGTCGTTTTTAAGCACACTTAAAATACCAGCGACCTGGGCCGGGTTTGAACCCACGACCTTGGGATCAGTAGGCCAGCGTCTAACCAACTGAGCCACCCAGACCAACTACTGTGGTTAAGATACCACATTTGGAGTCCAAGTTGTATAGTGCAAATGCACTATGATATCTACAGTCATTTGCACAAAAAAAACAGAAGTTGCTGTATAATCTCAATAATGAATTACAGCTATTGAGCAATCTTGTAAAAGAGAGGCCATCCATTGAAGTGCATAAATAATATAGGCCAGCTTTCTAAGGTCAATCTAAACCAGACTGCAGCATAGTGTAAGTGGAAGCTGCTTTCTCTCAACTCAGATCAAGACCTCTATGACTATCACTCACTCGTGAAAGAAAAGCAAACTTAATTTGAATTATAATAAGAACTTCACTAACACAAGACATTTGTTTTTGTTAGCTCAAGCATACTGTGAAATCTGAAAAGCTGAAAATCCACAAGTGTTTGTCATCATAGTCCATTTTGTTAGCAATGTATGGGTGAAATTTGGCAAAATATTTGGAAAATTTTGATATTTTGGATTTTACTGTTTCTTTTTTGGAGAAAGGTATTAAGTAAAAATGCCATTACACTTCAACATATATGCTTCTTTGAGAGGTAGAACTGGAACTTAAAAATTCAATGCCACAACTGGGATTTGAACCACAGACCTTCTGCTTACCGGGCGGCTGCTCTACCACTGAGCTATTGTGACAAACTGCCTGAATAGCATTAAATTCTCAAACCAGTTTGTCACAATAGCTCAGTGGTAGAGCAGCCGCCCGGTAAGCGGAAGGTCTGTGGTTCAAATCCCAGTTGTGGCATTGAATTTTTAAGTTCCAGTTCTACCTCTCAAACTTTGCCCACACACGGCTTGTGTGTTTAAAAACACCAACAATAAGTTTGTTGGCATAAATAAATAATATATGCTTCTTACTTGTTATTTCTAGCACTTTTTTCACTCTTCTAAATGCCGCATAGCTTATAATTTTGAGGAGAGCTTCAAGTATAAAGGCTTTAAAAATTAATGTGCACTAATTACAAATTAGAACCCGTAAAAGGCGTAACTTAAAGGGAACAGGCATCCTGGGCCTTAATATAGGGTAAAATAAGAGCAAAGCCCAATTGCCTCAATGTGACAAGTTGCTGATGTGCTCCTCAAAAGTCAGGTCTTTATCTAACTTCACTCTAGATAGGTAATGTTATTCGTCCATTTATCCTACTCCTAACATAGGTGAATGTGGGGAAAGTGTCACTTGCTGAAGAGAATAGCGTGACTTTTCTCTGGATTTATGGACAATCGCCATTGCCTGCACCACTCCTGGAGGAAGCGGATGTGTCTCTGAATGGGGTAAAAAGTGCTGCATGGGTTTCTGTCTATTGAGTATAGCAGATATAGTTAGCATACTGTGCTGTTGCCACACTGCTCTATTGGTAGGTTGACCACGTAGATGCTAAAAAGCTTGGGGGATCGAACATACTTTCATGGGCTCCGCCTCTTAATGACCCTTGTGTGGGTCTCCTGCAATTGAGATCTATGTTCGAGGTATGAGTATAACAGGTGTATGCTATGAGCAGGGAGCTCCAGATGAATTTGCTTAAGCAGGAGTCCCACATACAAAGTCATGGAGAAGGCCTTCTCGACCTCTAAAGACACCATCATAGTGTATACCCTTTCTTGGTATTCCAGGGCAGCAGCTGCTGAGGCGTCGCATGCACAGGACAAACTAATAGGAAGGGATGCTTTGAATGTCGCCCAAAATTGTGGACAAGTGGGCCAACAGAACAGTCGAAAACCTTTGAGAGGACAAATAGAAGACTGATGGAAAGGTAGTTGGCAGGATGGTTGACGGTCTTTCACTGACTTGAAGAATGCAAATCACCAGGGCCTTGCTTTACTGGTGTGGTAAGTGACACAAGGTGAGAGCCATATTGAAGAATTGTGAGAAAGAGCCTTGAAGGGATAGTGGTGGAGCATATCAGGTGAACCTATCAGGCCCTGCAGGCATTCTGGGTTTGAGACGCTTGCTACTGCGAATACACTCTTTTTTTATATTAGCAAGAGCTTTTGGGAAGCTTGGTAGGCCACTAGGAGGAGGGTGGACAGATCTCGAGATTTTCCAATCTTCGATTAGTCTCCTAGGAGCTTGCTTAGCTGACTCTCCCTCCCTCGGTCTCTTTCTTTCTTTAAGAAATAAAGCACCAGCTAGTGGTGAAAGACACAGCCGCTATTCACTAAGCGGCGGCGCGGCTCCATCACAGAGCGGGTTGTCCCGAGCAGCTCCGCAATATGGGGCAACGTGATTAAAATGGACAGCCACCTTCCCACGGGGTTGGCGCCGAATAGGGTATGCCATATTGATACGGGCGATTACCCTCTACCTTTTCGACCGTCCCAGAAATATAACTTCGGTGAGCGGTCGATCTGGATGACGAAATGAAGTGGATCATTAAGCACCTAACCACAAGGAAGGCCCTGGGACCGGACGAAATACCAAATATAGTACTTAAACTACTGGTCGATATATGTAATTACACAATCGAAAAAGGCGGATTCCCTCCACAGTGAAAAGAGACCAAAATACTACTGTTCCCCAAACCGTGGAAGAGCCTGAAAAATATAGGCCATTGCTGTCCAACTTACTTATATACTCGGGCACATTTATGTCCTATCTAAGGAGGCACGGACGCCATCAAAACCACCAGGACAAGTGCCCTTCTTTTGAGCGTAAAAGGGGAAAGCACTGCTTAGGGAAGTAATGACTATGGTTTTAAGTGTATAAAAATATATTTCATGGGTGTGTACTGGGAAGATATTCAGAAGGGAATAGTTTTGTCTTGAAATTTTAATTAATATTAGAAATCGTCAGAGTAAACATTTGCTCATGAAGAGCGCCAGAAAAATACATCACGGGCTCCGCGTTTCACAGCACTGCTATAGGCCAATTTAGCATCCTGAACACAATGAACAAGGTCTTATCGAAAATATTACTGAAATGGATTAGCAATCACATAATAAAAACGAACATTAATTATTAACGAACAACTTGGGTTCAGATCACAACACAGACTACACTCCGAATGGTCGAATCCATAATGAGAGGGTTCAACACAAAACTATTTACAGGTGCCATTTTCTTAGATATAAAACGGGCCTTTGATCGTGTGTGGCATGCTGGCCTACTCAGAAAACTCATATCATTGAGTTTCGCGGATTCGGTAATAGTCATCATAAATGACTACCCAACAAACTGATCATTCCGTATGGCAGTCGAGAATGAAACATCGACACAAAGGCCAATCAGAGCAGGGGTCCTCTTAGGAAGTCTATTGGGGTCCACCCTCTGCAGTATATACATGACGTACATCGCAGAAACCATAAGGGCAGATATGCCGATGAGACAGCACTAGCCATACAATCGACCATGCCAAAGATTATACATACCAGGCTCCAAAATGCTCTAAATGACCTAGAGTCATGGCTCCCGAAATGGTGAATAAAAGTAAGCACTAGGAAAAATGCCTCTGTAAGTGGCAAGCCAAGCTTTCAGTTACATATTTGTGCTTGCAGTGCAGTTTCCAATATTTCAGTCTTACTGTTACTGTAGTGTTTGTACCAATTAAAATATTGAACGAGAAGAAAAGACAAGTTAACATGACAATGCAAATTACAATGCATGTGTTAAAGAGACCGGACAAAGAGGAACATATTAATACATAATAAATTTTAGAATATGTTATATCTTTGTTTCCTATATTATGCTAAAATATGTTGTTGTTTTCTAGTGCCTTGCATCTGGCAATGAAGCCATTACCATTCGTGCTTTCCAATACTTTTGAACTGTGGTTTCTTCTGATCTTAATGCTTCACAGGTCTTCAAGTGGTCTTCGTTCATTTCTGCTGGATCGTTACACAGGACACATATTGGTGAAGCTGAGATACCTATTCTGTAGAGATGACTTGCTAAGCAGTCGTGATTTGTCAATAGTCTGAAGGCTGCAACCGCTGTTTTCCTTGGTCTCTGGGGATTATATCTGGGTTGGAAAGTAGTGTAATCCATTAAGCAATTCGAATGGCCCTACAAAATCTTTTGTACAGAATTTCACATTTTCAGCAAGCAGTTATTCTCTCAGATTTCAGGGCAGCAATTATAGCAATTACTTCCAAGTTGTCACTAAAAAGCCAAACAGTTATAGAATGTTGGAAAATCCTTACCCATCTAACAGCACTTCAAAAAATCTGATGTGTTGCACTCACATGACTTTCTCTACTCTTGTACTAACCATTCTAACAAACTCTTATTCCTATATCTCCATGTTAGTTAAGATAAACATTCATACAAATTATCTTACTGCTTATGTCCTTGTAGGTACAAGGGGCATATTGGAATACAGAAGGCTTTGTGCGACAGTGAAATCTTTTTGGCCTTTGAGATTCCGTTCTCTTTGCACGATTAACATATAAAAAAATGAACAACGTTGTTGCATTTCGCTAAAGTTCTAAATTTTCCGAAACTCACACACATAACAAGGAATATCTCCAAAATGGTTCACCCTACAAGAAAATTTATTGAGATATAAATTGTGTATTTTAGCAAGATCTACATTTTTTGTATAGTATAATTTGGTCTATCTCTAACGGTTTACCAGTTATGCAAAAGTCGTCCAAAGTAAATACGACTACAGGGGCTATAGCCAGAAAATTCAAGATATACATTTCATTTGCCATCAAAATATCTCAAGCATATGACATTTTAATCAAAATCGTTAGAGCTATTTTCAAGAAAATCAAAATTTTCTAAAAAATTTCCATGTAAAGGGTAGTGTAGGGTGGGGCTATTTTCTTCAAAATCTTTGTGTCGCATCCTTGAAAGACATTAAACTTAAATACCAAGTTTGGCTTTTAACCGACTTTTCGTTTTTGAGTTATGCTGTCCACAGACTGACAGACTGACAGACAGACCTGACACACAGACACACACACACACACGGACCTTTTTCTAAAAATGCTTTTTTTTTATTCAGGGGGCCTCAAAACATGTATTTTCGGTGAAATCTCGACATGGAATTTTTGGGTGGAATACAATACTTCCCTTACTTACCAGTAGAGAAAGTAAAACACCTAGTCTTCCAATGGATACCAGCTCACTGTGGACTGAGTGGTAATGAGAAAGCTGATTTTCTTGCAAAAAAGGGTACCGGCAATGTGCAGAAATCAATTGTTAATCTACCATTTTATGCAGCTAAAAGATTAGTCAACTCTGAATTCAAAAAAATTGTTGAAAAATATTACTATGAAAAATCAAAAAATAAAAGATGGGAACTACCAAACATTCAAACAGTAATTCCTGAGTATCCTCGAAAAACAGCAGTTGCAACCTTCAGGTTGATTACAGGACATGATTGTCTGGCAAAACATTTAAACAGAATTGGGATATATTCTTCACCACTCTGTCCTCTATGTGATCTGCAAGAGGAAATGGATCGAGACCACCTTCAAATATGCCCGGCCACTTCTAGTGCCCCATCCATCAGTGAAAAATATTAGAGAGCAAGAGGATTAATGACTTCATTGTCAGAAATCCAGCATTAGCTAACAACATTTTTTATCTTTGGCATTTGTTTCTATTTCTTGTAGGTATGAATGAGAAAATTTTTTAATGATCAAGCGTTTTATTGAGGAAAATGAGAAATTGAATTTAGACTTTTGTTTTATTGTTGTGCCTTTCTTTGCAAGTGAGTCTGCAGCTTCATTCCCCATGACTCCACAGTGTGCTGGAATCCATTGGAGATGGAGAGTCTTATTAACTTTTTGGAGTTGTGTTAACATTTTGTAGCATTCTCTAATTTTTGTTGACTTCTTTGTAGTATTTGAACATATTCCCTGAATTGCAGCTTTAGAATCCAAAAGAATCACTGCCTTGTTAAATTTATTTAAGGGAAGATTTAATAATTGTCGGAGAGCAATGTGTATAGCCTCTATTTCTCCATCATAATTTGTTGTGTCTCTGCCAACAGAATGATCAACGGAAAAATGTGAACATGTAACAACAGCTCCAGTAAGGTTTTCTGTGAAGGATCCATCAGTATATATGTGTAGCCATTCCTCTGGGAGATATCTAGTGTTGTTTCCAGTGCTAGAATGTATTTCTTTTGGTGTGTCTGATTTACTGATTTCCTCTATTAATTCCAAACTGAAGGTAGGTTGCAATAATTCCAATGGACTTTCTCTTATAAGTAGATTTTCTCTGGTGTTAGGAATGTTCAATTTGGATTTAATGTGTGTTACCTTTTCTAGGAAACTACTATGAGTTTTAAGGATTGAAGGGGGGAGGTTCTCTTCTGTCCATTTAGAGTTTGGCAGTCGTAATATTTTCTCGTGTTGGAGCAATGCTTGTTCTTCTATTTTTGTTGTTATTGATGGGGTCCATGTTAAGGCAAGCATGGCATCAATAGGTGTGGATTTAACTGCTCCAATGATTAGGCGAAGAGCCTGATTTTGTATTTGTTCAAGTTTATTGATGTTAGCATTTGCTGCTGTTATTAAAGCTTCAGAACAGTGCAAGAGATTTGGTTTAACATACATTTTGTATGTTGTGTTAAGGACTCTCCTTGAGCAGCCCCATTTAGCACCAGCTAACCTTTTCAGGATTTGCAGTTTCTTTTCAACCTTTTCTGAGATGTTTGTTATATGTTTTTTCCAACTTAGCTTTCTGTCGAAAGTGATGCCTAAGTATTTTGCATCATCAACTGCTTTGAGTGGTTTACCATTATAATTTATGTTAATATTAACTGGTTTGTATTTTAGTGTAAATAATTCATAATTGTTTTTTCCACATTGATAGTCATGAGGTTTTTGGAGCTCCATTCATGTACTTTGTTTAGGGCTGTTTCTATTCTGTCTTTAATTAATTCAGGTTTTTTTTGGGAGCCTGGAGTCCAAATGACTACATCGTCAGCAAATAAGCAATTTTGGTTTCTAAAGTTTTTATTATTGATGGAAGGTCATTTATATATATGCTAAAGAGTGTTGTGCTCAGAACAGCACCTTGAGGAAGTCCTCGGTGTGTTTGTTTATATTTGGAAATGTATGTATTATATTTTGTGGCACAAAATCTTTGTGAAATAAACTGAGTTATCCATTTAAGCATGTTACTTTTCACACCTATTAATTGCAATTTCTCAATCAATTTGTTTCTCCAGACTGAGTCATATGCTGATTTAAAAAAAATGAATACTGCTAAGGTATCCTCCTTTCTATTGAAAGCTTCCTTGATGTCTTTGCTTAGTAGGAGTATATTTTCACTTGTACTATGATTCTGTCTGAAGCCGGTCTGTGAACTATTAATTAAGTTGTAATATTCTAGGAACCAGTTAAGTCTAGATGCCAGCATTCTTTCCATCACTTTTGCAATAACACTGGTCAAAGATATTGGTCTGAAACTATTAATATTGTTTGAGGGTTTGTTTTTCTTTAAAATCGGGATGATAATGGCTTTTTTTCAGTCGGAAGGTACAGTCATTCTCCAACATGTGTTATACAGTTTAAGTAGGATTTATTTTCCTTTCCTGCCAAGGTGTTTAATAAACTCTGGGTGGATCTTGTCAGGGCCTGGAGATTTTTTGTTCTGTAATTGTTCTATTGCTAAATCCAGTTCTGCTTCATTATAATCCTGAATAAAAATATCATTTCATATATCTTTTGGCTTATTAGTTTCTCTGATAGTTTTTTGGATAGCCTTATCTTGTTTTTTATACGCTTGGGGTATTCTTTGTGACTGAGCATAAAACTTGTTAAGGGATTCTGCTATTTCCCTATCTGTAGTTAAGCTTTTGTTATTATGTTTTAATGGTTCAGTTGTATTTTTTGATAATTTTGTTTTATTAAGGAATTTGTATATTTTATTTCCATCTTTCCTATAGTCCATATGTTCTACAAAATTTGTGAAACTGGCCCTCTTTGCTGTAATTAATTCTTTCTTAAAAGTGGCTGCTTTTCTTCTCCAGTTTAGTACATCATCTGGACACTTGGTTCTTTCGGCTTTGACTCTTGCTACATTTCTTTCGTGTTTTAACATAGATAAAGATGGAGACCAAAAATAGCTATATTTCTTTAACTTTCCTTTGGGGATATGTGTTTTGGCTGCTGTCAATAATATTTCACAAATGTTTTTATTCATTTCATCTGTTGACTTGAACTCTGATTCTAACAGTATATTACACTTCCCTTCTATCTCATTTTGGAAACTGGACCAATCTACTTTTTTAAAATTCCAAGAAGTTTTAATTTTTGGTTTGTTACTTTTATTTATTAGACCTCTTATGGAGTTTATGGTGATTCTGTGGCCTGAACCTGGGTCTTCTATTAGTTCTCTTTTTGTATTGTCAATTATGTCAGATGATACCATCAGAAGATCAGGATTTGTACCTGAACCATTATAATGAAGGTAAGTGGGTGGATCATTTGGATTAAATATTAATTCCATTGTTGATGAGTTTAATAGGTCTTCTATGACTCTTCCTGCTGAATTTATATCTCTGTAGCCCCACCTAGGGCAGTGTGCATTAAAATCACCTATTAAAATACTTTTGGGTTCTATGGGAATAGAATTTAGATCTAGTGTATTGTCTGGAGGATTTAGATACTGTAAATTCTATAGTGGTAGTTACTTTTCCATACTTCAATTTTAACTATTTCTGATTTATCTTGTTCTCCCATTGTTTTTTGGATTTGGATAGTAGCTTTCATATTTCTTTTAATTCCTGTAAGAATACCACTTGCTATTTGACGAGCCTTTGGAAGTATATGTGTAGTGTACTGATCCATTTCAAAGTATATTTCCTGTTCTTCTGATATATTGGCTTCTTGTACTGTGAAGACATCTATATCTTGGTCTTTTCATATTTTCACTAGCTCTTGTTTTTTAGGCTGGGATATGCCTCCTGCATTCCATTGTAGAATTCATAAAGTATTGGAATTGTTGTGGTGAAATTTGCCTAAAGATGTCCCCACCCGGAGATCCGATTGGGGGACAGTTTTAACTCCAGAATGTTTATCTTTAGAACTCATACTCATGTATGTAGCTTTCATGTAACTGTTTTCTTAACGGGCACCAGTTTTACAATGTGGCAGTTACATCACCCAACTTAAACCCCCATTTTGCAAGGGGGATCACACCTATCGTTGGTCAAGGGGTCCATCGGACCTAGCCGGGAGGACTAAATAGGTGGTATTTAGATCCACCGACCTTCCCTTCATGTGTCTCTGAGGGGCGCTGTTGTGCTGTGATAGGCCAGCACATATGTAAATGACATTTCCTCCATTTTAGATGAAACAGTTATACCGCTGTGATTCGGTCCCCAGAGGCTCATCTGTTAAAAGCAGGGTGCACCACGGGCAGGATAAGGATGAGGATGGGAATTGGGTAGAAGAGGCTATAGGAGGCGCATCACTACCCTTTGCTAAAATATGTATTTATATAATTTACAGTACTGTGGTATGACTTATGAATAACAGACTCCTTATTCCGTATAACTCAACATTTCAGTAACTCAACAGCCTCTCAATCCACATTAGATTGAGTTATCGGGATTCCACTGCATTCAACGTTTTTTCTCCGGATACCCCCAAAGACAATCTTCCATTTCAGCCTGTACTCCTAGGCCTAATCTTAATTCAAATTATACATAATCACATATAAAATAGGCTATAAAATTTATGACTTATTAAAGAATGATTAAATTAAACCTTACTTACCCTCTAAGGATTCTTCACGTGCCCCAGGTTGAATAACATTGTTCCTGGCGCTCATATGAGCAACAAATACACCATGACTGTTCCAAATGGTACGAAAATCACACTAGGCAATAGTTGATGACTCCGTTAAGCGGAGTAATCTCTACAAAGTATGCCGTAACTGACGACGTCACATAGCACATGTCATCAATAATTTAATTTATTTGACTATAATGTAGATACTATTACATGTGCATGTGCATGCTTAATTTAGATTGTTTCAGGGACACAGCTAGCAGGGTACTGACCCATGGACATCGCGAAACGGGGGCAAGGAGGGGCCGCAGCCCCCCTTGGAAGTTGGTGAACTTAATGTGCGGCCAGTTACTGACTATTAAAATATTATTTTAATTTTGATATAAAGAACAATTTTTATTTAGCACAAATTAATACGGTTATCTGCAACAAATACTATAAATTTTGACAGTAAAATAATGATTTAATGTTATATGATTGCAAATTTCCAACATGTGCCCCCCCCCCCCTCCCCCCTGGAAAAAAGTCTGCCGACACTCATGTACTGACCTACGCACAAGTGCTTGATGCGCACGACAAGACACAGCGCTCAGACGCGGACAACAAGAACTGCAAAATATAATTACATCCTAATTCCTGATAACAACACAGAATCCCAACTACGTATACCCTCCCGTTCTGAGCTAGGAGGCCGGCTGGGCCTTGGTCAAGCTTGTCTCCCAGGTCCCAATATTCATTCCTCTGGTTAAGCACTACGAACCAGCTCCGTTTTCATCACGGAATGCGCGTGTGCTTCAGGCGGTACTGCAGCAGGCCTTTATTTTCCAATTCCTATGGCAGGGGTTTTTAGTGGGTATGGCCATTTTCAATGGCAAATCCCACACGGTTGGGGTCTCAATAACATATTTTCCCCTCCACCTAAAAAGAAAATGCTACTTCGTAATGACCGGAAGATGCAATGAAGGCTCTGTGCACTCTTACCATTTACTAATTTCATGTTCTACCTCTCAACGTTACTTTTGCATGTTTAATCTTTTCCTGAATGTCATTCATACACACCATCACGTCGTGGTCATCATCCTGGTGTGCGTGATGCCCACATATTGGTCCGCATATATTTAAACCATTTCCTTTTTGTTCTTTTACTTTTGTTTCAATCTCCGTTGTATGCAGCGAGCGACTCATGCACTCCGCAGCTGATGTCTGGCTAAAGGTGACATCTCCAGCACCTGGGGTCATCACATTAGAGCTCCGTGCGTTCCGCTATTCAACTACTGTCCCTCGGAGGGGCCATTACATTATCTGCTAGCTCCTCTGGCGATTGGATCAATCTGTCATTTCTGGATAAAAATCGGTGCATATAAGTCACTAAACCAAGCCGGGGTAATGCCCTGGGTGTTAGAGCCCAATGTCGGAGACAGTGGCAATGTTGATATTCCATGACCCGTTGATGTGGATTGTACATTGTAGTGACTGGGTGATGTTATGAAGGCTCTGTGTGGTCTACACCATTTAATTTCATGTTCTACCTCTTGCCGTTCATCACTTTTTCATGTCTAGTCCTTTCCTGAACATGTCACTCATACACACCATAACAAAGTAAATTTTTATTTTTCTCTTGCTGTGCTTCCTGGCATGGCGAACGATTAACATATGTTTAGCCCCTTTTCTTTTTGTTCTCCTTTTACTTTAGTTTCAACCCCCATTATACGCAGTGAGGGTCACGGGCACACCTTAGTGACCTATACTATAGCTGAAGCTTTTATTACATCAAAATCATATAGTAAAGTAGAGGAAGTATTGTATTCCACCCAAAAACTCCATGTCGAGATTTCATCGGAATTATATGTTTTGAGGCCCCCTGAATAAAGAAAAAAGCATTTTTGTAAACGGGTGTGGAGGTGGGGGAGGTGTGGGGGTGCGCGTGCGGGTGCTTGTCTCTGTGATCAGCATGATTCAAAAACGAAAAGTTGGTTAAAAACCAAATTGGTATTTAAGTTTAATGTCTTTCAAGGTTGCGACACGAAGATTTGGAAGAAAATTCCTCCATCCTAAACTACTCTTTACGTGGAAAATTTTTTGAAAACTTTGATTTTCTTGAAAATGGCTCTAGCGATTTTGATTAAAATGTTTGAGATATTTTTATGGCAATGAAATGTATATATTGAATTTTCTGCTATAGCCCACATTGTGCTGTTTACTCTTGATGACTTTTGCATAACTGGTAAACCATAAGAGATAGACCAAATCTTACTGTACAAAAAATGTAGATCTTGGTAAAACACATTTTATGTCTAAATAATTTTTTTATAGAGTGAACCATTTCGGAGATATTTCTTACTAATTGTGTCAGTCTTGGAGAACTTCTGTCAAATGGAACATCGTTATTCATTTTTACTTTCTCTACTATGTATAGTAGAGGAAGTATTGTATTCCACCCAGAAATTCCATGTCGAGATTTCACCGGAAATATGTTTTAAGGTCTCTAAATAAAACAATCATTTTTAGAAAAAGATTCGTGTGTGTGTGTGCGCAAGTGCGTGTGTGTGTGTCAGTCTGTGGACAGCATAACCCAAAAACCAAAAAGTCGGTTAAAAGCCAAGGATGCTACACAAAGATTTTGAAGAAAATTCCTCCACCCTAAACTATCCTTTACACTTTTAGAAAACTTTGATTTTCTTGAAAATAGCTCTAACGATTTTGATTAAAATGCCACATGTTTGAGATATTTTTATGCCATATGAAATGTATATCTGAATTTTCTGGATATAGTCCATGTAGTCCTATTTCCTCTGGATGACGTTAAGGTTAAATGTTAAGGCAAACATTTAATACTATTACTGGGCAGAAAGTATGACTACATTTCATTTCACTGCATTTATATTTCATTACAGAGTTCCAGCAATTAACTTAACCTATAAAACCCAGTTTTAGTGCACAATCGGTCGGTTCTCTGTGAAGAAAAAAATTCACCAATCATTTGGTGCTGTTTTTATAAGGATTATTACATAGCAGCAGGAATAATGTTCTTACTGAAAGATGAAATACTGTGATAGTAGACGCGATTCCTATTTACAGGGTCGTGGTCACAGAATGGAATGCATAAATCAATGTTCCTTTATCACAACTCATTTATTCATCAACACTTCGTTATTTTACACTCTCAGCACCATACCAAACAATCAAAGACCTTCACAATTATAATTTAGTAGAATCTACACTGGATAAAAGTTTGGTGAAAGTTCCATGTTCACACACTACCAAAAAAAACACGTCCTTTCATCTTGAGCACACAGACGCTAATGAAAATAGTCCTTGGCGTCTCTCTGACGCAACACCGCCATTTTTTTGTATTCATCCGCGCAAATAGTTTTTATTGGTTGAACACAAAGTGACAAGAAAACATTGGCTATCCTGAATATTAAAAAATAAGTCCCTGATACACCCAAACAAGAACTAGAAATTTATACACTTTTAAAAAAACATTTATATGAACGATTTTCTATTGGTCAATATTCTGTCTCATATGCCCCTTGTTTTGTTTTTCAAGTTGTCACCTATATTTACAATCTTGAAACACAATACAATACTTCTCCCTACTCCTATGATTCAATCACTTTGTACAATATTTTTTTTTTTTTTTTCTTTACAGTCTTCTTCACTGTTTGTCTTTGTCTCTTGTTTTGGCATGATACAGCATGTCTTTATAAATTTCACATATTCAATTACTACACAATACATTCAGTTATTATACAATACATATTCAGTTATTGTACAACACATTTGGTTACTACACAACATGTCCAATTATTATACAATACATATTCAGTTATTGTACAATATATCCAGTTATCATATCGCATATGTTCTGTTATTATGCAATACATATTCAGTTATTACACAATACATATTCAGTTTTTGTACAACACATTTAGTTATTACACAACATATCCAGTTATTACACAATATATCCAGTTATCATACAATACATATTCAGTTATTGTACAACACATTTAGTTATTACTCAATATATCCAGTTATTACACAATATATCCAGTTATTATACAATACATATTCAGTTATTGTACAACACATTTAGTTATTACTCAATATATCCAGTTATTACACAATATATCCAGTTATTATACAATACATATTCAGTTATTGTACAACACATATTCTGTTCTTATACAACACATACTCAGTTATTGTACATTTGACATTGACACAAATATAATTTAAGTGTATCATGGTTTATTATGTGGTTTTTGACTTGTATTCATTGCTATGAGGAGAGAAAAACAGGATACAAATTTTGAGCTAATGATTATGATCATGTTTATGGCAATATTTTACTCAGTTCTTTGCCTTCTTTGTCTTATAAGCTTATGTATAGGCAGGTTGTTGAGTCGGTTTTTAAACTCTGATGTTACTAATGGTACCATTTTTCTTAATTGGGTTATTATTCATTGTTGTTTGGTTCAACATTTCTTCGAGCTTAGCATTGGCTATATTCATCTTAATTCATGGGCATTGTTTTTCTGATTATGGTTTTCCTCACTTCACTAATTGTCACTTCTTTGTCTCTTATTTCTATAAGAGAAAACTTCTATACTTATAATTATTCTGCAATTGTATTATTTTTCTTCTCAATTTACCCTCGACATCTTTGTGTCGAAATATTATATCTTTTTCATCATAATTGATTCATTTTTATTTTTGTCCCTGACATCCTTATGTCAAAAACATATTATCTTCCGTCTCTATGATTCATTTCTTTAATGACAATCAGTGTCCTCATCTGTCTTTGTTGACAATGCTCTTTGTGGTCGATATAGCCAATGACTGTGTTGGTTTTCTTCCTTGTTGTAATTCCTAATCTGAACATAATTTTCTATAAGTAACCCATTAAAAATTTTTATCTTCCTTCATCTCTACTACTCCTGCCTTACACATTTGTTGGCAAAGACTATTTGGTCCTTTCTTTGTATGGCTTTAATTTATTTTTATGGTATCTTCCTACCAACTTGCCATTTGTATTCTGTAGCTCATACGTGTGGTCACCCAGCTGTTTTGTTACGACCAGTGGTTCCATCTTTCTCCCTGTATAGCCATCATGGTGTCGATGTCAATTGTAAGTTGCTGAGATTTTGTTGTTTGTCATCCACTCGGTTGGGACGAACTTAGTTGTTGTAATTTCCCTGAGTGTTGGTGGTGGTTGTCGTTTCTGTATTCTGTGCAGCATCTGCCCTATTTGGCACATCTTCATCTACTTCCTGCTGTCTTATGTTGCCAGTGTACCATTGGTTTCTGCCCCTTTGACGTGAACCTCTGTCGTATGACGGTCTGTGGTTGTTCAAGTGTTCCCTACTGAATCACATGTGATTCACTTGATGGGTATGGTCTCCTGGTCTTCCACGATCATATGTATATGTTCTGTATCTCGATTCACCCCTCGGTATTGTGTCGTGGTACTGCTGTCTTGTGTTCTCCATCCTCTCGCCATGATTATGTGGTTGTGGGAAATGGTGTGCCCCTCTCCCCCTTTCATGGGTACTCCTAGTATTTCTATGTTCTCCCTCACTCTGGTTGTTCGTAGCCGTGCTCCGGTTTAAGATGGGTGAGTTTGGGTGACCGTTCCTATGTCTATGCTCATTAGGTCGACCATTTTGTGTTTCGAAGGCTGTCAGCAATTCTATCATATCTGCAAAATCTACTGGCCTCGCAACAATTAACCCTGTTCTCACTGTGTCTGGGAAATGTCTTGTTATGCTGGTAATTAGTTCTGCTTCCGACAAGTTGGGGTCTAATAGCTTTCCTTTGTTGGCTACTTTCATAAAATAATCGACTAGTGATAACCCTTTGGTTGGATCATATCTACCTGCCGCTAGCTCTACCCTAGTTTGGTTTTGCTTAGCTGGGCCCCAATACCTTGATAGGAATAAATTTCTGAATGAGCTATACGACTCATGACCAGCTAGTGTTAACCTGAGCCATTCTAACGCCTTGTTTTTTAAGCTTTTCTTAACTATCATCATCCTAAGCTCGTTTGGTATCCTTTTCACTTTAAAATATTCTTCCATCTCTTTAACAAAGAGTTTTGGATCGTCTCCCTTCTCCTCGTCAAATGTAGGTGGTGTAATTTCATGTAATATGCTGTTGGTGTAACATGTGTTATGTGTTGTGTCATTGTTTGGTTGTGAACCTCTTTCTCTGTATGGTGAGTCAACATTTTGTACATTATTCAAGTAACTCTCATCTTGTACATTACTTACATCTAAATCATCTTGCCTTTGTAATGCATTCACAACATCATTTACATTAGCCAAACTTTCTTTCCCTTTTTTCATTTCTTCACAAATTGATTTTAAATCATTCTTTATTTCTAAGTGGCTTTGTTTCATATCATTTATAGCATCCTGTTGTGAATGCATCACATCATTCATTGTCTTAATTTTAGGAATTACAATTTGTTCTACAGTTTCATTAATAATGTCTTTCCTTACTACCTCAATCTCTTTCCTTAATTCCTCAGTTATTTCTGCTTTTACATTTGTAATCTTACAGTCTACACTTGCATTACATTCTGTTATTTCCTCTCTACACCTAACAATTTCTCCTTCTAACACAATCTTATTCTCTCTCATCTCTGATTCTATCTTTCCCATCCTATCTCCTACGATTTCTATCCTAGCTTCTAAGGCTTCCTTTGTTTCATTTAAGTTTTTATGTACTAATTTTAAATTAGTTTCCATTACTTTCATATTTTCTTTACACTCCTGTCTTCCTAATTCTATTTTCTGTTCTAAGTTCTGTCTTCCTAATTCCATTTTCTGTTCTAAGTTCTGTCTACCTAATTCCATTTTCTGTTCTAAGTTCTGTCTCACTTCCTCCATTTTCTGACCTAAACTTTGTTCTACGTCCTGTTTTAATTCTGGCCTATTCTGTTCCATTTTCTGACCTAAATTTTGTTCCAGTCTTTCAAACATGATCATCATTAACCTTTGGTCTTTGCTTATTTCCACCTGTTCCTCACTTTCTAATTCTACCTGATAACTAGGCCTATCTGCCCCTTCCCCCACTCCTGTTTCTATCTCTTTTCGCGACATTTTAATTTCTTTATCCAATTCACTTAAGGTGAACTACTTTGCCGCTTCTCAGTAACATAAAAAATGGAAATAAAATGTATGTGAAAACAAAAAATTTTTGATCCTACTTTCTTTTCCGTTGGTTCTTCGTCCAGTTATTTACGTCTCCTGGGTAGTTGGCTTCGCTAGATGATCTCCGGTGTTTTTCCCACGTTGATTCTCCGTGTATCGATGTTCTGTTGGTGATATCAAACGATGGTCTAATGGCGTCTTTTTCCTGCGCGATGGGATGACGTCATTTGATGTTTTATCATACTCGTAATTTTGCATTCCATTCTAAATTCGAGTTCCACATTGGGTAAGCCATTTTGGTGCTGTTTTTATAAGGATTATTACATAGCAGCAGGAATAATGTTCTTACTGAAAGATGAAATACTGTGATAGCAGACGCGATTCCTATTTACAGGGTCGTGGTCACAGAATGGAATGCATAAATCAATGTTCCTTTATCACAACTCATTTATTCATCAACACTTCGTTATTTTACACTCTCAGCACCATACCAAACAATCAAAGACCTTCACAATTATAATTTAGTAGAATCTACACTGGATAAAAGTTTGGTGAAAGTTCAAATGTTCACACACTACCAAAAAAAAACACGTCCTTTCATCTTGAGCACACAGACGCTAATGAAAATAGCCCTTGGCATCTCTCTGACGCAACACCGCCATTTTTTTGTATTCATCCGCGCAAATAGTTTTTATTGCTTGAACACAAAGTGACAAGAAAACATTGGCTATCCTGAATATTAAAAAATAAGTCCCTGATACACCCAAACAAGAACTAGAAATTTATACACTTTTAAAAAAAAAAAACATTTACATGAACGATTTTCTATTGGTCAATATTCTGTCTCACATTGATATGGAATCCTAAGGAAACTGCAGAAATGAAGTTCACATCTCCTACCTCACGTGAAGTGGATCGCTGTTTCTCCATTTCAAAGTTCATTTTAACGGAAGATGGAAGGGTGTTTACACTGGACAAAATTTCAAATACTTCATTGTTCAGCATCATACTAGGAGTGTAAAATGAACACTGAAAACTTTTGCGCAAGTAGTAGTTAAAATAAGATGTATATCTTTGTGTTTAACTTGCAATGGTCTTTATAAAAAAAAAATGATTCTGTTGTAACTGAACCTTTGCCAAAAAGACTCAGACCACGTCACCGATGATATCCTCAGGTATGAACGAAGAACGAAATGTCTGGACCTCTAAACTCCAGCAGATCACAGCTTTTAAGCCCGGAAGAAATCTCTAGCCTTGACCTTTGTGACTGTTTGTTGTCTATGTAACCACTGCACGGGCTTTTGGTCTATTAAGAATCGAGTTGAATCTCTCCTTTACAGATTATAATCATGAGTGCTGCTGGAACAGGTCATATCCCCCTTATTTCCTGATCAAGATGGTATTAATGTTTTAAAGCTGCAGCACCTTATCTTGGAGTGACGCTCAGTGGCGGCTCAGGACTTTTAAATATGTGAAAAGAAAATGAACCATATACAACGAAAGAATGTTATGCATGACCTTCCGTCTGTTCATTAAATGCACCCTATTTTAATTCCTAAACCCGTTAGGGTTCAGAAATAAAATGTGCAGCAAATTGCATTATGCAAAAGAAGCTCAAAATAGAGGAACAGTCATTTATATACATGTTATTGGCATTGATTAGCACGGATTACTTGAATTTCACTGAGTATACTAGTTACACTGTTCATAGTTCACTAATTTATTTCACAGACCCTGTGAAGATTCACGTCATGACACCACTCAAAAACACTCCTAAAACTGTGTTTGTTCAATCGTTAAAACTACTTCCAAACACAGTGAAATACATTATCACGTAGGATGTATTCAATGTGTCATGCTAGCAAAATTACCAACATGAATGTAGTATTAATGTACTTCCTTTGTATCGCTTTATAGGAAATAAGCAACACTATATCTTAAGACTTAAATGGTATGGCTGCAACTAATTTAGTTCAGAACTAAATTTCATTTCCAATCAATTTAAATTACAAAATTCAATTTAAGAGAAAGGAGTATGTATGGTATGCGAGTGGCAGCACTGTTAGGAGTAATCACCGATGTTGATTTCATTCTGATCAGATAGCTCAAGGAAAAATTATCGCAGACGCTTTCCCCCTTCATCCGGACGCCACCCCGATTATCTTTCGTCTCCACCCCCTCGCCTATAGTCGAAGCTATCCCTGCACCTCTCTGCATCGCTTGAAGAATCCCCAAGATGCGTAGGTTCCTGGACAGGCGAGGTGCAGTCCGAAATTGCATCTGTAGTGAAAACATTGGCGCTCTTCCGTGTATAAGCGGTGTAAAAACATTTTAATTGAAACAAAATGGGTAGATAGAAACATAAAGTGTAGGAATGTGTTTTGGCATGACGTCTGATGTCAAGGATATTTGAACTAGTCCTTTTGATATAATATTACCTTGTGCTGTCCCATAGTCCTTCAATGCCAGCCACCACTGGTGAGGTCTCTTCTCCCAATGACAAAATCTGAAAAGTGTAGCCATCTGCCTTTCAGTTACCGACAATCTCCCTCACCAGTTGGCTCTGCAATACCATGGAGATCATGATCAAATAGCGTTGACATTGTGACTTGAATCTCAGAAACTGATTTCAAAGTGCCATTCGACTGCTGTCGACCGCTTTTCATCGCTACCGTTCAAAGTCTACCATGTAATCTGGCCATCCACACTCATCACGGACGCATTTCCGAAAAAGCATTACACAGTTTGTATTTTTTGATCTGGAGAGAATGTATTCCTTGTACCCTCCATAAATGGAGCACTGGCATTCGTCTACATGTTCTTATTTGGCAGGAATGATAGGGTATTCGTGATACACCTGGGCTTGTTTTATCGTGTTTCTATTCAGGAGAATGGAGCCACAGGGTATGGTACTCAGCATCATAATTTAACTATTGCTGTCAATCCTCATCCTGAGTGTGTTCCACCTGGTATTTCATCTTCATTGTTCGTGGACAATTTCGCCATTTATTATAGTTTCCGATGGACATAATACTCCAATGGTGTCTTGACCAAATTTACACTTGAAATATCAAAAATCCTTTAAGAACCCTGACAAGAAGATGGTCCAATTATTGCCTGATGTGGAAGGCATTTCCTTGGCCAGTGAAAGTGGAGAAAAACATTGAAAGACTGAGAACGATTATCAGAAGCATAATTGTGAGTTGTAATAGCAGAGAACATTATAAATTGTGTTAGCAACGAGAAGGAAATTGTGCATTTGTAGTAAAATTTAGAGGAAAATAAAATGTTAAAAAAGTAACAGCACATAGCATTTTACAGTTTTGTTACAATATGTAGAAAAGGACTAAACCATCACCAAGATATATGACTGCAGCCTGATTTTTTCGAGGTGATATACTTTATGACTACCCCTCATACTATGCATTATGCTTGTATTTATAAACATATTTTGGCTATTTCATCTGGAACCCTATAATTAGTTAGAAAACTTAGGTTTTGTATTATCTATTATTTATTATCTACTGTTAAAGCTTATTTGTATAAATTATGTTTACTGTTAATTATTGTATTACTAAGCTGATATTTCTGTGTTGGAAATCATATTATGAATAAAGTTGAATTAAATACCATCCTATACCAAACTATATGACTGCTTGGTTAGCCAATAATGTGCAGCCTTATGGTCTGCACTTCCCCATCACATTGCTCTTCATGCATTTCTCTTGCACACTTTATGCTTTAAGTTACCCCAGAGATAGAAATTGCAGGGGGTTAAGCTGGGGGATCACAAATCTCTACTAATAATTTTGTCTTGAAACACACTTTCAATTGTTCTCATCGAAAGATTGGCCATAGAAGCTGTTGCAGAGTATTGTTGGAAAAAGGTAAAATCATGCTCCCTGTCCCTTACTTCTCTAAAAAGAGAGGGAAAAATTGTATTCACGTATGTACAGGCATCAACTGTTGACTCAAGAAAAATTGGCCATATAACTCAGAAGCTAATATTGTTCATGAAGTAAGCCTTCATGATGAAAAATTTGCTGTATGGCGCACCATTAGCGGAGAAAGGTTTCTCAGAGCTCCAATGAGCAATTTCTATCTTTGGGATTCATCTTCACTCTAAGGATTAGGCAGTGCTGCCTGTTCTGTCTTCAAAACATGTCTGACCATCATTTTCTTGGTCTTCCCAGATGTCTTTTCCCAATAGGCATGTACATGAAGTGTACAAGACAAATGCACACACCCTGGAAGAATTAAAACAAACTATCCACCAAGAAACTGCCAGCATTTCTCAACATGAACTACGGCGAGTGATGGATGGTTTCCTAAAGAGGTGCCGAAAATGTATGGATTATGAGAGTGGTCAGTTTCAGCATCTCCTTTCATAAAGTTGATAAGTAAAGCCTTTAAAAGTAATTCTAAAAATGTTGTATGGTTTCACGCACACTATTCTATGATAGTGGCAGACAGCAATGAGCACCCAGGAAGTGGACAGAAAATACACTATGCAGCCCATTTTGAGTTTTTTTTTCCTCTCCAGTATGACAGAGTTGCAGCTGCGAGTGAACTACATGGCATCTATAAACAATTACAGATGTCTAAGTCCACTCTACTAGATAAAACCCCAGAGGTGCATAAATAGTGTATGTAATTTACATTAAAAGGAGAGCCCAGATATTGGTTGTAGCACAAAGTTGCAACTAAATTAAAAAGTCACTCCTGAATGGTACACAGAGCTTATAGAACTGTGGTAAGTTCCAGAAATGCTTCATTTAATTTTCCTAGACCTAGTATTTTTTCAAAGGAAAGGAATTTATTTAAAATTACTTTATTTTATACCCTTCTAGCACACTGGTTTCAGCATTCCTAACATTTAATAAACAGCACTGAAATTTAACTCTCTCAGTAAACTTCATTATCTCAGGTTTTTTATTCTTCTTCTGCAGCACTGAGGTGCTCCCCAAATTCTTTATCAAAGCTTATGAGACCTTCTGCTGATGGAAAGATGTTGTCTTGACATGCTGCTTTCATCCCCTGTGTTTTGAGTATCATATCCAACTGCATCAGTGTCTTAAAATCAAGAGAAGGAAATTGTTAAATTTCATTACATGATTAGCATAAAATCCCTATGCTTTATTACTAAAGCCCAGATTTCTAAGCAAAATGCTTTATTTTTTCTACAGTTTTAAAGGTAAGCAGAAGGGTTATACTTCATAAGACACACCTAGATGAGCAACTTTAACTATTTTTGTTTGTACTTATTTATGCTTATTTTGCAGAAAAACGTTTTTACTTACTTATTTTACGATGCTTAATTAAAACAGCATATTTTACCCAAAACTAAATTTAAAAGTGCATATTTCACAGTTATCCGTGATTTATCATGATTCACTATTTTCTCAGCTAAATTTGCAAGAAAGAAGGACTAGGACATAGACTGGTGTTGTGAAATCATACTGCGAGGAGAAACATTACTTGCTGCGATTAGTACAGTGAATTCATCAGTCACTTATCGCCTGAGATAATACAATGATGTCATGAACAAGCATGGTGATTCCCCAAGTTCCAAGCTGCAGCATTTAGTCCAGCAAGGTGTGCATGATTGCTTAGAGTGACAACTCAGCAGTCAGATATCGCAATGATGTCATAAACAAGGATGCTGATTCGCTGAGATCCGAACGGCATCTTCTTGTGCTACAGTCTTTAGTTCAGTTTGATATTACAGTTACGGAATGCCGCCCACAAAAACCCCTCAGTCAGTTTTCCTGCGCAAATGTGTGAACGAGTTTGGAAAAAATATTTTCAGTGAAGATGGTAGTGTCTTATTTTGTTTGGTGTGTGAAAAGTGTTTCTGCGAAGAAAAAATATGACATTGTTCAACACATTAATACAACACAGCATAAAGAGAGGTTTAAAAATAAATCTAGGTTAAACCAGGAACTGATTAAAGGCAATGTTGATGAACAATCGAGTTCTAGTGATACATTTTCCAAAGACTTATGTTTAGCATTAGTGGGCTCAGATATTGCATCGTATAAATTGAATAATGTGCAGCTTCGTGTATTTTTAGAAAAATACACAAATAAAAGGTTGCCGGATGAATCTACGAGATTGCACAAAAACTATATGCCACAGTGTTTTCAAGAAGTGATTGGTATTCGGAATACACTGAAGCATGAAAACATGTATTCCATTGATGAAACTCCAGATGCACAGTGCGCGTGTAGTGCTGTAGTTGGTGCTATGATGCAGGTAGCAGATTATTTCTTCTGAATATACAGATACTCTGGTGCTGTTTTTATAATTGTATTGCTTCGGATTGAGCAATGAGACTATCTCTCCGGGCGTGGTACTAGGAGGAATGAATAAACACTCGATGTTACTTCACTATAATATATTACTTTATTAACACTTTTTTCATTGTTATAATTGAATTATCTTTCGATGCACCAATTTATATTATATTGATAGTCTTTTCACTTTTTTAAAGTCTTTTCTACCCACTTCCACGCGCGTTATAGAAACACGTCTTCTCATCTCAAACACACAGACGCTATTAACAATTTCAGCGCCACTTCACATGATGCTACCTTTTTTTGTGCACATCCGCGTATGCGTTCATCAAATAGTTCCTGTATTTTTAGGGAAGCGATCTTTAGCTATTCTCCCTTCGCTTTTAATATTAAACACATATAATTCTTTTATTTATACATATATATTAAATTTAAATGTGGAACTTAACATTTGTGACGTCTTTAAACAAACTTAATTTTTTTTGTAACAATGAACAATAGCAACACGTTTTCGTTACTCAACTAATTTGTATCAACACCAAAAATAAATTACATTTTCAATAAATATTTACATAAATGATTTTCTTTTGGGGTCTTACAATATTCTATCTCAACTCGAACAAGTAAATCATTCAACTTTTGCCAGATGTTTTAATGACTTGTTATCTTTCTTGTGGCCAGAAGGGATACGGTATGACAATGTATTGCTATTTGTCAGTGATGCTGCCCCATATATTGTTAAAGCGGGAGTTGGATTAAAAGCCCTTTACCCTAAATTAGTTCACCTGACGTGCCTTGCTCATGGTTTACATCGTGTCGCTGAAACTGTTAGAAATCAGTATAAAGACATGGATCTTCTCGTTTCTAGTATGAAGAAAGTGTTCGTAAAGTCACCGATTAGAATTCAAAAATTCTGTGGACTACTTCCAAATTTATCTTTGCCTCTTCAGCCAGTTTTGACTCAGTGGGGAACGTGGTTAGAGGCTGTGTCATACTATGCAGGACACTTCAGTGAAGTGAAAACTGTTTTGAATTCCCTAAATGCAGATGATGCAGTCAGTATAGCCACAGCACAAGAATGTTTTGTTTAAAACGGCATACAAGAAAAGATACAGTACATCCATAATCATTTCTCCAAAATACCTGAAATTTTAAAGCAGTTGGAAGCTCAAAATAAGCCCTTGGAGCATTCACTTTCTCTGATTCACGAAGTTTCAGTAACATTGTCATGAGAAACACATGGGGTTGCAAAAATTGCATTTGATAAACTCAATCAGGTGCTACAGAAAAATTCTGGTTACAAAACACTGTGTCAAATTTGTAAAAATCGTTCTGGCGAAGAAACACACATTGAAGAGTAATTCACCGAAGAACTGTGGTGCTTTTCTCATGCACTTGTGACATCATACAACGTGGAAAGAACATTTTCACTGTACAAATCAGTTTTCACTGATAGACACAGGAGTTTTACACAGGAAAATCTCAGGATGACCTTCATTGTATATTGTAACAGCCTTCAATAAGGTAAGCGTTCTGCAAAACTGTTTAATATCATATTTGCATGCATTTGTTCTTGCTTTTATTGGTGCTTATTTTCGTCATTTTTTGTGCTTATTTGCTTGCTTATTTTACTATTTTATTTTGCTTAGAAATCTGGGCTTTATTTATCACCAAGGACTGGCTATGTTACACAAGGAAAAACTAATGTTTCTGCTATGAACCAAGCTATGATTTTCTTTAAGTATATTAGCAGACCAAAAAGTTACATATGATCTACCTTTAACAAGAATGATCCTGTTGTGAACAACAAGGAGCAGGCTCAACCCGCCACATGTTTGTGTTATATGGGTACACAATTTTTGTAACACTTACTGTAGCAGTATACTAACTTCTTGGCAATAAATCAAATGAGACATTACCAGTAACTTATTAAATCTATGTGCTGTAAAATTCATATTATCATGTAGTAGTACAGTGGTTGTGCTTCAGGATTTCCTTTTCAACCCTGGGGCATGGGAGACCCCACGTTTATTTAAGTGTTCTGCTTTTCGAACAAACGCGCCTATGCAATTGCCTGCATAGTACTCGTATTACACCTTACTTGCTTTTTTTCACTTCATTGTTTTGTTTCAGAGATGTTTATGGTGATGGTAGTATTAGGCAACTTGCCCAGTATAAGAACCCTACATTGAACCTTGATGCTTTGTATATCCAGCAGTGGCATATATTGAGGACTATCAATTCTATCACCGAAGCCCATATCTAAGTTAAACTAGAAATTAATAAGTAATATTAATAATAACTGCAATACCAGCCAGTTTCCCTCATGAAGAATTAGGCTATAGGATGGAATATGTCTCATTCTCTACCGCTGAACAGAGGGGAGAATAGAGCTTTGGATGCTTGCTGCCGCTGCAGGAAGCATGCATGAAGAGAGAGGTGAGGTGACATAATGCAGGAATAAGCATACCAAGGCTTCGGAATCCTGTGTTGCTATACTCACACAAGCATCTCAGAAATGTGCCATGCAACAGGCTGCATAGCAATAGTACATGGAGTTAAAAGCAAGAAAGAATGTGTTTTTAATTACTTGATTGTTACAGTCCTCAACAGCTGTATTAGTATTATTTATTTCATAGTGTACAGTGTACCAAGACAGTTGCTAGTACTGATTCTTCGAAATGGATGAACAAAGTGTATTAAAACAGTAAAATGACCATTCTGCAGTTGAAGTACGAGGATAAGTTAGTGATAGTAAAACAGGGAGGACCTACTGAAGCTCTTCCACACTTGCAGTGTGAGCAGAAGGAAAAAAATAATAATCCTTAGAAAAGGTATTTTAATATAAACAATTGTGATAAGTAAGTGTGGCTGACTGGTTCATGTGAATTAAATAAACTTTATTACTGACCATGCTTGTTTGCAACTGAGAAAACACTGTCAAATATGACAAGTTTTACACTTTTAGTGTATTTAAGCACAGCTTTGGATAAACATAAGAGATCAACAATTAGAAACATAGGATTTGAAGAAATATGGTCAGAAAATATGAGCAATACTAATGAAGAGAACAAAGAAAGGCCTAGAATAAGAAATTGTCATGAAGGTGAAACCCATTTTTCGTACTTAAGGATTTTCTGTGAAGTCCTAGACATGTTAATAGCTCAAACTAAATTAAGAGTTGAATCACAGAAGCA
Organism: Tenodera sinensis; assembly: GCA_030765045.1. Classification (NCBI taxonomy): domain Eukaryota; kingdom Metazoa; phylum Arthropoda; class Insecta; order Mantodea; family Mantidae; genus Tenodera; species Tenodera sinensis. The sequence goes on along the minus strand of CM060961.1, from coordinate 92,460,199 downwards.
GTTTAAATGTTTGACCTTACTGGATTCTAAACATTTTGTGAGTTATGATAGAAGTTTTCCAACAAATGTATTATGTGAACCGAGAGAACCATATGTTTCCTATTTTGAAATACTGTCTGAAAAATGAACTGAAAGTGTTATGTTTACCTCAAAAATGTTCTAGGAAGTCCGTTTAAACCATTGCAAATTAATTATATGAAATCAAAAGGATCTGATGTGTACATGAAGTTTATAAACTCTGTGAGCTGTTTTTAACATTTCCATCCATTAAATGATTACGTAGACTTCCTTTCACTGCTGCTGCAGAAAGGAGTGTTTCAGCCCTGAAATGAGTAAACTCTTATTTATGGGTAACACAAGGACAAATTTGTCTGAGCAACTTGGCTTTTCTATTGGTGGAAAAAGACATATAGTCATGGAAATAAGTATTCATACAGTACTACAATTTAAATTGATTACTGATATTTTCATATTAAATTAAATAAAAGCGCTAAGTTTTTAACAAGATGGATACACCATTAAATAGACAAAATAATGATAACATAGTCTTGAGAATTATATAAACATACTTCAAGAAAATTAGCAATACTCCCATTCTAAAAGTATTCATACGCCAGTAGAAATGTAAACATAGAAGCTACTAATGAACTGTTTGCAGCAAGGAACACCTTCAGTGACAAGCTCTCCTGTTACGTGTTGGTTCTGTTATGTGGTGCATGTCTAGCAACAGAAAAATGGATCACAAGGATAAAAAAAGCAACTTTAGTGTGAAGGCAAATAGTTAGGCGCCAATATCAAAAAGGGAAATAATTTTCAGAAATTGGTGATATTAGAAGAAGCCAGGCAACTGTGCACATCACAATAACCCAATATAGAGAAACATACTATCATTAACAGTGAAATAAGGGTTGAGCACAAAAGCTAACGTGAAGAGAAAAAAGAAATCTTAATAAAGGTAGTAAAAAAATATGCTAAGTTGACAGTTTGTGTTCTCTGTGTCTGTTAATGATCAGTGCAGGAAGGAAATCACACTAAGGGCTGTTCACTATATTCTAAATAGCACAGGTTATGGAGTTAGAGTACCTAGAAGAAAATAATACTCAGCAAGAAGAACAAGAAATTGAAACCTAAATTTGCCCAAGGCATATAAGCAAGAACACACGTTTCTGCAACAAAGAAATGTTCATATATGTGAGACAGAATATGTGGTTAGACCCCAAAAGGAAATCATTTATGTAAATATTTATTGCAAATGTAATTTATTTTTCATGTTGATAAGAATTAGTTGAGTAAGGAAAACGTGTTGCTATTTTTCATTGTTAGTAAAAATATAATTGTTTAAAAACATCATAAATGTTAAGTTTCATGTTTAAATTTAATATGTATAAGTAAAAGAACCATATATATTTAATGTTAAAAGTGAAGGGAGAATAGCTAAAGATCGCTTCCCTAACAATACAGGAACTATTTAATGTAGGAAAATATAAAATGAATGCATACGCGCATGTACACAAAGAAGGGCGTCATGTAAAGTAGCGCCAAATTTGTTATTAGCGTCTGTACGTTTGAGATGTGAAGACGTCTTTTTGTAACGCGCGTGGATGTGGGTCTAAAAGACTTTATAAAAGTGGAAAGACTATCAAGATAATACAAATAGGTGCAACGAAAGTCAATTCAATTATAACAAGTGTAATAAGAGACAAAAAAGGTGTTAATAAAGTGATGTATATATAGTGAAGTTAAATCGAGTGTTTATTCATTCCACTTAGTACCATGCCCGGAGAAAAATAATAGTCTCATAGCTCAACACGAAGCTTCATTTTATTTAAAAATACAGCACCATATGTAAGTAAATTTAACATATTTGTAAATGATAACAAAATTTTGGTGTGCAGAAGACCAAATACTGAGCTTGAACCCAAACCATTCAAGCTATAGTGAAGCACAGTAATGGAGAAGTTGTGTTATAGGAGTGTATAGCTACATCTGGTGTTGGGCAACTTCTTTCTGTTGTAGACAACATGGATAGATTCCAGTATTTAAATATCCTAAAGGAAAATCTACAAAAAAGTGTTGATGGCTTGCATTTAGGCTCAGAATGCTATCATCAACACAACATGACTCTAATCATGCAACGGAAACTGTTCTTATATGGTTGTTGTACTATACTCCCTATATTCTTAAGTTTCCAGTACAGAACAAAAACCTTAATACAATTGAACATCTTTGTAACACACTTGAAAAAATGGTTAGAAAACATGAAATATGAAGTAAGACAGCTCTACACAATATCTACCACAAAAATGGCAAAATATTAAAGCAAAGTCTCAGAGACTACCAAAAAAATTGGTTCATTCCATGTCAAATAGATCAACAGAAATGATACATAGAAGAAGAATGCATATGAAGTATCAATATTGTTATTATATTTATATAAATGGTAATTTTCTTTGAATTATATGAATACTTTTTTCCCCGTTGTGTGAAGCCATCTGATACAAAAAGTTTATTTACTTTTTGCAAAAGACTAATTTGGTTAATCCTTTTATACATACTGATCAGGAGGAAACCCATACTGCTAGTTTACCAAATATCAACTCTGGTTTGGATCTTTAGTTTTAATAAATGAAGTTATACTATGTAAACAATTGTATATGAATACTTTTTTCCATTACTGTACTTGTTTCATTGAGACGACACCACAAGGAATTGCTTTATGACAGTGTGACAAAGCAGTTTACAGGTAGAGAAAGATGGCTGGAATTCATGAACATAACAGGTGATCCAAAAGACTCCGAACCGACTGTTTTGTGTTTGCCTGTACGCATCTTTGTCATCTGTCGCCAACTGCCACTGTGATAGAACACGCAGTTGAAATCATACATTTTTAAAACTACTTTTAAAGGCTTTGCTTATTAAAGGAGATGCTGAAACTGGTCATGGTGGTTGTCCATACATTTTTGGCACCTCTTTAGGAAACTATCCATCACTTGCCATACTTGAAATGCCTGCCTGTTGTGAAAGATGCCTAAACGATTTTTGGGGCTAATTCTCCAAACAATGACTGATGTTGTCTAATGTTTCTTCGGTAAGAACTGTATGCTGTTTTTTAGATTTCTGAGCCTGAACACTTTGTGTGGCCTGAAATTTATTGTAAAGTTTATGGATTGTTGTACGGTCTGTAACTTTTAAACCTAGAAATCTTTCTGCAAATCATACTTTCACTTGGCGAGCTAACTGAGGTAACACATACAAATCATAAATACATGCTGTGCAGTAGAAAACAAATGCTGAGCCATATTAAGTTTTGTGACTAAGTACAGGGCAAAATAATAAAACACTCTGGTATAACTCAGTCACATGTTATCACGTCAGCTCAATACTGCACTTTCAGAGTTGAAAAAAACAAGTCAACCACATGACCTTGTTTGCAGCAGCTGCATTATCGTGTTTCTGCATGCACAGTGGAAAAACGCCGTGCAGCGGTTTGAATATTTTTTGGTATCTCTGTATAAGCAGGTATGGTAACATTGTACATTTTACTTTTATAATTGTTGTGTACCTTGATTCAAGAAAAATTTGTTTAAATGCACCATTCATGAAGTTAACATTTAATCAACAACCCCTTATTGTCCAGATCTGGTAGGCCTAGATTTTTTTTGGTAGTGTTTTACAACTATGGCATTCCAGGTGGTGGTGCAGATGATACTTGGAATGAAGATGGAGCACTGGGGCAGGAAACCAGAGCACCCGGAAGAAATCCACCCCTGCGCCGCTTTATCCATCACATATCACACATACAGTCACCTGGGACCTAACCAGGGCCACTTTGGTGAGAGGTAAATGGTCTAACCACTTGACCACGGCATAGCCATGGTAGGCCTAATGATAGCCCAAGTCACAACCCCAGCATATACCACTGGTATCCAGCTTGGGAAATCCGTTTTATTAGAGGAGTTCACTAACTTTTCAAGAGAAACATTTTCAGAACTCATTGTACATGTATATTTTAGGAACAGTGTGATAAATTAACACCAATGGTACTGAAAATCTCAGCATGTCAATTTTTTATACCATTATTGTGAGTTCAATTACTACAGATAATACAAGAATCTGAATGGAGTGTTTTGAAATACTGCACTACTGAGTGTATGTGCCCATTTTAAGTTCCATCTTGAATTTTAGATAAGATGTGCAGGTATGATTTTTTAATTACTTTTTTATTAATATCCATAAACAATTTAACACTAATCGTGCACCGTGATACATCCAGTACAATAATGCAAGATTTCTTTTTTTGCACTCTCTCATCTGTAATGGTGTGTGTACAACAAAACAGGCAGCTTGAATCCAAGCAAACAGTTTCCTTTACATTTTTATTAAAAGGTTTCATATATCAAAATTAATGACAGGAAGTTGTTTATAGGAAAGTTTATGCACATTCCTCAACATTGTTAACCTCTAAGTGTTCATGGAGCTTTAAATTAAACTTTCTAACCACTGCTACCCTATTTTAAAATAGTTTAGATTCCTTCACCAGCTAATTAATTGGCTCCAGCAATAGCGGATACCCTATATCTATATAATACCGGGAGGACAAAAAACTTATGAACTGGATGTATGGTGTTTTTCCTGTCCACATCCTTGGCGCTCATTGTTGTCTGCCATTATCACAGAAAAGTGTGGATAAAACTATACAACATTTTTAAAACTACTTTTAAGGGCTTTACTTATCAACTTTATGAAAGAAGATGCTGAAACTGGCCACCGTCAGTGTTCCTACATTTCTGGTATCTCTTTAGGAAAGTATCCATCACTCGCCGTAGTTTAGATTGAGAAATGCTTTCAATTTCCTGATGGATAGTTTGTTTTAATTCTTCCAGGGTGTGGGTTTTGTCTTGTGCAATTTACGTTTTAAGTTACCCTGGAGGTAGAAATCTCTTATTGGAGCTCTGAAAAACCTTTCTCTGTAATGATACATCTTACATCCAAAGGGGTACTTCATGAACAAAATTAGGTTCTGAGTTATAGGGCCAATTTTTTTCAAGTCAATAGTTGATACCCTTACATGTGTGAATACAATTTTGCCCTCCCCCCCCCCCCCTTTTAGAGAAATAACAGACAGGGAGCATGGTTTTGGCTCATATGGCCAATCTTTCAATGAAAACAATTGAAAGTATGTTCAGACTTATTAGTAGAGATTTGTGGCCTTCTATCTCCGGATAACTTAAAGGATAAAATGTACAAGACAAACCCACACACCTGGAAGAATTAAAACAAAATATCCACCAGGGAATTGCCTGCATTTCTCATTGTGAATTACGAGTGATGGATAGTTTCCTAAACAGGTGCCAAAAATCTATGGATAATGACGTGGCCAGTTTCAGAATTTCCTTTAAAGTTGGTAAGCAAAGCCTTTAAAAGTAGTTTTAAAAATGTTGTATCATTTCATCTGCACCTGAAAGCAGCAGATGGTAATAAGCACTGAGGATGTGGACAGTGCAGCCAATTTCATAAGCTGTGCAACAGAATTACATTCCATATTAATTTAGAAACATAACTTTGTACCCATACTGCATGTGCAGCACTTATGAATGATATACTAAGCATTATTACCTGCCATGCTATTTGTGGTAAACTCTTCTTAGCATAGGTATGAGGATTTGCAAGAATAGCTTCCAAAGGTTCCTTTAATGTGACAACATAAATGCCTCCAACATTTAAAAACTTGCTGTAAAGTTTTTTCTCAAACATCAGATTGCTATTGTGCATAACTTTTGCTGTATCTGCTGACAGTGTACAAACATTGTTCCACACTTTTTGTAAAACACCATTGTAATTGCCTTCCACATAAAGCAAAATTTTGTCAAAAGAATCTATCACAAATCCAGTGAGAGCTGCTTGTTTATACTTTTCAACATTTGGTACTTCACATAAATACTCTACAATTAATTCTGATGGCAGTAGAACCTATAAAAATACATTAATAATAAATTATATATGCATATAAAAAAATGAAGTGCTACAAAAGGGGTTTGGAAAGGGGAAAATTAATTATTGTTATTTTCAAACCTCAATTTTTTTAAGTCTGCAGAACTTGTTCCAAGAGTGAAGGATATATTAAAATGTCATTAAATTCATCAATTGATTTTTTGGTTATTTGACTTTTTGCTTGTCCACTTATTTGTACTTTAAACAGTTGTGATAAAGATAGCACCTTAAGAAAATAAATTATAAACTTTATTATCTATATAGGGGCATATCTCCAAAACTAATTACATAATTTACTACGGTATATTTCAAAGGTGATTATACATGATGTTCATTTTTATCTGTGATTTCCCATGCAGAAATAGATGTCATCAATAGCAATGATGATGAAGCGAGTTTATGTATGGTCCCTCTTGCGGACAGAGATCGTATTTGATTCAGATACATCGGTGTTAGATATCCTCCACATACTCTTTGATGGCCAAGTCTTGGCCACATAATACAAAGCGTGCTACCAGGGGGACAGTATTCACAAGCCTCCACACCAAAATCTACGCAAAAAGTGGAATTAACAAGCTTTGTATTATGCAGGCAAGACCCACTCATCAAATAATATGTTTATCTCCTGTTAGGGCAGTAATCTACATGCCTTATCATATACAGATAAAATGCAAGACATTTATATTGCAAACAAAGGTGTGTAAGCCAATTTAGCACTACTTGGACACTTTTTAAAGCATTGTCCTCCAAGGGACGTGTCTGAATGCTGGATAATGCTTAATAAAGTCCTTGATGCAGCGATTTAAATATTTATACATCATGTCAGTATGAAGATAAAATTCAACCATGAAGGTTGCTCTGTCCTCTTGTTGGAGAAGGGCAGTATAGACTTAGAACGTTATGCATGATTGCAATTACGGCATGAAGGGGTTGAAAGGTGTAAAGGGAGGGAGATTGGGTGATATTAGCAGCGCACCATATTCAGAGCACTGTGACATGCTTTTTGTACCATTGCACAAATAGTACTGCTTCTTCTCAGTAGAGGACACTATTATTTGACTGACTGCATTAGTTTGCAGCATAACCACAATCACAGTGCTGTAAGATGCTTACTATGCACAAATAGTACGACTGATTCTCTGTAGAGGGCATTATCATTTCAACATAGCCTTGCCAGTCAATTATGATGTCATTCTTGCTGAACTGGAGTACAGGAAATCACGGATAAAAATTAACATCCAGTATACTTAAATCTTCTTTAGCTTTAAGCATATTTTATAAAAATTACATAACAATCTCAGATGTTTAAGGATACATTGACTTCAGGTACAAATTGTATAACATCATTGGGTATAAATAAAATAGTTTTTCTAGCACTTTCTAATTTTCCATAGTGCACAGATGTTCAAGTTTATTTGAAAATGCTTTCTATAATAAAATCATTGGATTTAATTGTATTTGATAAGGGATTATTTCCTGCCATGAAAGATATATTTTAACTGTAGAGTACAGCATATCATGAATTTTTATGCCTTTTGGAAACACTTTTTAGAATTTCAAAAATTCTTCCTTCTGCAATTTGTAAACAACACACTATGCATAGTACCAACCCTTTGTATGATAGTACATGTATGAGTACATATGTGAAAATTGGTGTTCTAAATTCCGAATGCATTCATTACTAATAGTGCCCATACAATGCAAATTGCCTGGCAACTCATACTTAAAGTAGTTACAGAAGCTTATGCATTCTACCCAAAACTTTATTATCAAAATTTCATAGAATCCAAAAAAATCATTCTTAGCAAAATGTGTGTGTGTGTGTGTGTGTGTGTGTGTGTGTGTGTGTGTGTGTGTGTGTGTGTGTGTGTGTCTGTGAGAGAGAGAGAGAGAGAGAGAGAGAGAGAGGAACTTGTAACAAAAATGGGAAGCCTGTTTGGTATTCAAGTGTAATATTTTCCATAGATGCTACCTGATGACTTTGAAGAAAATCCCTCCCCCAAGCTATGCTTTACATGGAAAAATTTTGAACATTTGTGATTTTCTTAAAAATGGCTCTAATGATTTTTATTAAAATAGTACAAATTCAGTGTTGTTGTTGTTGGCTAATGCTGAATTTCTGACAATGAAGTCATTAATCCTCTTGCTCTCCAATATTTTTCACTGATGGATGGGTCACTAGAAGTGGCCGTGCATATTTGAAGGTGGTCTCGATCCATTTCCTCTTGCAGATCACATAGAGGACAGAGTGGTGAAGAATATATCCCAATTCTGTTTAAATGTTTTGCCAGACAATCATGTCCTGTAATCAACCTGAAGGTTGCGACTGCTGTTTTTCGAGGATACTCAGGAATTACTGTTTGAATGTTTGGTAGTTCCCATCTTTTATTTTTTGATTTCTCATAGTAATATTTTGTAATAATTTTTTTGAATTCAGAGTTGACTAATCTTTTAGCTGCATAAAATGGTAGATTAACTATTGATTTCTGCACATTGCCGGTACCCTTTTTTGCAAGAAAATCAGCTTTCTCATTACCACTCAGTCCACAGTGAGCTGGTATCCATTGGAAGACTAGGTGTTTTTGAAGTGCTGTTAGATGGGTAAGGATTTTCCAACATTCTATAATTGTTTGGTTTTTTGGTGACAACTTGGAAGTAATTGCTATAATTGCTGCCCTGGAATCAATTCAATGTATTTACAGATAAAATGTTCAATATATTGAACCTAATACAATTAGCTTTTCTTTTTTAAAAACGTTAAAATTGTCAATGGTACATTTACTCACAATAAAGATTACTCCATTTTCTTTTATTTAGTATTCTTCTGACATACATTGTCACTCCACTGTTTGTATGTATTTATTTGCAGTAACTCAACATTATAACATAATTCCCCATAGCAGTTTGCCTCTATTTCACAACTTTTTAACCATGTTATATGAAAACTAGCAGCACATAGTCAACTGTAGTTCTATGATTCTTCAATTGCTGCTTTTGTGTTGGTTATGCATTGTATATTTTGATCAAAAATACTAAAATACTTTCAGTGCACCTGATTTTTTTTTCTAACCCTGGCTTTAAGTTTTTCTCAGTATTTTTTTTACTTTCTCTTCTGGTAAGTAGGGGAAGTATTGTATTCCACCCAAAAATTTGATGTTGAGATTTCACTGGAACTATATGTTTTGAGGCCCCCTGAATAAAAAAAAAAAAGCATTTTTAGAAAAAGGTCCATGCATGTGTCTGTGTGTCAGTCTGTGGACAACATAACTCAAAAACGAAAAGTCAGTTAAAAACCAAAGTTGGTATTTAAGTTTAATGTCTTTCAAGGATGCGACACGAAGATTTTGAAGAAAATAGCCCCACCCTAAACTACCCTTTACATGGAACATTTTTCGAAAATTTTGATTTTCTTGAAAATGGCTCTAACGATTTTGATTAAAATGTCATATGTTTGAGATATTTTTATGACAAATGAAATGTATATCTTGAATTTTCTGGCTATAGCCCCTGTAGTCGTATTTACTCTGGACGACTTTTGCATAACTGGTAAACCATTAGAGATAGACCAAATCATACTCTACAAAAAATGTAGATCTTGCTAAAATATACAATTTATGTCTGAATAAATTTTCTTGTAGGGTGAACCATTTCGGAGGTATTCCTTGTTATGTGCTTGAGTTTCGGAAAACCGAAGAATTTAGTGAAATGGATCATCGCTGTTCATTTTTCTATATGTTAAGTGTGCAAAGACAACATAATCTCAAAGCTTTAAAACATTTGTCTATCACACAAAGCCTACTGTATTCTAACATTCCCCTTGCACCTACAAGGAAATAGCAATAAGATAATTTCTACAAATGTTAATCTTAACATGAAGATATAGGAATAAGAGTTTGTAAGAATAGTCAGTACAAGAGTAGCGAAAGTCATGAGAGTGCAACACATCAGATTTTTTTATTTCCTGTTCTAGCATAGTTTACACAAATATTAAACCTGTCTTCATATGTTTGCATTTTAATTTTATGATCTTTCTTCTTTCCTTTTTGATTTATTGCAGCCCCCTTTGACTTTTGTTTCTCTGCTGCAACCTCAGATTTATTACATTCTTCATTACATTTTCTAGCTTGAAGGTTTCTTTCTTGTATAGGTGTACTTCATCTCAACCTAAATTGTCCATTCCTATCTGTTTCTTTAATTCAGGCATGTGGAAGAGGGGTGATAGGAATGAAATTGGATACTTACCCTCTCCAGTTACCCCATCGCCAAATGAAGGCCACATCTTTTCCATTTCTGTTTGTTTATGTCTTTACAAACCAGATAAGTTTCAGGACATGCAGTGGCGGAACTGAATAGAAACATAGTATATTGGTTTTGTGATTATGATTACATTACATACCTTTTCTTTTGGAATAGCAAACAAAAAGCTTTATTTTTGCTAGGAACACAAAAGTACTTGTTCCCATTTGGCTTTGAAGTGTCTTACTTTTTATGCGACATGATTCCACTGACACAGTTTGAGGGACTGACTGGTTCTGTGAGGTAGATCAGATAACAGTGGCCTGAGAGCTAACTAGTGTGTAACAGAGTGGACAGGGTTAAAACTACGATTTAGGGAAATGACACATTGTGTCAGTTCTCCCCATCTATGCTTTATATCTACAAGTACACATTTTAGTGAATTTGTAGATATAACAAACCTAGCATATTGTGGTAGAGGACCTTGGCACCTCTACCAAGTGTGATGACGTTGCTAATGCCAAACTGTGACAACAGTGCCACTCACCAAATTGCCATGTTAAAGAGGGAAGCATCACATAAATGGGTACCTCTACCAATTTGTCACAGGGGTCATAGGCACCATCACCAGATGTGATGTTCAAGGGCAAAAGTTACTTTGTGCCTCCACCAGATGTCATGTAAAATGGATGCTGGGCGTCTTAAGGAAACCTAGCATGACTGGGGTAGCTCAGAAGTACTATTTTCTAAGGGCAGCAGGGAACATGGTGAAGGATATATCTCAGGAGTCTACATTTCAAGAAGGTTTAATTTACCTAAATAAATTATAATGATAGGAGAGGAAACAGAGGTCAGAGTTGGGCAATTGTTTGTGTTACCTTGGCGAAGATTCCTGGTGATGCAAGTTCCATCTTGAAAGAAACTTTCAAAGGTCATAGTGACACAGGTTCATCTTAGTACCTACATGCCCCACTTGGTCAGAATTCAGGGTTTAAGTACACAGAACTCACTTGCAATAATTTGTCAGCACATCTCAGCAAAGCTGACTGCACATATGGGACCCGAGCATGACTTAACCATGCAATGTGACCTTACAAGAAATGACTCACTATGCGGACAGGAAATCACATTTCTGGATTTTAATAAATTATGTCCTGAACATCTGAGTTCAAAAGTTTACAAAACTATCATCATCACAATGTTTTTATTCCCCCTGTTTAAATATTTATGGTTTATATTACTTCTCAGTTTGGGGTGGAGGGGGTTTTCTTAACAATATTTGCGTCACATCCTTGGAAGATGCTGAACTTAACTATTAAGTTTGGTATTTATCCAAGGTCATGTTTTGAGTTATGCTGCATATATGTGCACACACATATGTCATAGACTGTTTCATAAAAATGCTTGTTTTTGAGTTCAGGTACCTCATAACATGTATTTCTGGTGAAATCTCAATATTCAGTGTTTTGAGTGGAATACAATACTACCTCTACCTACTATAAGAAGGTGTTAGAGCATGTAATAATATAAACATCTGATTGTTGCATTCACATAACTTCTTCAACCCTCTATCATTTATTAGAGGGCATACAAACTATTCTGATGAAAGCTTATTTTTCTACCTTTTCATTTTTATTACCATTTGCAGAAATAGCTACATTATACAATTTGTTATAGATACAAAGGGACTAGCAATAGTCAAATGTTTAAGAACTAGATGCTACATATTGGCCTGAAAATTTCATTACTCTTCCCATGCAATTGAATATTGACAGAACTTGAAAAGAAAGTACCAAACAATTTAAGTTATTAATAATAGTTATCTTGCAAATGATATATGTTACAACAAAGTATTTGAAATGAACTATGTGTTTTAAAGAGGTAAAAATTTTGTGTGTAGTATATTTTCATCCGTCATTTAATATTTACCAGTTATATAAGCTTATATAAAATTCCTTCTGAATAAAGTACACTGCACAGAATACTCCAAAAAAAATTAAAAACATACCTACATTCTATTTGTTATGTGAATGTCTTAAATATGTAGTATTTTTTATCAAAATTGTTAGATCAATTTCTGAGAAAATTGAAAATTTTGAAAAATGTTCCATGTAAAGGTTGTGGTAGGGGGATTTTCTTGAACATTTTAATATTGAATCTTTGGAAGATATTGAACTGGAATATCAAGTTTGGTATTAATCCATATTTTCAACTTTGAGTTATAAATACTGCACATACACGCACACATGCACGCACACACACACACACACACACACACACACACACACACACACACACCTTTTTCTAAAAATCTGATGTGTTACACAGTAGGTTTTGAGTGACAGTCATATTTTTTAAACCTGGTTGCTATATGAAGGTTTTGAAATTCTGTTCTCTGTGGACAGTCAAGATATAAGAAAGTGAATAATGACCTTCCATTTCAGTGAAGTTTAAGTATTGCAAAACTCACACAAATAACAACGAATATCTTTGTTCACTCCACAAAAACATGCATTTGGATATAATGTGTGCTTCAATGCGATCTACATTTTTTGTACAGTAAGATTTAATCCGTCTCTTATGGTTTACCAGTTGTGCAAAAGATGTCAAGAGTAAACAGGACTACATGGGCAATAGCCAGAAAATTGGAAATATACCTTTCATTTGTCACAAAAATATCTTAAACATACAGCATTTTAATCAAAATTGTCAGAGCAGTTTTTGAGAAAATCAACATTTTTGAAAAATTTGCACATAAAGGGTAGTTTAGGATGGAGGAATTTTTTTCAAAATCTTTGTGTCACATCCTTGAAAGATATTACTCTTAATACTAACTTTGGTGTTTAACTAACTTTTCGTTTTTGAGTTATGTTGTTCACAGACACAAACACATGCACGCGCACACACACACACACACATACACACACAGACACAGACACACACAGACATAGATAGACACACACACACACACAGACCCATAAACCTTTTTCTAAAAATGCTTTCTTTGGATTCAGGGGGTCCCAAAACATATATTTCAATGAAATTCGGACATCCACATTTTGGATTGAATGCAATACTTGTCCCACTTATTATATGTAGCAAAGAATGTAAAAATGCTTTTTTATTCAGGAGTTTTCAAAACATATATTTCCAGAAAAGTCTTTATATCAAAATATGATTTGAAGCTTTCCTGGCAATGAACATCTGTCCATTTCCTCCGAGATGAGTACACTGAACCGGGACGCTGGGTTGCAGTTTAGTCCATCCTGGAAACCAGCCATAAAATTGGATATCGACCGACTCAGAAAACACAGATTCCAACGGAGCGGTGAACCACCTCCACACTAGACCGGGTATTTTCTACTTGGTACGTACTGGCTGACAGTACATATACTGGTCCCTTCACTCTTGCTATTCATTCATTATCCTGAAGATGGGAGAGATGTACACTCCCGAAACGTCGATGTCTCTTTATCACTACACCTGGCTCGAAGCCCAAGAGCATCTTGAATATCTTTATATTAACCTCTTGAGCGACAGCCATTTAAAAGCTCTGCAGGCCGAGAACGGATACCCAATATCCAGCGCAGGGCATTTAAATTGTTAAATGCGCTAAAAGTGCTTCCTAAATACACAGCTGTATTTTGCGTAAATTTTAAGTTATTTTAATCAAACAAAAACTGTTATAAAACTCATTATATGCAGTATACATGTACATCATCAGCAATGTTGAGTTGCATTTACAAATCGTTGAAATGGCACTATTTGTTTCACTGTGGTAAAAAGTTAACTTTGCTTTGTCGAACGCATCTCGGAAAGAAACAGTAGTGGACCCATTGTATGTGTTAGCTATGCGTCAGCAAGTCACAGCACAATGGGAAATAGAACGCTACTGTATGCGTGGTTTATGAGTCATCAGAATAAAGCAGGTTTGCAATTTTTCCTTACACGTGTTTCGTAACTTGGATATAGCTTACAGGCTCCGTTTGTTTCTTTCTTGAAATGCATACGTATACTTTCCTGCTTGTAGCTGAAGTGAGAAGCTATTGAGTGTTACATCTCAGAGCTAAAACATGGCATCAACAAGCAGTGTTGCACAAAGGTTAGCGAGTGGTGGAAGTGTAAGGGCTTCTGAAATTACACACGATAATGTGGAGGACTTCTTGCTGTGTGACAGCGATTTGGATATCGATGGCGAATTTTCCGAATTTGAGGGGGGTGTGGAGGATATAGGTACAAGTAGCAGTGAGGAAGAACGTGACCAACTTCCTTCAGGTGTTCGTGAAGAGTCAGCATTGTGGAGTGCTGAAAACAATTCCAATACAAACAGGCACATCTTCACGAGCACAGGGTCTGGTGTTCAATCCCAGGCTCAGCTGACTTCTGACAGCCAACCAATTGACATTTTTACAAAATTTTTTACTACCGACTTAGTGTCTCTCATTGTTTGCGAAACAAATGTATATGCGAGTAAGGTGAAGGAAGACCTGCTCTCTAAAGGTAAATTAGGGCCTAAGAGCAGAATTCAAAGGTGGACAGAAGTAACACTCAATGAGATTTACAGGCTAATTGGTCTAATTATACTTATGGGTGTTATTCGTAAACCTGCATTATACATGTATTGGTCCACAGATGACATGCTAGCTACTCCTTTTTTTGGAAAATGCATGTCAAATAACAGATTTACGTCAATTTTGCGGTTCCTTCATTTCACCTGCACAGAGAATGTAAATGACAAACTCCACAAAATTAGGCCTGTTTTCGATTATATTATTTCAAAATTTAAAGAAAATTATGTGCCTGGTGAAAAGGTCACTGTTGATGAAAGCCTAATGCTTTGGAAGGGCCGCTTAGGTTGGAAGCAATACATCAAAACAAAAAGGGCTAGATTTGGCATAAAGAGTTTTGATGTTTGTGAAAGTAAAACGGGATATCTTTACAATAGCTGCATTTACACTGGTCAAGGGACTGACAATACTGGAGACAAAGATTTGGGCTTATCTGGCTCCATAGTAATGCACCTAATGGAACCTGTGCTTGATCAGGGTAGGACTGTGTACTTAGATAACTGGTACAGCTCTCCTAAATTATTCATGGCCTTACACAAAAGAAAGACTAATGCAATGGGAACAGTACGTTCAAATCGTATTGGTTTGCCAAAAGATGTGAATACGAAGGCTCTAAGGAGAGGGGAAATGGAGGTGCGTCAGCTCCCACCTTTGACCTACCTTGCCTGGCAGGACAGGAGGGTAGTTACGGCATTATCCAATTGCAGCTCTAAGATTTTGATGATTGACACTGGAAAAACAGATGCCCATACCAAAATGTGCATTTTCAAGCCTGACGTTATCCAGGAATACAATATGCACATGGGCGGTGTCGATCTAGTAGATCAGGTATTGCAAGCATATCCCTCTTTACGAAAAACAGTGAAATGGTATAAAAAGGTATTTTTGCACCAACTGGATATAACCATATACAATTGTTTGGTAATTTGGAGAGCTCTAAACCCACACAAGACAATGACCTACCTGGACTTTCGACTATCAATAGCTCGCAGCCTAATTGAACAATACCAGGTTGAGAGGCCTCTTCATACTGGGGGTAGAAAATCCAAAACCCCTGCACCCCTCAGACTTCAAGGAAAACATTATCCTAAAAGGATACCGTCAACAGCAAAGAAGTCCCGCCCATTTCGAAGGTGTTTCGTGTGCCGCAAGAAGGGAATCCGTAAGGAAACGGGGATGATCTGTGGCGAATGTGGAGATGTGCCCTTGTGTGTTTATCCCTGTTTTGAGGCATATCACTGCAGAAGGAACATATAAAGGTAAGCCAGTAAAGCATATAGAATTTAATTAAAAGTTTCATAACGGGGGAAAATTAAAATAAGTTGAGTTAGATAGTGGATAAATAAGGGTTAAATGCACAAACGCACAGGACGTGTATACACGTCCATATCGCTCGTCCGTCATTTTAAATGGACGTGATATGACGTCCATATCCCTGAAGAGGTTAAATTTTTAGGTGAAATGCAAAAGCTTCTGTATACTATATATTTCATAGAGAAAGGAAAAAAGATCTTTTACATGTAAATTACATCTTTTAGACCACACACATTTTGAAAATGAGTTACACTTCATGTCAAAATCCACCCAAACTGAGTGTTGGAGCACTAAGGGTGACCTCTAATTTCTACCTATTGCTACTTTTCCCTTACTCAAAAAAAGATTATGTAATTTGAAAAGCATCATGATAAAACATACAGAAGTTGAGTGAAAAAAAGCCAAGTGAAAGCAAGAGCTGTCACTTCTAGATTTACCCACTGGATTTCTGAAACTACTGGTAGTTACCCAAAATAACAATCTTACCTTAGTGTACATAAATCCTAATTGAAATATTGCAATGCGGTACATTTTCTACCTTGAAAAAAATTACTTCATTTAAGCTATATTATACATTATTTTCAAAATAACTGTCCACTTAGCATAATTTCCTTGAGGTTGTGGTGGTGATGCAGTTGATGGTAGTGATTTTTTTAATGTCTTCCAATGTAGTGTCATATTGGACGGTAACGAATGAAATGGGTGAAATGATGCTCAAATGATCCAGAAGTCCATAGAACTTTAAGCTACCCAACATTCTTCTTCTCAGAATAAGGGAAAACCTTGGTATAAACCTTATCCAGATAACTCACCCTAAGCTAGATTCGAAGTCACAACCTCTTGGATGTGAGGCAAATGCACTACCACCACCATGGTACAGAGGCAGGCTCTGGTAGTAGTGATGGTGATGGTGGTGATATTGGTGGTGATGGTGCTGGTAAAAGTAGTGGTGCTGGTGCTGATGATGATGGTGGTGGTGGTGGTGATGGTGACAGTGCTGGTGGTGGTGGTGGTGGTGGTGGTGGTGATGATGATGATGATGATGATGATGATGATGATGATGATGATGATGATGATGATGATGATGATGATGATGATGATGATGATGATGATGATGATGATGATGATGATGATGATGATGATGATGATGATGATGATGATGATGATGATGATGATGATGATGATGATGATGATGATGATGATGATGATGATGATGATGATGATGATGATGATGATGATGATGATGATGATGATGATGATGATGATGATGATGATGATGATGATGATGATGATGATGAAGAAGAAGAAGAAAGGTTAAGATTCCTTACCTCAGTATGAAGTGCTTTGGTAATTCTACCATCATACCTCAGTGTGAATTCATGAGAATTATTATTAGTTTCAGGAATTGCTGTTACATCAAGAAATGAATGATTCAGCTCATAAATTTGATTAATAATGTACACAGCTTTTACATTACTGTAAAATAGCACAAATATTCTAGTAATGGAATCAAGGTTCAGTTGCACCTGCAAACAATATTTATTACTGCTTAGAAACTGATATTTAAAAAATATATAATTTGTGGCAGAGAAAGCTAACAATATGAATATATATGTTTGATTATACTTGAAGAATAAAGGAGGTATAATGCATACAGCAGAAGAGAATATATTACAAAAAGCAAGGACGTATCATCCTCATTGAAAAGATCATTACAAGTATATGGAAAGTAGTGGAGCCCAATCTCAGAAAAGGCTATGGCATGTTCCCTGCCCCCACCAATAAATGATCATTTCTCGTCACCCCAATTTTTTTGAGTTTAATGTCAACTATTGGGTTACCTTTTTCATGCTGCTGGAAATCTTTGCAAATGGCCTGTCTTGTAGGTACTATAATAGCTATTGTGATAGCAATAAACAGTAGAAGTTAAAATAATTACAAAGTTAAAACCAATAAAAAGAAATCTTTATGCAGTAGAACCCCTCTAATTCAAAGCCCGCAAATACAAAATTGTGAATAATCCAAACACAAAATCCATATATTAAATTGAATATATAAAAGCAACTAAAAACCTTCACAATGATCAGGACATCACTATATATAATGCTTCTCCTTTTAATCTTAATACAAAATCCATAATTTAAAAACACAATAAAAAGCTTATTTTGTAGTGCAGAGAAAGCATTGTTATTATAGAACTGAAAAACTCATTATTGAAACTACATACATTGGAACAAAATGCTTTGTGCACAAAAATGTTTTGTTGAGCTTTGCTATATGCAATGGGCCTGTATATAGTGCATTTAATCACTGTTAAACAGCATTTTTCACATTTACATAGGTATCGTACCAATAAGTATCATATTTTTATGAAGCAGTAATTTTCACTTAACTTGCAAAATCCCTAATCTCATTCTGCTGTAAAGAACTAAACCTGCTTGAAGATGGGATGTTATGTCAGCATTGTATGAACATAATGTTGTTTGGTGTGGCAGCAGTGTGCTGTTCTACATAGGGTTTTGTCAATTCAAGGGCATCCGTAGCTTCAGAATATGACACAATATTCTTAGGAAGGTCTCCTTCACTATCTCCATCTTCAGAGTGGTTATCAGGTTGATTCTGGACCATAGAGACAAATGGCTTCATCACTGATGTCTTGATGACCATTATCATTGACAGATATCCATTCTTCTCTTTCTTTTTCTTTACCTGATTCCCCTCCCCTTATGTAGCACTTACACCCCCTAGGACTTACAAGCCAGTGCCTAGGGTCAGATGCCTGTCGGAGAGCACAGGAGCCTATGAACCAGACAGAGTGAAGACCAGGAAATGGGTGGTCAGTAAGCACCAGGTAAGAGGATGAGGAAGAGGATAATATGAAATGCACGTGAAATATTGATGATTGGAAAGGTGTCAATGGAGCAATTGGTGGAGTGAGTGATGGGGGAAACTGGAGAACCCGGAGATCACCCGCGCAGATGCTGCTTTGTCCATCATAAATACCACATGAGGATCCCTGGGATTGAACCTGGGCTGCCTAGGTGGTAGGTCAATGCTCTAACCACTTGGCCACAGCGCCACCCTGATATCCATTCAAGAAGGCAATTTTCTACTGTATTTTTGCACTCTAGGATTTCTTGAATAAGTTGAACAATGTCATCATAGTTTGATGCCAGAATGGATGGAGTTTCTTCAAACATGAGACTTGGCCACAGTTTCTTCCATGACATCTTTTGTTTCATTTATTTTTTGGATAATCTGGGCATTTCTGAATCCGAACAGATCACACCCCCAATTAATTTGGATTAGCGGGGTTCTACTGTACTTACAACAAAAATTTACAAATAAAATATTTGGCAGATGGTGCATTTGGTGTTTCAAATGTATCCTATTGTATCTGTCTAGTCTGTCTAGATAGACCAATACATTAAATGTAATATACTTTCTGGACATCTACAATCTATCTTTAACATCATAGTACCTTTTATAACTATATTTCCAAAAATTATCATTTGATACCTCACATTATGACATACAATATAAATTGTACTTTAAATTACCTTGTTTGTTTTTTTGATAGAGTATATTTAAAGTAACAAACTTAAAGATATAAATTGTGTCACACTCATACTCAAAACAAGTACTTCTAGCAAAATTTGATATCAAATTTTTGGCTAGCATATAATATTTTCTTTTTCCTTTTCAGAAGAAGACTATTTAACTGTTTCAAAAATGTTCACTGTGGTTCATTTAAATGTTCCTGGATTATTAGCAGATTGTAAACTTTGAAATGCTAAGAGTCATTCTATTGTTGTCAATGAGCTCATACAAACAGAAAGCAATATAAGGAATAAACTAATTTTTAAAAACATTTTAATGTTGTCCTGATTCCCGTGTGTAAAAATGTGCATTATAATACTACTAGTTGATTGAATCCACCTTTGTTGAACCTTTAACATGATCAACAAGAAGCAGATAGAAGAAAATAGGCTTTTGTGTCAGTAGGTCATACAACACTTTTTAGGATGCATGATAATTATTGGAGAAAGGTATGTGTCTGTTACATGTTAAATGTTTTGTAGAAGTTGTGCCATGATAAAGTGATATCCTACAGCAGCCATTGAGAGGTAGTAAGATTTATCCGATTTTATGACAGCTAACTTAAAATAATTGTCACACAAAAGGGATTTTGTGTCACAGTAACTCTGTTTCTTCAGGTCATTCACTGCAGTTGTTATACTATAAGTACCTCAGAAAGGGTATGTATAAGTGGACGTGCAGGTCTCAGAGATACTGTAAGTTCAGTACAATTTTCAGTTAGTAATGCATCAGTAAAAGGACCTATTCCTCCAGGGGTACGCAAGAAACATGATGTTATCACTGGTTCATAAAGCAGTTCATATAAGGTAACTTGTGCTACAGCTAACAGCATTTCAGCAGCAGCTGGTGGCTTGTTTATAATCCTGAAGAACTGTACATCATTACATGGAAGCTTGGTGCTAATGCTGGAATCACTCAATCTTTGTCCAAATATGCTTGGTCTCACTGGCAGTTCTGATTCTTTTATTCCCCAAAGCTGAAACATTAAATTATATCCATTTTTACTATTACTACTACTGCTACTACTACCCTATTATTATAATGTGTTTATTGTCATCCTATCGAAAACTTATACTTATACAATATATGTGGTGTAATTGAAATGTTTCAAGCCTGGGACTACCGTTACTCGAGGGATGAAGGTAGCAGGCAATGAGGGTGATGGAAGTGAAGGTTGATTTATCCTAGGCATTCAATGCTACCCATTTGTTTAATTAAGGGGTACAACAGGTGTGTCCAAACCACATATGTGGCCTGCATTGAATTTCGTCCATCACATTACATTCAGGCCACAGTGATATTTATGTTATAATCTTATTTATGAAATAAATAATTCTATTTGGAATAAGATAAACTTGAAACAGCAAGACCTTTTCCATTTCCAGCACATGTGTTCATCAGTCATCCTTCTACTCAAAACATGGAGACATATTCATTTTAAGAAATACCCAGTCCAGTCTTTTATTTATGATCCTTCCTACTACATATCGCTTTTAAGTCTCTGTATATTGTTGACCATGTGGTAAAAGGTGAGTGTGTGCCAGATGTTTGTTAATTTATATGTATAATATAATATAAACCTTTCTTGATAGATCTTAATAGAAAATGAGAAATATATTTATATTATGTCCTTATTATACTACCAATCCTGGTTTGGTAAGCGGAAGGTCTGTGGTTCAAATCCCAGTTGTGGCATTGAATTTTTAAGTTCCAGTTCTACCTCTCAAACTTTGCCCACACACGGCTTGTGTGTTTAAAAACACCAACAGTAAGTTTGTTAGCATAAATAAATAATAATTACCATCTGAAGGTTATTTAATCCTGGGACATAGTACTTACAATAGTAAGTCACCATTGGGGTAATTTGTCTCTGATGTAAGACTGCCTTTGTGGTTTACCAGGAGAAATACGAACTGGTTTGAGAATTTAATGCCATTCTGGCAGTTTGTCACAATAGCTCAATGGTTAGAGCAGCCGCCTGGTAAGCAGAAGGTCTGTGGTTCAAATCCCAGTTGTGGCATTGAATTTTTAAGTTCCAGTTCTACCTCTCAAACTTTGCCCACACACGGCTTGTGTGTTTAAAAACACCAACAGTAAGTTTGTTGGCATAAATAAATAATAGCAATTACTTCTGATGAAAAGAAGTTAGTTAAATAATAACATTAGTATGTCATACTAAAATTATTAATAATCTAATACATCTTTATCCCTCAAATAATACCACTTAATTGATTGATACTTTTCTCTTTTTTTTCTATTCTATTAATCCTATTTAATGTAATAAATTATTAAATTTCTTTTAATAAAGCATCTTCTCGTCCCTGTATAAAAATAAGAACAAAAGCTCTAACCTGAAAATGATAACTAATCTCTAATATTTTAAACTTATCAATCAATTGATTAAGAACTTTTATTGGACTTTTATTAATTCCAACATCTTTATGATTAATTTCTTCTCGAAGAACAATATTATGGAACCTAATTATTAATAAACTTCATGACGAATTTAAACTACTTATTGGAAAAAAAATTAATAAAGGCTCAACTTTTATCTTTATTTCAACTTTTTCAATCATTTTATATAATAATTTTATTGGATTGTTTCCTTATATTTTCACAAGAACAAGACACACAGTAATAACCCTAACTCTTGCTTAACACTATGATTAAGATTTATGTTATTTGGCTGAATTAATAATACTAAACATATATTTGCTCATTTAGTTCCTCAACGAACTCCAGGGGCTCTCATACCATTTATAGTATGTAGTGAAACAATTAGAAATGTAATTCAACCAGGAACATTAGCTATTCGATTAGCTGCAAATATAATTGCAGGTCATTTATTAATAACTTTATTAGGTAATGCTGGAAGTAGTATAATAATATCACTACTACCTTTATTAATTATTACACAAATCTTACTTGTAACATTAGAATCTGCAGTTCCTATTATTCAATCTTATGTTTTTGCAGTTCTAAGAACTGTTTATTCTAGAGAAGTTAACTAATAATGTCAATACATGCAAATCATCCCTATCATTTAGTAACTTACAGACCATGACCTATTGTAGCAGCTTTCAGAATTATAGTAGCAATATTAGGATTTATTAAATTTTCTTATGAATTTAATGAAAAATTAATATTTATAGGAATATTAATTTTAACCTTAACAGCTATTCAATGATGACGAGATGTAGTACGAGAAAGTACCTATCAAGGATGTCATACCAAAGAAGTTATAACAGGCTTACGATGAGGAATAATCTTATTTATTATTTCAGAAGTTTTCTTTTTTGTTTCTTTTTTTTTGAACATTCTACCATAGAAGACTTGCCCCTGCAATTGAAATTGGGTCATCATGACCACCTTTAGGAATTATTCCATTTAATGCCTTACAAGTCCCCCTTTTAAATACAACAGTTTTATTACCATCAGGAATTACTATTACATGAAGTCATCATGGTTTATTAGAAAATAATTATAATCAAGCAACTCAAAGCTTAATTTTTACTATTATGTTAGGATTATATTTTATAGCCCTCCAACTTTACGAAGCACCATTCACTATTGCAGATTCAGTTTTCGGATCAACTTTTTTTGTAGCCATAGGATTTCATGATCTACATGTTATTATTGGAACTACCTTCCTAATCACATGTTTATCTCAAATACTATTTATACATTTCACTTCCAATCATCACTTTGGTTTTGAAGCAGCAACCTGATATTGACACTTAGCTGATGTTGTTTGATTATTTTTATATGTTTCAATTTATTGATGAGATAGATAAATATTTGTTTAGTATAAAAAGTACACTTGATTTCCAATCAAAAAGTCTAATTAATTATTGTAGAATAAATAATTCAAGTTATTGGTTTAATATCAATTATTATTACATTAATTTCATTTATCGTAATAATATTAACAAATTTTTTATCAAAAAAAAATATTGAAGATCAAGAAAAAAGCTCTCCTTTTGAATGTAGATTTGACCCTATTAGATCATCACGATTACCTTTCTCATTACGATTTTTCCCTATTGCTATCATTTTCTTAATCTTTGACGTAGAAATTGCACCTATTTTACCTATAACAATTATTCCTTTTAGATCAAATATAATCTGAACAATCACAAGAATATTATTCTTAATAATTTTAACAATTGGGTTATATCATGAATGAAACCAAGGATCCCTTAAATGAACATCATAAACTTAGGGTTGTAGTTAAAAATAATATTTGATTTGCACTCAAAAAGTCCATATACAAACAGCAGTTACAACCTTCAGGTTGATTATAGGACATGATTGTCCGGCAAAACATTTAAACAGAATTGGGATATATTCTTCACCACTCTGTCCTCTATGTGATCTGCAAGAGGAAATGGATCGAGACCACCTTCAAATATGCCCGGCCACATCTAGTGCCCCATCCATCAGTGAAAAATATTGGAGAGCAAGAGGATTAATGACTTCATTGTCAGAAGTCCAGCATTAGCTAGCAACAACATCTTATACAAGATTTATATAGTTTAAAATAAAACATTACATTTTCAGTGTAAAAATAAAATTTTAATTTTTATAACTATATTCAAAGATAAAATAATCTCAATAACAGCTTCAGTGTTATACTCTAATATAAGATATTTGAATAAATAATAAAAATTATTAAAATTAAAGCAATTAAAAAGATTACCAAGTAAGACTTCAAATCATTAATTTGAAATCATTGACTAATTCCTCTTAATTTCATTAAAACATAATATAAATTTTGCGCACCAAAATATTCTCTTCAACCTAAATCAATATACTTAATAGAGTTCAAACCAACTGTTAAAGGTAATTTACTAACTCCCTTAGTAAAAATTAGAGGTATAAATCACATAGACCCTGAAAAAAGAATAATTCTATAATATTTAAATAAATTAAAATAATAATTTAATCTATATTTAAATAAAACTCTTCCTAATCATAAACCTATAATACTCACTAAAATTGGTATAATTTTTATAAAAAAAAGTAAACAAATAAAATAAGGAGTTAAAAAAATTATTCAATTTAATATACTTCCCCAATTACTGCAAAAATCATCAATCCTAATTTTCCATAAATTATTAAACTCTCTTCTCTTAACTTAAATATAGGTACTAAATTAAAATCTCCTCACAAAACATAATAAAATAAACGAAAAGAATAACATACTGTTAAACCAGTTGGAAAAAAAGTACAAAAAATACATAAATATATATTTAAATTTCTTATAGAAACTACTTCCAAAATCATATCCTTTGAATAAAACCCAGCCAAAAAAAGGCATTCCACATAAAGCAAAATTAGGTACTATAAAACAAGCTGAAGTTAAAGGTATAAAAAGAGATAAATTTCCCATAAAACCAATATCTTGAAAATTTTTCACATTATGAATTACTATTCCAGCACATATAAACAATAAAGCTTTAAATAAAGTATGAGTTAATAAATGAAAAAAAGCTAAATCAGAAAACCCTAAAGACAAAATTCTTATTATTAAACCTAATTGACTCAAAGTAGATAAAGCAATATTTTTTTTTAAATCATATTCAAAATTAGCACCTAAACCAGATATAAATATTGTTAAAACAGAAATTACCGGAAAAGCTTTACTAAATCGAATTAATAAATATACCCCTGCAGTAACTAAAGTAGATGAATGAACTGAAGCAGAAACAGGTGTAGGTGCTGCTATAGCTGCTGGTAATCAAGCAGAAAAAGGAATTTGAGCTCTTTTTGTTATACCTGCTAAAATATCCAAAAAAGAAAGTAAACTTAATTCAAAATTATTTATTATACAATCCAAATAATAAATATAATTTCATCTACCAAAATTTAACATTCAAGCAATTGCTATTAATAATCCTACATCAGCAACCCAATTTGATAGTGCAGTAAGTATCCCAGCATTATATGATTTTACATTTTGATAATAAATTACTAAACAATAAGAAACTAAACCTAAACCTTCCCACCCTAACAAATTCTAATTAAATTAGGACTAATAATTAAAAATATTATTGATAAAACAAATATTAGTACCAAAAACATAAATCGATTTAATGTTACATCTCCACTTATATAATCCTCACTATATAAAATTACTAAAGATGAAATTAAAGTAACAAATCTTATAAACAAAAAAGATTTTCAATCCAACAATAAAGTTATAACAATTGATGAAGAATTCAATCTAACAATTTCCCATTCAAGAAAATAAACTAGATCATTTATAATACAAAATATACTAAATATTAATAAGGAAAAAAATAATAAAGAAAAAATCTAATAAAACATAATGACAAATATATCATAAGCTAAGATAATAATTTATATCTATGACACCACAAATCATAATTTTCTATTAAACTACTTAAGTAATGAATATATACCAGCATCCCGGTGGAAAAAATACCCTTACTTATTAAAAAATGGTTGTCTCCGACTACAGTTGACCCCATTGAAATAAATGACATCATTAACCTTACAGAAATTTGCACAAAAAGTAATTACTTCTCATTTAACAACAAATTCTACAGACAAACAAAAGGACTAGCAATGGGGAGCCCACTATCACCATTTTTAGCAAATATGTACATGAGCTTTTTTGAATCTCATTTAGTTAAAGCCTTTCCACATATATTCAAATTTTGGAGAAGATATGTGGATGAAATTTTCGCTATAATCCCCCAGAAACAAAAAGACGACTCTCTAAAATTACTGAATCTATAGGACAGCCATATAAAATTTACAATTGAAATAGAAGACAACAACACATTACCTTTCCTGGACCTCAAAATTACTAGAAATATAGGTAGTATAAAATTTGGTATACATAGAAAGCCCACACATGTAGACAATTACATCAAGAAAAACAATTGCAACCCAATTTCACACCAACTGGCAGCATTTCGAAGCTTGATACATCGTTTATATAATGTCCCGTTAAGTAAAGAGGAATTTCTGAAAGAACAACACCACATAGAAGAAATTGTAATATTAAATGGATTCAACCCAGCCACCGTTAGGAACATGTCAGTTTAAAAAACCTGCTTAATAAGCCACTTAACAATACCATCCCATACAATAAAAAATCAGGGATTTACCAGATCAACTGTAATAGTTGTGACAAAAGCTACATAGGGAAAACAAAGAGAAATTTGGATATAAGACTTAAGGAACACCAAAGAAACATAAAATTAAAACAAATTGAAAAGTCTACTGTGGCACATCATTTTTGGACTGAAAACCACAACATCGGCCTTAATATAAAACTGTTAAAATCTATTAATTCACCAATAGAATTGAATATTTGGGAAAAAATATACATCATCAAAAACAATAATAAAGTTATTAATTTCGAAATACCAGCATTGAATGAAGTGTTAAAGCTCTGCACCCCTAACACCAGATGGCAGCAGAATAGAGACAGGAGAGAAAAGGAACAAGAGGATAACGTCACTCACCCAACGGCTGATGATGGGATCGAATGGTCCTGAAAACATTTCCGCTTTAAAAAAGCAGTTTAGTAGTGAAGGTGAGTGTAAATAAGTGACTCAAAATAACCTCAAACTACTTAAGTAAAATTAAAATCAAATTAACACAAAATCTCTTTTCAAAATTAATAAATTCAAAGGTAACCAATGTAACATTAATAGTAAATATTCACGACAATAACCTCTTACTCTTCTATAAATACCTGAATAATAAGTTCCATGTTGTCTATATGAATATAAAAATAAAGTATAGGCAGCTCTAAAAAAAGAAATTAATATAAGAAATAATATCACTATTATTTATTTATACCAACAAACTTAGTTCCAGTTCTACCTCTCAAATAATATTACTATTCATATCCAGCCCACTATTCAATTAAATAATCCAATTTCACCTAAATTTAGTGAAGGGGGTGCCACTATATTACATGATGAAAGAAGAAACCACCATAAAGCTATTCTAGGTATCAAATTTAATAACCCTTTATTAATTAATAAACTTCGTCTTCCTAAACGTTCATAACTAATATTAGCTAAACAAAATAAACCAGAAGAACATAAACCATGAGCAATTATTAAAACAAATGTTATATAAAAAACCCAAACATTTAATGTTATTAATCCTCCTACTACTAAACTTATATGAGCAACAGATGAATAAACAATTAAAGATTCTATATCAACTTGATGTAAACACATTAATTTTACTAAAAATCCTCCTACCAATCTGATTGATAATCAAAATACATTAATTATTATACCAATTCTTATTAAATATTCAAAAAGCCGTAATAAACCGTATCCACCTAATTTTAATAAAACTCCTGCTAAAATTATTGATCCTGTTACAGGGGCTTTTATATGTGCTTTAGGTAATCATAAATGAACTAAATATATAGGTATTTTCACCAAAAATGCTAAGATTATTCTAATATATAAATAAAAATTTATAAAATCTCTTTTATAAACTAAAGAAAAAACTAAATAATTCAAATTTCTATAAAGATACATAATTCCTAATAGTAATCGTAAAGAAGCAAATAAAGTATAAAATAATAAATATACCCCCGCCTGCAATTGTTCTGGCTGATATCCTCATCCAAAAATTAAAAATAAAGTTGGAATTAAACTCCCTTCAAAAAAAAAAAAAAATGAAATTATATTTAAACTACAAAATGTGCAATATAATATAAATAATAATATTAAAATTATAAATAAAAATACACTACTATAAAACTTGTATCGAACTACAGAATAACTTGCTGTAATTATTAATACACAAATTCAAAATCTTAATATAACCAAACCATACGATAAATAATCATAACCAAAAATATAACTTAGACCACTTCAACAAAAAAAATCACCATTAATTAAAAACATAAAAGAAACAACAAATAATAAATTTTGAACTATTCATCATCTACTATTTATAAAACATAAAGGGATCATAAAAATTATATATAATATATATCTTAACATTGTAATAAACCAAATGAATTAAAGTAATTATTTCCATGTGTACGAATTATTGATACTAAGATAGATGAACCTAAAGCGCCTTCACAAACTGCGAAAGACAAAAAAAAATATTGTTATATACAATTCACCTCTTATTATTACAACATAATAGTATAAAATAATAAAGAAAACAATAAATTCTAATCTTAATAAAGTAATTAATAAATGCTTACGCTTATAAGAAAACACTCATAAACCACAAAAAGCCATAAAATAAAATATTATTAACATTAACCTTTTAATAGTTTAATATAAAACATTGGTCTTGTAAACCAAAAATAAGTTTAACTTTTAAAACTTCAAAGGGAAGAAAATCTTATCATTAATTTCCAAAACTAATATTTTTTTTTAAACTACCCTTTGATATTTTATATTTAATATTAAGAATTAGTATAACATTAAGAATCATTTTTTATTTTTAAATCACCCTTTATCAATAGGATTAATTCTCTTTCTTCAAGCAATCTCCGTATGTTTAATTAGAGGTTTCATATCTTTAAGATTTTGATTTTCTTATGTTCTATTATTAATTTACTAGTTTTATTTATTTTATTGATTAGCCTCAAATGAAATATTTTTTTACTCAAAATCCTTTTTACCATTACTTTTTTACCTTTAACTTTTATATTAATGTGTTACATAAATATTAATTTTCCAAGCAATTTATATGAAAATATAGAAAGTAGATTAACATTCAATTTAACCTCTAATAATTTTTTACTAAAAATATATAATCAACCTATTAATATAATAACTATCTAATTGCATCATATTTATTCTTAACTTTAATTGCAGTAGTAAAAATTATTAATACCTATTTATAATGGACTTTTACGACAAATAAATTAGTGTACAAACCATTACGTAAAACTCATCCTCTAATCAAAATTTCTAATAACGCTTCAGTAGATTTACCTACTCCCTCTAACATTTCTTCATGATGAAACTTCGGTTCCTTATTAGGTTTATGTTTAGGGATTCAAATCATAACACGGTTCAGCCTACTACTATAGACAATAAATTAATGATATGTTGTTTTCTAGTGCCTTGCATCTGGCAATGAAGCCATTAGCATAAAATAAATTAATGATATTATAATTATTATTTATTTATGCCACCAAACTTACTGTTGATGTTTTAAAGGCAGTCTC
This sequence comes from Tenodera sinensis, assembly GCA_030765045.1. Taxonomy (NCBI): domain Eukaryota; kingdom Metazoa; phylum Arthropoda; class Insecta; order Mantodea; family Mantidae; genus Tenodera; species Tenodera sinensis. The sequence goes on along the minus strand of CM060961.1, from coordinate 92,430,289 downwards.
ACATCAGAGACAATTACCCCAAAGGTGATTACTATTGCAAGTACTTTATGTCCTGGGATTAAATAACGTTCAGATGGTAATTATTATTTATTTATGCCACCAAACTTACTTTTGCTGTTTTTAAACACACAAACCGTGTGTAGGCAATGGTTGAGAGGCAGAACTGGAACTTAAAAATTCAATGCCAAAGCTGGGATTTGAACCACAGATCTTCCGCTTACCAGGCAGGTGCTCTAACCATTAAGCTACTGTGATAACCTACCAGAACGACATTGAATTCTCAAACCAGTTTGTATTTTTTCCAGTAAACCACAAACGTCAACTCAAAATGTGTCAGCACCAAAGAACTTGCTAAGATAACTGAAGCTTTTAGTTTTTAATTTGTTCTTAATGTAGATAAAAATATAAAGATTTAAGAGAGAGTTACGAGAATAAGAGAATTATGAGAAAGTGAAAAGTATGTGGCAATTTCAAAGTAATTGCATTATTATTGGGGATGCAGCAAGGTTATGCAAAATATGGATATTTCCTTTCCCAATGAGATAGTCCAGATGGAAGATCCCACCAGTAAAGAAGAAATAGCCTAAACAAAATTGGAAAAGTTGGTAAAAAGATATTCAGCCTGAAAAATCTGGCTGCTTGTGAAGATATACTTCTTCTACCCCTCCACATAAAACTCAGCCTAATTAAACAATGTGAGAAGACCATGGATCCAACAGCTAGAGGGTTTACATATCTTACTGACAAGTTCCCTCATCTATCAGCTGCTACAATTAAAGAAGGTGGCTCCTCAGATTCAACAACTTCAACAAGACCAAAATTTTGGAGCATGCACGACAGATCAAGAAAAGTGAGCCTGGGTATGTTTCAATAAAGTAACACAAAACTTCCTTGAAAGTACAGCAGACCCTAAATACAATGAGTTGGTGGAAGAAATGATTAAAACTTATAAAGATTTAGGATACAATATGCCCTCAAAATTACATTTCATAGACTCACATCTAGACTTCTTTCCAGAGTTGTGGTGAGTATGGAGAAAGATTTTATAAACACATAGCTACCATGGAGAAATGCTATGAAGGGAGATATGTGCCCACAGTGTTAGCTGATTATTGCTGGAAAATAATTTGGGACAAGAAGGATGCTAAATACTGAAGGAAGAAATAAGATATGAAAATTTGTGGTGGCAAATTTCTGTCCGATCACCTCAGTAGAGCAGTTGGTAGCGCACTTGCCTCTACCACGGAGGACCCAGGTTCGGTCCACAGTACCAGCATGGGGATTTTATCCCACGGGGTCCACTCAGCCTCGTTAGGTCCTGGGGGGACCAATTGAGGAGCTACTTGATGGAGAAGGTCAAGAAGGCTGTATAACCAGCCGGGAGGGCTCGGGGCGCTGACCATGTCCCACCCTCCAGTACTGCATTCCACCAATGACGCCTGTAGTAGGCAGAGGTGGGGGATGCAGTGGCAGGCCTTGGCCCTTCATGGGCTGTTGCACTAGGGGTTATTTAAATTTCTGTCCATATTTTCCATTTTTATGAACATTATGACTGTTAAAAAGTGGACATTACCATCACCTTCTGTTACTGTCCTAATGTTTATAGGACCCCTTAATTGAATTTCTATCAGCTTGTGTATAACTCTAAATTAAAGCTATATGAAAATATTAAAAGAAATTAAAAATTGAATTACTCTTAAACTATTGCTGATGTATGAAAACTAAAAGCACATTTGAATTCAGCATTAAAATGTCTATAAGAATCACTAATTTTTCTTCCATAAATAGAATTGTTTTGTAGAAGAGTGTTATATGTTAACATAGATTTTCAATACAGGGAATAGTTAAAAACATAATTTGTGTTCTTTTCATTATTTCTTATTTTTAGATGATGCATGTTTCCTGGGTTGTTAATGCATATACCATGTTTTAAATTGCATAATGACATGCAGTTTGTTATTAATGCATAACTATCTGGGCTCTAATAATGTGATTTTCTCTTTTTCTAGTACAAGCTTGAAGTGAGCACCATGAGCAAGTTTTGGAACTACATTTTAAGGTAAAGAAATTCTAGAACATTCAATGTAAAAATAAGTTTGTATGGAGACATTATATAGGCTATAAGCATTCTTCAGCATACCAAAAAAGTCTGTAAGATCTGTGCAATAGAACAGGCAGTATAGTAACAGAAATGTATATAAATTTACCTCAAATGTTATGTGGCCACTACTAATAAATTCTACAAGAGAAGTACTATCATACTCATGCAGAAGCAAAACATGGACATCATTGATACATATTGTATTATTTATACTCATTGTTTCTGTTTCCCAATATTTTTCATTATCTAGGAAGCAATATCTAAAGAAGACTTGTGAGATCCTGCAAAAGAATCATATAATTCTGCATTACATTAGATTTCATAATAATTTAAGTCCATGTACAGGGTGGTAGAAAGTCCCTTTACACTGTTATTAACCCAGTTCTGTAAACCAAGACAGAGAGAAATATGTACACAATTACAATAATTGAAAAGTCATTCTTATAACATATCCTGGTGGCAATAACAGACATAATAGGCAGCCATTTACATTCAAAATGGCTGCCAAAGCAATATGGAGATATGAGTCCTTTTAGTGTGGAAGAGTTTTTTACGTCTGCAAATGATAGGATAAAAATGCTTCCAAATTGCTGGATTGTACACGGAAAAAGAACAATATTTGACTCCATTGCCTTGGCCTGATTTCACCACACCTGATAATACACTGTGGGGTATTGTGAAATAAGATGTGTGGAAAACAAATACACTGACAGAGGAGTTGAAAGAAGCAGTTCCTGCAGAGTTTCGAAGTATCATCCCTAATATGCAACTGCTGATGCACCATGAACATGGAGGAACCCACACAGACATTTTAGGATCCATGGCTATACATAATTACATAGTTTCAAAGTCAGCATAAAGGGACTTTCTACCCACCCTGCACAATGGCACAATGGCTAAATATTTTCAATATGTTACATATGCTGCATCAATTTTATAAATATAGTTGTTTTAAAAGTAAGGCATTAATTGGAAGTTGGTGTTTGTTAGACATGTAATAAATTTTATGCAAAAGCTCATGTGATAAAAAATAAATGAATAATTACTTAAAGCTATATTACGATTTTACAGTCTCTCAAACTGTTCCTTTAATATTATTTGTTTATGCTTCTAATAGACTGTCCATATTTTTCTTTATTGTTTCATCTATACTATGCCTTTCACTTCAATAGTCATATCGGCGATCTTTCCTTTGAAACATGTTGCCTATGCAATGGTGGTAACTCATATGAGTCTTGGGTCTTCTGTACATTAGATCATACACACATTCACACTCTCATTCGTACTCTGGGGAGGATGTAGGCTGTTTACAGAATGTTCAAGATATACAATTTGTACAATAAACAACTAAGGTATCTGAGAGGTACTACTGGAACTTAAAAATTCAATGCCACAGCTTTGGCATTGAATTTTTAAGTTCCAGTTCTACCTCTCAAACATTGTCCACACACGGCTTGTGTGTTTAAAAACCACCAACAGTAAGTTTGTTGGCATAAAGAAATAATAACTAAGGAATCTGATTTACATTTGGTATCATTATGTAAGTATCATCATACTGTATGTAAAATATTGTAATATTAAAAAAGCAATGTTTGTGATTAATAGGGGTAAATAGAAATTTTTCAGTTGAATAAAAGGAGTTTGTTATGCCAGAGAGTGATCAGTGTTTTGGCTTTTCAATTCAGAGCTTCTGCATTCAACCTCCAGGTAAAATAGTGAATATTTAATTAATTAAAATTATTCACTATCCTCTACAAAGAGCATGCATATGAATAAATCTGCATGTATTCCATAATAAAAGTGTCAGAATCAACATTAAAAATCTGTACCTCTTCAAGTTACAAATGCCATCAGTTGTTTCTCAAGTCGAAGTACTTATCTGAAATGACCATAGAAGTTAAAGGGAGATAAACAAATGAAAGCTTAAATCTCCACCCAGAAAAGAAAGAAGGAAACAAATAAACTTTGTGCTGACTAGTTTGTTGGGTAAGTGAGGGACTGAGGGAGTGAGGGAGTGAGTGAGTGAGTAAGTGAGTGAGTGAGTGAGTGAGTGAGTGAGTGTCATTGGAGCCCAAAGTCAAAAGATAAAATGGGAAAACTAAGAAGCTAGGAAGCTTCTAAGCTTCACAGATAAAACCCTGAAAATTAAAATAGTTAAAAGTTTAAAAGTGAAAGCTAAATAGAAAATAGGTAAAATGCTAAAAAAGTAAAACATCAGAATTTGAAAAAGATCACAAGCTTCCACAGCTGAAAACTCAGAAGTGAAAGTTAAAACAATTGAAAGATGAACAAAACAGAAATCACTAAATATTTAAAAGGCTAAAAATCTAAAGCAAACTAACATCACACACTAAAATGTTTCCAAAGATAAAGTCCAAGCCAAACTTGTTTAGCAAACCCAATATTGGTGACGAGCTGCAGTGACTTATCTACAGCGACTGGGTCATGCCAAGAATTGAGGGCAAAGTAACACCCAGGCTAAGGGACTGGTGCTCACGAGTTTATCACAGACAACCAAGAAAATTATGTGACACAGAGAATCGAATGTCCCATGTGGGACAGATAGGCACCGGGTCATCATACAAAAGATGCCAATGTGTAGCGTGAGTGTGACCAATGCATGGTCGAGTTAAAATGACTTCCGACCACTGGGATTCCCTACAAGAGGTTAACCATGGTTGTACGGAGTCCTTGATTGTTCACAATTGTGTGCCAGCTAACACTTCCCATGACTACTGCTGCCAGACAGCAAATGGATGGCGATGGAAGTACTACCGCACATCTATAGAAGGCAGAGTATGGGTGGTTAAATCTGGTAGATGACATGCAGATTTAACAGCCCAATCTGCCTCCTTGTTTCTTAGAATACCCACATGGCCTAGGCTCCATGTTAAAACAAGCTGGTATCCTAACTGTGAGATGAATGTCTGAATTTTAACAATGAATGATGAGGTGCTGAGAAGTTGTTGCAAGGCCTGAACAGCGCTCAGAGTCAGAGACTGCCTGCAGTGCCGTATGCAGTAAAAGCGGGCGTTAAACACTGCAAAAGAAAAAGAAAAAGTCAGAGCAGATGATAAAACTTCCAGGACCCAAACTGAGGTAAAAAGCAGGAAATAAAATATGGCAAACAGCTTGGCACTAAAAACTGAATTGGTATGCAGAAGGCGGCACTTGTGAGTGTCACCATTGTAAATGAAAGCACAACCTGTAGCACTACCCACCTAAGTACCATCCGTAAATCGGAGTGTAAGTCCAATAACGGTACATAAGTTCAATGAAAAGTTGGCAAAACACCAAATGATAGCTACATTCACACAGCCTGAAAGCTCCAGGACGAACCGTGCACATTGGAGTTGTCAGGGAGAATAGTAGCCAAGACAATACTGCTCTAGGACAACCATTTGGAGGACATGAGTGGTGAGCAGTTCTCAAAACCTTATACCACTTAGACGGGATACAGTGGTATTTTGCATATAACGGTGCCCGAGGTCTGGACACAATACAGATTGAAATGGAGAATGACCTGGGTGAGGTTTCAAATGTACCACATAGAAATAGAGCAATAATGAGTATGAGACAGACAGTGGAGGTTCAACAGAATCAGCATACAGACACTTGACACTCACTACCAGTGCAGAAAGCCCCAGTAGCAAGGTGGATGGCAGTATGATAAATAGTGTCTAAAAGGTGAAGAGGTGGACGCCCCACCATATATAAAACTTCCATAGTCTAGTTTGGACCTGAGCAGTATAATCTCAAAGCTGTGCTTTAGTTTTTTTGTTTTCTTTTGTATAGTGCTTAACGCCCGCTTTTACTACATACGGCACCACAGGCGGTGACACTGATGATACATGGAATGAAGATGGAGCATCGGTGGATTGAGATGGCGGGGGAAACCGGAGAACCCGGGGGAAAGCCGCCCCAGCGCCGCTTCTTCCACCACGAATCCCATGTGCGGTTGCCTGGGATCGAACCCGGGCCGCTTTGGTGAGAAGCGAATGGTCTAATCACTCGGCTATGTCGCGGCCAAAGTTACAGTGCGATCGCCGCCCAAGATACTCCAGATAAAACCTTTAGCACCCGATGTGAGTGATCGCAGGAAGCACGAGTTGAATATAATGCTCCCAGCTATGTTTGCTGTTGAGGTGAAGGCCCAAGAATTCAAGGTGCGGAACAAATGACAGGGATGTGCCATGCAAATGAAAATCAAGAGGAAAGTGCACACCACGAAGTCGATGAAAATGGATACACTATGTTTTCGTGGGGAAACTGAAAGTCTGTGTGAAACGCTCAGTCGGCGATTGATGTTATGCTCAGCTGCAGTTAACACTCGATGTGCCTCAGGACTATATGAGCGAGAGTAAATCGCAAAGTCGTCATCATACCGTGACATCAGGATTCTACTACGAACAACACTACGGATGCCGTTAATGGTAACGACGAAAAGTGTTACACTCAGTATCTACCCCTGGGACACACCATTCTCCTGGACTGGATGCTCTCGTGTGATAGAGTGCTTCCAATGCAGACACCAAAGTGGCGAAGCTGTGCAAAGTTTAAAAGAAACGTGGCTAAGTGACCGCGTATATCCTAACCGTGCAGAGTACAGAGGATGCCATAGCGCCATCTAGTGTCATAGGCCTTCTGAATATCAAAGAAGACACCCACGATATACTGGTTAAAGAGAAAGGCATTTTGGATGTAAGCCTCCATAGTATCAGATTGTCGATACTGGAACGATAGCGACGAAAACCACACTGAACATTGCTCAACAGATTATTCGTATCTAACCACCACACTGAGTGTTAATCATCCATTCGAAGGTCTTACAAAGAACAGCCCTAAAGCAAATAGGGCGGTGGCTAGAGGGAACTGTACGGTCTTTTTCGAGCCGAGGGATAGGGATTACAATACCCTCTCGCCAGGAAGATGGGAAAACCTGCTGACGCCCAATACGGTTGCACATGCACAGTAGTAAGGAGAGAAAAATAATAACTTCTGCACTCCATCACTCTGGCACCTGGAAGTTAAAACAGAGCGCGTATGTGCTTTTTTTTACTAATTTGCTACAAAATACATTAATAGATCCTTTAACAATTTTGCAGAGAAAGCTTAACAACTAAAAACATAGATTTAAAACATGTCATTATAAAATTATATAAAGTAAAGATTTAACCATTCTGACCCTGGAATTATTTTATCCGGGCTCAGATCATGTCTGGTCTTCAATTCTTCTCCTGCATTCCGCCCAGGATTCATTTGGTTTCTTAGGTTGTTTGAATCTCCTTCGCTCAGCTCATTTGTCTTCCTTTTGATGTCCAAAATTGTTGCCATCTGCTTGGGTTAGTAGTCAAATTTGCATTGCTTCATCTCGTTTGGTCAAAATCTGGCTCTGTTGCTTTTGCCGATCTTCGGCAAGGTTGTTGATCTTCTGTTGCATTGCATCTTGGTAGTAGTGAGGAGAGAACTGCAGGGAGAAAATGAAGCAGCATATGTCAGTAGATGTCCTCAGGACTAGGAGAATAGTCCTTTGCGTGAGATAAAGAATGTGCCAGCTCCGGAACGGTACGCTTCACTACAGTCACTGTTAAAGTCAAGGATCATCCACTGCGCAGGTTCCTCGGTAAGTATAAAGCCTCTACCGTAACTATTTGTTTAGTAGCAGCGAAAGAAGTGGCAAGGGCATCGGTGATATCCTTCTCGCTGGTGTAAGTGGAGCCCTGTACGGCGAGACCGGGAATTATCGTCCGGCGACACTTGCTGTACATGCGTCGAACAGCAGTCCACACCTTCTGTACCAAACTACGACGGAAAAGGGAAGAGACACAGGATGTGCGTTTTACATTACGAAGTACAAAACGCGCCCTTTCACGAGAGCGCTTAAAAGCAATGAAGTGCTTCTCCATAAGATATAAATACACGCAGAGTACGCTTCGTGCTGCAATAGCCAAAAGGCATTCCTCGGACCACCAAGTTACAGGAACGTGTCGTGGTGTCGATGAACCTCGAGGAGTGCTGGAATCCACTGCGAGCAGGATAGAAGAGGCGAAATATTCCACCATTTAATCGTTTGTGGTAAAACCATCGTCGTGGAAGTGAATGAGGGAGCGAAATGTCCCAGTGAAGGTACAGAATGGTGTCCTGATAAGTGAATGTTAATGGGGTAATGATCACTGCAACATAGGTCAGAAAGTATCGACCAATCCGGTAGTGGAGCTAATGTCAGGCTGCAGAAAGAAGCGTTGAAGAATGAAAACGTGCCCCTAGGCAGGTGATAAAAAGGTAGGGGCACCAGTGTTTAACAAAAGTAATCCGGACGTATCGCAAACGTCTACCATTAGGCACATAGAAGACGTGCGGCTGATCGCTCGAACTTAATGCCTGAAACGATTTCTGTCTATAGGATAGGTATAGGTCGTCGCCGGTGTGAGCTGGTGTCTGCACGGCTGAAGATGTAAGTGTCGGTGCCGGTGAGGCACGAATCAGTGGAGAGGTACTCGCTGGTAAGTCGGTCTGGATTGAAGCTTCTGCGACGGAAACATGTTATGTGGCAGCAGTGTTGACAGGAGTGCGGCGGACTGCTGGCGCATAAGCTGTGGTGGTCGCAGGTTGCAGTTGCCCAAAGCGTCAACGCGCCTCGGGAAACGTGAGGCGTTTCTTGAGATGCAATTAATGTATAACTTTTCGTCCAGAAATTTCACACAGACGCGACCTGGAAGGATGGCTCCCTCCACAGCTCACACAGCAAGGGTCCCGAGTACATGCCGTCTGCTCATGGGCTGTAAGCCATAACACTCACATACAGTAGGATTTATTACAGAACGTCTTAGCACGTCCCAACCACTGGCACTTAAAACAGCGCATGGAGTTCCGGACATTCGGCATGTTCATAGCCACAAAAGACGACAATTGAGTACCCTAGAAAGTGAGAAACACCGTACGTAAAGGGTATTCCTTGCCATCCTGCATTCGAGTGATACGGTAAGCTTGAGACACACGTTGCTCGATCGACAGACTGTCCAGACTTGAGGTGGCCACAACTCCCCTACATGAATTCAAAGACTTATGTGGGAATACCCGGATAGGATAGGATCCCAACAAACCGACTTTGAAAACCTTCTGCGACTGATTTTTGGACCATGTGGTGCATTATGGGTCTTTATCAATAGCGTTCCGTCTGGTAATCTGCTCGCGTTTTTTACCAAGCCGCATATCTCGCCCACTTCTCGTTTAATGTAATATGGGCTCAGGTCCTTTATCGTTGTCCCTTCACAAGCCAAGGTCACAACTAAGAAAGTATTGGTAAGAGGGGTTTGGCGCGGCTTCCTTTTGAATAGGACCCCCATCCGGAACCATCGGCGTTAGCCTGCCATCCAGGGGTTAAAGGTAAAAGACACCAAATCGGCCGCGCCATAGCCGAGTGGTTAGACCATTCGCTTCTCACCAAAGTGGTCCGGGTTCGATCCTAGGCAACCACATGTGGGATTCGTGGTGGACGAAGCAGCACTGGGGCGGGTTTCCTCCGGGTTCTCCGGTTTCCCCCACCACCTCATTCCACCGGTGCTCCATCTTCATTTCATGTATCATCATGTCATCACCTGCGGTGCCGTAGTAGTAAAAGCGGGCGTTAAATACTACCAAAAAAAAAAACAACAAACACCAAATCTTTACAGTCTACGCAGTCATGGAGATCCCTCCAATGACCGATCTCAAAGGGTACTTTAGGAGGACTACCTCCAATCTTCACTGCTTGTCCATGTGTGAGCCTTTAATGATGCACACCCCAGCTTTAAGCCCCTACCACATTAACAACCCTCTGTGGCTATCCACTTCAGGCCTTGCGGGCGTGCATTTTTACTTTCTCTACTACGCATGGTAAGTAGATGGAGTATTATATTCTACCCAAAAATTTGATGTCAAGATTTTACCAGAAATACATGTTTTGAGGCCCCCAAATAAAAAGGAAGCATTTTTAGAAAAAGGTCTGTGTGTGTGCGTGCGTGCGTATGTGTGTGTGCCAGCCTGTGGACAACATAGCTCAAAAACGAAAAGTTGGTTAAAAACCAAAGTTGGTATCTAAGTTAAACGTTTTTCAAGGATAGGACACAAAGATTTTGTACAAAATTTCTCCACCCTAACCAATCCTTTACATGGAAAATTTTTTGAAAATTTTGATTTTCTTGAAAATGGCTCTAACAATTTTGATTAAAATGACATATGTTTAAGATATTTTTATGAGAAATGAAATGTATGTTTTGAATTTTCTGGCTATAGCCTATGTAGTCCTGTTTACTCTGGATGACTTTTGAATAACTCGTAAACCATAAGAGATAGACAAAATCTTACTATACGTTCTTACAAACTCATAATCATAATAATCCTAGAAGGGGAAGAAGATGATGGCAGCTACTACAATGTGGCACAGTTAATGGTGGTGGAAGAGGTGAAATGGTCATGAGCAGCTCAGGATCAGGGAGCCCCAAGCCCATAAATACTGAAGTAGGCCCCTGAGGGGTTTAGCTATTGTAACATAAGTCCTTGCTGATATGGAATATTTGCTAGCTTAAAGGTAAACAGTATACCTTTTGTCCCCACCTATTCATTAGCTGGAAAAAAGAAAAAAGGTAAAAGGGATGGCGGGATTTCTCCGCCAGCATATTGCAAGCAGGAAGTGTATTATTATTTCTACATTTTTCCTAAAGAGACATGGACAGAAAGGGTTACAAAGGTTGGGACATTACATTTACTGTATCTTCACTTTTAGATAAATCAATACGATGATTGCTAAATACAATCATTCGATTTTTGCAACACAGATCCACTGCAGTGTGCTCTGTAGACATGCCTAAGATAAGCTAACCACACTCTTATGGTTGTGTTCCTGCACGCTCAGGCAGAATTCTTATACAATCACATATTGAGTGTGGAGGACCCTTATTTAATTAAGATTTTTCCCTTCGCATTCAGGACTCTTGATTCTTTGAAGGTTTGATTACTTGTTTCATGTTGCCAGGTTTAACCTGAGATGTCACACCACAAGCTAAAACATATGAGTCATATTTTTATACTTTTTAAGATCTGCTGTTCAAATTTTTATTTTTATCAATGTTGATTGATCCTCATTTCTCCAATGATCATAAGATGAATCCCCTGCTTCGAGTTGGTATGCCATTTTTAGTTTATGCAAAACCAAGCTCTGAGAATAATTATAGGAGGAGTTAAAACTACACCAATCACTGCAATGCAAATAACCATAGAAAATCCATCCATATATAGTGAAAGAGAAAAGCAAGCACTAATCTTATATGAAAAACTATAGAGTCCCTTTCCTGGAATGGACTAAAAATAAATACAAAAATCCTCAAAACTCAAGAAAATTTCATACAAAAAATAAATAACATGCAGAAGAAGTATAATATACAAACAAATAATAAAATTGAAAAAATACCACTCCCAAGATGCCCCCTCTATCAAACAGAAATGAACCTTGAAGATCAACTAATTCAAAATATCTCAGCTAATAATGATTATGATTCAGTACAATTGAAATTATTAGCACTGGAAACAATTTATACACGATACCTGGAACAAGATTGGTTACATTTTTACACAGATGGTTCTCTCATGGAGAAAAATGGAAATGCTGGAGCTGGTATACATTGTAAGCTATTCAGTCTATATTTATCTATAGGACCAAATACAACAAACTATGAGGGTAGATACCAGCTATTAATACCAGCCTAAAACAACTTTTTAATTATATTAATAAATTCAACAAAGCAACCATATTCAGGGATTCAAAATCTGCCCTACAAGCAATAACAAATCAATACTCATATGACAGTGCTATAAATGAAATAGCTCATTCGACCAGTGGGTGTGCAGTAGGTTACTAATTATCGGGGGGGATTTCCCTTCCCGTTAAATAATTTCCTCAGCCTGTCAAAGAAGAATTCCTTCCCTGGCAGGAGACACGACTTTATTTTTTCACTTTCACAGATACTATGGTACTACAGCACATTTTTCACACACAGGAAGAGAGCATTCGCATCTTGTCCATCTAGATTTAAAAATGTCCAGAATCTTTCCACTGGCTTGCCATTTGGTAACAGGTAACAAAACACAATCACCATTTGAAAAAGAGATGAAGTGTCAGAAGTTTCATCGGCCATTACAGCCATGTACTCTGCTTTAGAAATTTCTCCCTTAATTTCTTCTGGGTATACGTCAAGCATACACTGCAATAAATTATTTTGTATTTCTTCCAATATTCCCCGAAAAACACAGGCTTGCTTAAGATGTTCTTTCACCGCAGAATCTAATTCTGCTGTAAAGTTTATCAGTGCTTGATACATGCCGGCGTTCAGTGAATTTTGACTTTCTTTGTGTCCTCTGAGAGCCAACTTGCATGCTCTGCAGAATTCTATGCAGTTAATTATCTGCGACAGACATATCTGTTCTTAGTAATTTCCTCATTGTGTTTTTCCACATTATGCCTAAAAGCACTATCTAACTGCTGTGATATATTTTCCTAGAACATTTAGTTCCAATTCCAATTCATATGGACAATCAGCACGTCCACCAAGCGACCGATATCACCGCAACCATTATTTGTCCAGGTGCCACTTCTGTCGTTCGCAAATAATAAACATTTAAAACAGAAGAGCCAATTGGTTACTTCACAAGCACATATACACGAAAAAGTTGAATACACACTTTCATTAAATTTTCTTGTAAAGGTTTTCCCTTTACAATTAGTCACCTGAACTAAACCGATTGGTGGCAGCGGTCTGTCTACATTTTTAATTTTCAGCTTCCTTTCCAAGGATAAAATGGAGAGATTTATCACCTTTAATTTCGCAACATCATTCATTTCCACAATTGCATACATTGAAATTTACTGCCAAGGACAGAGACATATGCATAATGTTTGCTACCAGAAACACAAACCTAACAAATAAAAAATATAAACACAGTAATAAAACAACTATCCCAAACTGAAGCATTAGCCTTAGTAAATTGTAAAGATCAATTGTATGCGTTTATAATGGTTTAATAAAAATATATACAATGTGTTTGTAACATTAACATAACTGTCAAGCTAACACAGAAAATGGCTACATTATATTTAGAAACGTAAAGCTGGCTGTACTGGTGGCAGGCTGATCCCAACTTCTGCGAAACGAGAGGGAGGGAAATGATTGTTCAGGAAGGAAATGAATACAACTTGTATGGGAATGCAGTGCGCATGCACGGTAAGAATCGCATCACTCGGGTCTGTCGATTGTACCACATTAAATCACCGTACTCCCAAATACAAGCTACTCCTCTCCCCCTGCGCTCTCTTGCCTAAAAACTTCCTTCGCCAGTCACAAAATATGGGTTATGCGTCTCTACGGTGTTGACCAAATGCAATAGCCTTGCGAAAGAAGACGCAAGAAGATTAAACGAGCAAGTTTATATAGAAGAAAGTTGGACATTTTACCTTCTCGTATACATACTTATAGAACTAAATACATGATACAGGAAAAATTAGTATGTGAGCACTTGCAAGCATGCGATCGATCACCCAGGAACCGCCACTGCATTCGATAAAAATACTACAAAATCTTGGAAAACAAATAGTACTATAATGGATTCCAGCACCTGTCGAGTTGGCTGGAAATGAACAAGCTGATATACTAGTAGAAAAAGGCACACAAATCAAACAGTCAAAAAACAATAATTTATCTTTCCACTCCACCAATTTACAAATTAGTAATAAAATAAAATCATTTTAACAAGAAGAGTATAAAATCGCAAGTGTAGATAAAAAATGGAGCATCATTCTTGAAGATAAGAAATACATCCCTGATTACCCACTAAGAAAATCAGTGACAATATTTTGCTTGACTACTAGTCATGACTGTCTGGCTGCACACCTTCATAAGATAAATATATATAATACCTCACAGTGCACCCTCTGTAAACATCCAAATTCAATTATGGACAAAGAACACTTACTAATATGCCAAGCAATTCCAAAAATAGAAGGAGATCTTCACATGCAATTAACATGTTACTGGGATGCCAGATGGAGAATGGATGAAGTCCAAATTCCAGAGCATTAGTAAACAACAACAGTTTATGGGGTAAGTGCAGCTTCCCCTTGAACATTACAATATACTTCTTTAGAAGAAAGAGTTGCTTTTGCATAAAATAATATATTAAACTAACATATAGCATAGATATTTTTATAGAACTAAACTAACATGTTATAAAATATTTCTGATTGCAAATGTTATAAATAGAATTTTATATGTAATATAATAATATGTAATAATGCAATGTATATCTTAGGGGTATAAGTGCAGATATTTTGATTGTTAACAAGAGCAGCAGTTTGTGGCGAGTCGTTGTGGCAGCAAGTCGTTGGTCCTCGGTTTTCTTCGGCGGAAGACGGCAAGCGGCAGTACCACTCTCCAGCAAGCATCGCTAAGCTCCGCTACGATATTCATTGCAGCAGGCATTAATACAGCACAAGACCACGCGTTTGGAGCCCAAGAGTCCAGGAGCGTGGCCTGAAGAAGCTTGGAAAGCAAGCTAAGGGCACGCTATTCCTGAGTTCGTGGCCTGAAGAAGCTTGGTAAGCAAGCTAAGGCCACGCCTCTCCGAGACCTTCGAGACCGTCAACCGGCCCTGCCTAATTACCACACAGCCTACCGCAACCTTATTCCTTAACCACCCATCCTGGTAGCCAGGTTCTAATGCCCTCTGGAGACTTGTCTCCAGCCAAAAGAACGAAAGTTCTGTAGTCTCTCTGGAGCTACACTTCGGCAGTTTTACAACTGTGGGCAAAAAAAAACCGCGCTTTTCAGCAGCTACTCCTTCACCCCCAACAACTAACCGGTCGGAAAATGCCTAAGATACAGGCATCTACGGCCTCATCCTCAAAACCCCCTCCTGACCCTGACACCAACCGCCCCCACGTTCTGACAAAACCGCACACAAGGTCACATCAAGTCAGCTCAAGCAGCGAATCTGAACATGAACACGACACCAGCATAGAATCTGGCACCGAACCATTCACCCCCAGTAGGACCAAAGATACCCGACGAGCCCCCCCCTTAGGAATCCCCCCCGTACCCCACGGCTGTCATACACTCTACATCAACAATTGCAACACGGATACACAGAGCGCGTGGTTAGTGAAGGCTTTAATGACAAAACACCAGCAAGACACTGACAAGCTATACAGGGCACAACGCATCTACAAACCCAAGAACACCTTCGCATTGACATTCAGAACTCAACAGGCCGCAGTCACCTTCTCCCAAGGCATCCCCCCTCATCACTTCGGCAAATCAGCATACTACAACTTCAAACTGGACATACAGCCCCCCCAAACAGAGACAACAGGAACACGACCAAAGCAAACATTGACAGCAGTACTTAAAAACATACCGTATGAGATCCCTGATGACGTCATCCTGGCTAGCATCAAGGAGCTTTATCCTGAAGTCACCCGTGCTACCAGAATCACAAGTAAAGACCGGCCCACACCCCTCGTTAGAGTGTTTAGTAGCTGCGTAGCTACGATACACACAATCCTACAAGAAGGGGTTATTATAGAAAAGCAGATATTTCATGCTGAGCCCTCACGCAACACCGAGAGACACATACCGTGCAGGCGGTGCCAGCAGTACGGACACCAGCGCCACGAATGCAACGAGCAACCAGTGTGCTTCCACTGTGGCGACAAGGTCGACTCCCGACGCTGCTTACACGCCAGTAAACCCCAACAACCGTACTGCGCCACCTGCAGAACCCCCGGACACTACATGGGACAGGTAAAATGCCCAAAATACCCAAGAGCCCCCCCAACCAAGACAACAGAAATCGCCGCTACCCACATCTTCCCCCACAACATACCGGCACCCCCTAAACCTAAAGAATCAACACAATGGCCTGAGCTCAAACTCCCTCAGATTCCAAACAACAAAAAGGAACTGACGCCCAAAGAAACGATCTCTACCATGAAACATGTAATTGCAAACACCGAGGAGCACATTAAGAACATGCAGCAATACATCACAGCAATAGAACAAAACCTGACAAAATTCATTCAAGAAGTAGCAAACAACATAATCACACAATTACTGACCACACTCATTCCCCCAATATACGACGCCACGCCCCCCAACCAACGAAACAGGCTACTACAGAGCATCAACCAAACTGCAAGAAAAACGATGAAAACAGCCGTAAACACAGCCAAAATCGGCAACCAACTAGCTGTATTCGTGAACCGACAACAACAATAAGCACAACCCACACACCAAGCACACACACGCACATCAGAGACATCAATGGCGGTCACAACAGCAACATCCCAGACACATCACAACATCAAACTACTTCATCTGAACATCAACGGAATTGCAAACAAAAGACAACAACTGACAGACCTCCTAACATATCATCAAGCAGACATAATCACCATTAATGAAACGAAATTACACAAGCAAAGAAACTTCTCATTCCACCCCCTGCAAATCTTCCGAAAAGACCGAACACATGGATTTGGAGGCGGAGTACTCATCATGGTAAAAAACGAGCTCAACCCCAAACAGATAAACACACCACCCATCTTCAAGGACCTCGAGCTACTACTAATCCAAGTCACCATCAATAGACAAAAGATCCACGTAGCCACAATCTACGTCCCACCGAGCTCACCATTCCCCACAGACGCACTTCACTACCTGAATGACAACTACCGGAATTTAATAATTGCCGCAGACCTGAACGCAAACAGCACCGCCCTACTAGATGAAGTCACTAACTCCCACGGCTGCGAACTTGAGAAAGTTCTCCGCCGCACCCAACTCAAGCTAGTGCTGATACCAGGGCCAACAAGGGTAGGAGGACCCAACCAACAATCGACCTCCCCCGACAAGATTTTGGCCTCAAAAAGCACCTTTCCCCTCGTCGAAGACATTACCACTGATGCACCCCCGGACACCGACCATAGCCCAGTAATTGTCACTTTGAGAACAAAACCATGGATAACTCAAAGCCAAAGGACCATCAAAATAAAAGACTACGAGAACGCTGACTGGGATATATTAAAAAAAACCACAGAACGACTCTCCAACAACCTGCAACACCCTCCCCTAGAAACGTGGCACGATATAGATTCATATGCCGAATCTATAACAAAAATAATCACCGAGGCCCAAAGAGCAGCAGTACCGGAAAAAATCATCAACATAAACCAGTATAGCAGACCACTCCCACCACACATAATAACTCTAATAAAGCAAAAACGACAAGCCCACAGACAATACATCAAAACACACCATCCAGAAGACAAAACAATAGTAAACAGACTACAACAAGAAATAAAACAAGCCATCACGACACACAACAACAACAACTGGAGCTCCCTGCTCGCCAAAATCACCGAGAGTCGCACCAGAGACCCCGCCAAATTTTGGCGCCTCATAAAAACCACAAAGAACAAAGCCTCCCCCCAATACCCCATAAAGAAAGATGGCCAACCCATCCACGACATAACGGAGAAACTAGAAGTTTTCAAACAACATTATGACACAGTATTCAGAACACCAGAAGACACAACATTTCACAAAACACACTACGCCCATGTTAACCGTCATATAGACACCAACCAGGCACTCTACACACCCCAATTCCCCGGCCAGGAATTAGACCCTACAGACAAAGACGAAAAACCCATTTCCCCAGAAGAAGTGGTCAACGCAATCCCGAAAACAAAAAACACCGCACCAGGACCGGATGAGATAACCTATCTGCTGCTAAGAAAACTACCACCTACCACAATAGCTCATATTACACACATCTACAACGCAATACTGAAACATGGATACCACCCGGTAGTGTGGAAACAAGCCCACATCCTGCTGTTGGAAAAACCCGGGAAGGACAAAACCGACCCAAGAAACTACCGGCCCATTTCACTCACTTCCACACTCTCAAAACTGCTAGAAAAAATCCTGGTCAAACGACTGACGCAAATCTGCCAGGAAAAGAAACTAATACCAGACACACAAGCAGGATACAGGAGTGACATCACGATCCAAGATCAACTTGTGAGAGTGATGTCACAACTGCAAGACGCGTATAACCGAGGATTCACTACAATAGCCACATTCCTTGACATACAGTCAGCATTTGATAAGTGCTGGGTGAATGGGCTACTGTACAAACTCACACAAATGCAAATACCACATCGCCTAGTGAGATGGGTAGCCAGCTTCCTTACCGATCGGACCGCCAGAATAAAAATGAACGGACAGACTTCTGAACCCATCACCATGCAAGCCGGCACACCCCAGGGGAGCGTCATATCAGGCCTCCTCTACATACTATATACCTCGGACACGCCACAACCCATCCATAGAACACTCCAGCTAGCCCAGTATGCCGATGACACGGCATATTGGAGCACACACACCCAGCTAGCCGCAGCCAAAAACAAACTGGAACAGCAACTCAGAATATTCCTCAAATGGACTCGCAAGTGGAGAATCACCATCAACACCCAAATAACTCAAGTCATTGTATTTAGGAAAAAAAGAAGAGAGAAAGACAGACAACTAAGTATTAAAATTAACAATCAGAGCATACAGAGCCAAAAGACCGTAAAATACCTCAGTATCAAAATCCACGCCAGCCTCTCCATCAAGCCACACTATGAAGAGCTCCTAAAAAAAAACCCGCCCAATCCATGGTACTCTCAAGTACCTTGGAAAACTAAACCGACAAGGACTTTCATCTACAATCCTCAGACAACTATACATTACACTAATTCGACCACATCTCACGTACGCTGCTGTAGCCACCATGCCGCTCATCCACACAACTACAATAAACAGAATAAGAGCCTTTGAGAGAAAGTGCCTGCGCACAGCCCTTAAACTACTCCCGAACTACAAGAATAGCAACCTCCACCAATATGCCAGAATGCCCCCAATAGATGTACACGTAGCCGAACTAATGCTACGGTACATCCACAACGCACACACACGACCATACCGAAGAGCCCTCATCAACACAGCGCAGCACATGAAAACCATCACACCAACAGATAGAGACAAAAACCCTCCACTAATCACCCTCATCCAAGTGTATGACAAAAAGCAAGCAGCCGAGCAAGAAGAACTACAACAACACATACAATACTTCCAGAACATTTAAAACAGCACCCCCACACCTTCAAAAAAGAAAAAAACACAAAACACAAAGAAAAAACTTTACGAGCCGTAGCAACTACAAACAAAAACCTTCCCAAACAACTAAAATCAGTCTTCTTGGGTCCCTAGAATAAGCCTAAATGCCAAGCGCCCACAGGGAACAATATAAAAATATTGTTCCTAAATAAACTCAATTGACCAGCCGTGACGCAACCGCTGCCAACCGTGACGCAACCGCCGAAACCTCAGCCCACAAAAATTTAAGAACCACATCTCGGCTGAAGAGGAATAACCTCCTAAGCAGCCTGGGTATGTTTTAACATACCCGAATTCCTTATTTTATTTTATTATTATTTTGTTAACACTGGTCAACAAAGAATTTCCACCAGAAAATCTGATTGGTGTAAGATGTAAAATTCATTGCACTGCTTTCAGAACTGGTTTCATCTTCTTCCTATCATGTATAGTTTTCTGTTTATCCGTAATTTTTTATTTACGTTTTACTCTGCTTAAAGGCTGTAGAATCTTTTGCTGTAGCACACCACAAGAGAAAGAGAAAGCAATCTTACATCTCTTATGTGTCCTATTATACTGCAGGTAAGCAATGATTCACTGAGGAATGTAAGCAAGTTCCTTTGCAATACATCCCAAGCAGCAAGAATCCTGTCTGCAGTTTCAGTAAGAACAATCACACTGACAGGAGTCTTTATTAGTGGTGTAGTAATAGCAGTTTATAATAGCGTGCATGAAAATTTGAAATACAGCTGGTGTGAATACAGCTAGACTTCAATTTAAAAAGAAAAGGTGAGTACACATTAATGCTTGTTTGTCATGTTTGTTGCCAGGAAACGTGGTGCACAAATACGTATTTTAGCCTGCAACTTGTAGATATATATCTTAGAAATGAGAGCAAAATCAGTATTTTTTTGTTTTTGTTTTTGTAGGATACCTTCCATTAGTACACCCCAAAAATGTGTCAATTACCCAAAAAATTATTGCTACATATGTGGTTCATTCACACCTAAATCACAGTGGCATACTATTATGTGAAGACATAAGAAATTGTACCTGCTATACTTTGGCGTTCCACTGGGTGATCAGGATAAAAATTGGGCCCCACATATCATATGCAAGCCACGTGTGACAGGTTTAGTGGAATGGATGCTGGAAAGGAAAAATTTGATGCCATTTGGTGTACCAATGATTAGGCGGGAACCGAAGAACCACATCAATGACTGTTATTCTTGCTGTGTGAATATTAAAGGATTCTCAGCAAAGAACAAACATAAAATTATATATCCAAATCTTTTATCAGCAATGTGACCGGTCCCACATAACATACTCCAAGAAATGGGACTTGAAACTGATAATGACCCTGTGGACCTAGATCCTGACTTTGTTCCTGACTTCCCCTTCTACACATAAAGCTTAGACTAGTGAAAAGTTTTGTAAAAACTCTTGGAAAGGCCAATTCAATTGCATTTGAATACCTGAAAGAGAAGTTTAGTTTTATATCAGCCGCAAAACTGAAGGAAAGTGTGTTTGTGGGACCACAGATAAGGGAATTGTTGCATGATGAAGAATTTCCAAAAAGATTAAATGAGACTGAATTGAGAGCTTGGAATTACTTCAAGTGGGTTTGCATGAATTTTCTTGGAAAAACAAATTCACCTAACAACAAACAAGGAGTACTGGAACTACTTCATGCTTATAAAGAAATGGGTGTCCGTATGTCACTGAAAATTAATTTCCTAGATTCCCATTTAGATTTTTTCCAGCCAACATTGGTGATGTAAGTGATGAAATGGGCAAAAGATTTCACCCGGACATCAAAGTGATGAAGAATCATTACCGGGGTTTCTGGAATGAGGCAATGATGGCAGATTATTGCTGGATGCTGTATTGTGATGATATAGAGAAATCTCACAAATGACAATCGACTAGTATTTTTAGCTTCTACTTGAGAACAACTGACTTTATTATTTATTTATGCCAACAAACTTACTGTTGGTGTTTTTAAACACACAAGCCGTGTGTGGGTAAGGTTTGAGAGGTAGAACTGGAACTTAAAAATTCAATGCCACAACTGGGATTTGAACCACAGACCTTCTGCTTACCAGGTGGCTGCTCTAATCATTGAGCTATTGTGACAAACTGCCTTTGTGGTTTACCAGGAGAAATACGAACTGGTTTGAAAATTTAATGCCATTCTGGCAGTTTGTCACAATAGCTCAATGGTTAGAGCAGTCGCCTGGTAAGCGGAAGGTCTGTGGTTCAAATCCCAGTTGTGGCATTGAATTTTTAAGTTCCAGTTCTACCTCTCAAACTTTGCCCACACACAGCTTGTGTGATTAAAAACACCAACAGTAAGTTTGTTGGCATAAATAAATAATAATTACCATCTGAAGGTTATTTAATCCTGGGACATAAAGTACTTACAATAGTAAGTCACCATTGGGGTAATTTGTCTCTGATGTGAGACTGCCTTTGTGGTTTACCAGGAGAAATACGAACTGGTTTAAGAATTTAATGCCATTCTGGCAGTTTGTCACAATAGCTCAATGGTTAGAGCAGCCGCCTGGTAAGCGGAAGGTCTGTGGTTCAAATCCCAGATGTGGCATTGAATTTTTAAGTTCCAGTTCTACCTCTCAAACTTTGCCCACACACAGCTTGTGTGATTAAAAACACCAACAGTAAGTTTGTTGGCATAAATAAATAATAATTACCATCTGAAGGTTATTTAATCCTGGGACATAAAGTACTTACAATAGTAAGTCACCATTGGGGTAATTTGTCTCTGATGTGAGACTGCCTTTGTGGTTTACCAGGAGAAATACGAACTGGTTTAAGAATTTAATGCCATTCTGGCAGTTTGTCACAATAGCTCAATGGTTAGAGCAGCCGCCTGGTAAGCGGAAGGTCTGTGGTTCAAATCCCAGATGTGGCATTGAATTTTTAAGTTCCAGTTCTACCTCTCAAACTGACTTTATTTTTCTGTATTTATAAACAATTGAAATAAGAGCAAATTTTGCCACTTTTATATTTGTTTTATATCAAATTAATGTTGAAAACAGTAATTTTCTGTATCTTTTTGCCAATGTAATATGTACATTTTCACATTTTCCTTTCTTTTTGTCTCTTCATTCCCCTTTTCCTGAATTCAGTTATGCCATGTATGCAGTCATTATTTTCTGCTTAAAATATGTAAATCAGTGCTATTATAATCAGTGTAGTTACTCAGGGGTCTCCATCTAGGGGATATGTGAATGGCAACACAAGGTACCCAAGCTGAGCAGAACATTACTTCCACTTACTGGTGTTTTGCTCCTCACTGTAACTTTTCTATCTGACCTTACCTTGGTCATCTCTTGTTCTCTTCCGACCCCGAAGCTATTAGGGTTCCTAAGAGTTAGGGAGTCTTTATTTTTCCAACCTCTCCATTTCTCTAATTTCTCTATAAAACCTTAACCCCTAACATGCTGACCTGTCATGGCATGTAATACGTCCTCTGATTGGTAATCAGAGGATATGGTCAGTGAATTTATTTTGATAACTCTCCCGGTCAGGTCGGTGAGACCCGTAAACCAACGACAGGTGTGGTCCTCCAGACATTCTGGGGGTTGTGAGAGAGCGATGTGACCGCCAAAACGTAAAAATATGGTGCTCTCTAAAAAGCGGTTACATTTACTGCTAAGTCTCTTCAATATTTATGAAATATGACTCGAGGGGTAAAATGTTCTGGAGTTAAAATAGTCCCCCATTCAGATCTCCGAGCGGGGACTACTTCTCAAGAACCAAAGCATTATATTAATAGAAGATCTAACCTCAGACTTCTATAATGGAATGCGGGTGGTTTCACACAAACAAAAAGAGTAGAACTGAATAAAATTGTATTTGACTATAAAATAGATATATTTGTCATACAAGAAGCAAATCTAACAAATGTCCAACTTAAATACTTCAATTTTACTGGATTTTTACTACACCTACTACCCAAAAATAGACAGATAAGTAGTAGAATATTAGTTGGAGTCAAAAAGGATATTAAATCCTCCTTTGAAATTGTTAAAGAAATGGATAACACAGATAAAAGTGAATTAATAAAGCTAAATTTTTGGGATAACAAAACACATCTACATTTATACAGTATTTACAATCCTCCCAGGAATGAACCAAATCTCTCACTTATTGACCAATTAAGTAAAACAATCGTAATTGGGGATTTCAATGCCCATTCCAAAAGATGGGGTTATGAAAAAGTGGATTCTACAGGGAAGATAGTGGAAGAATTTTTGAATACCACAACTTTTGAACTGATTTATAGTAAAGAAGATCCCACAAGCTTCATACATTACTCTGGAGTAGGCAGTAACCCTGCCCAGTAAACCAGATATTGTTTCAAAAATTAAAAAACAAGTTATAGAAGACCCAAGTTCTGGTCACAGAGCAGTAATTGCTGATATAAAACTAGAGAATACAAATAACAGTCAAGGTCTCACGAATCTGTATTGGAACTTCAAAAAAGCAGATTGGAACAAATATAAAACTGAATTAGAACATAAATTTAAAGAACAAACAAACTCACAGCTGCATGACCAACCAGATCATATGAACAAAAATTTCTGTAAAGTCATCCTAGAAACCGAAAAAAAAGATATTCCTCGTGAAAGAATTAAAAATTGCAATCCCTTTTGGAACCACCAGTTAGAAGAACTGAAAAAGCAAAGGGATATAGCTAGAAATACAGCTGAACAAACAAAAAACATATTGGATACACAAATATGGCGGAAGAAATGTGCCTCACTAAAAAAAGAAATTAATACTGCTAAAAGGAATCACTTTAATAATTTCTTAGAAAAAATGGATTATAGGACAGATGGTAACAAAGCTCATAAGTTCATAAAAAATGTCAAGGACAGGAAAGAAAACAACAGCACACCTATCATACACAACAATAAAATATTAGTAAATGATGCAGTCATAGCCGAAACATTCAATAAATATTATGCTAATTCACATAAAGTAACAAGAAATAATAAAAAGGAACGTAAAGAATTTAAAAAAGATTTGAAACAAGAAAGAGAATGTGATCCTAACACTCAGTGCAATATCTTTTTTCAAAATTTTAGTATGCAAGAACTGAACATTGCAATAAATAATCTAAAAAACAAAAAAGTCTCCTGGACCAGATCACATACATCCAGAGTTCACAAAAAACCTAGGAAAAACAGCAAAACAACAACTATTAAAACTCTACAATCTATCCTGGAAAACCACTGTGCGTGCTGAATGCCAAAAAGCAATAATTGTCCCACTCTTGAAGAAAGACAAAACAGAATCAGAAATAAAAAATTATAGACCAATAGCTCTTACTAGCATAATAGCAAAAGTGATGGAAAGAATGGTGTCAAACAGGTTAAATTGGTTTCTAGAATCACAAAATTTAATATCCCCATGTCAAGCTGGATTCAGAGAGTTCCACTCTACAAATGAACAAGTCTTACTTCTCAGTCAAGAAATCAAAGACTCCTTCAATAGAAAAGAAGATAATGTATTGGTTTTTATTGATTTCCAAAGTGCATATGATTCTATATGCAGAACAAAACTGCTGAAGAAAGTAAAAAAAACATAGGGATGCAAGGTCCAATGTTTTCGTGGCTATGTTATTTCCTAACACAATGCTTTATTGCTACCAGATATGGAAGAAATATATCTAAATATAAACAAGTACACCACGGCTTACCACAGGGGGCAGTGCTCAGCACTACACTCTTTAATATATTTATTAATGATCTGCCACAACAAATACAAGAATCAAGTGTGAAGTGTGCACTATTTGCTGATGACTTAGTAATGTGGACTTCAAAACCAAAAAGAAAAAGTACAGAACTAGAAAAAACCATGCAACAATCCTTAACCAACTTACAAAGGTGGACCGAAGAAAATTTAATGACTGTTAATACAACAAAATCAAACTACCAAATCTTTTCACTAAGAAAAAAACCACTAAAAATAAAAATAAAACTAAATTTTGAGGGTCAACAATTACCAGAAACAAAGGAAGCAAAGTATTTAGGAGTTACATTTGATACCATTGTAGAATTCTTAAAGTATTGGAATTGTTGTGATGAAATTTGCCTAAAGATGTCCCCATCCGGAGATCCGATTGGGGGACAGTTTTAACTCCGGAATGTTTATCTTTAGGACTCATATTCATGTATGTGGCTTTCATGTAACTGTTTTCTTAACGGGCACCAGTTTTACAATGTGGCAGTTACATCACCCGACTTAAACCCCCATTTTGCAAGGGGGACCACACCTATCGTTGGTCAACGGGTGCATCGGACCTAGCCGGGAGGACTAAATAGGTGGTATTTAGATCCACCGACCTTCCCCTCATGTGCCTCTGAGGGACGCTGTTGTGCTGTGATAGGCCAGCACATATGTAAATGACATTTCCTCCATTTTAGATGGAACAGTTATACCGCTGTGATTCGGTCTGCTTAGCAAGGCATCTCTACAGAATAGGTATCTCAGCCTCACCAATATGTGTCCTGTGTAACGATCCAGCAGAAATGAACGAAGACCTGTGAAGCATTAAGATCAGAAGGAAATACAGTTCAAAAGTATTGGAAAGCACGAATGCTAATGGCTTCATTGCCAGATGCAAGGCACTAGAAAACAACAACATTTGATACCAAACTTACATGGACCAAACAAATAGAAAATGTAATACAAAGAGCAGAGAGGCGTCTTTCACTGTTAAAACGTCTAACAGGAATGAAGTGGGGATGTTCCAGAGCAACTCTTAACACAACGTACAATTTTTTCTGTAATCAGACGTGTTATTGAAAAAGTAATTGACAGAAAACTGAGATCATTTATCAATTTTTGCGCTTATCAACGTGGTTTTGTTGCGCTCCCTGGCTGTCATATAAATACATCAATCATCAATGGATGTCTGACAAACTGTAAAGCTAACAAGAAGGACTGCTGCATTGTTTTCCTTGACATCTCCAAGGCTTATGATAGCATAGGTCATGAACATATCAAGAGATGTCTGATGCGCACCAATATGCCAAACAGCTTGAGAGCATTAGTTCTGAATCTCATTCAGGGTAATAGCATTGCAGTAGAATGTGGCATAAACAAAACATCGCCTATTTTTCTACAAAAAGGAGTTGCCCAGGGTTCACCCATCTCTCCTACATTGTTTAATTTAGCGATTGATGACACAATTAAAGATATAACGGACCATGAGATTGCAAAATTGCATGGATTTCAACTTAGCTCTGAAATAAAAAATGTATCGGCCATGACTTTTGCTGATGATATTGTTTTAGTAGCAAAGGACGAAACATCTGCTCAGTCACTTTTAGACTTAACTACCAGCAACTTGGATGCAATTGGTTTGCATATCAATCCATTAAAATGCAATGTCATAAGTATCAAACATGGTAAACTGAGTGAAACTTCTAAAATAAAATTTGGCTCAAATGTTTTAGAGCCAATCAAAGAAAACGAAAACATAAAATATTTGGGTGTAAATTTCACGAAAGAAATCCAGTTGGATAAGAATAAGATAATCAAACGTTTGGAAAAAGATTTGAATTCACTTTCTTATTCCAACTTGCTCAAAGCAGATCAAAAATTAAATATCATTAATCAATATATTTGGCCTGGATTAGTTTATTCCCTTCAAAGTACACCACTGAATAAGATTCCATCCTCCTTTTTAGAAGATATTGATAAATTAATAAGAACATTCGTCAAAGAAATAGTCGGGCTACCACATGATTGCCCCAATGATATGATATACGCTCCACGTAATCTTCGAGGAATAGGACTAATTAGAGCTGGTTGGGAGGCTTATATACAACATTTCAATATAGCTCAGAAGCTTTCACAAATACAAGATGATCATCTACGCTTGTGTCGAGATACTCAGAAAGAGAAGAAAGAAGCCCTTTCCAATTTGAACATTGACATTAACGATGAAATCATGTCAAAATCAGGACGATGGCTTCGAAAACAATTACAACTTAAATCGTTTGATGCATGGTGTCAGCTACCTCACAAGGGAAAGGAGATTGAGACATATAAAGAGAATCCCAGAGCCAATTCATGGATGAGCAACATGGGCGTCGCGAACGGGGGGCAAGGGGGGCCCCGGCCCCCCCTTGGAAGCTGGTGAACTTAATTGTGCAATCAATTACTGACTATTAAACTATTATTTTAATTAAGAACAATTGTTATTTAGCATAAATCAATACGGTTATATGCAACAAATATAAATTTTGACAATAAAATAATGAATTAATAATATATGATTGCAAATTTCCAACATGTGGCCCCCCCCTGGAAAAAAAGTCTGCCGATGCTCATGATGAGCAACAGAAAAATCCTGTCATGTTCTGAATGGACTAATGCCATCAAAATGTCATGTAACACGTCAGCAGTAAGATCTGTGCCTGGAAGAAATCAGCAAACAACACTATGTCAGCACTCAAATTGTAAAGAAGTGGAAACCCTTGGGCATGTACTAGGATATTGCCCAAAGAGAGAATTACTTCGCAACACTCGTCACCACCGTGTGCGTTCATCAATTTCTACAGCCCTTCGTAGAGCCAATTGGGAGGTCTATGAAGAGGTCCATTGCCTGTCTGAGGATTGGTAGCCATCGAAGAGCAGATAACGTAGCCATCAAGAGGGATTCAGGAAAGGGTCTCATTCTTGATCCAACATTAAGAATGGAGCAACATTTACAGCAGGCGACACAGGTGAACGAGGAAAAGGAAGCCATCTACCAACCATGCATTCCTCACCTTAGTGAGAGATATAATGTACCTGAAAATGCATGGGAGGTAAAAGGACTACTCTTTGGTGCCCGCGGAACATGTTTTAAATTCACAAGTACCTGCCTCAAAGCACTGGGTGTGCAATGGTCCGAAATTGTAAATATATGTTTACATGTCCTAAAAGACTTTTTATATATTTTAAATAATCACTTGTATTCAATGTGTTAACTGTTATCTTCTTGTTATAATCATTTAATGTTTCTTTAGATATTTTGAATCTTAATTTTAATCATTTTTTTTTTTTCTTCTTAAAATTGACTTTGTCATATATCTTTGTATTCTGGATCTTTATGGTCACCTGCAATGTCAGGCAGATGTCACAATTTTTGTTTGTGAAATATATATAAAGCCATTATTTACTTACTGCAGCGAAGTTCTTGTAACAGCAAACACAAAAAAAATTCAAATCTTTCAAAACCAAAGTCTGAGGTTAATTACAGGTGCTATCAAAACCACACAAATAGCAGCTATGGAAATACTAACAAACCAATACCCCTTTGCATATGAAATACAAAAAGTGGCTCTTATTCAACACGAAAAGTTGATCAGACTCCCATTCAATACATGGCATAAGAGAAATTTTACACACACACTAAAGACTCAGGAGAGCTTTCTTTCCAAAATTCAAGACATCAAGAAGAATGTACACCTTCCTAATTCAAAGAAAAGCTTCATATCTAAAGCCAATCCAACACATACATTAGACATCACAGATTATTTACACCTGACAGAAGAAGTTAAGAAAAGTGATACTCCAACTAGTGTTCTAAAATTATTGGCATTAGAGACAATCCATACTAGATTTCCAGAACACGAATGCCTCCATATTTATACTGATGGATCATTGATATCAAACCAAGATGGAGCAGGTGCTGGAGTCACATGTCACCTCTTTTCCTATTACAAATCTTTAAGTTATGGAACTACTAACTTTGGTGGAGAACTTGAAGCAATTCGAATGGCCCTACAAAATCTTTTGTACAGAATTTCACATTTTCAGCAAGCAGTTATTCTCTCAGATTCCAGGGCAGCAATTATAGCAATTACTTCCAAGTTGTCACCAAAAAACCAAACAATTATAGAATGTTGGAAAATCCTTACCCATCTAACAGCACTTCAAAAACACCTAGTCTTCCAATGGATACCAGCTCACTGTGGACTGAGTGATAATGAGAAAGCTGATTTTCTTGCAAAAAAGGGTAACAGTGGTGTACAAAAATCTATAGTTAATCTACCATTTTATGCAGCTAAAAGATTAGTCAACTCTGAATTCAAAAAGTTATTGCAAAATATTACTATGAAAAATCAAAGAATAAAAGATGGGAACTACCAAACATTCAAACAGTAATTCCTGAGTATCCTCGAAAAACAGCAGTTGCAACCTTCAGGTTGATTACAGGACGTGATTGTCTGGCAAAACATTTAAACAGAATTGGGATATATTCTTCACCACTCTGTCCTCTATGTGATCTGCAAGAGGAAATGGATCAAGACCACCTTCAAATATGCCCGGCCACTTCTAGTGCCCCATCCATCAGTGAAAAATATTGGAGAGCAAGAGGATTAATGGCTTCATTGTCAGAAATCCAGCATTAGCTAACAACAACATATTTTTCAAAAAGTGTAATATGTTTTTTGGACATTACTCAATAATTTGAAATGATGCGGAAATATTAACAACAGATTTGGATTCAGGGCACTGACTTTCATAGGAAACATTATGGTTTTAAGTTTTGTATTATGTTGCTTATAAAATGATAAATTTGAGATTATGTTAAATAAGGAAATAATGAAGCTATTAACAGTGAAGCAACAAGAATCTAAAGTAAGAACACATTAGAAACTAAAAGCTTCACTAATCTTAGTAATATTCCAAGTGAATATTAAAATAAGTGAAACTTTTAGTTTCTAATTTGTTCTTACTTTAGATTGAGATTATGTATTTACTTTAAAATGTGTGATTTGTTGATTACATAAGTTAGCTATAATTGAATAACTATACGTGATAGAAGAAAACTGAAAACAGTTCCAAATTCAGCTAAGAAAGTTGGTCTAGAAAAATCTTGTTTCATCTCTGGCGGTTAAAAGAACTTCATTTTTATTGACCAGTGTAATTGAGGACAACCTAATGAACAATATTATATCAATATTCGCTTCATTTTTGAACGCATAATAATACTTATTAAGAGTATTATGTTTTCAGGTTGGTTAGTACCTCTAAGAAAGCATGGCAGAGAAGGCATGATGCAGAATGGGTCAGTCTTGTGACATCGAATGGTGTACTGTAACAGAATTCCAATGCTTTCTGCAGGGCCAATAACTTTACAATATTTAGGTGAATAGGTCACGTATTGAGGTGTGAAGTATAACAGATAGTATATATGATTGGCATTGTTAATTTTGCAGCACAGTTATTATCTTGCAAAACAAACATTAGGTAGTAAACTTGCAATTGCTTTGTGGGAAAACTATTAGATGAAGAGAAAAAACTAACACACTGAAGTGGATACCTATGAAGCAGCAACAGCCCTTGCTGGGCCACAGCTTACCACCCGCTGCTGTGTCCTCCACCTCTGTCCACTTTAGGCGTCATGAGTGGCGTGCAGAGCTGGAGGGTGGTACGTACTCAGTGTCCTGAGCCCTCCCTGCTGGTTATGCAGCCTTCATGATCTAAGGTCACTACTTATTTATCAGGAAGCTCCTCAATTGGTCTCTCAGTGACCTAATGAGGCTGAGTGTACCCCATGCCAGACCTCCCAGTGGAGAAAAATCCTCACATTGGTACTGGGGATTGAACCCGAGTCCTCTGCGCCAGAGGCAGGTGTGCTAGAGATACATCCAATTATCAAAATATCGGCACTCATATCCCTAACAGCCTATATTTCCTACAGAAATAACTCTCTTTAATCAACAAATAAACAAAATAGAAAATAGCTTGAAAGCTTATAACCCTATAAAATTTTATTTTTTGCTTTTAACAAAAGTTTCAGAACATTTAGATTTTCTATGGCTGTTATAGGATTTAGCATATTTATTTGAGAAACCACTCAAAGCACATTTACCACAAGCCAATTGCTTCTTCTTAGTTACAAAGTTGATAAGTTGTAACTTAATTTACCTGTTATCCTTTAGGGTACTCACTGGTAGATTTTTGAGTGCAAATAGCTTTACAGTCACTGGTCGCAAATGTGCTCTTTGCTTATCAGTCAGTAAATCTGTTGCTGTGACCATCAATTTACAATATTCAAATAATGGAGTTTGAGGAGTAATCTCATCTTTTATAACTCCAATATCTGCAACAGTATAAAACAGCAATATTTATGCATCACATTTATCCCTACAATTGCTGTTACTAAAATTTTGGACATTTCAACCTCCCAAAAAATTATTCATCCTTTGACTTTTTGTACTCAGAAGTAAGCCGAATGAGTCACCTAAACTTTTCATCACAACTATCTCTTAAAGAAGATCAGGAATTCTAAAACAATGTTTATACCCATTAAGGCAGGAGAAGGGCTTATTAAAGTACATGATATGGTCTATTCAAAGTTGTAAACAGTTATGATTTTCAAAATAAATTATTGTTTTATTAAGTAGAAATCTTGAATTATTTGTGATACATTTGACAACATGGAAAATAGCTTTAAAAGTAGCATTCACTAAACCACAACAGGTAAATTACATCCTGAGAAATAATAACATGAAGTTGATGTTTGAGATGCAACAAAACGCACCTCAATGGCACATTCTGAGATTCAAAATGTGTCTCAAACACAGACTTCATATTGCAGTTAATCACAAGGTGATTGACATATCACAATTAGACAAAAGTTATTCTTATTGTTATTTTCACATTGTCAACTTGCGCTGGAAATAAAACTGGATTTCCAGTCACATAGGAAGCAAAATAATAGAAAAACAAATAAAGGTTGATACCGAAATTTAGATTTCCAATCGAATGGGCTTGATAATGACACGTTTTAATTTAATTGCCGGATGTGAGATTTGCGATAAGTGTTAAGTAATAACATAAATAGATGATAGAGCAGGAAGTGTTGTAAGGTGAGCAAGATATGAGTAAATAATAGTCGTTAAATTTGTAGGATAAACGCATTATTGGTTTGAAATTAACGAGTCATGACGTCATACTACATAGTTTAAATACACGTTCGAAAGTCAGGTCTGCTAACCTTAAAAGTCGCGCGATATATTTAATAAAATATAAAGTAAACATCGTTTAATCCTAAAAAGGTAATTATATATTCAAAATTCATAAAAGAACATGTTATAATAGAAAGGGACATTTCTAAATTGCGGGAAAAGGAAATAGCATTTTGGATACGAGGCTTTCTTGGATGACGTCATGACATTCAAATTGGGAGAGAACAGTTTTCCTAGCTTGGGGACGCCATAAAGCGTCACTACTCACCCCAGACCAGTACGGCAGGTTGTGCTGTGCGGACGTGAGTGCGATTCCTCTACATATACAATCGGCATAGCTCCCGAAAGTATCTAAGATGCAATAAACAATATATAAAGGTTTTCTTGGGTAGTCTATTCGAAAACATCTGCGCGTACCCGAGATAAATAAAGAGATCTCAAGCTGAGCTAGCGGGAAAGAACGAAATCAACGGGCGACCACGAGACCAACAACATTTAAGCATCAATGGCGATACATCGAGAAGCGAAGAACGACTTATTAGCTTCAAATGGCGACCCAACGTGTGGCGTCGAAAGAATGGACCAACCCCAAGACGACCAGGCCAGCATCGAGCCAGCAGACAAGAAGGTGCCCAGCGTGTGAACATCTGTGAAACGTGTAGTGAACAAGTTTAAGTGCAGTTAAAAAAAAAAAAAAAAAAAAAGTGAAATATTGGTGAGTAGAAAAACACGTGTAAATAGTTTAGAAATGGAAGACAGTGATAGCGATTTTCTAGGTTTTGAGAGTCCGGAAATTGAGAAAAGTGTAGTTAGGATGGAAGAATCTAATCAGAATGTAATTGGTAGCAGAATATGCCAAGAAGTAGAAGATCAGAACGTTAGAGAAACACCTAGAGGTAGTTCAGAAATGTTTAGTAGTAATTCAGAAAGGCCAGCAATTATGTCAGAAATAGAGAATATGTTTCTAAAGATAATGAAAAAGATGAGTACAGAGTTAAGTCAAAAGATAGATGAAAATAGTAAAGAATTAAGAACAGTGAAAAAGATGAGTACAGAGTTAAGTCAAAAGATAGATGAAACTAGTATAGAGTTAGGACAGAAATTAGAGAAGGGACAACAGGAATTGGGAATGCAATTGGAAAATCAGAAGAGAGCTTTAGAAACCTTTAGGGAAGAAGTTAGGGAGGAAATTAATAAAGTTAGTAGTGAAGTAAAAGAAAATAGAGAACAGGTTAAGGGAGAATTAGAGACAATAAGGCAAGAAGTAAAGAATTCTGAAAAGAAATTAGGTCAACAAGTGAGTGAAAAATTAGATAAAGAAAGGGAAAAAGTAACATATAGATTAGACAAACAAAGGGAAGAAATTAGAGAAGAGTTACAGGGGTGTAAAGTTAGAATAGAAAGATCTGATGTAGAAAGTGAAAGGCAGGCTAGAAATTTGGAGGATGTTATAGACCAAATAAAAGGAGTAGTAACAGAAATTACTCAGGTAAAAGAGGCCTTAGAAAATTTGAAATTAAATGAAAATGCATGTAATCACAACGATCTTAGTAATGAAGTTGCAAGAAACGAGGCAATACCAGGTGTATCAGCTGACATTTCGATGCAAAATAGGGGTAACGGTAATTCCCATTCTGATCTCGGAAATAGCTCAGGGATAGGTGACAATTCAAATTTACATTGGCCTAACCATGTCTTAAATGAAATGACACCTCCAGTTTTTGAAAATGAAGATTCAGATGATCCTAAAGCCTTTTTAGAAGGGTTACAAGAGTACTTCACGGTGAAACGTATACCAGAGGAGTACAAGATGGTGATAGTAAGAAAATGCCTAAAGGGTAATGCTGCCAATTGGCTAGGCCTTTCTATGGGTAACAATAATGATTACAGGACCTTTAGGAACATCTTTTTAACCAGATATTGGGGAGCTAGTAGGCAGGCTAATATTAGAGTTGAATTAAGCAATGGAAAGTTTAATCCTAGATCGGAGGAATCGATGGTAAACTATTTTATGAGAATAGCGAGAAAATCGAAGATGTTGGATCCTCCCTTAGATGAAAAAGATCTAATAAATATAGTTACTCCACATTTTCCGGAAACGCTTCAACACTACCTAATCATAGCCCGACCCGATAGCATTGCAGCTATGATCGAATTATTATCAGCCTTAGAAGTCAATAAGCCAAAACACGCATTTGGAAATAAATATGAAGAAAAAGAAACTGTCAATTCTTTCGGGCAAGGGGCACAGTATTATCAGAATAGAAGTGAGATTAGGGAAAGATATAAAGGACCAGTACCAAGGATGGAATCATTCCGGTGGGAAAATCAAGGTAGATATAACCAGGAAGGGCATCACCGAAATAGAAATGGTAATCTAAAGGGAAGAAATATAAGGGTGAATTATATGAATACAAATAGATTTGATCGAGGTAGACGGGGACGTTATTTTGGACATAGTAGAAATTCAAATGATGGGTATTGGACAAACGGAGATAATGAGTTTAGACCGAGGTCACCAAGACAGGGAGAAAGGTATTCTAATGGACGAAATTCCCCCGAAAATGCGGAAATGGTTGAGGCCATTAACACGGTCAAAAACATGGTAGGAAGTAACCCCGATTTAATGCAGGAAAACAGAAGTAACAATTCGGGAAATAGTACAGGAGCAATACCTAAAAATCAGGGAAACGCCAGACCCGGTCAAACGCGCCTTCAGTGAGAACTGGGTATCCTAGTAATGATTGTGATAAGTACTCGGAAATAAATAGTCCTAGAAGGCAAATGATGATACAAAAGAAAAGAGAATGGAAAAATAGAATTGACGAAAACGAAAAAGTAGGAGATCCACCTAAAATCAAAATTGGAGTAAATGGAAAACAATACAATGCAATTATAGATACGGGATCAAATAGCACAGTATGCTCACAAAATTTTTATGATAATTTACAAAGTAGTGGTTTTAAAGTAATGTCTTTACCAGTTAATGGGATATATTGCTCGCTAGCTGTGGGAAAACGAAAAGAGAGAGTAAAATTTCAAGCAATGATAAATATTGAAATAAATGGGAGAATACTAGGAATTTTATTTCTGATTGTAGGAAGACTTGTGACAGATATTATAATAGGTTGTGATTGTCTTTATGCCTGGGAAGCTGTGGTGAATTTTAAAAACATGATTGTAGAAATGAAAGTTGAAGATGAGACCATTATAGTGCCTTTTGTGGAAGATAGTAGTTCAGAAACTATTGTACGAGAAAAAGAGGAAGAAGAAATCCAAGGGGATACATTCTTTGTAGAATATGTTAAAGTAGGAGCTATGGAATTAACTGAAGTAAATGTCAAAGAGTACAGTATCGATAATAAAGAAAATGTAGAATGGGATAAAAATGATTTCATAGACAATTTGAGGTTTTCTGATGCAACTAGGTACTATGATAGGGAGAGTAGTGAAGACTTAGAAGAATTGTTGAGAAAAAAAGTAACTCAGGCTGATCAACTAAATGAACAACAGAGGGATAAACTGTTTGAAATATTAATCCGAAATAAAGAAGTATTCTCTGAGAAACCTGGTAAATGTAATATTTATACTCATTCGTTTGAGATGATACCCATCAAACCTTTTACACATAAAGCGAGAGCTATCCCTAGTACAATAAGAGAAGAGGTAGATGCAGTTATAAAATCAATGTTAGAAGATGAGGTTATTGAGATTTCGAATTCAGAATTTGTGAATCCCCTATGTATTGTAAATAAGGCCAATGGAAAGATTAGGGTGACATTAGACGCGAGAAAACTAAATCAACATTGTAAACCTGATAGATTTAGACCAGAAAGTGTAGAGGTAATATTGAACAAATTGCAGAAGGGCAAAATTTTTTTTACTCTAGATCTTACAGCATCTTTTTGGCAGATCCCACTTAGAGAAGATTTAAGAAAATATACAGCGTTTTTACATTCAGGGAATCCAACAGAACGTGTCCTCCGAGATATAGGAATTTATTTACGTGTACTTACGCATCATAATCACAAGGATTGGGTGAAATATTGTCCATTGATAGAAAAGATTATCAATCACACCATTAATGTAACTACTGGGATTGCACCAATAAAATTAATGTTAGGAATTGAACCAGAACCAATATTGATCGGGGTACCAAAAACACTGAAAATTAATGACATTCAGTTAAGTGAAGAAGAAAGAGCGAAAATTGCTTTTGAACGAATCAAGAAAAAGGCAGAGAAGCGAAAATTAAAGAAAAAGAGTAGAAAACATAAATGGGAACCTAAGATAGGCGATTGGGTACTAGTTAAAGACCATAAGTTATCAAGTGCCTTGCGAGGTAGGAACAAAAGGATGGAATTGTTATATAAAGGTCCTGCAGAAATTATATCAAAATTTAGTTATCATACCTGATACCGAAATTTAGATTTCCAATCGAATGGGCTTGATAAAGACACGTTTTAATGTAATTGCCGGATGTGAGATTTGCGATAAGTGTTGAGTAATAACATACATAGATAATAGAGCAGGAAGTGTTGTAAGGTGAGCAAGATATGAGTAAATAATAGTCGTTAAATTTGTAGGATAAACGCATTATTGGTTTGAAATTAACGAGTCATGACGTCATACTACATAGTTTAAATACACGTTCGAAAGTCAAGTCTACCAACCTTAAAAGTCGCGCGATATATTTAATAAAATATAAAGTAAACATCGTTTAATCCTAAAAAGGTAATTATATATTCGAAATTCATAAAAGAACATGTTATAATAGAAAGGGACATTTCTAAATTGCGGGAAAAGGAAATAGCATTTTGGATACGAGGCTTTCTTGGATGACGTCATGACATTCAAAATTGGAGAGACGGTTTCTTAGCGTGGGTACGCCAGAAAGCGTCACTACTCAGCCCAGACCAGTGCTGCAGGTTGTGCTGTGCGGACGTGAGTGCGATTCCTCTACATATACAATCGGCATAGCTCCCGAAAATATCTAAGATGCAATAAACAATATATAAAAGGTTTCCTTGGGTAGTCTATTCGAAAACATCTGCGCGTACCCCAGATAAAGAGATCTCTAGGTGAGCTAGCGGGAAAGAACCAAATCAACGGGCGACACAACGACAACGAGAAGCGAACAACGACTTAATAGCTTCAAATGGCGACCCAACGTGTGGCGTCGAAAGAATGGACCAACCCCAAGACGACCAAGCCAGCATAGAACCAGCAAACAAGAAGGTGACCCAACGTGTGGCGTCGAAAGAATGGACCAACCCCAAGACGACCAGGCCAGCATCGAGCCAGCAGACAAGAAGGTGCCCAGCGTGTGAACATCTGTGAAGAAACGTGTAGTGAACAAGTTTAAGTGCAGTTAAAAAAAAAAAAAAAAAAAAAAAGTGAAATATTGGTGAGTAGAAAAACACGTGTAAATAGTTTAGAAATGGAAGACAGTGATAGCGATTTTCTAGGTTTTGAGAGTCTGGAAATTGAGAAAAGTGTAGTTAGGATGGAAGAATCTAATCAGAATGTAATTGGTAGCAGAATATGCCAAGAAGTAGAAGATCAGAACGTTAGAGAAACACCTAGAGGTAGTTCAGAAATGTTTAGTAGTAATTCAGAAAGGCCAGCAATTATGTCAGAAATAGAGAATATGTTTCTAAAGATAATGAAAAAGATGAGTACAGAGTTAAGTCAAAAGATAGATGAAAATAGTAAAGAATTAAGAACAGTGAAAAAGATGAGTACAGAGTTAAGTCAAAAGATAGATGAAACTAGTATAGAGTTAGGACAGAAATTAGAGAAGGGACAACAGGAATTGGGAATGCAATTGGAAAATCAGAAGAGAGCTTTAGAAACCTTTAGGGAAGAAGTTAGGGAGGAAATTAATAAAGTTAGTAGTGAAGTAAAAGAAAATAGAGAACAGGTTAAGGGAGAATTAGAGACAATAAGGCAAGAAGTAAAGAATTCTGAAAAGAAATTAGGTCAACAAGTGAGTGAAAAATTAGATAAAGAAAGGGAAAAAGTAACATATAGATTAGACAAACAAAGGGAAGAAATTAGAGAAGAGTTACAGGGGTGTAAAGTTAGAATAGAAAGATCTGATGTAGAAAGTGAAAGGCAGGCTAGAAATTTGGAGGATGTTATAGACCAAATAAAAGGAGTAGTAACAGAAATTACTCAGGTAAAAGAGGCCTTAGAAAATTTGAAATTAAATGAAAATGCATGTAATCACAACGATCTTAGTAATGAAGTTGCAAGAAACGAGGCAATACCAGGTGTATCAGCTGACATTTCGATGCAAAATAGGGGTAACGGTAATTCCCATTCTGATCTCGGAAATAGCTCAGGGATAGGTGACAATTCAAATTTACATTGGCCTAACCATGTCTTAAATGAAATGACACCTCCAGTTTTTGAAAATGAAGATTCAGATGATCCTAAAGCCTTTTTAGAAGGGTTACAAGAGTACTTCACGGTGAAACGTATACCAGAGGAGTACAAGATGGTGATAGTAAGAAAATGCCTAAAGGGTAATGCTGCCAATTGGCTAGGCCTTTCTATGGGTAACAATAATGATTACAGGACCTTTAGGAACATCTTTTTAACCAGATATTGGGGAGCTAGTAGGCAGGCTAATATTAGAGTTGAATTAAGCAATGGAAAGTTTAATCCTAGATCGGAGGAATCGATGGTAAACTATTTTATGAGAATAGCGAGAAAATCGAAGATGTTGGATCCTCCCTTAGATGAAAAAGATCTAATAAATATAGTTACTCCACATTTTCCGGAAACGCTTCAACACTACCTAATCATAGCCCGACCCGATAGCATTGCAGCTATGATCGAATTATTATCAGCCTTAGAAGTCAATAAGCCAAAACACGCATTTGGAAATAAATATGAAGAAAAAGAAACTGTCAATTCTTTCGGGCAAGGGGCACAGTATTATCAGAATAGAAGTGAGATTAGGGAAAGATATAAAGGACCAGTACCAAGGATGGAATCATTCCGGTGGGAAAATCAAGGTAGATATAACCAGGAAGGGCATCACCGAAATAGAAATGGTAATCTAAAGGGAAGAAATATAAGGGTGAATTATATGAATACAAATAGATTTGATCGAGGTAGACGGGGACGTTATTTTGGACATAGTAGAAATTCAAATGATGGGTATTGGACAAACGGAGATAATGAGTTTAGACCGAGGTCACCAAGACAGGGAGAAAGGTATTCTAATGGACGAAATTCCCCCGAAAATGCGGAAATGGTTGAGGCCATTAACACGGTCAAAAACATGGTAGGAAGTAACCCCGATTTAATGCAGGAAAACAGAAGTAACAATTCGGGAAATAGTACAGGAGCAATACCTAAAAATCAGGGAAACGCCAGACCCGGTCAAGCGCGCCTTCAGTGAGAACTGGGTATCCTAGTAATGATTGTGATAAGTACTCGGAAATAAATAGTCCTAGAAGGCAAATGATGATACAAAAGAAAAGAGAATGGAAAAATAGAATTGACGAAAACGAAAAAGTAGGAGATCCACCTAAAATCAAAATTGGAGTAAATGGAAAACAATACAATGCAATTATAGATACGGGATCAAATAGCACAGTATGCTCACAAAATTTTTATGATAATTTACAAAGTAGTGGTTTTAAAGTAATGTCTTTACCAGTTAATGGGATATATTGCTCGCTAGCTGTGGGAAAACGAAAAGAGAGAGTAAAATTTCAAGCAATGATAAATATTGAAATAAATGGGAGAATACTAGGAATTTTATTTCTGATTGTAGGAAGACTTGTGACAGATATTATAATAGGTTGTGATTGTCTTTATGCCTGGGAAGCTGTGGTGAATTTTAAAAACATAATTCTAGAAATGAAAGTTGAAGATGAGACGATTATAGTGCCTTTTGTGGAAGATAGTAGTTCAGAAACTATTGTACGAGAAAAAGAGGAAGAAGAAATCCAAGGGGATACATTCTTTGTAGAATATGTTAAAGTAGGAGCTATGGAATTAACTGAAGTAAATGTCAAAGAGTACAGTGTCGA
Source organism: Tenodera sinensis (assembly GCA_030765045.1). Lineage (NCBI taxonomy): Eukaryota > Metazoa > Arthropoda > Insecta > Mantodea > Mantidae > Tenodera > Tenodera sinensis. The sequence goes on along the minus strand of CM060961.1, from coordinate 92,389,902 downwards.
TAATAAAGAAAATGTAGAATGGGATAAAAATGATTTCATAGACAATTTGAGGTTTTCTGACGCAACTAGGTACTATGATAGGAAGAGTAGTGAAGACTTAGAAGAATTGTTGAGGGAAAAGGTAACTCAGGCTGATCAACTAAATGAACAACAGAAGGATAAACTGTTTAAGATATTAATCCGAAATAAAGAAGTATTCTCTGAGAAACCTGGTAAATGTAATATTTATACTCATTCGTTTGAGATGATACCCATCAAACCTTTTACACATAAAGCGAGAGCTATCCCTAGTACAATAAGAGAAGAGGTAGATGCAGTTATAAAGTCAATGTTAGAAGATGAGGTTATTGAAATTTCGAATTCAGAATTTGTGAATCCCCTATGTATTGTAAATAAGGCCAATGGAAAGATTAGGGTGACATTAGATGCGAGAAAACTAAATTATTGTTCATCATACTTTCCATCAGGGAATCCAACAGAACGTGTCCTCCGAGATATAGGAATTTATTTACGTGTACTTACACATCATAATCACAAGGATTGGGTGAAATATTGTCCATTGATAGAAAAGATTATCAATCACACCATTAATGTAACTACTGGGTTTGCACCAATAAAATTAATGTTAGGAATTGAACCAGAACCAATATTGATCGGGGTACCAAAAACACTGAAAATTAATGACATTCAGTTAAGTGAAGAAGAAAGAGCGAAAATTGCTTTTGAACGAATTAAGAAAAAGGCAGAGAAGCGAAAATTAAAGAAAAAGAGTAGAAAACATAAATGGGAACCTAAGATAGGCGATTGGGTACTAGTTAAAGACCATAAGTTATCAAGTGCGTTGCGAGGTAGGAACAAAAGGATGGAATTGTTATATAAAGGTCCTGCAGAAATTATATCCAAATTTGGTTATCATACCTATAAATTAAAAGATGTTAAAAATGAAAAATGTCTGGGAAGATGGCATAAACAACTCCTTCGACCATACAAGAAACCGTGTGGTGCCTTGGAACCTTGACTTCATGTAAAATTCGAAGTGTCATTTGTATATTGGCGCCCAATCAGCTTTGAGATAAAATTTAAATGTTAGCTTACTTGAAAACTATATATTGGTCAGGTACTTACATATTCATGAAAAATGCAGAATGTGAATTGCTATATACTACAAAGAGCTTAAAAATATATTGTATAGAGCTCACAATAACAGCTTCAGAAAGATTGTTAAATTGTTCATCTCCGCATAGAGAGAAAACAGAATATTTACTTTGTAAACATTTGTTAAAATATTTAGATGTATAGATAGTTATCACAGCAAGACAAAGAAAGAACTTGTCTGAAGAGTGTAATGGATTTATATAAATATATGTACATTTTAGTGCTTAAAGGATATAGTACAGATATGTGTTACAATAACAAAAGTGAAAAATCACAGTGCAAGTGATAGTGAGAGCGAAGTGAGCAAACATGAACTAAAAGAAGGAAGTATAAAGAAAGACTCTTGAAATTTAACCTTTATATAAAAGCTTCACAGAAGAAACCATAACATATTGTAATTAGTATTTAAGGATTAATGTTTAGTCAAGTGTACAATTGTTTGTCATGTTAAAAAGATTAAGGAGAAAATGTGTTAATAACCAATTTCAAAAACAGTGTAATTGAAAATTGTATATAATGGGAGTGTTGCCGATTATTCAAAATACAGGAGTAATTTTTAATTTTTCTTTCGGGCAAGACATTTACATTATTTTATTATAAAATAATAAAATAACATAAATGGGGGCATTTGATACCGAAATTTAGATTTCCAATCGAATGGGCTTGATAAAGACACGTTTTAATGTAATTGCCGGATGTGAGATTTGCGATAAGTGTTGAGTAATAACATACATAGATAATAGAGCAGGAAGTGTTGTAAGGTGAGCAAGATATGAGTAAATAATAGTCGTTAAATTTGTAGGATAAACGCATTATTGGTTTGAAATTAACGAGTCATGACGTCATACTACATAGTTTAAATACACGTTCGAAAGTCAAGTCTAACAACCTTAAAAGTCGCGCGATATATTTAATAAAATATAAAGTAAACATCGTTTAATCCTAAAAAGGTAATTATATATTCGAAATTCATAAAAGAACATGTTATAATAGAAAGGGACATTTCTAAATTGCGGGAAAAGGAAATAGCATTTTGGATACGAGGCTTTCTTGGATGACGTCATGACATTCAAAATTGGAGAGACGGTTTCTTAGCGTGGGTACGCCAGAAAGCGTCACTACTCAGCCCAGACCAGTGCTGCAGGTTGTGCTGTGCGGACGTGAGTGCGATTCCTCTACATATACAATCGGCATAGCTCCCGAAAATATCTAAGATGCAATAAACAATATATAAAAGGTTTCCTTGGGTAGTCTATTCGAAAACATCTGCGCGTACCCGAGATAAAGAGATCTCTAGCTGAGCTAGCGGGAAAGAACCAAATCAACGGGCGACACAACGACAACGAGAAGCGAGCAACGACCAAATAGCTTCATACCTATGAATTAAAAGATGTTAAAAATGAAAAATGTCTGGGAAGATGGCATAAACAACTCCTTCGACCATACAAGAAACCGTGTGGTACCTTGGAACTTTGATTTAATGTAAAAAAAAAAAAAAAAATTTCGAAGTGTCATTTGTATATTGGCGCCCAATCAGCTATGAGATAAAATTTAAATGTTAGCTTACTTGAAAACTATATATTGGTCAGGTACTTACATATTCATGAAAAATGCAGAATGTGAATTGCTATATACTACAAAGAGCTTAAGAATATATTGTATAGAGCTCACAATAACAGCTTCAGAAAGATTGTTAAAATGTTCATCTCCGCATAGAGAGAAAACAGAATATTTACTTTGTAAACATTTGTTAAAATATTTAGATGTATGGATAGTTATCACAGCAAGACAAAGAAAGAACTTGTCTGAAGAGTGTAATGGATTTATATAAATATATGTACATTTTAGTGCTTAAAGGATATAGTACAGATATGTGTTACAATAACAAAAGTGAAAAATCACAGTGCAAGTGATAGTGAGAGCGAAGTGAGCAAACATGAACTAAAAGAAGGAAGTATAAAGAAAGACTCTTGAAATTTAACCTTTATATAAAAGCTTCACAGAAGAAACCATAACATATTGTAATTAGTATTTAAGGATTAATGTTTAGTCAAGTGTACAATTGTTTGTCATGTTAAAAGGATTAATGAGAAAATGTGTTAATAACCAATTTCAAAAACAGTGTAATTGAAAATTGTATATAATGGGAGTGTTGCCGATTATTCAAAATACAGGAGTAATTTTTAATTTTTCTTTCGGGCAAGACATTTACATTATTTTATTATGAAATAATAAAATAACATAAATGGGGGCATTTGATACTGAAATTTAGATTTCCAATCGAATGGGCTTGATAAAGACACGTTTTAATTTAATTGCCGGATGTGAGATTTGCGATAAGTGTTAAGTAATAACATAAATAGATGATAGAGCAGGAAGTGTTGTAAGGTGAGCATGATATGAGTAAATAATAGTCGTTAAATTTGTAGGATAAACGCATTATTGGTTTGAAATTAACGAGTCATGACGTCATACTACATAGTTTAAATACACGTTCGAAAGTCAGGTCTGCTAACCTTAAAAGTCGCGCGATATATTTAATAAAATATAAAGTAAACATCGTTTAATCCTAAAAAGGTAATTATATATTCAAAATTCATAAAAGAACATGTTATAATAGAAAGGGACATTTCTAAATTGCGGGAAAAGGAAATAGCATTTTGGATACGAGGCTTTCTTGGATGACGTCATGACATTCAAATTGGGAGAGAACGGTTTTCCTAGCTTGGGGACGCCATAAAGCGTCACTACTCACCCCAGACCAGTACGGCAGGTTGTGCTGTGCGGACGTGAGTGCGATTCCTCTACATATACAATCGGCATAGCTCCCGAAAGTATCTAAGATGCAATAAACAATATATAAAGGTTTTCTTGGGTAGTCTATTCGAAAACATCTGCGCGTACCCGAGATAAATAAAGAGATCTCAAGCTGAGCTAGCGGGAAAGAACCAAATCAACGGGCGACCACGAGACCAACGACATTTAAGCATCAATGGCGATACATCGAGAAGCGAAGAACGACTTATTAGCTTCAAGGTTTAGCTCTATCGTTGTATCTCAAGCATCAGCTTCTGGTTACAATTCCTCGGAATATAATTTATCCATTGCAATCAACAATCCCCATGCTTAATATTCCTCTTTAGTTATTAATTGTAGCAAATATAATATGGGGTCAATGAAAAAATATCTGATGTGCTGCACTCACATGACTTTCTCTACTCTTGTACTAATTATTCTTACAAACTCTTATTCCTCTATCTTCTTCATGGCAGTCAAGATAAACATTTGAACCACTGAATGTGAGGCAGACACGCTACCACCACACTAAACAGGTGGGCTGTGCCACTCCTCTATACCTACAATGTATAGGATAGAGGTCTTCTCGTGATGCAACCCTGGTAAAACGTGGTGCAGGAAGCTAGTTAATGCAGTGCTGCCTCTCTAGAATTTTTTCATAGTTGTCGTCCTGTATATATACATCAAATATAGATGGAGCCTGATCCATATACAGGATGCTCTAAAATTCCCCTTGTAAAGTTCTATAACTTTTAGAGAAGACTGAGTAGATATTTTGACTGGGAACCCATATCCAGAAACGTACCATTTAAACACATATTTTCAATGTGACCACTTTTACAAGTAATTATTTTTAGGTGTGATCCAGTACATCACTTGTTTTATAATTCAGCTCATTAATAACCAAAGAAATGAAAAAGAAACAATAATTTCTCACAAACACTGTTCTTTACAGTTAAACTCAAACTGTTTTTGTCCTTTTCAAAGGATGTTAGCATTCTGTTTCACTACATGTAAGGTATGAAATGGCGATCACCAACTTCAGTGCACATGGTGTAGTAAACTCACTCTATCAAACCTGTTGTCTCTGCAGCCACTAGTGCCACTATATCTTCTTCTGTCTCTACAGGAGTCTCATAAACCAAACTCTTCATTCAACCCAAAAGGAAACCAATGGAGTCAAATCTGGTGATCATGGAGGCCATGCAATTGGACCACCTCAGCCTATCCATTTTTGTCTGAATCTTTGATCCAGATGTTCCCGAACATGATGTGAAAAGTGAGTGTGCGCACTGTGATGCTGAAACCACGTGTCTTGACGGACTTTCTATGGTACAGCATCTAGCAACATGCCCAGTACTTATTGTAGGAAGGTCAATTAGATACACCCCATTAGCTGGGGTGGAAAAATGTACAGCCCAATCAGATGACCATAGTGCCCAGACTTGATCCCAAATCTGTGTTGAAATACTTGGATTGTGTGGCATGAGGGGTTTCATCTGTCCAGACATGGCTGTTTTGAGAATTGGGAGCACAATCCCTGGTAAATTTACATTCATCTACGAGGAGAATGTGCTGTGGAAATGCTAGGGGCTTGTTAATGCAGCAGTGCAGATACTGCATACAGAATTTAATGTGTGGTGCAAAATCGGCTGGCATTAGTGCCTGTATTCTTTGGAGATGGTATGGATGTAGTTGTTGGTCATGTAGGACATTCAAGACAGGGCTGGGAGCAACATCCATTGCATGCACAATTACTCATGTACTCATTGATGGGTTCTCTTAAACGTGATGCAGTACAGCTTCTACCAATTCAGGAGTGTGGCTTCTCCTTGGAGCACCTCAGTCATGACTGCTGACGGTGAAAGTAGCCCTTTCTCGAAGCCAATTTTAGGTTATTTTATGTCAGCATCTTCTCAGTGCTTTGTATGCATGCCAGTTACATGCATTAATGATCATTTACACTGATTCCCATAATTAATAATGTAAAACAGTATAATACTAAATGACATTCAAACTAAGCATGAGCTTTCATTTAAGAATACAAACTCAGTTATTTTAAGAGAAAATCTATTTGCCTATCCTTTCTGGTAGCAAGTTTTTTCAATCACTCTTTGATTGAAATCAGGTATTTGCATAATAAGATGTCTCAGACTCCACTAAAAGTACAGCAAGGGCAGAGTCTATTCTGAGCCATTATGTTGCTCTGGTTTTCATTCTCTTCAGAGTACAGAAACTGTGTCATACTATGGAAACAGCAAGTAGAACTTACAATTTTTTAAAGATATTCCATTCCCAAAAAAAAAATTAGGCTTAAAAAGATTTAATTAATAGAAGCCAGAATGTCGATGGAGTAAAAACAAAAATGAAAGGAACAGCTGTTCAAAATGAAACTCCTCCCACCATCCTAAGCCTGCTTGCTGTGGTGGAGTTCAGGCAAAGCATTAGATGCAGCACTGTCTTGGGCAGAGATATTGTTCACACGTTATTTCCACTGGGTGCATACCATGAAGGTAGGTACAGTAGGTAGAGTGTAGAATATGATAATTACATCCATGTATACATGACGAATAGCATTGTGTTAAGAAAATCTTCTTTTCCTCTCCCTTATGCTCCTTCCAGTGTCAGGTTTCCTCATCCGGTCGTGATTCATTTCCTAGATTTTGTCCTATCTTTAGCTAGTTGTTTAGCTTCCCTAAAAGTCTTTTCTTTCTTATTTACCATTTACTCTACATAATCACTCCATTCTATTCTTGGTCGCCCCCAACCTCTTCTTCCTTCCCCTCTGGCCTACCTGTTTTGGTTCTCTGTTATCCTATCCTATGTGCCCATAGGACCTATCCCATTTATGTGCCCATCTTAAAACATTTGTCCCTATCTTTTTTATTATTGGTTCTTGATTAAGCATATTTCTTATTTAACAGTTTCTTATCCTATTCCATCTGACTTTCCCTATGCATTTCCATAAATAATTCAATTCTACCTTTATGTTTTGACAATACTGGCCAATTTTCTGAGCCATAAAGAAGTGCTGGGAGATAAACTGTGTTATATATTCACATTTTTGTATCACTAATTTTCTTTTTTCCTATTAATGTTTGATTGATTTGGTAGTAGATTTGGTTTGCCTTATTTATTCCGTGATTTATTTCTGTATTTATTTTTCTTTTGAATTGATAACTGTCCCTAAATATTCAAAGTTCTCAATTTACTGCATGGTTTCTCTGTTTCATTCAATATTTATTCTTTTGTATACCCCTTTTGTTACATGCATTACTCTGCTTTTATTTACATTTACTTCCATGCCTCTATCTTTGTATGCATTGGCCCACTCTATTACCGAATTCTGTAGTTCTTCTTCACTATTGGCCATTAAGACAATGTCATTGCATAAACTAGAGTCTGAGTGTACACTGGTCGTTAAGGAAACCACTCTCCCAAATTTCTCCTTCTGCACCTGTCTCCAGATTTAGTAGCTTTACTAACATGGCTTGCACAGATGGACATACAAGTCCTCTACATGAAACAAAGACTTTTTAAAAGTTCTGGAGAATCTTTATAAGAAAAGTTTTTTACTTTCTCTACTGGTAGAGAGGTAAGTGGCGACTTGCGTGAGTATGCGGCCCTTACTGCCAAGTGATCAGTTTCCTTTTTTTCTTTGTGCAGCCAACATGCACCCGGGTCCTCGTCCCCCAACTCCGGGCAACGGAAGTTCCGGCTGAGAGGTGCAATTACAACAGAGGGAATAATTAAAATGCAGAGATCTCCAGTTAAAGGCACCCCTCTACGAGGGAGGAGTGAAAGTTTGGTAAATGAACAAGAAGGTGCCTCTGGTGCTGGCTGGCACAAGTGCTCACACCAGACGAGAAAACATATTTCAGCCAGCGATAAATATGAGGGTAGACCTCTTAGAGGTAGAGACCATGCTAACTACCGGAGAACGAATAACCAGGGACAAAATTGGGATTATCTAAAGAAAGCTGATGGAGCTGGCGAATAACCTTAATTTTTCAATGGGGCGTATAGTCGAATTAGAAAAAGAAAATGGCAGACTAAGGGATGAAAATGAAAAATTGAAGAGGATGGGTAAACAGACATATGCCACGGTGACCACTCTACCTACGAGCTTGAAAGGCAACATAGGTAAAGACACTAAGATTAAAAATGCGCTAAATAAAAGAGTCCCAACTCTCTTTATCTCTAAGGAGGGAAAGACTTCTGCAGAAATTTGCTAACAAATAGGAGAAATAATTAATCCCACAAAAGAGAAAATAAATTTTAAATCCATTAAACCATTGAAAGAAAAGAAAGAGGTTATACTTGAAGTTGAATCAGAAAATGATGTCAATAAAATATTAACTCACCCGGTATTGTCAAAAGAAATAAAAATAGAAAAACCTAAAAAATGTTTACCTAGGCTTATCCTATATGATGTCCCGAAATGGATTGAGAACGACAAACTTAGGGAACTAATTTACGATCAAAATTTAACCGAAGACATACAATGTGAGGAATACGACAAATTAATCAAGCATAGATTCCTAACTGGCCCCCGTAGGGAAGATGTGGTACACCACATCTTTGAGGTGGATAATAAACTGAGAACGCTGATCTTAATTAAGGGTAGGCTCTTTATAGACTTTGTATGCATAACAGTCAAAGATTTTCTTGTCGTACCCTGATGCAATAAATGTCAAGATTTAGGCCATGTAATGAAAATGTGTACATCAACTAAGAAAGTATGTGGGAATTGCGGTGAACAAGATCACCTTAAAAAAGATTGTGAAAAGAGGCATTTGCCAGGGGTGTGCATCGCATGTACCTCTAGGAATAAGTATGATAAATGTAAGAAACCAAATTCCACAGAATGCGAAGTGTACAAAACGTTATTACAGAGACAAATACAAAGAACAGATTATGGCCAGTAACCTGGACAGTAAAAGGAAAAAGTTTTTAAGGTGTATGGTTTTATTTACTCTTTTTCTATTTCTTGTGTCTTGTTAATTGAGTTTTAAACCTTCCGTGACATGTTGTGCAACACAGTTTTATTTCTCTTTTTTAGATGTAACCTGTTTCTTTAATCAATTGGTCGTATTTTATATTTTTTATTTAACTAACATGGGTGTTTGTTTTTATATATATGTTTTTATATACGTGTAGAGTTTTATTTTCGAATAGTTTTAGAATTGAACTTTGGGGTTTTATATATTTTTTATGTAATAAGTAATTTTTGTTCATTTTTAGACATTAACAGTACTCTTATGTTTTATGTTTTTGATGTTTTTACGTCTTTTATATATGACATAATTTATGTTTTTATTTTAAACTTCTGTGTTCCCGATTTTTTAACCTCCAATTATGTTTTAAAGAACTGCCTGTTTTTATCTAGTACTGTTTGGATTTTACATAGTAGTGATTTTATAAGTTTTATTATAGGATATAGATGGTTTTTTTAGATTGTTTTTATTGTTATAATGTCTAATTTTATTAAATTCAAAGTATGTCAATTAAACTGTGCTGGATCTAAACTGGTAATGAGAGAGGTTATAAAATTAGTGGAGGATATGTCACTGGATATTTTGTGTCTTCAGGAACCATATTCCAGGGACGGTATTATTCCACACATGCCTATTAATAGCAATATAATTATACACAGTAATAACCCAATGGCAAGTATAATAGTGTTGAATAAACATGTTAAAGTAATAAAGAATGAAAAATTCTGTAATGAATATTGTAACTGTATAGAGATTTATACAGGTAGATTTAACCTCACACTGGTCAATTTATACTGCCAACCCAGTAGGGACATAGAAGAAGGTATATCTATACTCAAACAAATATTTAGATCATATGGAGACAAGCCGATAATTGTAGCGTCAGATATTAATGCTAAGTCTCATAATGGAATTAAATCTAGAAGTTCTTAATAGACCAGGAAACCCACCAACGTATATAGGTCGTGTAGGAGTAAAAGCAAATATAGACATAACACTGTAATATCAGGGTATTAGGGTTAATATCTGACTGGACTGTTACACAGAACCAAACAGAAAGTGACCATAATCTAATTACAATTGTAATTAGTACTAGCACACCCAATTTAAAAGAAACAAGGTTTAATTATAAAAAAGCCAATTGGGATAAATTAAGAACTATATTTAGCCCACCATCTTTAGTAGTAGAAGGACAAGATGTAAATCAAGCTGCCATAGAGTTAAAGACCAAAATTAAATCGGCAATGACAAAATGTATTCCTCTAACTAAAGTAACAAACAGACCTGGTAATACGCCCTGGTCTGAAGTTCTACAGCGGCTAAGAAGGGTATGCAGAAACACTAGAAGCCTGTACCAACGTGCCTTGAACCCAGATGAAAGGGCAATCAGACTAATTATATATAGGAGAAATAAAAGGAAATACGAAGATGCGTTAGAAAAGCATAGAATAAACAGTTGGAGTAAGCTTGCTGCCGACTGCCTAGAAAGAGATGCCTGGGGGATTCCATATAAGATAGTTAATGAGAAATTTACCCCTCTCACTATGTCGACAATCTTAAAGGATGATGGTACATATACCGTAGGGCCGACAGAGAAGTATAGTACCTCATAGAGAGACTGCTACCCTCAGATGACCAAACAACAGAGGAACAACACCACAAGGACATACACAACAATATTCTTAATCCAAACCTTAGGATGACAAACATAGCGCCAACGACTGAGGCTGAGTAATTAAAATAATTTCAGGCATGAAACGTAAAAAAGCACCAGGACCAGATAACATTACCATAGAAGTTCTTCAGGCATTAAATGGGAAAATTACAGAATTTTTAGTTAGCCTATTTAACGAGTGCTTCAGACAATGTATAATTCCGAACATATGGAAACAGTCTAAGCTAGTTATCCTGAAAAAAGCACTAGACAGAGACCCTAAATTAATTAAGTCTTACCGGCCGACTTGTCTCCTAAATACCCTAGCCAAAGTACAGGAAAAACTTATTTGTAATAGGTTGACAGACTTAATAGGAGACCACATATATGAACATCAATATGGATTCAGATCTGGTAAATCTTCGGACGACGCTCTTAACCACGCCGCTGCACTTATTGAGTCCTCGAATAAAAAGTACATCTTAGGAATATTGATAGACATAGATGGTGCGTTTGATAATTTATGGTGGCCTTCCCTGTTCAAAACACTGATAGATATAGAATGTCCTGATAAACTGTATAAAATCATTGTAAACTACTGTAAACAGAGATTTGTAAACTTTAACATAGGTAACAATTATTTTAGCAAAATGTTAAGTAAAGGCTGTCCCCAAGGCTAAGTATGTGGTCCTACGCTCTGGAATATAGGTTTTAATGAATGTCTTAAATATCTTAGTGTTTTAGACGACGTATATGGTGTGATGGCATATGCCGATGATGTACTTTTAATAATAGAGGCCGACTCCAGAAGAGAACTAGAAATTAAAGCTAATGATATATTAAATGAAACATTTGTAAACATTTCTCAAATTAAACTAGATTTCAATCGCGAAAACCAAATTTGTGCTGCTAAAAGGTTCATTACAGAGATCGCCTATCTTAAAAATAAATAACAACACGATTTCGAGAGATAACAGTATAAAGTTCTTGGGGGTTCATTTCAATGAAAGATTAAATTTCAAAGTACATATTGATCAAATTACCGCTAAAACATTCAAAATAATGAATAAGGTGATACGTATAACATCTAACTGCGGAAGAATACCTCATCAAGCTCTGAAATTATATAATAACACAATTTTTAACCGGAATTGTGGCGTATGGGGCTAGTTGTTGGGGGGAAAGGGTTCTTTTAGATGTGACCAAAAAAATCTTAAGAAGTATGCAAAGGAAAATTTTAATTAGAATGGTAGGTGCATTTTCCACCACACCAACGGTGTGTCATGTTAGCTATTTTGCCTATAGATCTAGAAATAAGAAAAAGAGCTGCCCATTACTGGCTCCGGAGAGATAACTGCACAAGAGCGTCACAACTAGCAGGCTTTAGAGTTGAAGATGAGACAGAATTGAAAGAGAAAATGTTAGATATATAGCAAGACGAATGGGAAGCTAGTTTAACCGGTAGAAGAACTTTTTCCTTCTTTCCTAACGTCATTGAAAGGATAAAAATGAAATATTTTAAGCCATCTCAAGGCCTTGTGCACTATCTCTCTGGCCATGGTCCTTATCCCGACTATTTGAATAGATTTGGTCAAAAAGAAACAAATATGTGTATATGTAATAATATTGGCACCCTCGAGCACGCAGTTTTTGAATGCCCACATACATTAGATATTAGAAGAGAATACCAAAAACGCCTACAAGGCAAATGTGTATATGAAATACTCCATAAGAAGAGACTTTGGGGGGCTTTAAACACTATTACCGAGGCGTATTCTAAATTTAAATTTCATGAATTTTATCGTAGGTAGACATGTTTGCAATTTTAACCCATAGTGGTATCTTATTAACTATGTGTATTTTAATGTATTATTGTTTTTGCGTTTTAATTTAATTAAATAATTTAACGTGTAATAATCAATATTTTTAATTATGTAAATATATTAAGAATTTTAGAAGTATTAATTATGTACTAGTTTTACTTTTTTTTACTAATAGCTGTTTTGAAGGGTTTTTAGTATATTACTAATTTTATTAATATTTTTGCATGTTGTTGCGTGTTAGCTATTTTATTATTTTAATTGCATGACATTATGACTAACGTTTTCTGTTTTAACCTGTTCTTATTTTTATTCCATTTTATTTTATTTTTTTATATGAGTTTTCTCTTGTCTGAGTATTTCAAGAACTGGTTGTATTCTAATTTTAATGTGTTGTTAACATTCCCCTTCTTGATTTGTAAATCCTATAAATGTAATTGCATGAAAACGTAATCCCTAATTAATATTGTAAATTTTTTTTTTTAATACTGTAAAATTGTTAAATAAAAATAAAAGTTGTATATAGGACTCGGTCAAAATTTTGGAAACCGAGTCAATTAAGAATTGGGGAGCCCCCTAGTCTGCGGTTGCGCAGGCTAGGGGGATTTTTTTTTTCCCCTCTACTGGTAAGTAGGCAAAGTATTGTATTCCATCCAAAAATTTGGTGTTGAGATTTCACCGGCAATATATGTTTTGAGACTCCCTGAATCCAAAAAAAGCATTTTTAGAAAAAGGTTGTGTGTGTGTGTGTGTGTGTGTGTGTGTGTGTGTGTGTGCATGCGTGTGTGTGTGTGTCTCAGTCAGTCAGTCTGTGTGTCAGTCAGTCAGCCTGTGTGTCAGTCAGTCTGTGGACAGCATAACTCAAAAACAAAAAGTCACTTAAAAACCAAAGTTGGTATTTAAGTTTAATGTCTTTCAAGGATGTGACAAAGATTTTGAAGAAAATAGCCTCACCCTAAACTACCCTTTGTATAGAAAATTTTGATTTTCTTGAAAATGGCTCTAACGATTTTGATTAAAATGTCTGTTTGAGATATTTTTATGACAAATGAAATATTTATCTTGAATTTTCTGGCTATAGCCCATGTGGCCATGTCTACTCTGGACGACTTTTGCATAACTGATAAACCGTTAAGAGATAGACCAAATCATAGTGTACAAAAAATGTATATCTTGCTAAAATACACAATTTATGCCGCATTAAATTTTCTTGTAGGTTGAGCCATTTCGGAGATATTCCTTGTTATGTGTGTGAGTTTCGGAAAACTTAAATCTTTCGTGAAATGGAACATCGCTGTTCATTGTGTACAAAGAGAATGGAATCTCAAAGCTTTAAAAGATTTTGACGATCACACAAAGCCTACTGTATTCTAATATTCGCCTTGCATCTACAAGGAAATAAGCAATAAGATAATCTGTGCAAATGTTTATCTCAACTAACACGAGGAAGATATAAGATAAGGGCTTGTAAGAATGGTTAGATCAAGAGTAGAGAAAGCCATTTGAGTGCAACACATCAGATTTTTACTTTCTCTACTGGTAAGTAGGGGAAGTATTGTATTCCACCCAAAAATTCGATGTCGAGATTTCACCGGAAATATATGTTTTGAGACCCCCTGAATCCAAAAAAAGCATTTTTAGAAAAAGGTCCGTGTGTGTGTCTGTGTGTCAGTCTGTGTGTCTGTCTGTCAGTCTGTGGACAGCATAACTCAAAAACCAACAGTCGGTTAAAAACCAAAGTTGGTATTTAAGTTTAATGTCTTTCAAGGATGTGACACGAAGAAAATAGCCCCACCCTAAACTACCCTTTACATGGAAAATTTTTCAAAAATTTTGATTTTCTTGAAAATGGCTCAAACAATTTTGATTAAAATTTCATATGTTTGAGATATTTTTATGACAAATGAAATGTATATCTTGAATTTTCTGGCTATAGCTCCTGTAGTTGTATTTACTCTGGACGACTTTTCCATAACTGGTAAACTGTTAGAGATAGACCAAATCGTACTATACAAAAAATGTTGTTAGCTAATGCTGGATTTCTGACAATGAAGTCATTAATCCTCTTGCTCTCCAATATTTTTTACAAAAAATGTAGATCTTGCTAAAATACACAATTTATATCTGAATAAATTTTCTTGTAGGGTGAACCATTTCGGAGATATTCCTTGTTATGTGTGGTAGTTTCGGAAAACTTAGAACTTCCATGAAATGGATCATCGTTGTTCATTTTTTTTATATGTTAAGTGTGCAATATCAACAGAATCTCAAACCTTTAAAACATTTTACTATCGCAAAAAGCCTACTGTATTCTAAGTTCCCGTTGCACCTACAAGGATATACACAATAAGATAATGTGTAGAAATGTTTATCTTAACTAACATGAAGAAGATATAGGAATAAGAGTTTGTAAGAATGGTTAGTACAAGAGTTGAGAAAGTCATGTGAGTGTAACACATCAGATTTTTATTAAATGGACCACTGATTACAAACTTTATAGGAATAGCACTAACTTGCTACTCCCTCTTGAAGCTGCCCCTGATGCATGCTGTAAGTAATGGATGAGGTCAAGAATAAGAGTTTGTGCATTGAAAAAATATGGAATAATTTCCTAAAATATACAAATAAAACCTAATGGCAAGAGAAGCTGGTGTCAACTCTCATACCCAAATAAATTATGTAAACTATACCAAATTTTTGGGACTAATTGTAGATGAAAATATAAGTTGGGAAATACACATACATTGGCAAAAAAGCTCAGTAAAATGTGTTACTTAATTAGAACAATCAAATGCATGTCTAGCTCAAAGATTCTTAGAGCAGTTTACTTTGCATATATTCATAGTTTATTGGTATACGGTGTGATTTTTTGGGGTAATTCTAAAAACAGTATAAAAGTATTCAGAATACAGAAGAAAATAATTCGAACCATGGCGAATCTCTCAAGCACAACTAGTTGTAAACCTTATTTTAAAAAATTAAATATATTACCATTGCCAAGTATATACACATATGAAACTCTTGTCTATATGAAGTCTAGCTTAAGTTCATTTAAAACAAATTCAGAAATTCATATATATAACACAAGAACTAAGCATAATTTATTTGTAAATTCACACAGAACTAAAGTTTATGAAAATAGTTTCACATATGCTGGCTTACATCTATACAACAAGCTACCTGAATACATAAAAAGTATTGAATCACAGCAAAAATTTAAGAGAGTGTTGTTAAAATTCTTAAAAGACTCCAGCTTCTATAGTGTAAAGGAATTTTTAAATTTGGAAATACTGTAATTACCTACCTTAAATTGTAAATATTTCTTGTTACTTATCCGATGACATGTATATGTTTAAATGGATGTAAAAATAAATAAAAAATAAAAAAAAGATATAGCATGCATTAAAATGAGCTTTAAGTCTAGCTCATAAAATAGGAATTGCAAGAAAACTAATAAAATTTGTTCCTATCATTCTTTTTATCTAAGCAGTAGATTATTTTATTATCAACCCACAGAGCACACAGTATAAAAATATTCATACTAGTCACCAGTATAAGTGTTCTTTGCATACAATATATGAGGCGTTGAGCGCAACAGTGGTCCAACCCACAAAAATTCAGAAACTGAGTCATTAGCACAATCATGTTCCCCATACCAAAATCTAGGAGAGCAGTAGTGGCCTATACCACATTTCTACAACCACCAACAGATAGCAAGAGAAGTGTATTATTGCATGGAACTGAATCTGGCTTCCTAGATAAAAACAGTGACCCAACCTTCCTGAATGTATGTAACTATGTATCACAATGTCGGTGCTATATTGATTAAAATTTCCAAATATCATGACTCTTGCTTAGTTATTAAAGTCAATATAAAACTTTCAAATCACAGATATTTTTTACACTCCATTATCTCCATTATGTACATTTAGTGGTTGGGCCACTGTTGCGCTCAATGCCTCATATATAAATAAAATACATTAGATAGTTTACCTGATAAAAGTAATTCACCGTTTAATTCAAAATGAGGGCCTTTTTCTTTTTTTGCTTTAGCTCCTTTATCTTTGCCACTTGTTTTGTCCGATTTTGACTTTCTTGTGTCTGATTTATCTTTAGCCTTGTTTGGTTTTCCTTTGCCTTTTTTATCCTTATTAGCATTTTCAATAATTTGGAGTTTACTAGCTTCGTCTTGTACTTTTGGAGGATTTGATGAATATTTCAGTATGGCATATTCAATAATCGATCTGTGTTCTGGTAGTGGTATGACATGCAAAAAACTGACAATATTATCACTCATTATCATAGAGTCTATGCGCTTTTGAAGCAGCTGATTCATAAACTCATAAGATTGGTTTTCTGAAGTTCTAACAAATTCACGCATCTCTTCCAATTCCATGAAGTTTAATGATTTATTCAACTTGAATGGTGTTTTGTTCTTGCAGCAAAATGCTAATGCATTGGTGTCTTTACTTCTGCAAAATATTATGAAGATTATTGTAATTAGAAAGTACATTCTTTTTGCATAGACATAAACACAAATGTATGAAGTTAGGGAATCATAAATGAATAATTAATATCAAATAAACTTATGTAATCGGTAACACTGGCCTACATGATTTTTTAAACAAATACTCTTTTAGCTCTTCTTTTATGCTCAAATTTGAAATATCATTTTGCTCAGTCAGCTCATTTTCTTACCCTTAAGCTGATTAAAAAGCCACTGGTTCAGAAGTAAATGACATGCATATGAAAAAGAAGATGAGGAAGAAAGGAAGAATAGCACTGGTAGCATATGTGCAAATTAAAACACAAACACTACTGTTGTGGAGGAAAGGACATTTTTAAGGTTTTCATGTATATTTTGAACTGGAATGTCTCTCCTGAGGAAAGCCATCATCCGTAGTCTAGGGGTAACATGTTACCTTCTGGTTCCCAGGGTTGCAGGTTTAAGAGTGGGTCGCAGGTACGAGGGCGATGGGTTGTTTCAGGTGTAAAAGCCCTCAGCATAGCATCCTTCAGAAGGGAAGAAAGCTAGTAGTCCCGTATCATAGATTTATGACATGGAAAGGAACCTCAAACTTGATAAGAAGATCTCTGAGCAAAATTAAGCAGTCTTTCAGGCCCAATGTAGGATGGAATGCTGAGATTCACATCAGTTAAAGAGCATCTATAGATAAAATTCAGTTTCAATTTTCTCTTGAGGAATGCAATATGAATGTTCACATCTCAGTGATCGTATTCGTCCATTATTGGAATCTTCATCCAAAAGTACTCATCTTGCCTCTCATGTAATCCCTTCAGTTTTATAAAAAGTAATCTAAATATGAGCATGTTTTTGGACATATGTAGATCAAGAGCTGCTAGATTTTCCAGAGTTGAGAAATGCATTCTTATTGATTCTTCAGGAATTCATGTTCATATTGGGCCCTTATAAAATCAAATCCTATGACACTACAGCCATGATGATTGGGCACTGGTCCTATATCTGGATTTTAAGGTCTGCACAATCAAACTCAGGTGCATTCCATAGCTGTGAAACAGAGGTCCATGCTCTAGTAACAGCTCCACGGTACAGGACATTGGCACATGTTATTGACCAGAAGGGTTTTAATCATGTTGTTATTGCTGCCAAATGCTGGATTTCTGAAAATGAAACCATTAATCCTCTTGCTCTCCAGTATTTTTCACTCAATGATGCCACATTGATTATAGCTGGACAGCATCTAAGATGACAGTAAATACTGGAAGATGATATGTGTTGTTGGAATCACATTAAAATAGGATTTGAGTCGATTAATAACACTAAACAACACTCACTTTTTAAAAACCACCACCAGAGCAGTCTACAGGAGAAACCAGCTCCTACAAATTCAATCAATGTCCGGTTGATATTGGAGGAAATTTGGGCTCTGAAACATGTTCCAGGATTAAAGAAATTGAAGCTATTAACAGTGAAGCAACAAGATTCTAAAGTAAGAACAAATTAGAAATTAAAAACTTCACTTATATTAGTAATGTAGCAAGTTTTTCGTGCAAATTGCTGACTAAAGTTTCGAGTTGAGAATGAGTTGGAGTCAACTCGAAACTTCAGTCAGCAGTTTGCACGAAAAACTTGCAACATTGCTAAGATAAGTGAAGTTTTTGGTTTCTAATTTGTTCTTACTTTAGAATGTTCCAGGATATTTTAAAAAGTGAGTGTTCTTAATCAACTCAAATCCTATTTTAATTTAAGATGATATTTATCCAGTTCCCTTATCACATAACGGACAAAATGGTGAAGAATAAATCCCAATCCTATGGAGATGCTTTATTATCATCACCACCACTGCCACCGCCGCCACTGCCACCGCCACAGCTGCCACTGCTGCCACCACCCGCACCACCACCGCCACCACTGCTCGCATCGCCACTGCCACCACCACCGCCACCACCACCACCAGCTCAATCATCATTGTAGTATTTGAAATGTGACCAAATCTAAAGTCAAGAGCGTTTCTCTTTTATTTTAGGGTAAACCAATAGCTTTGTTAATATAACTAAGAAATATTACTGCAATATTTTAAATCTAATTAGTTCACAGTTTTTGATACTATTTGGAAACCATCCACTAATATTCTTGAGAAATCCTACATATTTCTAGATTATTCAATAATAGATTCTAATAGTTGTAAGAAAGATGGCAATTCACCTTATTTAGTGTATACTATATCTTTAGTGCAGTAAATTATGGCAAACTTGTATTAAATTTTTGCTTAATAGCATTGTAGCTGAAAATATGAGTGTTGGGAACTTAGTTTTAGAGCAAATATAGCAGAAACAGATAAAGTTGACCAAAATAGTATGGGCAATAGTTCTTTCTAAATAAAGTTCAGTTTTCAACAAATATTCATTTTTATTTAATTAATATGACTTAATTAACAGGGTAATTCTTTCACAACTGGTTTTCTTTAAATCAATGACCAAACCTTTTTGCTCACTTTCTCCATAGAAAGATTTCTTTTCCACCCAAAACATTTCTTCACAGACCGTTCACTGCAAGTTATTAATTTTCACTTTATTCATAATCATGCATTCACAGAAATCAGTTACAAATTGATTTTCGTATGCACCATCACTCTCGTATTGTTCATTTTTCTTACTTCTTGTTTCCACTTCTTTTACAAATTTTATTTGCAATAATAACTGAATGATTATATTTTTTGTAGACCAGCTATTCCTTCCAAAACATGCACTGATGAACATTATTGATTCTTCTGGTTACCGTCCTTAATAAAAATTATTTCTTCTTATTCCTCTTCTTTATTATTCCATTCATGCATCAAGGCTGGCTGTGCTTTTTTGTATTCTGGGCTAATGCTTTTGGACATAATACTAATATGAATTAAATTAATATAAATAACATCAATTAACGCAGTAACCATAGGTATCAAATGCGTACAATAAACATTAACATGAATTAGCACATGTCTATATTACAGAAATAAAAATAAGTATTTTGGGTAGGTATATAATTTCTATTATAGCACTATGGATGAAATAAGGAGAGAGCAAAGAAAGGTTCAGACAAAGCTGCACTCATTTTGTCTGTCTGCATCCTCAGTGCACGTTGCTGTCTGCAGCTATCATAGAAAAGCACGGATGAAACCATACAAGGTTTTAAAAACTACTATTAAAGGCTTTACTTACCAATTTTATGAAAGAAGATGCTGAAACTGGCCAGCATCACTGTCCACACATTTTCAGCATCTTTTTAGGAAATTATCTATCACTTGCAGTAGTTCACATTGAGAAATGCTGGCAATTTCCTGACAGATATTTTGTTTTAATTCTTAAAGAGTGTGTTGGTTTGTCTTGTATACTTTATTTTTTAAGTTACCCCAGAGTTAGAAATCACTTATTGGAGCTCTGAGAAACCTGTCTCCAACTAATGGGAAACCATACACTTTTTTTTTTTTTTTTTGTCACCTAGGGGTACTTCAGGAACAACAGTAGGTTATAGGGCCAATTTTTTCTAGTCAACAGTTAACACTGGTACATACATGAATACAATTTTGCCCCCCCCCCTTTTTTAGAGAATAGACAGGGAGAGTGATTTTGGCCCTTTATCAATAAAACTCTGCAACAGCTCATATGGCCAATCTTTGAATGAGAACAATTGAAAGTGTGTTTCAGGACAAAATTATTAGTAGAGATTTGTGGTCCCCCAACCTAACCTCTGCAATTTCTATCTCTGGAGTAACTTAAAATATAAAGCCTGTTAAAACTATTTCAAACCTCCCCACTCTAGCTTGCCAAAATATTGAATTTTTATCGGTTGCCTAGAATGCGGTATATTTTAAATTGAGTTGTTTTGGGATTTCTCATTGGGTAAGCATGCGGAACTGCTACCCCCCTTCTTGTCATATAATTGTCAATCTAACAGCCAATGATTTATGATGTTTTATGACTTTTGCAGAGGAATAGGTCTACAAAGAAGATGCTATATAGTTTTATTACTCCCGGCGTCAGTATGGCACTGTCGTTCTTGCATTCTGGTGAAATGAGGAATTCTTGTACTATATGAAACTTATTCTAATATATGGAAATATCTAGTTAAATTGTAAATATCTTATTATGCACAGGATACTGTCTCAATCATCTGCTCATCTGTCCAATGAGCCCCTCTCATGTAGTCTATATTCAATGTTACCAAATGTACATGATGAGTGTTAGTTTTGGAAATGTTCCTGCTGCACAAGCATAACTAGCTTTTCTGTACACCAATAGCATGTCCATCATCTTACTCCTAGTGTAGCATTCCCTTCTCTAAATAAATGAAAGCCTGGCTGAGAATACATAATATGCATTCTGGAAAACAATAACATGAGCGTTGGCAGACATTTTTCCAGGGGGGGGCCACATGTTTGAAATTTGCCATCAGATAATATTAATTCATTATTTTATTGTCAAAATTTATGTTTGTTGCATATAACCATATTAATTTGTGCTAAATAAAAATTGATATTTTAAAATAGTAGTTTAATAGTCAGTAATTGATTGCATATTAAGTTGACCAACTTCCAGGGGGGGGGGGGGGCCACGGCCCCCCTTGCCCCCCCTTTGCAACGCCCATGAACAATAATGCCCAATTTCAAGGAAGTCCAACATTGAGATCACATTGAGATCATGAAGTAAACATCAGATATATGAGCTGAAGAATTTCTTTTGTTTTTTTTCATGTGTTCTGTTATTGTTCATTTAATTAATGTTATGTAGCGCACTAAGGTTCATACACTACCACTGGGTGGGAGGCAGCAATAATATCAACTTGTCCAGCACTTAAATGTTGAAGTATTTCAACAAAAAAATGCCTTAACAAAATTTATTCCAAGTGAACATATCTATCACCTCCCAAAGTTTGTCAGTATAATTTTGGGATACCTGCGTATACAGGGTGCAAATGAATAACACCGCACAAATTTTACTGGTGATAGACGGTTCATAGGCCATGAATTTGAGATAGTAAATCTATGGTCTAGGATTACAAATTACAGAACTGTGCCTTAAAATTGTTTGAGGATACGCATGCCACTGATCATGTCCACTGCAGCTATAACACATTATGAGAAACAAGCGGGTGAATTTCGTAGCCTGTCTATTTAGCGTAATGGTTATGGTGCCCGGATGCGAAGGTACACATGTATTAAAAGTGCAGGTTCAAATACCCACAACCCCATATTTTTTATGTTTTGTTTTCTTTCCTTTTTCATAAGTGCATGCTTAATCTAATTTGATTCTCACGAAACATTAATTATAATTTTTTGTTTACCTAATGTTTAAACTTTTTGTTTCAAGTTTGTTTAGCTATTATTTACACTTGTATGACCTAAATAGTAGGTACACACTGAGAACTTCATTTTCACTTAAATGAGATGGCTCACGCCTAACGCAATGTTGTGTGCTGAAGGAAATAGGAAATGAGACGTGGGTGACTCGAGTCGGAAACAGTCATCACATGGTGGTGTTAGTGTTTTCCAGGATTATTAAGGTCACCTATTGGTAGTATTAGACATTTGTTATGCTAACACATAGCTATTCAGCATCTCTTTGGTCAGTTGTAGTATTTTGTGCTACTACTTGGTTCAACGTTTTGTGAACTGTTTACAGCAGGTCAGCTGTTGGAAGGAAAATTTCTCTTATTGACATGGATAAATAGCCTACAGTCAGCTTCAGACAAATGGCAATACATAAACCTCCAGCCTAAGTCATCAGATGTGAGAAGAAGAAAAACAGTACTCTATTCATTGTATATGATGGTCATATTTTGCTATTTTAAACCAAATGGACAACATTTCTCTCAAAATGGAAAAAAAATACTTATCCCCTCGTCGGGTTCGAACTCAATTTCTTGATTTCATTAGGTCCACAGTCAGTCAACATAACCGCATGGCCAAAGCACATGCTTTAGAACTGCCCTATATTTCTGTAGCCGATCGCCACAATCTATTATCCAATGCAGTGGCATGTAGCCACATGTTTAGTGTCCAATTTAAGTGCTTTTCATAGTGTACAATTTAGAAGCGCTTCTTCAGAGAGACGGCTGACAGGCTTAACTAAGTTCTTAATAAGCACTATTTCGATTCCAGTGGATAATCTTTATATATTTCTTTCTGGTTATGATTTATTGGTCACAATCTCGAATTACTTTGAATATGTATAACTTAAGATTTAAAGCTTTCATGGCACACATTATGTATTACAGCTTCACGGGTGATCAGCCGTGTGAGGTTTAAAAACATTGAGCTTTCGGCCATTGTAAATTCTATGGCCTTTGTCAGAATGAATTTTCATTTTCATTTCATTTTCATTCTGAAAAATTCATTCTGACGAAGGCCATAGAGTTTACTATGGCCGAAAGCTCAATGTTTTTAAACCTCACACTGCTGATCACCCGTGAAGCTGTAATAAATATGTATAACTTATTCACTTGACGACGTAGACCATTGGTTTCCTATCTCAAATTGATTGCCTATGAATCCTCTATAACCAGAAAAATTTGTGTGGTGTTATTCATTTACACCTATATATATCCAGGTGCGGCTCGTCAATATGTGCTACAGTGCTACAGCACAATGATTATTTTGCAGAAAATAGTTTCTTCTTTGTGTTAAACATATACTCAATTATTATTGCACATTTTCTTTCACTTTCACTATTTTATATGTCGCGTGCTAGTGTTCTTTGCTCATTGTGTGCGAAGATGATGCACGCCTCACATACACGGGATAGGTGATGCATTGGGTGCTACAAAATTCTTCAGTCCTTTGCAGGGAATGTAGACCAATCCACGCATGTGAAACATAGGTGTACGATTTTGAAATCTGTTCTCCTATTGGTTGAATTTACCTAGCGTTGTGCTCTCATAAAGTGGAGCACATGAATTCATGCTGCTTCTGTACAAAGTCGCTAGATAGCAGGATTGCAATGTCATCTAACGACTTTGCTTGCTGTTATGCAAATTCTGCCATCTATGTGGTGTTGAGACAACTATCTGTTGCCGGTGATAGACCTTGCATGCAACAGAGAGAATAAAACTCTCGGAAGTTGGACATGTGGAGCAATTACTGTTGGCACTACTTATTTTTGGCAGCAACAAATAACCGCGAAATACTCCATAAACTCAGGTTATGAACGTCAGTTTCGTGTGCTGAGCAATATCTGTGTTGTGTACGCTAAAATGAATTCTGTGGACAGCCTAATAAATTATCCTTTCTCTAGGAGGACTCTAGATGAAAAAGTTCAAGTGAAGCAGTTAGGAAGGCAAACACCAAATTTAAACATCACACAACCTGCAAAAGGAGGGAGAAATAATTCTTACACCAGGCGATTTAACCTCAAAATTTATGAGCATGCATGGATATGTGGATATCAGGAAAGAAATGCTCTTTTCTGTTTTCCATGTTTGCTTTTTGGGAACAGTGATTCATGGAGTACGACGGGAGTGACAGACCTAGGACATATTAATGTTCTTATTAACAAACACAAACAAAATGTAAAACATTTAAACAATGTACTAGATTTAAGTGCTTTAGGTAGTACAAATATTGTGACTCAGTTAAGCCGTGCTTATCAAGAGGCGAAGCTGAAGCATAATCTACAAGTAGAGAAAAACAGGTGTGTGTTGTCCCGCATAATTGACTGTATAAAGTTTTGTGGTGCATTTGAGCTTGTTTTGAGAGGACATGATGAGACTGAATCTTCTGAAAATCCTGGCGTGGTTTTAGGACTTATAGATTTAGTAAGTAACATTGATAGTGCTGTGAAGGAACACATGGACTCAAACCATATATTCAAAGGGACCTCTAAAACCATCCAAAACGAACTCTTAGATTGTATGTTAGAAGTCTGTCGTGAGGTGATTCTGGAGGAAATGCAAGAAGCTGATTTTGTGGCTGTTATGGCAGATGAAACCACAGATGTTTCGCATCAGAACCAGCTTGTATTAGTATTTAGATATGAGAAAACGGGTGTTCCATATGAGAGATTTTGGGGTTTTTTGCAATCAGAGGGACAAAATGCAGAAGCAATTTCTGAAAGCATATTAAAAGTGCTTAATGAACTATTCAGAGATAAACGTCATAAACTTATTGCCCAAACTTACGATGGAGCTTCAGTAATGAGTGGTGCAGTTGGTGGAGTACAAGCCAAAGTACAATATCAGTTTCCAAATGCACAGTATATTCACTGCTATGCGCATCAATTGAACTTAGTGATGGAACATGCAGCTTCGCAGAATAAGTCTGCCAGAATATTTTTTCTTAATCTCTCTGCTTTTCCTGCCTTTTTCTCGAGATCCCCACAGCGCTTGGCAGCTCTGGATTCTGCGGTGGCTAGAAGAGTTCCTGGTGGTTCTGCAACTAGGTGGAATTTTAGATCCAGAACTGTTAATGTCATTTATGAAAATCAGGAAGAATTGCTGCAGTGCTTTTCGGAGTTGGAAAATTCTGCCCATGATAAGACTTGTCTGGAAGCAAATGGGCTTGGGCATTATTTAGAAGACAGCAAATTCCTTTCATGGTTGAAATTCTTTCACCGAGTAATGCCTCATGTTGATGTACTTTATAATCAACTGCAATCAAGATCAACTGAGGCTGTTAATGTACAAAATGCTGTGTCTTCATTCATTCAGTGCATCTGTGACATTCGAGAGGCAGCCGATGATATATTTGTGATTCCATCTGAATCAATGAGCAAACGCCAGAAGGTAGAATGTCTAAAAATAGAAGCCAAAGAAGTGTGTGACCACATTATCGAGGAAGCTAGACGTCGTTTTCAGTCGCTTAGTCATCTCGATGCAGCAAAGCTGTTAAACTCTAAATTCTTTGGCAGCTTTTTAAGTCAGTTTCCTGAGGATGAACTTCAAACTGCTGTGACTACGTATACAACACAGAAACAAGAAAATGTTAAAGACACAACTTAGCATTCTGTATGCAAGACCTGACTTTAGAAACATTGACGGGGCTGTGCAACTATTGCAATACATAATTTCTAACAGTCTGCAAGATTCGTTTTCTGAAGTTACAACTTTACTAAAAATTTTGATCACAACGCCAATGACCACTTCTGAGCCAGAAAGATGCTTTTCATGCTTAAAACGCGTAAAAACGTTCTTAAGAAACACTATGTCACAGGATCGTCTTACTGCTCTGGCAATGCTGTCCATGGAGAAAAGCATCGCTTCTAACATGGAGGGGTTTAATACCAGGGTGATCGATAAGTTCTGCAGCCGGAAGGAGCGCCGTATGGACTTTATATTTCGCCATTAGGTAAGACTAATTATATAAAATGTGTAATCATTGTGCGGTACTGTAGCACACACCTTATTTTGTTCACCAGCCGCCACTGTATATATCCAAGGTATAAATGAATAACACTGCACAAATTTTACTGGTAATAAGCGGTTCATAGACAATCAATTTGAGACAGGAAACATTCATGTTGTGCTGTGATTTTTCATTTAACCTTGTTTTAGCTTTTTATTTCAAATTCATTTAACTATTCTTTACTCATTCATGACCTAAATAGTAGATACACTCTGAAAACTGCATAGGTACTTAAATGGATGGTTCATGTTTAACTAACAGCTTACAAACAAGTAACTAATTGATAAACACTTAAAAGAGCTACATGTGACTTAATTATTATAAACATAACTTGAATTGATATTAGCATCACAGTATAATAGGTAGATATAAGCAGAACAATGGTAAGGAAACAAGTTATGAGTAGGTGCAGATTTCAAAGGACCTACTCAAAATGGTGACCTCTAGCATCAATGCATATGCAACATCGATGCAGAGATGATTTGCTAACTTTGTTGAGCATTCCTGGTGTGTTACAAATCTCATCACTGACTGCAATAATTCAGACAACCAGCATCTCTTCAGAATCAATTAATGATGAATACACCATAGTCTGAAGATGATCCTATAAAAAGAAATCATTGGTGTTGAGATCTGGCAAATAGGGTGGCCAGGGCATGCTAGGACTGTCTCTTCCAATTCAGTAATTGGGGTAGATTCAATTTAGATGCTCCTGTATGTTTATGGCATAATGCACAGGAGCTCCGTTGTATTGGAAATACAGTTGAGTGCAAATGTCAAGAGGCATTTCTTCCAAAAGGGCTGGCAGTACATTCTTCAGAAATGTTTTATAAGTGTTGCCATGCAGTCAAGAAGGAAGAATGTATGGCCCAATGATGTGTTCAGAAAAAATGTCAGCCCATATGGTCACCATAAACTGATGTTGCTGGCTCTTCTGAACAGTAGCATGGGGGATCTGTATGCTCATATTTGACTATTCATGTAGTTTAGAATCAGCCCATCCTTGGTAAATGTGGCTTCATTGGTGAACAACACCACTGAAAATAGTTCTGGTGGTGTCTTAAGGACCATTTGCAAAACTGCAAACACAAATCACAATCATCCAGAGTTAAGGCTTACATCTTTTGTAGATGGAAGGGGTAGATCAACTCCCCATACAAAACTTGCCATACACTTATGTGGTTGATGCCCATAGTATGTGCAATAGCATGGGTGCTGGTTGACAGTTGCTCTTCCAGTTAACACAGTATGTTTTCTGCAAACTCTGGAGTATGATGGGTATGTGTTGTACCAAAATCTGCTGGAACCACATTCTTGCAAGCACCGATCTACAGATCCAATAGTAGTCTGATGTGGCTGCTATCTATTGGAGTACCTTTCACTGTAAATCCATGCAGCTGTTGCAGAACAACCTCCTGTTTCACCATACACTAGATGCATGTCTGCTGATTTGGCAAAAGTGTAATTTTGCTCCATGTTCCCAGAGTGCATATTTAACTGCTTCAACGTAATGCTTTGTGCTGACAGCAAATAGGAAATGAGATGTGGGTGACTTGAGTAGGAAGCAGTCAGTATGTGGTGGTGTTAGTGTCTTCCAGAGTTGTTACACATAGTACTCAGTGCTTCTTTTGGGGAGTCATAGTGCTTTGTGCTATTGTTTTGTGAATTGTTTACAGCTGGTTAACTGTTAGATTGAAAATTGCTCTTATTGTCATGGGCAACTATAGCCATAATCCTCTGGTCTAAGCCATCAGATGTGAGATGAAGCAAAAATAAACAAAACCCTGTGCATTGCATATGAAAGTGGTATTTTGCTATTTTAAAGCATAAGCACAACACTGCTCTCAAGATGGAAAAGAAAGGAAAAACAAAGTTTACCCATCTCCGGGTTTGAACTCGATTTCTCAAGTTTATTAGGTCCACAGTCAGTTGGCATAACTGTGTGGCCAAAGCACACGTTTTAGAGCTGCTCTGTGTTCCTTTAGCCATTCATCACAACCTGTTATCCATTGCACTGGCGTGCATCCACATAATAAGCCCACAATTTGATCACTTTTGGAAATGCTACAATTTAGAAATGCTTCTTCAGAGAGACAAAATGCCCAAAAGCACTATTTCATTTCCAATGGCTACTATTTACATATTTCTTTCTGGTCATGATTTATTGATCACAATCTCTAAATACTTTGAATACGTATAACTTGGTAACTTGACACCGTGGGTCACAGATTTCCTATCTCAAATTGATTATCTATGAACCATCTATATTACCAGTAAAATTTGTTCAGTGTTACTCATTTAAACCCTGTATATATGCATTGTTTGGTTTGTTTAGGGGACATGAGGGGGACACCAAAAATTTATAAAAATCAATTAAGTATTAATTTTAAAAAAGTTTAATGATTTTATTGTTTTTTCAAATTATTTCCCTTTAGCATAAATACATTTTTGCACTGGATAAAACCAGTCCTTAAAGCAATGATGCCACTCTGCTTAAGAACTGTAGAAATCAGGCCTTTATGATGTTCTACTGCTTCATCTGATGACAAAAGGGTGATTCCACACATTTTACCTTTAATTTTTGGAAACAAGGAATCACAAGATACTAGGTCAGTGTCACAGGTCAGTGTGCATGGTGGAGGGTCCATCCTGCTGATCTTTAAGGCATCCAAATATTCAGTTGCTAGTTTTGCTGTATGTGGTGATGCATTGCCACGTTGTAAAATTATGTTTCAATTTGGGTATTTTTCGCAAACTTTTTAAATAAAATTGCGGCATACAGAACTTTGTGTGTTGATTTCCAGTAGTGGTGTATCCATCTTCTAATACTATAGTACCAATATAGTTCATTTTAGAAGAGAAAAAAGACTAACAATCATCTACTTACCAGCACTGCAAATTCATCAGACTTCTGTTTGGTTTAGGTTTTGTTTGAAAAACCCATTAAGCCAACTGACTTTTCTTTTCAGGATCATAACAATAATCAAGATTCATCACCAGTAACAGTATTCCAAACCAAGTTTGAAGTACTGCCTTGGAATTTTTTCAGAGTTTTTCTGCACATGCCTAACTGCTGATGTAAAATGTTTGGGATTTCACTCATATCAATACCCAATGTTGCCCAAATAAATTTATAAGACATCTGTCAATCTTGTTCAAACAGCAGCAATATTTTCATTAGTAACAGAAACTTTTGGATGTCCTTCACAAAATTATCACTAACAAAAGCCAATCTGTTTTGAATTTGTGTACCAATTATAATTTATTGTCTTAGGTGGGATATGTTTAACAAATGCATTTCTAAGCCAATCTTCACATTATTTAGATGATAATAATGATTTGAAATTGTAAAATGTCACAGCCTGGAAATGTTCTAGTCAAATTCATTTTTGGACAAATAAAAAATCTTCAAATGATAAGTAACAAACTTTTCGAGCAACTCAAACAGATTATAAGGCAATGAATTTGCAAAACGTAGAAAGTAACTGTTGAATATAAACAAATTTCATTTCTTTTTAGAAGCATGGCATTCTAAAAGTTCAGTGTTGTCCTCATAATTTACTTTGAGAAGCTGAAAAAAATGGCTCACAATAAATGAGAGAAAGATAATTTTATCTGAATACCAAGGGTGGTTTGATATCACTATTCGTGATACTTATACCAATATTATATACTCATCTAAAGTAAAAACAAATTAGAAACTAAAAGCTTCACTTATTTAGTAATATTCCAAGTTCTTTGGTGCTAACAAGTTTTGAGTTGACCCTAACTCATTCTCAAAGGTATACAAACAAATTAGTTACCATAGATACTGATGCTCATTTTAATCACCAATCTCTGAAAACAAAAACCTATAAATACAGTCTATTCATGGGCGTCACGAACGGGGGGCAAGGGGGGGCCGCGGCCTCCCCTTGGAGGTTGGTGAACTTAATGTGGAATCAATTACGGACTATTAAACTATTATTTTAATTTAGAACAATAGTTATTTAGCACAAATCAATACAGTTAACTGCAACAAATATAAATTTTGACAATAAAATGATGAATTAATAATATCTGATTGCAAACTTCCAACATGTGGCCCCCCCCTGGAAAAAAGTCTGCCGACGCTCATGAGTCTATTGGAGGGATTTCAAAATTCATAACATGGTTCCTGTTTTTTAAAATAAAAATCTTTTCCCAAACCATTAAATCTATAGGTCCACTTAATTGTTTTAATAATTTAACTTCTGGATTAATTTCATGATTAAATGACCAAAAATGATCTGCCACAGCTGATTTATCAGTTTGTTTATATTTAATATTTCTAAAATGTTATTTTATTCTGGTTTCTAAATGACATTTAGTTTTACCAATATAAACCTTACCACAATCCAAACAGCTAAATTGATAAATGCCAGATTTTTTATAATTTGGAATTGTATCTTTTTTAGAAAAATTTAGTAAATTTTGTATATTAAATTTATTTTGAGGGACCAAATTTATTCCATATTCTTTAAAAAATTTTGTAAATTTTTTATTGGCCCACGGATGGTAAGTAAACCTTTTAAAAATACAATTATCTTTTATTTTTTTGAGGGTAGAAACCCCTCTAACAGCCTTTTGATACTTAAATTTTTCAATCTTTTCATGTATAAAATCTGTATTAAAACCATTAATTACTGCAGTGTTAATAATGTGTTTATATTCTGTGTCAAATTCTTCTTTGTTAAGGGGTATATTTATTAACCTATAAACTAAACTATTGAAAACAGCAAATTTATTTGCAAAAGGATTAAAACTTTTATTTTTTATGTAATTATCAGTGTGAGTAGATTTTCTATAAATACCAAAATTCAATTTATTGTTATGTCTTTTAATTTTTAAGTCCAGGAACGGAAGGCATCCATTACTTTCGGTTTCCACAGTGAATTGTATGGCTTTATCCTGTAAATTTAAAAGTTTTAAAGCATCATTATTCTGGTTTTTAGGGACAAGAGCAAAAATGTCATCCACATATCTATACCATGTTTTAAAAATAAGAGGGAATGATTTTATAATTTGAGTTTCAAAAAAGCTCATGAAAAGATTTGCAAAAAATGGCAAAAGAGGACTACCCATTGCCAAGCCAGAAGTTTGTTGAAAACAATTACCATTAAAACTATAGAAATTTTGATCAAAACAAAGATTTGTAAGTTTTACAAAATCATCTATTAATTCTTTATTTAATTCTAAAAAATGTAACCATTTTTTTAAAAAATCAAAAGCTTTTTCCATACAATTCACTTTGGAAACCGAGTAGGGTAGTTTAGGGTGGGGCTATTTTCTTCAAAATCTTTATGTTGCATCCTTGTAAGATATGCCAACTTTGGTTTTTAACTAACTCTTCGTTTTTGGGTTATGCTGTCCACAGACTGACAGACAGACAGACAGACTGACAGACACATACAAATCTTTTTCTAAAAATGCTTTTTTTTTTCAGATTCAGGGAGCGTCAAAACATATATTTCCAGTGAAATCTCTACATTGAATGTTTGGGTGGAATATAATACTTCCTCCACTTACCAATAGAGAAAGTACATATAAATGGAATGTAATTTAAAGATTGGTACAATAATATTTGATTTATCCAATGCATTTGATTGTGTTGATCACAACATTGTGATGAATAAATTAGAAAAATATGGATTGTGTGTAGTAGGTAACAATTTGATTAAAATCTATTTAACAGGAAGAAAGCAACTAACTCCGATATATTATAAAGCTGATAATAAAATTTGTAAAATGCAGTCAAATTGTAAAACAGTAAATTATATAGTTCCGCAAGGAACTGTTTTAGGACCTTTATTATTTATTTTGTATGTGGGTGATATATGTCAAACAAGCAATACCAAAGTAGTTTCTTATGCAGATGATACTACATTACTATATTGGGTGAAGAAAATTAATATTTTAAAAATAAATATGAAACACGCTGTTAAAACCTGCTCAATTTCAACTCGAATAATCTTAAATGTAATATCAATAAAACTAAAATAATGCAGTTCTACTTGGGAAATAAATCCCTACAAGAAAATTGTACTCTCCAGATTGAAATCAGTGATATTGAAGTGGTATACGACAGTAAATTCTTGGGAATTCATGTAGATGGTAGACTAATGTGGGATAAACATATAGATGTTTTATGTAGTACTGTTAGTAAATCAGTTTATCTATTGAGATACTGTAAATCATTATTAGGAGAAAAGTACCTAAGGCTAATATATTATGGAGTCATATATCCACATGGTAAATTTGTAAGGTTATGCTACTGAGGAGCATATGAAAAAGTCATCTGTTCTACAAAAAAGGTATATAAGAATAATATATAATCTCGCATCAAAAGAATGATGTAAACATTTATATTATTTAATTATGCTCAATATTGATAAACAGTTAACCAAAAATAGTAACCTGCACCCTTATATATAATACCAGAAATAAAATTGCTTATCATAAATTTATACATTTAAGAAATTAACCAACAAAGTTCCCAATGTGATGGGAATTAAACCGTATAATAAATTACTGCAACATTAGAATAGTGAATAGCATGATATTTAAATGCCAAATAAAAAAATTCCTTGTATGTAAATATCCGTATAATCTTAATGAATTGTAAATAATTATTTAACAATGGTGTTTTTATACGGTTAGAGCATTGACTTATTATATCACATTATACCCAATCAGTGTCATATATTGTTTGAACACAGGGGAGAGTAGGGCTTAGGGTGTTTGCAACGGCAGCCTTTACTATGATGCAGGAAGAGAGAGGTGAAGTGCAGAATGCAGGAATAAGCATGCCAAGGCTTCAGAATGCTGTGTCGCTATCTTCACATGAGCGTCTCTGAAATGTGTTGTGTGAACATGACTGACTACATAGCCATAGCATGTGGAGTTAAAAGCAAGAAAGAATGTGTTTTTAATTGTGTGATTGTTATGGTCCTCAACAGTTGTATTAGTATTATTTATTTCATAGTGAAGCTGTAAAATCGTTGTGATGTCCTGGTTATTAGATCGCCATTTGAAGCTGAAGTCGTTGGTGATGTGACGTTGCCCTTCGATGTAGCTCGCCTCAGCTAGTTCTGCATAAGATCTCTTTATCTCGGGTTTGCGCAAGTGTAATGGACAACCCAAGAACAACTTTTCATATCCTTTATTTCCTATTTAAATATTTTCAGGAGTTATGCCGAAAATATTTGTATCTGTAGAGGCATCGCCCTCACATCCGCTCAGCGCGATCTCCCGTACTGGTCTCTCTTTGAGTACTGACTCGACGCTTCTCTCTTA
The DNA here is from genome assembly GCA_030765045.1 of Tenodera sinensis. NCBI lineage: Eukaryota > Metazoa > Arthropoda > Insecta > Mantodea > Mantidae > Tenodera > Tenodera sinensis. The sequence goes on along the minus strand of CM060961.1, from coordinate 92,356,304 downwards.
CCCACGCTAAGAAAACCGTTCGCTCCATTTGAATGTCATGACGTCATCCAAGAAAGCCTCGTATCCAAAATGCTATTTCCTTTTCCCGCAATTTAGAAATGTCCCTTTCTATTATAACATGTTCTTTTATGAATTTCAAATATATAATTACTTTTTTAGGATTAAACGATGTTTACTTTATATTTTATTAGATATCTCACGCGACTTTTAAGGTTTGTAGAACTAACTTTCGAACGTGGATTTAAACTATGTAGTATGACGTCATGACTCGTTAATTTCAAACCAATAATGCGTTTATTCTACAAATTTAACGACTATCATTTACTCATATCTTGCTCACCTTACAACACTTGCTACTCTATTATCTATGTATATTATTACTTAACACTTATCGCAAATCTCACATCCGGCAATTAAATTAAAACGTGTCTTTTTCAAAAGCCCATTCGATCGGAAATCTAAATTTCGGTATCAAATGCCCCCATTTATATTATTTTATTATTTCATAATAAAATAATGTAAATGTCTTGCCCGAAAGAAAAATTAAAAAATTACTCCTGTATTTTGAATAATCGGCAACACTCCCATTATATACAATTTTCAATTACACTGTTTTGAAATTGGTGATTAACATATTTTCTCATTAATCTTTTTAACATGACAAACAATTATACATTTGACTTAACATTAATCCTTAAATACTAATTACAATATGTTATGGTTTCTTCTGTGAAGCTTTTATATAAAGGTTAAATTTCAAGAGTCTTTCTTTATACTTCCTTCTTTCAGTTCATGTTTGCTCACTTCGCTCTCACTATCACTTGCACTGTGATTTTTTTTACTTTTGTTATTGTAACACACATATCTGTACTATATCCTTTAAGCACTAAAAGGTACATATATTTATATAAATCCATTACACTCTTCAGACAAGTTCTTTCTTTGTCTTGCTGTGATAACTATCTATACATCTAAATATTTTACCAAATGTTTACAAGGTAAATATTCTGTTTTCTCTCTATGCGGAGATGAACATTTTAACAATCTTTCTGAAGCTGTTATTGTGAGCTCTATACAATATATTTTTAAGCTCTTGGTAGTAGATAGCAATTCACATTCTGCATTTTTCATGAATATGTAAGTACCTGACCAATATATGATTTTCAAGTAAGCTAACATTTACATTTTATCTCAAAGCTGATTGGGCGTCAATATACAAATGACACTTCCAATTTTTCTTTTACATTAAATCAAGGTTCCAAGGCACCACACGGTTTCTTGTATGGTCGAAGGAGTTGTTTATGCCATCTTCCCAGACATTTTTCATTTTTAACATCTTTTAATTCATAGGTATGATGACCAAATTTTGATATAATTTCTGCAGGACCTTTATATAACAATTCCATCCTTTTGTTCCTACCTCTCAAGGCACTTGATAACTTATGGTCTTTAACTAGTACCCAATCGCCTATCTTAGGTTCCCATTTATGTTTTCTACTCTTTTTCTTTAATTTTCGCTTCTCTGCCTTTTTCTTGATTCGTTCAAAAGCAATTTTCGCTCTTTCTTCTTCACTTAACTGAATGTCATTAATTTTCAGTGTTTTTGGTACCCCGATCAATATTGGTTCTGGTTCAATTCCTAACATTAATTTTATTGGTGCAAACCCAGTAGTTACATTAATGGTGTGATTGATAATCTTTTCTATCAATGGACAATATTTCACCCAATCCTTATGATTATGATGTGTAAGTACACGTAAATAAATTCCTATATCTCGGAGGACACGTTCTGTTGGATTCCCTGATGGAAAGTATGAGGAACAATGATATAACTTTATCTCATGATTTTCTAGGGTTTCTTTAAAGATTTTGCTCCGATGAACTGTAGCATTATCTGTTAAGATTGCCTGAATCTTGCCATATTTAGGCACATAATCTTTTATTATCTTTCCTACACATGTTTTGCTGCTGATATTCCTAACAGGATAAATTTTAATAAATTTACTAAAAACATCATGAAGAACAAACATATATCTACATCCAAATTGTCCTACTGGTAGCTCCCCATGTGCATCAGCAGTAACTAGTACATTTTTCCCTTCTCTTATGATTGTCTGAGGTTCTATATCAAATTTGATATTAAATGGTTTGGCCCTTTGACATAAATCACAGCTTGAACATATTTTTCTCACTTTCTTTGCCAAATGTTTTATATAAAAATGATCACTAATTACCATGATTAGCTTTTCACTACCTGTATGAGCTAGTGTTTTGTGATAAGCAAGTATAAGTTTCTCTTGTAAAGCTTTTGGTACCATTACCTTCCATTTAGGTTCAATTCTTCCATGAAATTTATAGATTTTTCCCTCATAAATACCTATATTGTCTTTTAGATTTTCTGTGATTGGTTGTGCCTTTTCTTTCAATTTCCTAAGTTCATCGTCCTCTGTCTGTAATTGTTCCAAATTTCGAAATTCTTTAGCTAATTGAGTCCCTTCTAAGGTTTTCAAATATAGTATGGTTACATCATGTTTGTTGTCACTAATTGTATCTGGTATTGTATAATTGGTTTTCATCCTTGATAACAAATCACTAAAAATATTTTGACTTCCTGCTATGTGTCTGATTTCTATGTTATGGGATGTGATCTCATGTATATATCTAGAAATACGTGTGCTTGTGAGTTTGCAAGAGTTCATAAATGCCAAACTAACATGATCTGTGTAAACTATTACTGGGTTGTTATATACATATTGCTTAAATTTTACAAGTGCAAAGTAAATAGCTGCTATTTCTTTTTCTGTAGTGCAAGCCTGTGATTCAGTCCTTGAAAGCCCCCTTGAAGCTACAGCAATGAGGTGATCTTTTCCTTCCTCATCTTTTTGTAATATGACACTACCATAACCAAGTCCTGAAGCATCTGTATAAATTATGTAGGGGAGATCTTCCCTAGGTTTTTCCAATAAAATTGACGCTGCAAACAATGTTTTTACCTTTTCGAAAGATTCTTGTTCTACTGATGACCATTGCCATTTTACATCTTTTCTCAAAAGTTGTCTTAATGGGGCTACTACGGTTGCATATTCCAGGATAAATCTTGACTGATAATTTAGAATACCAAGAAATCTTCTCAATTGTTTTATATTTTTAGGAGCTGGTATTTTATTTATGCTTTCAATTCTGTCGGGATTAGGCCTGATTCCCTCATTTGAAATAACATAACCTAAAAATTCTGTCTGTTTCACAAAGAATGCAGTTTTACTTGGCTTTATTGTCATGTTTGCTTTCTTTAACTGACTAAGCACATAATTGATATGATTTAAATGATCCTCTATATTTTCTGAAAAAATTACAAAATCATCCACATACTGAGCTACAAATTTCTTTATGGTTTCTCCAAAAATTTCATACAAAGCTCTTAATAGTGCACTACCACTGGTATTCATACCAAAGGCGCAAACTCGAAACTGATATAATATTCCTGAATGTAAAAACGCTGTATATTTTCTTAAATCTTCTCTAAGTGGGATCTGCCAAAAAGATGCTGTAAGATCTAGAGTAGAAAAAATTTTGCCCTTCTGCAATTTGTTCAATATTACCTCTACACTTTCTGGTCTAAATCTATCAGGTTTACAATGTTGATTTAGTTTTCTCGCGTCTAATGTCACCCTAATCTTTCCATTGGCCTTATTTACAATACATAGGGGATTCACAAATTCTGAATTCGAAATTTCAATAACCTCATCTTCTAACATTGACTTTATAACTGCATCTACCTCTTCTCTTATTGTACTAGGGATAGCTCTCGCTTTATGTGTAAAAGGTTTGATGGGTATCATCTCAAACGAATGAGTATAAATATTACATTTACCAGGTTTCTCAGAGAATACTTCTTTATTTCGGATTAATATTTCAAACAGTTTATCCCTCTGTTGTTCATTTAGTTGATCAGCCTGAGTTACTTTTTTTCTCAACAATTCTTCTAAGTCTTCACTACTCTCCCTATCATAGTACCTAGTTGCATCAGAAACCCTCAAATTGTCTATGAAATCATTTTTATCCCATTCTACATTTTCTTTATTATCGACACTGTACTCTTTGATATTTACTTCAGTTAATTCCATAGCTCCTACTTTAACATATTCTACAAAGAATGTATCCCCTTGGATTTCTTCTTCCTCTTTTTCTCTTACAATAGTTTCTGAACTACTATCTTCCACAAAAGGCACTATAATGATCTCATCTTCAACTTTCATTTCTAGAATCATGTTTTTAAAATTCACCACAGCTTCCCAGGCATAAAGACAATCACAACCTATTATAATATCTGTCACAAGTCTTCCTACAATCAGAAATAAAATTCCAAGTATTCTCCCATTTATTTCAATATTTATCATTGCTTGAAATTTTACTCTCTCTTTTCGTTTTCCCACAGCTAGCGAGCAATATATCCCATTAACTGGTAAAGACATTACTTTAAAGCCACTACTTTGTAAATTATCATAAAAATTTTGTGAGCATACTGTGCTATTTGATCCCGTATCTATAATTGCATTGTATTGTTTTCCATTTACTCCAATTTTGATTTTAGGTGGATCTCCTACTTTTTCGTTTTCGTCGTTTCTATTTTTCCATTCTCTTTTCTTTTGTATCATCATTTGCCTTCCAGGACTATTTATTTCCGAGTACTTATCACAATCATTACTAGGATACCCAGTTCTCACTGAAGGCGCGTTTGACCGGGTCTGGCGTTTCCCTGATTTTTATGTATTGCTCCTGTACTATTTCCCGAATTGTTACTTCTGTTTTCCTGCATTAAATCGGGGTTACTTCCTACCATGTTTTTGACCGTGTTAATGGCCTCGACCATTTCCGCATTTTCGGGGGAATTTCGTCCATTTGAATACCTTTCTTCCTGTCTTGGTGACCTCGGTCTAAACTCATTATCTCCGTTTGTCCAATACCCATCATTTGAATTTCTACTATGTCCAAAATAACGTCCCCGTCTACCTCGATCAAATCTATTTGTATTCATATAATTCACCCTTATATTTCTTCCCCTTTGATTACCATTTCTATTTTGGTGATGCCCTTCCTGGTTATATCTACCTCGATTTTCCCACCGGAATGATTCCATCCTTGGTACTGGTCCTTTATATCTTTCCCTAATCTCACTTCTATTCTGATAATACTGTGCCCCTTGCCCGAAAGAATTTACAGTTTCTTTTTCTTCATATTTATTTCCAAATGCGTGTTTCGGCTTATTGACTTCTAAGGCTGATAATAATTCGATCATAGCTGCAATGCTATCGGGTCGGGCTATGATTAGGTAGTGTTGAAGCGTTTCCGGAAAATGTGGAGTAACTATATTTATTAGATCTTTTTCATCTAGAGGAGGATCCAACATCTTCGATTTTCTCGCTATTCTCATAAAATAGTTGACCATCGATTCCTCCGATCTAGGATTAAACTTTCCATTGCTTAATTCAACTCTAATATTAGCCTGCCTACTAGCTCCCCAATATCTGGTTAAAAAGATGTTCCTAAAGGTCCGGTAGTCATTATTGTTACCCATAGAAAGGCCTAGCCAATTAGCAGCATTACCCTTTAGACATTTTCTTACTATCACCATCTTGTACTCCTCTGGTATACGTTTCACCGTGAAGTACTCTTGTAACCCTTCTAAAAAGGCTTTAGGATCATCTGAATCTTCATTTTCAAAAACTGGAGGTGTCATTTCATTTAAGACATGGTTAGGCCAATGTAAATTTGAATTGTCACCTATCCCTGAGCTATTTCCGAGATCAGAATGGGAATTACTGTTACCCCTATTTTGCATCGAAATGTCAGCTGATACACCTGGTATTGCCTCGTTTCTTGCAACTTCATTACTAAGATTGTTGTGATTACATGCATTTTCATTTAATTTCAAATTTTCTAAGGCCTCTTTTACCTGAGTAATTTCTGTTACTACTCCTTTTATTTGGTCTGTAACATCCTCCAAATTTCTAGCCTGCCTTTCACTTTCTACATCAGATCTTTCTATTCTAACTTTACACCCCTGTAACTCTTCTCTAATTTCTTCCCTTTGTTTGTCTAATCTATATGTTACTTTTTCCCTTTCTTTATCTAATTTTTCACTCACTTGTTGACCTAATTTCTTTTCAGAATTCTTTACTTCTTGCCTTATTGTCTCTAATTCTCCCTTAACCTGTTCTACCTGTTCTCTATTTTCTTTCACTTCACTACTAACTTTATTAATTTCCTCCCTAACTTCTTCCCTAAAGGTTTCTAAAGCTCTCTTCTGATTCTCCAATTGCATTCCCAATTCCTGTTGTCCCTTCTCTAATTTCTGTCCTAACTCTATACTAGTTTCATCTATCTTTTGACTTAACTCTGTACTCATCTTTTGACTTAACTCTGTACTCATCTTTTTCACTGTTCTTAATTCTTTACTATTTTCATCTATCTTTTGACTTAACTCTGTACTCATCTTTTTCATTATCGTTTGAAACATATTCTCTATTTCTGACATAAATGCTGGCCTTTCTGAATTACTACTAAACATTTCTGAACTACCTCTAGGTGTTTCTCTAACGTTCTGATCTTCTACTTCTTGGCATATTCTGCTACCAATTACATTCTGATTAAATTCTTCCATCCTACTTACACTTTTCTCAATTTCCGGACTATCGAAACCTAAAAATTCAGTGTCACTGTCTTCCATTTCTAAGCTATTTACATGTGTTTTTCTACTCACCAAAATTTTCAATATTTTCACTATTTCACTTTAACTGCACTTAAACTTGTTCACTACACGTTTCACAGATGTTCACACGCTGGGCACCTTCTTGTCTGCTGGTTCGATGCTGATCTGGTCGTCTTGGGGTTTTGGTCCATTCTTTCGGCGCCCCACGTTGGGAAGCCAATTTGAAGCTGTAAAATCGTTGTGATGTCCTGGTTATTAGATCGCCATTTGAAGCTGAAGTCGTTGGTGATGTGACGTTGCCCTTCGATGTAGCTCGCCTCAGCTAGTTCTGCATAAGATCTCTTTATCTCGGGTTTGCGCAAGTGTAATGGACAACCCAAGAACAACTTTTCATATCCTTTATTTCCTATTTAAATATTTTCAGGAGTTATGCCGAAAATATTTGTATCTGTAGAGGCATCGCCCTCACATCCGCTCAGCGCGATCTCCCGTACTGGTCTCTCTTTGAGTACTGACTCGACGCTTCTCTCTTACCCACGCTAAGAAAACCGTTCGCTCCATTTGAATGTCATGACGTCATCCAAGAAAGCCTCGTATCCAAAATGCTATTTCCTTTTCCCGCAATTTAGAAATGTCCCTTTCTATTATAACATGTTCTTTTATGAATTTCAAATATATAATTACTTTTTTAGGATTAAACGATGTTTACTTTATATTTTATTAGATATCTCACGCGACTTTTAAGGTTTGTAGAACTAACTTTCGAACGTGGATTTAAACTATGTAGTATGACGTCATGACTCGTTAATTTCAAACCAATAATGCGTTTATTCTACAAATTTAACGACTATCATTTACTCATATCTTGCTCACCTTACAACACTTGCTACTCTATTATCTATGTATATTATTACTTAACACTTATCGCAAATCTCACATCCGGCAATTAAATTAAAACGTGTCTTTTTCAAAAGCCCATTCGATCGGAAATCTAAATTTCGGTATCAATAGTGTACAGTGTACCAAAACAGTTGCAAGTCCTAATGCTTCAAAATGGATGAACAATGTGTAGAAAAACAATTAGTGAAACAACCATACTCACAGTTGAAATATGAGGATAAATTAGTGATAGTAAAACAAAGAAGGCCTACTCCAGCTCTTTCACACTTGCAGTGTGAGAAGCAAAAGAAATAAGAATTGTTACAAAAGGTATTTTAATATAAATGATTGTGATAAGTATGTGTAGCTGACTGATTCATGTAAATTAAATAAACTTTATTGCTGACCATGCTTGCTTTTTGCAACCAAGAAAACACCCTCAATATGACTAGTTTTGCAAATTTAGCATACTTAATCCCAGCTTTGGATAAGCATAAGAGATCAACAACACATATAAAGTCTTTTACAGCTTTAAAAGCTTTCTACACTCAATGGACAGACCATTCATTGAACTGCCAGAAAAAAAATTGTTGACCATTTACATAATGAAAAGATGAAAGAAAATATAAATGTATTAAATAGATTGATTCAGGCAGTTCTTATACTTCCCCAATCTGTGAATTTTATTAGGGAAACCAGACAGTTCTTTGTTTCTCTTAATGGTTTACTCACTTTTTTTCATATTCCACTTCACATTCATATCAAATTACAATTTGCATAGCTGAAGGTGAGAATTTATTATCTTTTCATGTATGTAGTGTGGTACAAATTGTAATGTATACTGTATACATATCATTTTATCTATTTTTGACCTACCTAGTAAGATAATGCTAATAAAAGACACCTATATTTAAGCTAAATTAAGCTAAACATGTGAATGAAGGAAAAATGAAGTTTAAAAAATAAATACAAGCATATAAGCACAAAAATATAGCATGAATCTACTAGGCCCTGTACGACCAATAGTGCTCTACCAGGGGACATGCCTAAAGGAAGGTTAATCAAGAATCCCTTATGGTCCGGATCTGGTAGGCCTAGTGCCAGCCCAAGTCACAATCCCAGCATATGCTATTGACCTATATGTATTTAATCTGTACTGATGAAGTCAAAATTCTGTAAGAATCTATGTCACTCTGGATGGGTCAGTTGGTTAGATGCTGGCCTACTGATCTCTAGGTCATGGGTTCAAATCTATCCCAGATCAATGATTTTTAAGTGTCTTAAAAATAACAACTCCATGTCACTAGATATACTGGCATGTAAAAGAATCCTGCAGGAAAAAATTCCTGCACACCAGCAATGCTGATGCGATCCTGGCAATTGAGAGTATCATTAAACTACAAAAATAATTTAATTTAAATTAATTTAATGTAAGCATCTCTGAGTAATAAAATATGAATTTGAATATCCCTTAATTCTGGTCCTTCATTCTGATGATGATAATGATGATCAATTATTTGTTTCTCCTCTAATGCAATTTTATATTGTACTGGAAATGTTCTTTTAAAGAACACTTTATTCACAGATAAATACTAACAAATAGTGTAGTTCTTTATTCTGCAATTGAAATAAGTATTGTAGACTTATTTCTTTCTTATTTCTCATTTGTTAATGTATTATCTATAAAAATGTTTTATGACTTTTATTTGACTACTACTCTGATGCTTAATTTAAATTATACAGGTAGTCTAGAATTATTAGATTTTGCCTGCAAATAGGTGCAATAAAATATAAAATATAAGCATTAACTTTTCCAATTAAAATACCTTGATGGGGTTTGTTTCTTTGGAGGTACCACTTTGATCACAATGCTGGAAGTATGCAGATTTAATACATCCTCCTCTGTAAAATTTACATAATGGCAAACTGAGAATGGTATCCAATGAAAATCTTCCGTAGCAATTATTTTCAGAGTCTTTGTGTTATTGCCAACTTTTACCTATCAAAATAACAATTGATCTATATATTGTAGAAATAGAAATGTATATGTATAACTGTAATGTAAATATATAAATTTAATTATTGATATATCCTATATCAAAGTACTATGTACAGAATTGATTTAAAAGATTAAATAAATAAATATTTTATAATCAATAATTATTATACCTCATCACTGGATATCTTATACAGGGCTTTTCAACCAGTTCTTCACTGCTGCACGGCCTTTTGCCTGTGCGAGTTTGAATCTGCCGCGGCCGGGTTGCCGCTACTAACAAGCCACACGTAAAACATGTATAAACATCTTACATTATAGAAAATGTAGTCCCTGCTCCGCTATACAGGCATTATATCGGGAAAACACATTCTGATTCACATGATTAAGTAGAACTACTGTGATGCCTCTGATTTCATTTCTAATATTTTGTTTTAGTTCTTCCAATGTGTCAGGATTTTTCTCGTAAACTTTGTCTTTCAGGTTACCCTACAAGTAAAAATCACACACTGTTAATCAAGGGAGTGAGAGGGCCATATACCAGCACTAATCACTCTATCTTCAAACACTTCCCTCAGTTTATTCATGGTCTGTACTTGCAGTAGCAGAATCTTGTTGAAACCACCCATATGATTTCTCTTCTTCCGTCAGTTCACGAAAAAATGGGGTCAAAATGTCATTTTGGTACCTCTCTTTATTTACAGTCTAGTTGTAAAATATTGAACCAATTATGTGTCTAACGCTAACAGCACACCAAACTCCAAATCTCTGATCATAATGAGGGATTTCTTGAACATGATGTGGATTTTGAAATGCCCAATACCGATGAGTGTTCACATGACCATTTAGATGAAACCACGCCTCATCTGAAAAGAACAGAAGCTGTGAATCGATTAAACCATCATTCACAACATTGCCAGCGTTTTCTATAAGGTAAGATTTTTATACATGTTTTACGTGCGGCTTGTTAGTAGTGGCAAACCCGGCCACAGCAGCTTCAAACTCGCACAGGCAAAAGGCCATGCAGCGGTGAAGAACCAATTTGAAAGCCCTGTATTAATTATTGTGTTTAGATAACCAAAATTAAATAGCTTCAATAAAAGTTGTAAAATTTACATGTTCAGTGCTAAGGTGGTGTATTTATTTTACATATATAAATTATGCAACAGCAAAGATGAAGGAGGCAATGGCATAATGGAGGTTTACGGTGAAATCTGCATAAAATGATGAAAAAGTACCATTTGGCCTGAGAACCTTTATTTGTTGTCCAATCTTCTCTCCCTCTCCCTCTCTCTCCTTCTTCTTTTTCTTCAAAGTGCCAATGATTCTTTATTAGAATTCTTTCCTGATTTAATACAAATTTTATGGGGCTTAAGAGGCTTTTCAAAGAAAGCCATCTAAGCATTAGCTTTGGTATCACTTCTCTAGCAACAATTGTTTTTTATTTGCTCTTATTCTTCACCGTTTCGCATACAATCAATGTTGGTTATACTTCCTTCCATGTATACCAAGCCAAATGATTTGGATATAGTATTAATGAAATAATGTAAAAGAATTTTAATGTATTTAAACATAAATTGATACCTACAGTTTCAATAAACATTAAGTACACATAACGAATATCAGCATGAATCTATATCTATCTGTTTCATAAGCATCAAATAAATATTTGGGTATACAGTTTCCCTTACAATCTTATGTTTACCAGTTATATAATAGAACACAAAATTTGTTCAGAATGAAGAGAACTTTACAGACTATTAACAGAAATTCAAAATATATCCTTTATTGGTCATATAAATATCTTAAACATATAATATAATAAAAATTATTAGAGGCATTTTAGAGAAAATCAAGAACAATGAGTAGGGTACTAATTTCATGTGGAATATCATTGTGGCAAAATAGTAGCAAAGCAATTAAAATATTCAAATTACAAAAAAGAGTGATTAGAATTATGTTCATTTTACCTTTTATCATTAGCTGTACACCATATTTGAAAGAATTAAACCTTTTTCCATTACCCTGTATACATTTAGGTATATGAAACAATTATTATACAAATGCAAACACACTCAAAGAGTTTAACATAAATTCTGAGCTGCATTATGATAATACAAGAGAGAAAGCAAAATTACATATAGCTTTAACTCCATGCAGATAAAATTGTTTGAAAATAGGTTTTGTTATAGAGGCATTAAATTTTATAACAAATACAAAATCTGTCAGTGTTTCAGGAAATATCTTTAAAAAATCTGATGTGTTGCACTCACATGACTTTCTCTATTTTGGTACTAACCATTCTTACAAACTCTTATTCCTATATCTTCTTTGTGTTAGTTAAAATAAACATTTGTACAAATTATCTTATTGGTTACTTCCTTGTAGGTGCAAGGGGAATATTAGAGTACAGTAGGCTTTGTGCGATAGTCAAATCTTTGAAAGCTTTGAGATTCTGTTGTCTTTGCACATGTAACATATAAAAAAATGAACAACGATGTTCCATTTCACGAAAGCTTTAAGTTTTCTGAAACTCACACACATAACAAGGAATATCTCCGAAATGGTTCAACCTACAAGAACATTTATTGAGACATAAATTGTGTATTTTAGCAAGATATACATTTTTTGTACAGTATGATTTGGTCTATCTCTAACGGTTTACCAGTTATGCAAAATTCGTCCAGAGTAGATACGACTACAGGGGCTGTAGCTAGAAAATTCAAGATATACATTTCATTTGTCATAAATCAAAATTGTTAGACCATTTTCAAGAAAATCAAAATTTTCGAAAAATCTTCCATGTAAAGGGTAGTTTACAGTGGGGCTATTTTCTTCAAAATCTTCGTGTCGCATCCTTGAAAGACATTAAACTTAAATACCAACTTTGGTTTTTAACCAACTTTTCATTTTTGAGTTATGCTGTCCACAGACACACACAAGGACCTTTTTCTAAAAATGCTTTTTTTGGATTCAGGGGTCTTCAAAACATACATTTCCGGTGAAATCTCGACATCGAATTTTTGGGTGGAATACAATACTTCCCCTACTTACCAGTGGAGAAAGTAAAAATGCTTAATTGGTAAATACTAAAACCCAACTGATGCATTTTTGCATTCATAAATTAATTGTATTTTAACTACCTATATAAAAGTTTTATGTATCTACATGGGTATTATAATTTTAAGTAATGATATGTTTTGATATTTTGACCTTTTATAATATTATATACAGTACGTTTACTACAGAGCTTGGCAACAGATGCATGGCCCATGTTATCTTCACTACATTTTCCTGCTCACATGTGCTAGTCATCACATATGCATCAGTCTTACTTCTGTTAGGTAGGTGTTCTAGTCCAGTTCACACTTACTTGGGAGTGTTAAGAAGTGTTTAGTTTTGATTGAAGTGTTTCCAAATGAGTCGATTAGGATATTAGGATTAGGATATAGGATATGTATGTGCTTACATCATCTTGTAGGGAAGTTGTAAGGCAATTTAAAACTAAATTTCCTGGCATGCATGTTCTGAGTAGAGATACCATTCATTTGCTTGTAAACAAATTCAGGGAGATGGGATCAGTTCATGACAGGAAAAGAAAGGTAAAGTGCTTTGTGCTTACAGGACAGAAATTAGATGAAATCAGAGAAAGTTTAGAATGATTTGGACTAAATTTTGTATTCAGATAGGGTTTTGGTTCTTAAGTTCATTTATATAGGTGTCTTTGTTGAAAAAAAACACAATTTTACACCAAAAAGGACATTTTCTTTCCCCTCCTCTACAGAACAATTCTTGTATATATATTTCCTGTATCTTGGAAATAGCTCTAACGATTTGGATAAAATTTTGTATTCAGATAAGGTTTGACTTTTGAGTTTATCTATATGGGTGTCTTTGCTGAAAAACTGCGATTTTACACCAAAAAAATTGTATTCCCTCTTCTACAATAAGTCATACAATTTTCTGTATGTTTGAAATAGATATGCTATGTATTACATTCACACTATTTTCTCTACTCACTTTTAGGTAGCACATTCACATCCCTTTCTCTGCTCTTCTATTTTCCTGAAAAATATGATTTTACAAAAAAAAGCAATATTTTTATTCCCTCTTCTAAAATGTCATATTATTTTCTGTATGTTTGAAATGGAAATGGTATTGCATTTTCTCTACTCACTTTTAGGTAACACATTAACATTTATATCTCCACTCACTCTTCTACGAGTACAAACAATTCATATCATCTATATGTACAAAATGAATGTTTTCACATGTGTAACTGTTAATCTTGAAAATTGCTTGAACAATCACTGTGAAGTTCAGCACATATATGTATTTTTTCATGGAAGTTTTATGGTGTCCATTTTGCTGTACAACACCAGATGGAAGGGAAGTCATTACATTAATTTAAACCAATTGTAGATATTGGTATTTGGAACACACTGTATCTTATGTCGTTGTCTCTGAGCATTTCCTACAGAGATATTTTAGTTTTGTCGAAAACAAGCTGGCAACACTACAGATTGTGTGGGTGGTCACTTTCCTTAGCTCAGTATATAAACAAACCCATAGCCGTGTGTCTTGAAAATAAACTTATACTCTGCCTTGTCCTTCCATGTTTACTGTGCGAGTGTAGGCCAATCACAAGCGTTAGCTCCCAAAACATTACACGAAAGCACCCAACCTGTTTATATCCACCAACTAGGTAAATTCCCTGATCAACCTCAGCGCAATGTTGTCGACTTACTGCACATCTGAAAGAGCAGTTCGGAATACTCCTTTGCATCTTTTAAGTGATTAATTATTTCATAACCCTGTCCCATAATTACTACATTAGTACATTCTTGTGGAATTATGCATCCAATTTGGACAAAAAACTTAGACTTTTTTGTTTGTAATGCTTCTATGAAGCACATATTAGAAGGAATGCAATGACTTCCCTTCCACTCTGTATACTACTTTCAATGGTTTTCTCTACTTGCTTTTCTTTTACATAACAGATTTATATATCCTTCTCAACTCGCCCTTCAACATACATTTCATACAATTTTCTATGATTCAAAGATAAAGGCAATGCACTACAATCACACTGTACACTCTATACTCTACACTCTACTCATTCTTCTTTTATGAGACACAATCACACTTCTTTCTCTACTTGTCCTTCAACATATAATTCATACAATTTCCTATATGTTTGAAACAGAAGTGCAACGTGTTACATTCACACAATTTTCTCTACTCATTTGTTTTATGTAACAATTCACATGTTAATCTCTACTCGCTCCTCAACATACAGTGAATCCTCATTTATGTGGACTAACTGGGGCCCAAGGCTATCCATAGAATCAAACATACAGATATCCAGGTTATTGGGTAATAAGCAAATCAAAATTCTTAAATCCTTAATTAACAGACTTGCTGTTTATGACACTAAAAAACTATATCCATACAATACATAATATGTATTATTTAAATGATATTAAACAAATATAAAAATCTTATCATTAATAGTTCAGCTGAAGTGGTGCTGGGCTGACACTCCAAGTACCATAATGTTTGTCAGCTGGTGTGCAACTCCCAATTCAGCAGCTATTTTCTTCAATGTTTTCCCTTTATCAATTTGATTAACAGTATCCAACTTTTTATTCATTGAAACCATGACCTTCTTTTGCTTTTGACCTTTACACTGAATTACACTCTCAAACACTTTGATAAGGCACAAAAACAATCCAGTTGAAACACACATGGTAAACGTGTCATTTGAGAACAGTAGGAAAACTGAGGAGATTAAGGGAGGTGTAGGGATCAAGGTCAAGACTTTCTTATGGCGCTATTTATAGCTGGTGAGGCATACCACATCAGCACCATGTGACACACTACTAAATCTTTCTTAAACTCAACAGGTAGCATTTTACAGTACAGCACAGTATAAACTAAACCCCGGCGCGACAGCCCACAAGGGGCCAAGCCCTACCGCCCAGCCACTGCGTCCCCCATCTCTGCCCACTACAGGCATCATTGGTGAGGTGCAGTATTGGAGGGTGGGATGTGGTCAGTGCCCTGAGCCCTCCCGGCCGGTTATGCAGTCTTCTAGACCTGGGGCCGCTACTTCTCTATCAAGTAGCTCCTCAATTAGTCCCCCCGGGACCAAACGAGGCTGAGTGCACCCTGTGCCAGACCTCCCAGAGGGGATAAAATCCCCATGCTGGTACCGGGGATCGAACCCAGGTCCTCTGTGCTAGAGGCAAGTGCGCTACCAACTGCGCTACGGAGGCGGTCACAGCACAGTATGTATTACAGTAATTTATTGTACAATTTGTGCAGAAACTATATGTTCAATTAAACTAAAAAGTAAATATTTGGCATATTTATAGTTATATTCTTGCTATCATAGTTAAATTTATCATCTAATGTGAACGTTAAATTTAAAAAACAAACTAAAATTTTAATCTGGAAAATCCGGAGATCCAGATAAACAAAGTTTCACTGTACAATTCATACAATCCATAAATATGTTGGTATGTATGAGATTGATAAATGATAAACTCCAAAACCCATTGACCGATCGCCATGAACACTGGCACATCTAATTGTTTTTTCATGGAGAAGATTTTTATGCAATGGATTTTATTTTTTTTAATACCACGCAATGTACTATATTCACATGATTTTTTCTACCCACTTTTCTTTTACATAACAAATTTGCATGTCCTTCTCTACTCCCCCTTCTACAAACAATTCATACATATTTCTATGATTGAAATATAAATGCAATGTATAATATTGTAAGGTTTTTTTCCACTCATTTTTCTTTCATGAATAACAATAACACTTCTGTCTCTATTTGCAATTCTACAAGCAGTTCGTGCAATTTCTATAGGTTTGGAATAGAAATTCGGCATATTACATTCACATATTTTTCTCTACTCAGTTTTCTTTTACTAAACACAATCACATTTCTCTCTCTACTCCCTCTTCAGTGAACAATTCATACAATTTTCTATAGGTTGTCTCACCCTTAGATGACAGTATGGAGTTAAATGGAGTATATCTGTCTCTATCTAGCATATACAAGTTACCATTAGCTTCATCCTTTTCTACTCTTGCGCTGTTGCCAGGTTCCTAATAGCATGGTGTAAATATTCAGTTGTTATAAATTTCAAGTTTAAACACATTATTCTATGCAGAATTCTTTTCTCTAATAGGTTATATCCTTTTTAGGGCCATTATACACTTCTATAGGCCCAAATTTCTGCAGGCAACGATTTTTTCAGTGAAACTCCAATGTTTGCTGCTTCTATACTCATCACCCACTAACTACTAAACTAACTGCTAGACTACATTTATATTTTTCCTTAACTAGAGTAAACTATAGTGCCACCACCTGCCTACTTTGAATTATCTATGTTTACCCTGTTAAGTGTTGGAATTTTTTAAATTAAATGTTTTTGGAAAATTTTATGTTTTGCACTGTAAAAGTTATGCAGTGGGAAACTTTTTTATTATTGAGTTTACATCAGGGACCAAGCAAGAGAAAATGTTGAGGAGGGTTAGAGACAGTTTTTAAAAGAAACTAGAAGCTTATAACCCCCTTTCTTTAACTTGTAAAGGCAAACAAAAGGTTTTCACCTATTCAGCTAAACAGCATCAACAGAAGGCAGCAGTAAAAGTTAACATCAGTTCGTAAAGAAGCATATGTGCTTATAGTTTGTGGAACCTGTGAAGTGTTATGTTATTTATTTAACATTTTCCGTAAATATTTATAGTTATGAGGGGGAAGCTAGGAAGAGATAATATATTGATAAGTTAAGAAGTAAGGAACGCCAAATAATTATGAATCTGTTATACTATTTTTCAAGTCATATGAGTATTCATAAGGCAGTAAAAGAAACAGCTAAAGCTATCGGGTGTTCAAAAACAATAGTGTATAGGATTAAAAAGGAACTAATGAAAGGCCCTCTAAGAACGCCATGAAAAAGAAAGCAAAAATGGCAGGACAAAAAAAAAAAAAAAAAAAAAATGCTAGGTTAACGTAAAATGATGGAATAGTGCAATGTGGAGTGTGGCGAATTGTTCATTCTTTACTGTTTGAAAATATTTCACCCACGTTGAATATAATGCCCTAGCAAATTTCTCAAGGGCCATTCTGCCTCGTTTCTTACATGATTTGGGGTTTGAATATAAAAGAAGGCATACAATAGTACATGTCGCAACATTGTAACTTTTCTATCTGACCTTACCTTGGTCATCTCTTGTTCTCTTCCGACCCTGATGCTATTAGTGTTCCCGAGGGCTAGGGAGTCTTTATTTTTCCAACCTCTCCATTTCTCTAATTTCTCTATAAAATCTTAACCCCAACATGCTGACCTGTCATGGCATGTAATACGTCCTCTGATTGGTAATCAGAGGATATGGTCGGTGAATTTATTTTGATAACTCTCCCGATCAGGTCGGTGAGACCCGTAAACCAACGACGGGTGTGGTCCTCCAGACATTCTGGGGGTTGTGAGAGAGCGATGTGACCGCCAAAACATAAAAATATGGTGCTCTCTAAAAAGCGGTTACTATTACTGCTATTGCTCTCTTCAATATCATTGTGAAAAATATTGGAGAGCAAGAGGATTAATGACTTCATTGTCAGAAATCCAGCATTAGCTAACAACAACAACAACATTGCACCCCATTTAATGTGCACAGTCTTCTAAGGGTGAGATGCTCTTTGTATGATTGAAATAGAAATGCATATTATGTTCATGTGACTTTGTCTACTACCTTTTCTTCCTGCAGTACTTGTTATTGTTCAAAAGTGCTTTTACATAGTGTTGATCCGGTGTTTTTATAAAAAAATTATTAAATAGTTAAAAATGTAAAATTGTCTCAATTGGTGTCAAGAGTATGATGAGAAGCAACAATATGGAGCAATTGATGAAACAAATGTTAGCCAAGATGGACATAATGGGAAAAGAAATTAATTCCAGAATGCAGCAGATGAAAACCAAGGTGGAAGCTGAATTGAAAAATGTTGTTAGCTAATGCTGGATTTCTGACAATGAAGTCATTAATCCTCTTGCTCTCCAATATTTGAAGAGAGCAATAGCAGTAACAGTAACCATTTTTTTTAGAGAGCACCATACTTTTATGTTTTGGCGGTCACATTGCTCTCTCACAACCCCCAGATGTCTGGAGGACCACACCTGTCGTTGGTTTACGGGTCTCACCGACCTGACCAGGAGAATTATCAAAATAAATTCACTGACCATATCCTCTGATTACCAATCAGAGGACGTATACATGCCATGACAGGTCAGCATGTTAGGGTAATTTTTTATTAAATTAATCCAATTTGAAAGACATACCGCCTAATTGCAATGTGTTTAGATAATGGCCGACACTATTTTGGTGGACTATTTGCGTAAGTTTTTATATGAATTTCATTCACAGAGAACCTTGTGAGAAGATTTTTAGCATACTACATGCAGTTTACTTAGTGATGTCATTTCTCATTATGACTGTTTGATGTATTACACGGAGCATTGGTGCACGCTAGGTTCCCATACACTTAATTTTGTTTAACAATTTATTATTCTATTTCATTTGGGTAATATTTATAACATCTATAAAATATTCAGATATAATGGCAATAAACAAAATTAATTCAAACAACATTTTACACTGAACAATTATATATAAACAATAAACAATATATATCAGTATATGTTTTGAATTCATAATCCAAGACAACATACTGGCCAATGAATATACTGTCACAGTGCCAACCTACCAATCCGAGAGTGCTGCCAATTATACATACAACTCCATTCTTATCAAATATTCATGATACAAACACAAAACTATCAAAAAAGCTGTAGGAAAAAATCAGTCTCAGCCTTGGTTGATCAGCCCTCACTATTTTCTATTTTAAAGCAAACACAGGCAATTTTCAAATTGTTTTGAAAAATACTTTGTAAAATAGACATTTACTGAAAACTGAATAAGAGCAGAACTAGTCTGTGAAGCAGACTGTATTCTGACTGACGGATTCAGTTTTCTTTTCTTTTTCTGCTTGACAGCATTCAACATGCTGACCTTTTCATATACCGTTTTCATTCATTGTGCATATAGCAGAAAAATAAAAACCGTACATGGTATTCTTCTGTTAATATGACCATTAGACCAAAAAGCAGAAAAACATTTGGAAATTGTTCTTAAAGATACAGTTCTTATGATTATGTGAAGATGAAGCTAAAAGTCGTTGTTCGGTTCTCGTTGTGTCTCCATTTGATGCGTAAATGTCGTTGGTCTCGTTGTCGCCCGTTGATTTTGGTTCGTTCCCGCTAGCTCAGGTTGAGATCTCTTTATTTATCTCGGGTACGCGCAGGTGTTTTATAGAATACCCAAGAAAACCTTTGTATATTGTTTATTACATCTTAGATACTTTCGGGAGTTATGCCGATTCTATATGTAGAGGAATCGCACTCACGTCTGCACTCCACAACGTGCGGTGCTGGTCTGGGTAGTGACGCTTTCTGGCGTACCCACGCTAAGGAAAAACGTTCTCTCCAATTTTGAATGTCATGACGTCATCCAAAAAAAGCCTCGTATCCAAAATGCTATTTCCTTTTCCCGCAATTTAGAAATGTCCCTTTCTATTATAACATGTTCTTTTATGAATTTCGAATATATAATTACCCTTTTAGGATTAAACGATGTTTACTTTATATTTTATTAAATATATCGCGCGACTTTTAAGGTTGTTAGACTTGACTTTCGAACGTGTATTTAAACTATGTAGTATGACGTCATGACTCGTTAATTTCAAACCAATAATGTGTTTATCCTACAAATTTAACGACTATTATTTACTCATATCTTGCTCACCTTACAACACTTCCTGCTCTATTATCTATGTATGTTATTACTCAACACTTATCGCAAATCTCACATCCGGCAATTACATTAAAACGTGTCTTTATCAAGCCCATTCGATTGGAAATCTAAATTTCGGTATCAAATGCCCCCATTTATGTTATTTTATTATTTTATAATAAAATAATGTAAATGTCTTGCCCGAAAGAAAAATTAAAAATTACTCCTGTATTTTGAATAATCGGCAACACTCCCATTATATACAATTTTCAATTACACTGTTTTTGAAATTGGTTATTAACACATTTTCTCATTAATCCTTTTAACATGACAAACAATTGTACACTTGACTAAACATTAATCCTTAAATACTAATTACAATATGTTATGGTTTCTTCTGTGAAGCTTTTATATAAAGGTTAAATTTCAAGAGTCTTTCTTTATACTTCCTTCTTTTAGTTCATGTTTGCTCACTTCGCTCTCACTATCACTTGCACTGTGAATTTTCACTTTTGTTATTGTAACACATATCTTTACTAGATCCTGTAAGCACTAAAATGTACATATATTTATATAAATCCATTACACTCTTCAGACAAGTTCTTTCTTTGTCTTGCTATGATAACTATTTATACATCTAAATATTTTAACAAATGTTTACAAAGTAAATATTCTGTTTTCTCTCTATGCGGAGATGAACATTTTAACAATCTTTCTGAAGCTGTTATTGTGAGCTCTATACAATACATTTTTAAGCTCTTCGTAGTAGATAGCAATTCACATTCTGCATTTTTCATGAATATGTAAGTACCTGACCAATATATAGTTTTCAAGTAAGCTAACATTTAAATTTTATCTCAAAGCTGATGGGGCGCCAATATACAAATGACACTTCGAATTTTACATGAAGTCAAGGTTCCAAGGTACCACA
The DNA here is from genome assembly GCA_030765045.1 of Tenodera sinensis. Classification (NCBI taxonomy): domain Eukaryota; kingdom Metazoa; phylum Arthropoda; class Insecta; order Mantodea; family Mantidae; genus Tenodera; species Tenodera sinensis. Next base: position 92,334,920 of record CM060961.1, on the reverse strand, counting down.
CGGTTTCTTGTATGGTCGAAGGAGTTGTTTATGCCACCTTCCCAGACATTTTTCATTTTTAACATCTTTTAATTCATAGGTATGATAACCAAATTTTGATATAATTTCTGCAGGACCTTTATATAACAATTCCATCCTTTTGTTCCTACCTCGCAAGGCACTTGATAACTTATGGTCTTTAACTAGTACCCAATCGCCTATCTTAGGTTCCCATTTATGTTTTCTACTCTTTTTCTTTAATTTTCGCTTCTCTGCCTTTTTCTTTGATACCGAAATTTAGATTTCCGATCGAATGGGCTTTTGAAAAAGACACGTTTTAATTTAATTGCCGGATGTGAAATTTACGATAAGTGTTGAGTAATAACATAAATAGATAATAGAGCAGGAAGTGTTGTAAGGTGAACAAGATATGAGTAAATAATAGTCGCTAAATTTGTAGTATAAACGCATTATTGGTTTGAAATTAACGAGTCATGACGTCATACTACATAGTTTAAATACACGTTCGAAAGTCAAGTCTACAAACCTTAAAAGTCGCGCGATATATTTAATAAAATATAAAGTAAACATCGTTTAATCCTAAAAAGGTAATTATATATTCGAAATTCATAAAAGAACATGTTATAATAGAAAGGGACATTTCTAAATTGCGGGAAAAGGAAATAGCATTTTGGATACGAGGCTTTCTTGGATGACGTCATGACATTCAAATTGAAGAACGGTCTTCTTAGCGTGGGTAAGAGAAAGCGTCTGGGCACTACTCAACCACAGACCAGTACGGGAGGTTGTGCTGTGCGGACGTGAGTGAGATTCCTCTACATATAGAATCGGCATAGCTCCCGAAAATATTTAAAATAAATAAATAATATATAAAGTTGTTCTTGGGTTGTCCATCACACTTACGCAAACCCGAGATAAAAGTAAGAGATCTCAAGCTGACTAGCCGGAGCGAAACACATCAAAGGGCAACACCACGTCACCAACGACATTTAAGTATCAACGGTGAAACATCAAGAAGCGAAGAAAGACTATTATAGCTTCATCTTGATTCGTTCAAAAGCAATTTTTGCTCTTTCTCCTTCACTTAACTGAATGTCATTAATTTTCAGTATTTTTGGTACCCCGATCAATATTGGTTCTGGTTCAATTCCTAACATTAATTTTATTGGTGCAAACCCAGTAGTTACATTAATGGTGTGATTGATAAACTTTTCTATCAATGGACAATATTTCACCCAATCCTTGTGATTATGATGTGTAAGTACACGTAAATAAATTCCTATATCTCGGAGGACACGTTCTGTTGGATTCCCTGATGGAAAGTATGAGGAACAATAATTTAGTTTTCTCGCGTCTAATGTCACCCTAATCTTTCCATTGGCCTTATTTACAATACATAGGGGATTCACAAATTCTGAATTCGAAATCTCAATAACCTCATCTTCTAACATTGACTTGATAACTACATCTACCTCTTCTCTTATTGTACTAGGGATAGCTCTCGCTTTATGTGTAAAAGGTTTGATGGGTATCATCTCAAACGAATGAGTATAAATATTACATTTACCAGGTTCCTCAGAGAATACTTCTTTATTTCGGATTAATATTTCAAACAGTTTATCCGTCTGTTGTTCATTTAGTTGATCAGCCTGAGTTACCTTTTCCCTCAACAATTCTTCTAAGTCTTCACTACTCTCCCTATCATAGTACCTAGTTGCGTCAGAAAACCTCAAATTGTCTATGAAATCATTTTTATCCCATTCTACATTTTCTTTATTATCGACACTGTACTCTTTGACATTTACTTCAGTTAATTCCATAGCTCCTACTTTAACATATTCTACAAAGAATGTATCCCCTTGGATTTCTTCTTCCTCTTTTTCTCTTACAATAGTTTCTGAACTACTATCTTCCACAAAAGGCACTATAATGGTCTCATCTTCAACTTTCATTTCTACAATCATGTTTTTAAAATTCACCACAGCTTCCCAGGCATAAAGACAATCACAACCTATTATAATATCTGTCACAAGTCTTCCTACAATCATAAATAAAATTCCAAGTATTCTCCCATTTATTTCAATATTTATCATTGCTTGAAATTTTACTCTCTCTTTTCGTTTTCCCACAGCTAGCGAGCAGTATATCCCATTAACTGGTAAAGACATTACTTTAAAACCACTACTTTGTAAATTATCATAAAAATTTTGTGAGCATACTGTGCTATTTGATCCCGTATCTATAATTGCATTGTATTGTTTTCCATTTACTCCAATTTTGATTTTAGGTGGATCTCCTACTTTTTCGTTTTCGTCAATTCTATTTTTCCATTCTCTTTTCTTTTGTATCAACATTTGCCTTCCAGGACTATTTATTTCCGAGTACTTATCACAATCATTACTAGGATACCCAGTTCTCACTGAAGGCGCGTTTGACCGGGTCTGGCGTTTCCCTGATTTTTAGGTATTGCTCCTGTACTATTTCCCGAATTGTTACTTCTGTTTTCCTGCATTAAATCGGGGTTACTTCCTACCATGTTTTTGACCGTGTTAATGGCCTCAACCATTTCCGCATTTTCGGGGGAATTTCGTCCATTAGAATACCTTTCTCCCTGTCTTGGTGACCTCGGTCTAAACTCATTATCTCCGTTTGTCCAATACCCATCATTTGAATTTCTACTATGTCCAAAATAACGTCCCCGTCTACCTCGATCAAATCTATTTGTATTCATATAATTCACCCTTATATTTCTTCCCTTTTGATTACCATTTCTATTTTGGTGATGCCCTTCCTGGTTATATCTACCTTGATTTTCCCACCGGAATGATTCCATCCTTGGTACTGGTCCTTTATATCTTTCCCTAATCTCACTTCTATTCTGATAATACTGTGCCCCTTGCCCGAAAGAATTGACAGTTTCTTTTTCTTCATATTTATTTCCAAATGCGTGTTTTGGCTTATTGACTTCTAAGGCTGATAATAATTCGATCATAGCTGCAATGCTATCGGGTCGGGCTATGATTAGGTAGTGTTGAAGCGTTTCCGGAAAATGTGGAGTAACTATATTTATTAGATCTTTTTCATCTAAGGGAGGATCCAACATCTTCGATTTTCTCGCTATTCTCATAAAATAGTTGACCATCGATTCCTCCGATCTAGGATTAAACTTTCCATTGCTTAATTCAACTCTAATATTAGCCTGCCTACTAGCTCCCCAATATCTGGTTAAAAAGATGTTCCTAAAGGTCCTGTAATCATTATTGTTACCCATAGAAAGGCCTAGCCAATTGGCAGCATTACCCTTTAAGCATTTTCTTACTATCACCATCTTGTACTCCTCTGGTATACGTTTCACCGTGAAGTACTCTTGTAACCCTTCTAAAAAGGCTTTAGGATCATCTGAATCTCCATTTTCAAAAACTGGAGGTGTCATTTCATTTAAGACATGGTTAGGCCAATGTAAATTTGAATTGTCACCTGTCCCTGAACTATTTCTGAGATCAGAATGGGAATTACTGTTACCTCTATTTTGCATCGAAATGTCAGCTGATACACCTGGTATTGCCTCGTTTCTTGCAACTTCATTACTAAGATTGTTGTGATTACATGCATTTTCATTTAATTTCAAATTTTCTAAGGCCTCTTTTACCTGAGTAATTTCTGTTACTACCCCTTTTATTTGGTCTGTAACATCCTCCAAATATCTAGCCTGCCTTGCACTTTCTACATCAGATCTTTCCATTCTAACTTTACACCCCTGTAGCTCTTCTCTAATTTCTTCCCTGTCTTTATCTAACCTTTGTACTACCTCTTCCCTTTGTTTGTCTAATCTATATGTTACTATTTCCCTTTCTTTATCTAATTTTTCACTCACTTGTTGACCTAATTTCTTTTCAGAATTCTTTACTTCTTGCCGTATTATCTCTAATTCTCCCTTAACCTGTTCTCTATTTTCTTTTACTTCACTACTGACTTTATTAATTTCCTCCCTAACTTCTTCCCTAAAGGTTTCTAAAGCTCTCTTCTGATTTTCCAATTGCATTCCCAATTCCTGTTGTCCCTTCTCTAATTTCTGTCCTAACTGTATACTAGTTTCATCTATCTTTTGACTTAACTCTGTACTCATCTTTTTCACTGTTCTTAATTCTTTACTATTTTCATCTATCTTTTGACTTAACTCTGTACTCATCTTTTCCATTATCTTTTGAAACATATTCTCTATTTCTGACATAATTGCTGGCCTTTCTGAATTACTACTAAACATTTCTGAACTACCTCTAGGTGTTTCTCTAACGTTCTGATCTTCTAATTCTTGGCATATTCTGCTACCGGTTATATTTTGATTATATTCTTCCATCCTAACTACACTTTTCTGAATTTCCGGACTCTCAAAACCTAGAAAATCACTATCACTGTCTTCCATTTCTAAACTATTTACACGTGTTTTTCTACTCACCAATATTTCACTTTTTTTTTAACTGCACTTAAACTTGTTCACTACACGTTTCACAGATGTTGACACGCTGGGCACCTTCTTGTCTGCTGGCTCGATGCTGGCCTGGTCGTCTTGGGGTTGGTCCATTCTCTCGACGCCACACATTGGGTCGCCATTTGAAGCTAAAAGTCGTTGTTCGGTTCTCGTTGTGTCGCCATTTGATGCGTAAATGTCGTTGGTCTCGTTGTCGCCCGTTGATTTTGGTTCGTTCCCGCTAGCTCAGGTTGAGATCTCTTTATTTATCTCGGGTACGCGCAGGTGTTTTATAGAATACCCAAGAAAACCTTTGTATATTGTTTATTACATCTTAGATACTTTCGGGAGTTATGCCGATTCTATATGTAGAGGAATCGCACTCACGTCTGCACTCCACAACGTGCGGTGCTGGTCTGGGTAGTGACGCTTTCTGGCGTACCCACGCTAAGGAAAAACGTTCTCTCCAATTTTGAATGTCATGACGTCATCCAAAAAAGCCTCGTATCCAAAATGCTATTTCCTTTTCCCGCAATTTAGAAATGTCCCTTTCTATTATAACATGTTCTTTTATGAATTTCGAATATATAATTACCTTTTTAGGATTAAACGATGTTTACTTTATATTTTATTAAATATATCGCGCGACTTTTAAGGTTGGCAGACCTGACTTTCGAACGTGTATTTAAACAATGTAGTATGACGTCATGACTCGTTAATTTCAAACCAATGATACCGAAATTTAGATTTCCGATCGAATGGGCTTTTGAAAAAGACACGTTTTAATTTAATTGCCGGATGAGTAAATAATAGTCGTTAAATTTGTAAGATAAACGCATTATTGGTTTGAAATTAACGAGTCATGACGTCATACCACATAGTTTAAAATATACGTTCGAAAGTCAAGTCTACCAACCTTAAAAAAGTCGCGCGATATATTTAATAAAATATAAAGTAAACATCGTTTAATCCTAAAAAGGTAATTATATATTCAAAATTCATAAAAGAACATGTTATAATAGAAAGGGACATTTCTAAATTGCGGGAAAAGGAAATAACATTTTGGATACGAGGCTTTCTTGGATGACGTCATGACATTCAAATTGGAAGCGAACGGTCTTCTTGGCGTGGGTAAGAGAGAAGCGTCTAGTCAGTACTCAACCAGAGAGCAGTACGGGAGTTCGTGCAGTTCGTGCTGCGCCGATGTGATTGAGATGCTTCTACAGATACACATATAGAATCGGCATAACTCCCGAAAACATTTAAAGATGCAATAAATGATCTGCAAAGTTGTTCTTGGGTTGTCCTTTACACTCACGCAAACCCGAGATAAAGAGATAATGCTCAGCTAGCCGGAGACAACACACCAAACCACATCAACGTGACCAACAACATCACGTCACCAACGACTGCAGCTTCAAATGGCGATCCAATAACTAGGAAGCAATATTACAGCTTCAAATTGGCTTCCCAACGTGTGGCTTCGAAAGAATGGACCAAACCCCAAGACGACCGAGCCAGCATCGAACCAGCAGACAAGAAGGTGCCCAGCGCGTCAACATCTGTGAAACGTGTAGTGAACAAGTTTAAGTGCAGTTAAAGTGAAATAGTGAAAATATTGAAAATTTTGGTGAGTAGAAAAACACATGTAAATAGCTTAGAAATGGAAGACAGTGATAGTGAGTTTAGAGGTTTTGATAGTCAGGAAATTCAGGAAAGTATAAGTAGGATGGAAGAATTTAATCGGAATGTAATTGGTAGCAGAATATACCAAGAATTAGAAGATCAGAACGTTAGAGAAACACCTAGAGGTAGTGCAGAAATGTTTAGTAGTAATTCAGAAAGGCCAGCATTTATGTCAGAAATAGAGAATATGTTTCAAACGATAATGAAAAAGATGAGTACAGATTTAAGTCAAAAGATAGATGGAAATAGTAAAGAATTAAGAACAGAGTTAAGTCAAAAGATAGATGAAAATAGTAAAGAATTAAGAACAGAGTTAAGTCAAAAGATAGATGAAAATAGTAAAGAGTTAGGACAGAAAGTAGAGAAGGGACAACAGGAATTGGGAATGCAATTGGAAAATCAGAAGAGAGCTTTCGAAACCTTTAGGGAAGAAGTTAGGGAGGAAATTAATAAAGTTAGTAGTGAAGTAAAAGAAAATAGAGAACAGGTAGAACAGGTTAAGGGAGAATTAGAGACAATAAGGCAAGAAGTAAAGAATTCTGAAAAGAAATTAGGTCAACAAGTGAGTGAAAAATTAGATAAAGAAAGGGAAGAAATTAGAGAAGAGTTACAGGGGTGTAAAGTTAGAATAGAAAGATCTGATGTAGAAAATGAAAGGCAGGCTAGAAATTTGGAGGATGTTACAGACCAAATAAAAGGAGTAGTAACAGAAATTACTCAGGTAAAAGAGGCCTTAGAAAATTTGAAATTAAGTGAAAATGCATGTAATCACAACAATCTTAGTAAAGAAGTTGCAAGAAACGAGGCAATACCAGGTGTATCAGCTGACATTTCGATGCAAAATAGGGGTAACAGTAATTCCCATTCTGATCTCGGAAATAGCTCAGGGATAGGTGACAATTCAAATTTACATTGGCCTAACCATGTCTTAAATGAAATGACACCTCCAGTTTTTGAAAATGAAGATTCAGATGATCCTAAAGCCTTTTTAGAAGGGTTACAAGAGTACTTCACGGTGAAACGTATACCAGAGGAGTACAAGATGGTGATAGTAAGAAAATGTCTAAAGGGTAATGCTGCTAATTGGCTAGGCCTTTCTATGGGTAACAATAATGACTACAGGACCTTTAAGAACATCTTTTTAACCAGATATTGGGGAGCTAGTAGGCAGGCTAATATTAGAGTTGAATTAAGCAATGGAAAATTTAATCCTAGATCGGAGGAATCGATGGTAAACTATTTTATGAGAATAGCGAGAAAATCGAAGATGTTGGACCCTCCCTTGGATGAAAAAGATCTAATAAATATAGTTACTCCACATTTTCCGGAAACGCTTCAACACTACCTAATCATAGCCCGACCCGATAGCATTGCAGCTATGATAGAATTATTATCAGCCTTAGAAGTCAATAAGCCAAAACACGCATTTGGAAATAAATATGAAGAAAAAGAAACTGTCAATTCTTTCGGGCAAGGGGCACAGTATTATCAGAATAGAAGTGAGGTTAGGGAAAGATATAAAGGACCAGTACCAAGGATAGAATCATTCCGGTGGGAAAATCAAGGTAGATATAACCAGGAAGGGCGTCACCAAAATAGAAATGGTAATCAAAGGGGAAGAAATATAAGGGTGAATTATATGAATACAAATAGATTTGATCGAGGTAGACGGGGACGTTATTTTGGACATAGTAGAAATTCAAATGATGGGTATTGGACAAATGGAGATAACGAGTTTAGACCGAGGTCACCAAGACAGGAAGAAAGGTATTCTAATGGACGAAATTCCCCCGAAAATGCGGAAATGGTTGAGGCCATTAACACGGTCAAAAACATGGTAGGAAGTAACCCCGATTTAATGCAGGAGAACAGAAGTAACAATTCGGGAAATAGTACAGGAGCCATACCTAAAAATCAGGGAAACGCCAGACCCGGTCAAACGCGCCTTCAGTGAGAACTGGGTATCCTAGTAATGATTGTGATAAGTACTCGGAAATAAATAGTCCTGGAAGGCAAATGATGATACAAAAGAAAAGAGAATGGAAAAATAGAAACGACGAAAACGAAAAAGTAGGAGATCCACCTAAAATCAAAATTGGAGTAAATGGAAAACAATACAATGCAATTATAGATACGGGATCAAATAGCACAGTATGCTCACAAAATTTTTATGATAATTTACAAAGTAGTGGTTTTAAAGTAATGTCTTTACCAGTTAATGGGATATATTGCTCGCTAGCTGTGGGAAAACGAAAAGAAAGAGTAAAATTTCAAGCAATGATAAATATTGAAATAAATGGGAGAATACTAGGAATTTTATTTCTGATTGTAGGAAGACTTGTGACAGATATTATAATAGGTTGTGATTGTCTTTATGCCTGGGAAGCTGTGGTGAATTTTAAAAACATGATTCTAGAAATGAAAGTTGAATATGAGACCATTATAGTGCCTTTTGTGGAAGATAGTAGTTCAGAAACTATTGTAAGAGAAAAAGAGGAAGAAGAAATCCAAGGGGATACATTCTTTGTAGAATATGTTAAAGTAGGAGCTATGGAATTAACTGAAGTAAATGTCAAAGAGTTCAGTGTCGATAATAAAGAAAATGTAGAATGGGATAAAAATGATTTCATAGACAATTTGAGGGTTTCTGATGCAACTAGGTACTATGATAGGGAGAGTAGTGAAGACTTAGAAGAATTGTTGAGGGAAAAAGTAACTCAGGCTGATCAACTAAATGAACAACAGAGGGATAAACTGTTTGAAATATTAATCCGAAATAAAGAAGTATTCTCTGAGAAACCTGGTAAATGTAATATTTATACTCATTCGTTTGAGATGATACCCATCAAACCTTTTACACATAAAGCGAGAGCTATCCCTAGTACAATAAGAGAAGAGGTAGATGCAGTTATAAAGTCAATGTTAGAAGATGAGGTTATTGAAATTTCGAATTCAGAATTTGTGAATCCCCTATGTATTGTAAATAAGGCCAATGGAAAGATTAGGGTGACATTAGACGCGAGAAAACTAAATCAACATTGTAAACCTGATAGATTTAGACCAGAAAGTGTAGAGGTAATATTGAACAAATTGCAGAAGGGCAAAATTTTTTCTACTCTAGATCTTACAGCATCTTTTTGGCAGATCCCACTTAGAGAAGATTTAAGAAAATATACAGCGTTTTTACATTCAGGAATATTATATCAGTTTCGAGTTTGCGCCTTTGGTATGAATACCAGTGGTAGTGCACTATTAAGAGCTTTGTATGAAATTTTTGGAGAAACCATAAAGAAATTTGTAGCTCAGTATGTGGATGATTTTGTGATTTTTTCAGAAAATATAGAGGATCATTTAAATCATATCAATTATGTGCTTAGTCAGTTAAAGAAAGCAAATCTGACAATAAAGCCAAGTAAAACTGCATTCTTTGTGAAACAGACAGAATTTTTAGGTTATGTTATTTCAAATGAGGGAATAAGGCCTAATCCCGACAGAATTGAAAGCATAAATAAAATACCAGCTCCTAAAAATATAAAGCAATTGAGAAGATTTCTTGGTATTCTAAATTATCAGTCAAGATTTATCCTGGAATATGCAACCGTAGTAGCCCCATTAAGACAACTTTTGAGAAAAGATGTAAAATGGCAATGGTCATCAGTAGAACAAGAATCTTTCGAAAAAGTAAAAACATTGTTTGCAGCGTCAATTTTATTGGAAAAACCTAGGGAAGATCTCCCCTACATAATTTATACAGATGCTTCAGGACTTGGTTATGGTAGTGTCATATTACAAAAAGATGAGGAAGGAAAAGATCACCTCATTGCTGTAGCTTCAAGGGGGCTTTCAAGGACTGAATCACAGGCTTGCACTACAGAAAAAGAAATAGCAGCTATTTACTTTGCACTTGTAAAATTTAAGCAATATGTATATAACAACCCAGTAATAGTTTACACAGATCATGTTAGTTTGGCATTTATGAACTCTTGCAAACTCACAAGCACACGTATTTCTAGATATATACATGAGATCACATCCCATAACATAGAAATCAGACACATAGCAGGAAGTCAAAATATTTTTAGTGATTTATTATCGAGGATGAAAACCAATTATACAATACCAGATACAATTAGTGACAACAAACATGATGTAACCATACTATATTTGAAAACCTTAGAAGGGACACAATTAGCTAAAGAATTTCGAAATTTGGAACAATTACAGACAGAGGACGATGAACTTAGAAAATTGAAAGAAAAGGCACAACCAATCACAGAAAATCTAAAAGATAATATAGGTATTTATGAGGGAAAAATCTATAAATTTCATGGAAGAATTGAACCTAAATGGAAAATAATGGTACCAAAAGCTTTACAAGAGAAACTTATACTTGCTTATCACAAAACACTAGCTCATACAGGTAGTGAAAAGCTAATCATGGTAATTAGTGATCATTTTTATATAAAACATTTGGCAAAGAAAGTGAGAAAAATATGTTCAAGCTGTGATTTATGTCAAAGGGCCAAACCATTTAATATCAAATTTGATATAGAACCTCAGACAATCATAAGAGAAGGGAAAAATGTACTAGTTACTGCTGATGCACATGGGGAGCTACCAGTAGGACAATTTGGATGTAGATATATGTTTGTTCTTCATGATGTTTTTAGTAAATTTATTAAAATTTATCCTGTTAGGAATATCAGCAGCAAAACATGTGTAGGAAAAATAATAAAAGATTATGTGCCTAAATATGGCAAGATTCAGGCAATCTTAACAGATAATGCTACAGTTCATCGGAGCAAAATCTTTAAAGAAACTCTAGAAACTCATGAGATAAAGTTATATCATTGTTCCTCATACTTTCCATCAGGGAATCCAACAGAACGTGTCCTCCGAGATATAGGAATTTATTTACGTGTACTTACACATCATAATCACAAGGATTGGGTGAAATATTGTCCATTGATAGAAAAGATTATCAATCACACCATTAATGTAACTACTGGGTTTGCACCAATAAAATTAATGTTAGGAATTGAACCAGAACCAATATTGATAGGGGAACCAAAAACACTGAAAATTAATGACATTCAGTTAAGTGAAGAAGAAAGAGCGAAAATTGCTTTTGAACGAATCAAGAAAAAGGCAGAGAAGCGAAAATTAAAGAAAAAGAGTAGAAAACATAAATGGGAACCTAAGATAGGCGATTGGGTACTAGTTAAAGACCATAAGTTATCAAGTGCCTTGAGAGGTAGGAACAAAAGGATGGAATTGTTATATAAAGGTCCTGCAGAAATTATATCCAAATTTGGTTATCATACCTATGAATTAAAAGATGTTAAAAATGAAAAATGTCTGGGAAGATGGCATAAACAACTCCTTCGACCATACAAGAAACCGTGTGGTGCCTTGGAACCTTGATTTAATGTAAAAAAAAAAAAAAAAAATTGGAAGTGTCATTTGTATATTGGCGCCTAATCAGCTTGGAGATAAAATGTAAATGTTAGCTTACTTGAAAACCATACATTGGTCAGATACTTACATATTCATGAAAAATGCAGAATGTGAATTGCTATATACTACAAAGAGCTTAAAAATATATTGTATAGAGCTCACAAAAACAGCTTCAGAAAGATTGTTAAAATGTTCATCTCCGCATAGAGAGAAAACAGAATATTTACTTTGTAAAACATTTGTTAAAATATTTAGATGTATAGATAGTTATCACAGAAAGACAAAGAAAGAACTTGTCTAAAGAGTGCAATGGATTTATATAAAAATATATGTACATTTTAGTGCTTAAAGGATCTAGTACAGATATGTGTTACAATAACAAAAGTGAAAAATCACAGTGCAAGTGATAGTGAGAGCGAAGTGAGCTAACATGAACTAAAAGAAGGAAGTATAAAGAAAGACTCTTGAAATTTAACCTTTATATAGAAGCTTCATAGAAGAAACCATAACATATTGTAATTAGTATTTAAGGATTAATGTTTAGTCAAGTGTACAATTGTTTGTCATGTTAAATAGATTAATGAGAAAATGTGTTAATAACCAATTTCAAAAACAGTGTAATTGAAAATTGTATATAATGGGAGTGTTGCCGATTATTCAAAATACAGGAGTAATTTTTAATTTTTCTTTCGGGCAAGACATTTACATTATTTTATTATGAAATAATAAAATAATATAAATGGGGGCATTTGATACCGAAATTTAGATTTCCGATCGAATGGGCTTTTGAAAAAGACACGTTTTAATTTAATTGCCGGATGAGTAAATAATAGTCGTTAAATTTGTAAGATAAACGCATTATTGGTTTGAAATTAACGAGTCATGACGTCATACCACATAGTTTAAAATATACGTTCGAAAGTCAAGTCTACCAACCTTAAAAAAGTCGCGCGATATATTTAATAAAATATAAAGTAAACATCGTTTAATCCTAAAAAGGTAATTATATATTCAAAATTCATAAAAGAACATGTTATAATAGAAAGGGACATTTCTAAATTGCGGGAAAAGGAAATAACATTTTGGATACGAGGCTTTCTTGGATGACGTCATGACATTCAAATTGGAAGCGAACGGTCTTCTTGGCGTGGGTAAGAGAGAAGCGTCTAGTCAGTACTCAACCAGAGAGCAGTACGGGAGTTCGTGCAGTTCGTGCTGCGCCGATGTGATTGAGATGCTTCTACAGATACACATATAGAATCGGCATAACTCCCGAAAACATTTAAAGATGCAATAAATGATCTGCAAAGTTGTTCTTGGGTTGTCCTTTACACTCACGCAAACCCGAGATAAAGAGATAATGCTCAGCTAGCCGGAGACAACACACCAAACCACATCAACGTGACCAACAACATCACGTCACCAACGACTGCAGCTTCAAATGGCGATCCAATAACTAGGAAGCAATATTACAGCTTCACCAATAATGCGTTTATCCTACAAATTTAACGACTATTATTTACTCATATCTTGCTCACCTTACAACACTTCCTGCTCTATTATCTATTTATGTTATTACTTAACACTTATCGCAAATCTCACATCCGGCACTTAAATTAAAACGTGTCTTTATCAAGCCCATTCGATTGGAAATCTAAATTTCGGTATCAAAGAAGAGGAGGAGTAGAAAAAGGAGGAGGAGAAGCAGGAGGAGAAGGGGAGAGAGAGAGGAGGAGCAGTTGAAGAAACGGGTGGTCAGAATTTGTTTGAAATTTTGAACTGTGAGTTCCCACCCCTCAACTCTGCTGTTTTATAAATTTACATTAAACAATAATTCAATAGCATGCTTTCTGTTTTTATCAAAATGACTCTAAACAAAGAGCACCACATATTGTATAAATCCAAATAATCCACATTAGCACATCTTAAAAACTTCAAGGATTTCTCCAACATAAGCAGAAAAAGTGATGAGAGGAATGTTACAGGTTACTATGAAAGTTAGAACCAATTAAAAAACCATGTTTATTTGTCAAAGGCACTGTATTCACTTGCATTAGTTCTAAAGATATCGCTCTAGACTAATACCCTGACCATACTATTTCAAATAACAATGAACATTATACAATATATTTCAGTTGACATTAAAATTATTTTTTGTAATATATGTTTACATTCATTTAGGATATTATACTACAATATGGATTCTATATAGTCACTGCTTTGGCTAAACAAAAATAGTTGCATAAAGTAATATGCAGACACAAGAAAAACTTGTACTGAATTTAGTTGAGAGTAAGCTTGATAAAGGTCAGTGCAATACTTCTAAAAACAACCAAGGAAAATGCTATTATGTATAATTATTACTTTATACTAATGGCTTCATTGCCAGATGCAAGGCACTAGAAAACAACATAATTATTACTTTAAACTATGCTGAAAATGCCTTTTTCTACCAAATGAATAAATACTATGTTGTCATTCTCATGCTTATGAAGAAAGTGAAACTATGTGCAAAAGATCTAAAAATATGACTGGTGTAACTTAGCTGGTGAATAACATTTACTGAACTTGTGATAAGAATCTTTAAAAATTACAGAAGTAAATACATCACTGTATTCTCATGACCAAGAACAAAAAGGAGGCTGACCACTATTGGGAAAACAAGGTTGTAAACCTAGAGTTGCCAAGGTACAATTCAGGCTAGAACATGTTTCTTTTGATTTAACATGATGCTGTAATTCTGTTGCAGCAATTTCTCCCATTACACATCTGACATATATGAATAAATGAACATATTTAATTCATTGTGTTAATCAACTCTCAGTTCAGTGACCATGGCCAGGTATATCAGTTTACTTGTTCTGCTTGCAGTGTTCAATGGCATAATTACAGTTGTTTGTTAATTTTACAAATACAGTTGAACCTCTCTTAAACTTGAGGCTTCTAGTATCAAAGATGGAATGCCATCCAGTTGACATGGGGACTTGAAGTGTTCTGTTCCTATCTTCTTGTGTTGAATAAAATGGCAAATATAGTTTCATTCAGAAATGGACGAAATTAATATATTTTGATATTTAAAATATGTGGTTACTTTCAAATTCTGCCATTCTGCCATTCTGGTCAAAATGGGGAGAACTCACTTTGCATATGTCCATCTTTGAACTAGAGGCCTCATCTATCTATACTTTTTTCACACATATATGTTAAATTTGTGCAGCACAAAATAGGCATGATGGGTGATGTATCATTATTTTCCGAATACCTTACTGCTGTACATATGTTACTATGAACAGGTATGAGTTATGAAGAAGTAGGCCTAAACAATGAAAGTTTTTCCGGTATGTTTGGCTCAGTTTAAGTTCTAGAAATTACATGATTCCTATCATCACAAAGAATAAATGCATTTCTGTAATTAGTGCATATAATTCACTGCTTATAACTGTGTGGAAAAATCAAATAAGCAAAGAAAAATTGGTGATTATTATTTATTTATGCCAACAAACTTACTGTACCTCTCAAAAAATGGTGATTTTTAAACCAGTGAAAAGCACCAGTACCCTGAATATTTTTTCTTTTTTGTACTAACATGCATGTAAGTCCTCTGATTAATAATGTATTATATTTATTACTCAATGACTTATTGTGTTTACTATTCATGTGTTAGTTTTCATTTTGTTTTCTTATATTAATACATTATTGAGTAATAATATAACAAAACAGTTTCTGTTCCATACAAAAATTCACTTTCTCACCATCCAGATTGAAATATGAAATGTGCAGATAGACAATGTGGATAGAAGAACTCCGACTACAAATATCGTTATGGCAACAGAGGTGTACGAGCAAACAGTGAAGGAACACCAAAGAAAAAAAGCTGAAATTTGGGAAGATTTCTATATCACTGATGTAATGATCAGGGAAGACTGGAAGGGCTCAAACTACAAACTAAGACATCTTATGTAACAAGGTTTGCAGCACATGGTTTCCACCATCTGATATGCAAAAAAAAAAAGACACCACGAACCAGGCGCAGAATGTGTGTGCGCATTATGTGGGAAGCAAAGCACCAGATATCACATGGAAGTATGTGAAAAGAAAACAATATCCTAGAAAACTTTGCTGTGGGGACGAACAGACAAAGCAAAAGTGAAGTGAAACATGAAAGACGATAGATGGAACAAATATAGATGAACAGGACAAGTTGCACGCAATATGTATTGTTTTAATGTACTTGTATAAATGCACATTGTGCAACTTCCTAATATTAAATTAAAAATTCATTTTTACATTTTCTCATTCATACCTATACATGTTATTTTAGCAATCTACCTTTGAAAAGGTATTATTGAGATTATACTGTATAAGCTTGCAATCTGGAGGCAATGATACACATAAAATCCTTTGCACAGTTGAAGTGATATACAAACAGGTACAATCAAGCATTCTGATGAACTAACACATATTTTGAAAGAAGTATCCCACAAACAGAGCAAACACATAAAATTATATGCATCATATAGAGGAAATTTACAACTCTCAGATCAGTAACAAATCCCCAGTAAGGCACCAACATTTGCAAGAATGACTGGTTTTCTTTGATGGGTTTACTAAAGCAACTTCATGTCATTTTGTCCATTTGAACACTGCTTTCATCTTTTACTCCTACGAAGCACATAAATTATTTAACATTTATCTTTTAATACCTTTTGATGTTATGCTGTTAATTTTATGAAAATCTTAATATATGTATTTACAACATATGGATATATCTATAGCAACCCTGCTTGATCAATGCCCTCCACATGACTGTTGACTCTAACACTTGTAACACTGCTGTTCCTGCTTCATGCAATGTCAATCACCAGCTAAGAGTGTATGAGTAATAACTAAAATTAAAAGCTAATTAAGATAATATAGCTTCAAAACCATTAGCAGGCATTGATAATTATTTAGGAGAGAAATTAACTGCATTGCTAAAGTTTCAAATAGAATCTGCTTTTAAGCTTTACAACTCTGGAATGGAAAAGATGAAAACAGGAATGTTCAATGTGAAGATAGAGCTATCGGAGAAGATTAATGAGCAACTGGCATTGGGTGAAGGAAAACATGTAAGAACTCGGTGGAAAGATGAACAACTTTTGGCAATATGGTAACGCCCAGGAAGTTGGATGTGATGGCAGCACCAAAGAACTGAATTCCATTGTGGAACAAATGCTCGAAGAAAAATTCAAACTAGGTGGATGTCTATGGGGAAGGCCTATGTTCAGCAGTGGATATCTTACGACTGAAATGATGATGGTGATGGTAGCGGTGGTGGTGGTGGCGGTGGGTGGTGGCAGTGACGATGATGATGATGAGGAGGAGGAGGACGACGATGATGATGACAATGACAGTAATGGTAACAATGACAATGATGATGTAAGATTTAAAGCTTTCACGGCGCACATTATTTATTACAGTTTCACGGGTGATCAGCCGTGTGAGGTTTAAAAACATTGAGCTTTCGGTCATTGTAAACTCTATGGCCTTCATCAGAATGAAAAATGACCGTTAATTTCTACTCCCCATATATATATATAATGTTAGGTGGGAGGGGGTTGCCTTGCCCTGGCCAATGAGCGGGTGACGATTTGTGATTGGGCCTGCTGTTTTGGGCTATGTTTGTCACCGGCCAGAGTGTTTTCTTGAGGGTCAGTACTTGGTTCAGAATCACTATAGTTGCTGTTGTGGATGTGTTTCATGGCTATTGTCCAGGCAGGGCTTAGCTGAAGTCCGCAGTCCCTGTTGTAATTGTTTGGATGTAGTTTGATTTGGATGGCTTCCTTAATGACCCTGTCCCAGTATTTATCCGTATGATCCAGAACTTTGATGTCTTCAAAGTTTATTTTGTGGACATACTCTATACAATGTTCGGCCACTGTTGACTTATCTGGTTGTAGGAGCCTGATATAGCGTTGATGTTCTTTACACCTTTCTTCTATTGTGCGTCCTATTTGGCCTACATACACTTTGCCACATTCGCAAGGAATCCTGTACACTCCTGGGACCTTGAGCTGAAGTGGTTCTTTTACCGGCCTAAGGTAAAATACAAACATAGCCTGACACAGCAGGCCCAATCACAAATCATCACCCGCTCATTGGCCAGGGAAACGCAGCCCCCTCCCACCTAACATTGTATATATATGGGGAGCGGAAATCATCCCCTTCCACCTCTCCATCCCTATGAGACTACTGCACAAAGCTTCGTCCCTCCCGTATGTGGAGGACAAAATTAGCCGCCGGGCAACTAAATTTTACGAGCAGTTACCACAACATCGGAGCGCCCTGGTTAGGTCTCTTGGGGACTACATCCCTAGAGAACGCATGCTTGTGCAACACCGGGTTCCCCGCATGGCTTGCGGACACCCCCGGTAACACAGGAGCTACCCCATCAACAGCGCAAGCTGAGCTCCTTACGGTCCTTCCAAGAGAAGATTGGAAGTCTAAATCTTCTCCAAATATCCATATTTGGACCACCCATCAGCAGTGCCCAACGGTAGTTGCAGACTGAAATTAACACCCGACGAGGAGCATAAACCTATGCTACCTCCTAATAACCCACAATCCCCATTCTTCACCAGCCATCCTACAACATCCAAATCCCGTCATACAGTGGTTAAGTCCTAAAAGGGCAGGTACACGAATGGCACACCTCGGGATGTTCTCAGCCTGCCATCTGGGTAGTCTAGTCTATCCCCTTTCACCTAGGTCGGGAAAACGCCGACGCTCTCGGAGGCCTGCTACTGTCTCCGAAGCTCGCAGCGAGCGTGGGGCTCCCACGCGCGCTCGCCAGCAGAGGGAGATCGCGGTCGAAGAGGGTCCGGTGCTACCGAGCCCTCCCGTCCAACCACCTCCACAACAAACCACTACCCCTCCCACACCACAGTTTTCGGACGTACTGGCATGGTTGCAGTAGTTGTTGCAAAACCATGGTCAGAGGATCTGCGAACTGCTGGTAAGATTCCTCTCTGCCAGCGACCAAGCCAGCAAAATGGCCATAGCCATGGAGGCGCTCGCTCTCTTGACCACCGTCATCCGCACGCCCCAGAATGGCGGATCAGACTAGGTCTCGTACCTCGTTTAGGTTAGCGTTCTGGAACGCGTGTGGCTTGGCCGGTCAGAGAATGAGCTCCATTTTGCTGGAGCGCATGCCCTAGACCTCATTCTGGTGTCAGAAACACATCTCCATCAGAACGTCACATCCCGACTCCAGGGCTATCACTGTCTCAGATCGGATCGCGTCGGCCGCTGTGGGGGCGGCACAGCGATCTTCGTGAAGAACAGTGTGGTCCACAAACCCGTCCAGCTCCCTCCACTTCAAACTCTAGAGGCCACGGCCACTTGTGTCCACCTCGGAGGTACTGAAGTCCTGATGGTGTCTGCTTATCACCCACCCCAGAGGCAGTTCGTTCCAAACGACTACCTCTCCATCCTTGCCCTACATCCTCATGCCATTATTGCCGGGGACTTAAATGCTAAGCATCAGCGCTGGCATAGCGGCCCCCGTGCAGACGCTAGAGGCAACGAAATCATCAGAATGATAGACCCGGACCCTCAACTTAGAGTAGAGGGTCCCTGGCAACCCACCCATTACCCGGAAGGTCTAGGTCGGCCATCCGTCATAGACTTCGCAATCATCAAGCACTTTCCATATCATCTATCACTCACATCGGTCAACGAACTTCATTCAGACCATAATCCCGTGTTGGCCATCATTAACACCCAGGTTGCCAGCCACGAGGTCCCGATTCAACATCGGAACGTCGACTGGGACTGCGTCAGAAGTTGCCTGAATGGCTCCATCCCCGCCAACCCCAACATCACAGACATCCCAACCCTAGAGGTTGCGGTCTCTTCCTTCACCTCCGTCGTGAAGCGAACCGTCCACAACCTCACTATCCACACCCCAGCTCCTCTTCATCCTGATGTCCTGCCTTCAGAGCTTCTTTTGCTCATCCGCCGCTCTTGGGCGGCTCGCAGGCGCTACCAGAGGCACCGCACGCCCCATCACCTAGCGGTTCTAAGGCGTTTACGCCACGACGTTCGTCTCCGTCTACGCGAGCACAGAGTGCGCGCGTGGGAGGACACGATGACTCGTTTGAACCCAGAGGATGGCGACGTGTGGAAGATCGCCAAGCGACTCAGGAACCGAGGAGGGTCACACACCTCGGGTCACCTATCCAAGGCACCCGAGGCCTGGCCTATGAACCCCAAGCCAAAGCAAATGTGTTTGCTGACTACCTGGAGAGGACTATGCGTCCTAGAGATGATCCGCAGGACCTAGATTTCTCCGACCGTGTCCGCCAGGAGGTACGTCGATACCTTCGACGTCCTCATGAGGAGGCGGATCGGCTTCCCATCATCAAGCCAAGTGAGCTCCAGGGCGTACTCCGGCGCCTCGACGGGTTAACCCCTGCCATGCTCCGCCCCTTCCTTTCAAGGCTGTGCTCTTTCTCACTAAGGTCTTCAATGTGTGCCTCGCCCTTAGTCACTTTCCACGCGAGTGGAAAGAGGCCCGGGTGATCTGCATATTGAAGCCAGGGAAAGACCCGGTTCATCCTGCAAACTACCGTTCCATAATTCTCCTGTCTGTACTCTCGAAAGTACTCGAGAGGCTTATTCTAGTCCGCTTGTCTCCCATTTTGGGGGAGATTCAAGCCATCCCTCCCCATCAGTTTGGGTTCCGGCCTGGCCACTCAACATCTCAGCAGTTGGTGCGTGTGGTGCAGGCTGCCGCCCTGGGTTTCCAGGACAAAGCCTATACCGCCGCGGTCTCTCTAGATGTTGAGAAGGCCTTCTCTACGACCTGGCATGCCGATCTCCTCCGGAAACTCATCCACCTGGAGCTACCCACACGCCTAATACACCTGTTACACTCATACCTAAAACACAGATCCTTTGTGGTCGCAGTTGCGGGAAACAAATCTACACGAAGGCCAATCAGAGGCGGAGTCCCTGAAGGTTCTGTGTTGTCCCCTACGCTGTTTAGCGTATATGTGACCGACATTCTATCCGAGCAGCACGTTAACATAGCCCAGTGTGCTGACAACGCGCTGCTATACTGCACAAATAAACACCCTCGCAGAACCTTTCTCCCCATACAGCGACACCTCCGCCTCATCCAAGAGTGGTGTAGGCGTTGGCGATTGTCCATCAACCCGGAGAAAAGCCGCGCCATACTTTTCACCAAACGCCGCTTTCCCGCCAACTTCCCCACATTTACTTACCTTCGCAGAAGGATAGAGTTGGTGGATAACATTACCTATAGCAAGAGTCAAAGCCGAAAGAACCAAGTGTCCAGAAGATGTACAAAACTGGAGAAGAAAAGCAGCCATTTTTAAGAAAGAATTAATTACAGCAAAAAGGGCCAGTTTCACAAATTTTGTAGAACATATGGACTATAGGAAAGATGGAAATAAAATATACAAATTCCTTAATAAAACAAAATTATCAAAAAATACAACTGAACCATTAAAATATAATAACAAAAGCTTAACTACAGATAGGGAAATAGCAGAATCCCTTAACAAGTTTTATGCTCAGTCACAAAGAGTACCCCAAGCGTATAAAAAACAAGATAAGGCTATCCAAAAAACTATCAGAGAAACTAGTAAGCCAAAAGGTATACGAAATGATATTTTTATTCAGGATTTTAATGAAACAGAACTGGATTTAGCAATAGAACAATTACAAAACAAAAAATCTCCTGGACCTGACAAGATCCATCCAGAGTTTATTAAACACCTTGGCAGGAAAGGAAAAGAAATCCTACTTAAACTGTATAACACGTGTTGGAGAATGACTGTACCTTCCGACTGGAAAAAAGCCATTATCATCCCGATTTTAAAGAAAAACAAACCCTCAAACAATATTAATAGTTTCAGACCAATATCTTTGACCAGTGTTATTGCAAAAGTGATGGAAAGAATGGTGGCATCTAGACTTAACTGGTTCCTAGAATATTACAACTTAATTAATAGTTCACAGACCGGCTTCAGACAGAATCATAGTACAAGTGAAAATGTACTCCTACTAAGCCAAGACATCAAGGAAGCTTTCAATAGAAAGGAGGATACCTTGGCAGTATTCATTGATTTTAAATCAGCATATGACTCAGTCTGGAGAAATAAATTAGTTGAGAAGTTGCAATCAATAGGTGTGAAAAGTAACATGCTTAAGTGGATAACTCAGTTTATTTCACAAAGATTTTGTGCCACAAAATATAATACATACATTTCCAAATATAAACAAACACACCGAGGACTTCCACAAGGTGCTGTTCTGAGCACAACACTCTTTAACATATATATAAATGACCTTCCATCAATAATAAAAACTTTAGAAACCAAAATTGCTTTATTTGCTGACGATGTAGTCATTTGGACTTCAGGCTCTTCAAAAAAACCTGAATTAATTAAAGACAGAATAGAAACAGCCCTAAACAAAGTACATGAATGGAGCTCCAAAAACCTCATGACTATCAATGTGGAAAAAACAAATTATGAATTATTTACACTAAAATACAAACCAGTTAATATTAGCATAAATTATAATGGTAAACCACTCAAAGCAGTTGATGATGCCAAATACTTAGGCATCACTTTCGACAGAAAGCTAACTTGGAAAAAACATATAACAAACATCTCAGAAAAGGTTGAAAAGAAATTGCAAATCCTGAAAAGGTTAGCTGGTGCTAAATGGGGCTGCTCAAGGAGAGTCCTTAACACAACATACAAAATGTATATTAAACCAAACCTCTTGTACTGTTCTGAAGCTTTAATAACAGCAGCAAATGCTAACATCAATAAACTTGAACAAATACAAAATCAGGCTCTTCGCCTAATCACTGGAGCAGTTAAATCCACACCTATTGATGCCATGCTTGCCTTAACACGGACCCCATCAATAACAACAAAAATAGAAGAACAAGCATTGCTCCAACACGAGAAAATGTTACGACTGCCAAACTCTAAATGGACAGAAGAGAACCTCCCCCCTTCAATCCTTAAAACTCATAGTAGTTTCCTAGAAAAGGTAACACAGATTAAATCCAAATTGAACATTCCTAACACCAGAGAAAATCTACTTATTAGAGAAAATCCATTGGAATTATTGCAACCTACCTTCAATTTGGAATTAATAGAGGAAATAAGTAAATCAGACACACCAAAAGAAATACAAAAACTTCTAGTTCTGGAAACAATCAATACTAGGTATCCCACAGAAGAATGGCTGCACATATATACTGATGGATCCTCCAAGGAAAACCTTACTGGAGCTGGAGTTACATGTTCACATTTTTCCTTTTATCATTCTGTTGGCAGAGACACAACAAATTATGATGGAGAAATAGAGGCTATATACATTGCTCTCCGAAAATTATTAAATCTTCCCTTAAATAAATTTAACAAGGCAGTAATTCTTTCGGATTCTAAAGCTGCAATTCAGGGAATATGTTCAAATACTACAAAGAAGTCAACAAAAATTAGAGAATGCTACAAAATGTTAACACAACTCCAAAAAGTTAATAAGACTGTTCATCTCCAATGGATTCCAGCACACTGTGGAGTCATGGGGAACGAAGCTGCAGACTCACTTGCAAAGAAAGCCACAACAATAACACAAAAGTCTAAATTCAATTTCTCATATTCCTTAATGAAACGCTTGATCATTAAAAATTTTTGTCATTCATACCTACAAGAAATAGAAACAAATGCCAAAGATAAAAAATGGATTACACTACTTTCCAATCCAGATATAATCCCCCAGAGACCAAGGAAAACAGCTGTTGCAGCCTTCCGACTATTGACAAATCATGACTGCTTGGCAAGTCATCTCTACAGAATAGGTATCTCAGCCTCACCGATATGTGTCCTGTGTAACGCTCCAGCAGAAATGAATGAAGAACACTTGAAGACCTGTGAAGCATTAAGATCAGAAGAAACTACAGTTCAAAAGTATTGGAAAGCACGAATGCTAATGGCTTCATTGCCAGATGCAAGGCACTAGAAAACAACAACAACAACAACAACATTACCTACCTGGGAGTGAAGCTTGATAAGGGCCTTACTTTTCGTGAACACATCAACCTCCTATCAGCGCGGACCGGTGGGGCAATTGCCTCACTGTACCCCATGCTGCGGTCAGGGATGCCAATTCCCTTAAAGCTACGCCTCTTTCGGACTCTCATCATCCCTATCCTCCTGTACGCCTGTGAAATCTGGGGCATGGCTGCAGACACCCATCTCCTGCGTCTACAACGTATACAGAATAGAGGTCTTCGGGTAATCTATTCTGTATGCCGTAGATTCCCTACGAGACTACTGCACGAAGCTTCGTCCCTCCCGTATGTGGAGGACGAAATTAGGCGCCGGGCAACTAAATTTTACGACCAGTTTCCACAACATCGGAGCGCCCTGGTTAGGTCTCTTGGGGACTACATCCCTAGAGAACGCACGCTTGTGCGACACCGGGTTCCCCGCATGCCTCGCGGGCACCCCCGGTAACACAGGAGTTACCCCATCAACAGCGCAAGCTGAGCTCCTTACAGTCCTTCCAAGAGAAGCTTGGAAGTCTAAATCTTCTCCAAGTATCCATATTTGGACCACTCATCAGCAGTGCCCAACGGTAGTTGCAGACTGAAATTAACACCCGACGAGGAGCATAAACCTATGCTACCTCCTAATAACCCACAATCCCCATTCTTCACCAGCCATCCTACAACATCCTAATCCCGTCATACAGTGGTTAAGCCCTAAAAGGGCAGGTACACGAATGACACACCTCGGGCTGTTCTCAGCCTGCCATCTGGTAGTCTAGTCTAGTCAGTTTGGTTTTCGTTCTGACCATTCCACGACCGAGCAACTACTGCGAGTAGCCAAAAAGGGTTCCCTGGCTTACCATGATAGGTCTAAAACGGTGGCAGTGTTGTTTGATGTGGAAAAGGCGTTCTCTACCACCTGGCACGAAGGGCTTGTCTACAAGCTCATACAGCATGAAATCCCCCCTCCATTCATTTACTTGGTAGCTAGTTTCCTGCAGGAACGTAGTTTCCGGGTGAAGGTGGAGGGATCATTCTCTAGAGAAAGGCCCATTGGCGCAGGAGTTCCCGAGGGCAGTGTACTGTGACCGGCAATCTTCAATGCTTACATGGCCGATCTCCCCACACACCGAAACACTCACATCTGTCAGTATGCGGACGATCTTATGATCTTCGCTACTAACAAGAACCCGCGCTACAGCTACCGTCAAGTACAAGCCCATCTCTGTGCCATCAGTAGATGGTGTGAGAACTGGCGGATGTCTATAAACCCGGAGAAAAGCTCTGCTATTCTCCTGGCCAACACGCTGGCAAACCGGCTCCCACAGGACCTCGTGCTTCGGCGCCGTCGGATCCCCTGGGTTACTACGGCGAAGTATCTCGGGGTCACGTTGGACCGGAGGCTAACGTATAGACATCACGTCAGGGGCAAAGTACTCCTAGGTCACGCAGCCCTCCGGCAGTTGTATCCTATCCTCAGTTCCAAAACCATGCCCATTCGCCTGAAGCTCCAGATATATCGTGCGATTATCCCGCCTCTGATCCTGTACGGATGTGAGATCTGGGGAGTGGTGGCAAAGTCCACCTTCATCAGACTCCAGACGTTGCAGAATCGGGCATTAAGGACGATCTACGATACTGGTTGGAGATTTCCTGCCCACATCCTTCACGAACATTCCGGCATCCCGTACATTGTCGACGTGATTAAAACTCGCGCTCGAACAATGTACAACAAACTCCAGAACCACCCAAACCCACTGGTGAATACTCTGGGACAATATGACCAGAGACAGCCGCGCCGACTACCATCCAAAAAATTGCCGAAGGACATCTTAGGTCCAACGGTCTAATTTTGGAAGATGGGAAAGACTTGACTAAACAGCCAATCAGCAGCCGGTCATTGTCCGCTCACGGACAAATCCCTACCAACCATCCTTCCCGACCCTATAAATACCCCTGATTCCGCAAACATTCCCTGTAGTAACAAAATCCCTGTAGACCACACTACCAAACTCATCGCGCAGGTAAAGCCGTGTTACGGCTAGGTACTACGGTAAAGACACTCGGGCGGGGGATATCAGCTTCCCCGCTCGATTCGAACTGCCTCTGGAACGGTCATTTTTCATTCTGACGAAGGCCATAGAGTTTACAATGGCCGAAAGCTCAATGTTTTTAAACCTCACACGGCTGATCACCCGTGAAACTGTAATAAATAACGTGCGCCGTGAAAGCTTTAAATCTTACATTAGAAACCTGTACGGGGAGGAAATCTACCATCAACAACGACGATTTGAACGGCTACAGACGAGGAGAGTTAGTGCTTTATGCACTTTAGCTTTTCTGAAACGTTGCAGAGACTACTCAGTTGTTCCACGCTTCGCTGAGGTACATCACCATATTAATACGAACCGAGGACAACACATCCTCCGTCGCGTCAGTCTCGCGCTGGTGAGGGAAAGAATACACAACACCTACTGCCTTATGGACCGCATCTCTAGAGAACTTCTAACACTGCATCTCCAACTGTTTTCTTCACTTCGGAGTTTGGACTGTGAATGGATTGATTTATCTTTATCCGCGCAGTACTGGCGACACCAGAAGAAAACCACTGACCGCCATGTTAGGAAGTTCAACAAATTTCACTGCACGCAACATCACGCTCAGTTAGACCCGTCTAGGCTGGTAATTAATCTAACGGAACGGCCATTAGACCATCCAACTACTTCAGTTTTGGCGAGAGGACTCAATTTCGCCCCGGCACCCAGATCCATACCGACCAAGGATTTCATCAGTGGCACTGAGAAGTACGCACCGAAGTCAGCCTTACATTAGCAAGAGCCAAGAAACCCAGGGCCAATATTTCATCTGCTGAATTTAGAGCGCTGAAAGCACTGCGACAAGACGCGACTCTAACTGTGCTTCCTGCTGATAAGGGCAATGCCACGGTTATCATGGAGACCATGGATTATCACCAGAAAATTACAAAACTACTCGAAGATCCCTCTTTCAAGGAACTGGATAAGGACCCGACGACCAAGATCACCAGAATAACTACAAATCTCATAAAGAACTCCAGTCTAACCACTGTAGTACACAAAAACACCATTCCACACACAGCAGCTTCACCTAGACTCTACAGACTGCCAAGGATTCACAAGCCTGAAGTACCCCTTCGACCCATTGTGAATGCCATAGGCTCACCTACTTACCTGCTTGCCAAACATCTTACCACTCTACTGAATCCGCTGGTGGGTGACTGTCAACATCATATTGCAAATTCCAGCCACTTTATACAGAAAATTTCAGTGCTGAAAGTGGACCCGGATGATATTTTGGTGAGCTTTGATGTGGAATCCTTGTTCACCAGAGTGCCGCTAGAGGACTCACTACAGCTATTAACTGAATGGTTTCCGGAAGACATCACCCAGCTCTTCAGACACACGCTCACTTCCACATACTTCAATTACAATGGCCAGTACTTCGAACAGACGGATGGTGTAGCCATGGGTTCACCGTTGTCACCTGCTATTGCCAACTTTTTCATGGAGAGCTTGGAACATACTGCCCTGGATACCACCTCAGACAAACCAAAGGCATTCTTCAGATACGTGGATGATACCTTTGTTATCTGGCCACATGGAAAAGGAAAACTTTCCGCCTTCTTAGACCACCTCAGCAACCTACATGCGAACATCAAGTTTACCATGGAAGTTGAGAACGATGGCTCACTTCCCTTCCTAGATGTTCTGGTCTACAAGAAGCCAGACGGCAGCCTAGTTCACACGGTATAAAGGAAACCCACACACACCAACCGCTACTTGGAGTCACCACCATCCTACTCAAAAGAAGACAGTTTTCTCCACTTTGTTTCACTGGGCTTTCGATATTGCGGATAAACGCCACATTAAGCAAGAACTTAAATACCTACGAGACACCTTGCTAAAAAACGGATACAGTGATAACGACATCAAAAAGGCATGCAAGAAGGTTGAAAACAATCGCAACAACCCCCAACGCCTCACTCAAAGGATGGATAGCTGGCCGAATAAAGCCTACATACCATTCTACGGTTTCATCTCAAACAAGATATCCCGCATACTCACTAGGTATAACATTAAGACTTTCTTCACGTCTCCAAAGAAGATCCAAGAATACCTTGGGCCGGTAAAAGAACCACTTCAGCTCAAGGTCCCAGGAGTGTACAGGATTCCTTGCGAATGTGGCAAAGTGTATGTAGGCCAAACAGGACGCACAATAGAAGAAAGGTGTAAAGAACATCAACGCTATATCAGGCTCCTACAACCAGATAAGTCAACAGTGGCCGAACATTGTATAGAGTATGTCCACAAAATAAACTTTGAAGACATCAAAGTTCTGGATCATACGGATAAATACTGGGACAGGGTCATTAAGGAAGCCATCCAAATCAAACTACATCCAAACAATTACAACAGGGACTGCGGACTTCAGCTAAGCCCTGCCTGGACAATAGCCATGAAACACATCCACAACAGCAACTATAGTGATTCTGAACCAAGTACTGACCCTCAAGAAAACACTCTGGCCGGTGACAAACATAGCCCGAAACAGCAGGCCCAATCACAAAACAATTTGGATTCCGGGCACAACACTCGACAACGCTACAACTATTGCGAATGACGGAATCCATCACGAGAGGATTCAACGAAAACCGATCCACAGGGGCCATCTTCCTGGATATTGAATGGGCCGTCGATCGCGTGTGGCACGCTGGTCTACTCAGAAAGCTCATATCACTGGAATTCGTGGATTCTATGATAGCCATAATAAAGGACTATCTGTCACACTGAACGTTCTGCACGGCAGTGGAAACAGAGATATCAACGCGACGGCCAATCAGGGCAGGGGTCCCACAAGGGAGTTTATTGGGGCCCACCCTGTTTAATATTTACATAAATGATTTACCAGAGACGATAAGAGTAGACCGATATCTATATGCGGATGACACAGCACTTGTCACACAATCAACCATGCCGACGATTATACGCACCAGGCTACAAAATGCTCTAAATGACTTAGAGCCATGGCTCACGAAATGGCACATAAAGGTAAATACCAGAAAAAGCCAGGCAATTGTATTCACCAAGCGAATTAAGCACTGTCATGGTAAACACGGCCTTCAGCCACTAACGCTTGGACAAGAGCCAATTCAATGGAACAGCAAAACCATCACCTACTTAGGTGTAACGATGGACCAGGGCCTTACATGGAAACAGCACGTAGACACCGTAAGAGCCAAAGCCAATGCACAACTCAATAAGCTGTACCCAATAATCAACACAAACAGTACTCTAAAGTTAGAGATGGGCACAACACTTTATAAAACTCTAATCCGGCCCATCCTAACATACGCTGCACCCGTATGAGGACATGCAGTGCAAACACACATAAAGAGACTGCAAACGATGCAGAATAGAGAACTCCAAATAATCGCGAGACTACCCAAAGTAGCTCCAACGCTCCAATTACACGAGGAGCTAAAAGTGCATTCCATTGAACAATTCATAAAATGGCTCACCTTTAACTTACTCAATAAGAAAAACTAAAACCACAATGAATTAATTCAAAACCTAGGAAATTATGATATAACGCACGACAAACATGCAAGGCCACTATCTCTATTCCAGAGAACTATTGGTCTCGGGGAGCCAGATGTTGACATGCAACAATATCTGGACAATCTAGTAATTTCAAGTGTGCTTGAAAACAACAGCTCCATGTCAGTAGATTTACTGGTATGTAGAAGAACTGCTGTGAGATGAAATTCCAGCACACCAACAATGCTGATGTGATCCTGGCAATTGACAGTGTCATTAATTAACAAAATAGTTGTTTTTTTTCCACAAGGTCATCTGTAATGAATTTTTGCATCCCCTGTGCCCAGCATGCCCTACATTTTGTTGGCCTACTGAAAACTGTTTGCACCAGCAAGTCAAACTGCTTCCTCTACATAGATTTATTATTCTACCTCAACCAATAGATAGAGTTTGCAGTCAGTGCATACTTCCTTAGCTTTTATATCTCCAGTACAGAATTGTGACCCATAGAAGAAAAAAGAAGCTTAACTTCATTATTAAAGAAATACATGATAAAAATATACTTTTCTTTTGTTAATAAATATTAAAATTTCTTTTGTTAATGCTAAGAATGAAATATGAAGATAACGTTTCATTTTCCTAATGATCTGCCTGAATCTTAAATGACAGAAGAACTTTATTAATTCAACCAGATAGAAATTAGAAGATCCATAGTTCAAATTTTGGCTATTGCATTGAACTTTGAGTTTGATTCTACCTTTCCCTGGTCCTGGGTCATTCCATGTGAAATCAATTTGCTATAAATACAAATTTTACCTGACCATTTCAGATTTTGCTAAAATTTTATGTACTCATAGTGGGTGCTACGACTAAGGAAAATACCAAATTTCAATTTTTTATCTCAAACCATTTCTGAAATAAGGGTATGCAAAGCTTTCAAGTCGGCCAAAAAAGAGTGAATACGTTTTTCAAATCTCTCTAGGAGTTGTCCTAATTGAGCTAAAGAGCTGGAAAAGGTGTCATTTTGCAGCATTCTTTATGCTCTTTCCAGTGATTTGCAACAACATTCTAATTAAGAAATTTATTCAAAAGACAAATTGAAATTTTGATTTAACTTTTTCCAAAAAATATATAATTTAAAATTTTCAAATTATTACCATAAATACTTAGTACCTGACTCAGGGGTCTCCGTCTAGGGGATATGTGAATAGCGACCATAAGGTACCCAAGCTGAGCAGAACATTACTTCCACTTACTAGTGTTTTGCTCCTCACTGTAACTTTTCTATCTGACCTTACCTTGGTCATCTCTTGTTCTCTTCTGACCCCGATGCTATTAGGGTTCCTGAGGGCTAGGGAGTCTTTATTTATCCAACCTCTCCATTTCTCTAATTCCTCTATAAAATCTTAACCCCTAACATGCTGACCTGTCATGGCATGTAATACGTCCTCTGATTGGTAATCAGAGAATATGGTCGGTGAATTTATTTTGATAACTCTCCCGGTCAGGTCGGTGAGACCCGTAAACCAACGACAGGTGTGGTCCTCCAGACATTCTAGGGGGTTGTGAGAGAGCAATGTGACCACCAAAACATAAAAATATGGTGCTCTCTAAAAAGCGGTTACTACTACTGCTATTGCTCTCTTTATATTGTAGAGCAAGAGGATTAATGACTTCATTGTCAGAAATCCAGCATTAGCTAACAACAGCAACTTTATTAATTCATAGTCCTCCAAATGAGTGTTACTGGTTAGATGTCATCAAGAAAACAGTTCTAGAGCAGATACTTGAAGCCAGTTTTTTGGGGAAGTATTCCATGAAATCTGTCATTAGACTTCCTGGATGTTCCTTTAATAGATTTTTCATCAGTAAAAGGTCCAAATGTCTTAGAAAAGCTATAAACATTTTTGTTGCTGTTTATAATCACTTGTTTTTGTTTTATATACCCCATTTAATAACTTTAAAATTAACCGACTTGAAATCACTGTTTTTAACCAAGGCAACAAACTTTCACGTTAAAACAATTATGTAAATTCCTGGTTAGAGTGGGTAGGGTTTATTTAACCCAAACTCATTCCCTATTCTCCGCACAGCCTACAAGTGTGAATGTGTGAGTGAATTAATGTGTCTGTATGTGTATATGTGTGAGTGTCTGTGTGTGTATTTCATGATGGAAACAAAACTAACATGAAAAGATGTTATGTGTTGCATTCATGAGTCTTCCTCTACTCACTCTTCTATATCCTATATTTATGAAAGTCTACTCTTCTAACTACTTTCTGACAATCTAGATAAAATTTCACTACATATTTTAAGATCATTTCAGATAAAGCTGAATTAATAAAGCTAAATTTTTAGTGGTTTTTTTCTTAGTGAAAAGATTTGGTAGTCTGATTTTGTTTTATTAAGTCATTAAATTTTCTTTGGTCCACTTTTGTAGGTTGGTTAAGGATTGTTGCATGGTGTTTTCTAGTTCTGTAATTTTGTTTTTTGGTTTTGAAGTCCACATTACTAAGTCATCAGCAAATAGTGCACACTTCACACCTGATTCTTGTATTTGTTGTGACAGATCGTTAATAAATATATTAAAAAGTGTAGAGCTGAGCACTGCACCTTGTGGTAAGCCACGGTGTACTTGTTTGTATTTCGATATATTTCTTCCATATCTGATAGCAATAAAGCATTGTGTTAGGAAGTAACATAGCCACGAAAACATTGGACCTTGTATCCCTATTTTTTTTACTTTCTTTAGTACTTTTATTCTGCATATAGAATCATATGCACTTTGGAAATCAATAAAAACTGATACATTATCTTCTTTCTTATTGAAGGAGTCTTTGATTTCTTGACTGAGAAGTAAGATTTGTTCATTAGTAGAGTGAAACTCTCTGAATCCAGCTTGACATGGGGATATTAAATTTTGTGATTCTAGAAACCAATTTAACCTGTTTGACACTATTCTTTCCATCACTTTTGCTATTGTGCTAGTAAGAGCTATTGGTCTATAATTTCTTATTTCTGATGCTGTTTTGTCTTTCTTCAAGAGTGGGACAATTATTGCTTTTCGCCATTCAGCAGGCACAGTGGTTTTCCAGGATAGATTGTAGAGTTTTAGTAGTTGTTTTGGTGTTTTTCAAGGTTTTTTATGAACTCTGGTTGTATGTGATCTGGTCCAGGAGACTTTTTGTTTTTTAGATTATTTATTGCAATGTTCAGTTCTTGCATATTAAAATTTTGTAAAAAGATATTGCATTGAGTGTTAGGATCACATTTTCTTTCTTGTTTCAAGTCTTTCTTAAATTCTTTATGTTCCTTTTTATTATTTCTTGTTACTTTATATGAATTAGCATAATATTTATTGAATGTTTCGGCTATGACTGCATCATTTACTAATATTTTATTGTTGTGTATGATAGGTGTGCTGTTGTTTTCTTTCCTGTCCTTGACATTTTTTATGAACTTATGGGCTTTGTTACCATCTGTCCTACAACCCATTAATCTGCTTAAAATAGAATGCGTTCATTCTGGCATTTTTTCCATTTTTATAGGTTTCTGTCTAACAAAGGGTCAAATACACAAAGTACAAAAAAATTTGACGTGTTGCACTCACATGACTTTCACTACTTACTCTTATACAAATTATTCTTACAAATGCTTACATAGGCATTGGCAGACTTTTTTCAGAGGGGGCCGCATGTTGGAAATTTGCGATCATACAATATTAATTCATTATTCCGCTGTCAAAGATTATTATTGCAGATAACTGTATTAGTTAGTAATGAAGAAAAATTCTCCTTTACATCAAAATTAAAACAATAGTCTAATAGTAATTGACTACACATTAAATTCACACAATTCCAAGGGGGACCAAGGCCCCTTGACCTCCACCCCCCTTCACAATGCCCATGAATGTTTATTCTTCTACCTGCATAATGTCAACCAGGAGAGACCTTGGTAGAAATGCTTTTATTACAGATTTTCTTGTAGATACAATTGGAATAGTGGAGCACGATAAGCTTAAGTGAATAGTCAAATCTTTTAAAGGCTTTGAAATTATGTTCATGACTGGATGGAAAAAAATAAGTAACAATTTCTTATTTGAAAAATAGTATTTTAAAATGCAAACCAATTACAAGGAATATCTCAGTAAATATTAACTCCGAGCCATTTTTGACACAAAATTTTTTTAAAATGCTCTACTTAAAGCGTACTGTAAAGTGAGGGAATTTTCTTGAAAATATTCATGTTGAATCCTTGGAAGATACTGAACTTTGATACCCAGGTTGGAGTTTAACTAACTTTTCACTTTTGAGTTATTCTGTTCACAGAGAAATGATATATATGATATATGAATATTCTGTTCACAGAGAAACCATACACACAGATATTTTTAAATGATTTTTTTTATGTTTAGGAAGTTTCAAAACATGTACTTCTAGTGAAATCTTGGTATAGAAATAATATTTAAATGAAATACTTGTACTAGTTACTAAAGTACGTAGGAGAAAAAGTAAAAGTGTGATTACATAGAATTACAATGAAGGAATAATTTAATACATAACTCATAAATAAAAAATAAGTTCCATTTATGTTTTGCTGTAATTTCAACTTATACTTAAATTAAATTATTTTGTTGTTTAATGATGCTGTCAATTGCCAGGATCACATCAGTGTCGCCAGTGTGCCGGAAGTTTGTCCCTTGGGCATTCGTTTACATGCCAGCAAATCTACTGACATTTTCAAGCTCACTTAAAAACCATCGGTCTGAGCAGATTTGAGCAGGTGACCTTAGGATCAGTAGGCCAACATCTAATCAACTGAGTCACCCAGACTAACATTTCAGCTTACATATTGCAGCTTTTCCCTTACAATTGCAAATTATAAAGATGTAATAAATCATTAATGTAATTGTGTATAAAAGGAAATATATTACATTATTGTGTGGTAGTGTTGATTAGTGCTGGAATCCTCCTTGTGGTCCTTGGTTCATCCTTGGCTAGCCTGCTGTTTTATTAGAACATGATCTATATGGAGATCTCAGGGCAGTGAGAGGACAGACAACTTATACTTTAGTACTAAATTAAGGGTAGCACCATGAGCGAGAGGTTAGACCATTGGCTTACCACCTAGGTAGCCCAGGTTTGATCCCAGGGACCCGCATGTGTTATTCGTGGTGGATGATGCAGCATCTGGGTGGGTTTTCTCAGGTTCTCCGGTTTCCCTCACCACTCATTCCACCAATTATTCATCATCAGCTTTCCATTCATTGATTTCACCTGCATTTCATATCATCCTCTTCCTCACTATCATACCTGGTGCTTGGCTGACCACCTCCTTCCAGGTCTTCATTCTGTCTGGTCATAGGTTCCTCTGCTCCCCAACAGGCATCTGACCCTGGGCAAAGGCTTGTAAGTCCTACATACAGGAGGGTAATCAGGAAAAGAAGAAAAAGAAAGAAATACTGAATTAATTGACACAATACATATATACTGATATAACATACACCAACGCTGTTCACAATTTCACTTATTTTACTGTCACTATCTGTGATGAGACTTCCACTGTGTTATATGTTCAATGTTTTTAATCACTTTGTGTGGTTTTATTAGTAACAATATGTTAAATACATTTGCAGCACACTATTATCACTTCTGTCCTTTCACCATGACTTTGCTTCCTGGAGAGAGGTGAACTCATGTTGAATGATTCTCACTAACTGGTAAACTAATAGTGGTACTTCCTTATTGCACCCATACATTTTCCCAAACTTCATGCAAATACTTCTACTGCTTAGTTCCTATTGACTTTCTTGTCTGTAGATGGAAATAAATTGATTATCATGTATACATAAACTCTTCATAGATAATATGTCTAATATACTGAATCATATAACATTTATACAATAACTGATTGTATATAGTATTTGAATAATTAATTCCCCATAATGTACCTGAATTATGACAAATAATCTTCTTTTTCTTCTGATTACCCTCACCGTATGGAGGACTTACACCTCCTAGGTCTCAGATGCCTATAGGAGAGCAGACAAATCTATGGACTGGGCAGAGTGGAGACCAGGAAGTGGGTGGTCAGCCCAGCACCAGGTATGAGAGTGAGGAAGAGGATGATATTGGTGCCGTTTTTATAAAGATTATTACGTAGCAGCAGGAATAATGTTCTTACTGAAAGATGAAATACTTTGATAGCAGACGCGATTCCTATCTTCAGGGTCGTGGTTACAGAATGGAATGCATAAATCAATGTTCCTTTATCACAACATATTTATTCATTAACACTTCGTTATTTTACACTCTCAGCACCATATTAAATAATCAAAGACCTTCACAATTAGGTAGAATCTACACTGGATAAAAGTTTGGTGAGAGTTCCATGTTCACACGCTACCAAACACACGTCTTATCATCTTGAGCATACAGACGCTAATGAAAATAGTCCTTGGCGTCTCTCTGACGCAACACCGCCATTTTTTTTGTATTCATCCGCGCAAATAGTTTTTATTGGTTGAACACAAAGTGACAAGAAAACATTGGCTGTCCTGAATATTAAAAATAAGTCCCTGATACACCCAAACAAGAACTAGAAATTTATACACTTTTAAAAAAACATTTATATGAACGATTTTCTATTGGTCAATATTCTGTCTCAATATGAAATGTGAAATGGATGATTCGAAAGGTAAAGATGGAGCAAATGGTGGAATGAGTGGCAGAGGAAACCAGAGAACCTGGAGAAAACCCACCGAGACGCTGCTTCATCCACCACAAATACACATGTGGGTTCAGGGGATTGAACTAGTCTAACTACTTTTTTGTAATGTTTAATGTACACTTTTACTACAAACAACACCACAGACGGTGACACTGATGATACATGGAATGAAGATGGAGCACCGGTGGAATGAGATGGTGGGGGAAACAGGAGAACCCAGAGGAAACCCACCCCAGCACTGCTTCATCCACCACAAATCCCACATGCAGTTGCCTGGGATCGAACCCGGGCTACTATCTAACTGCTTGACCATGGTGCCACTGCTTATAACAAATAATGCCAGAGTACAATAATTGCAATTTATCTAATAGTTTCGCTGTCCCCACATAACTTGTGCCTAGTTAAATCTCACATAAATGGTTCCTATAACTTTGGTGAAGTACAGGTGTGTTAAATATTAATGATTATAACTTTATAAATTTAGCACCTACACAGTTATGTATTACATATATAATAATTCATCTTAATCAAGCTATTTACAGAAATGGTTCCAGAAAATTATTCCATTTTCTACATTAGGCAGTTTTCCAGTTTACAGCATAATTTAACATGGGAAATCACTTCCTTCCAGTATTTATTTTCCACTTGTCCATGATTCTGGTACATAGGGAATCTGGTTTAAGCAGGTTTTACTGTAGCAGGCTAAAAGAGTAGTCAGATTTTTAAAAAAATGGCTCACTATATACGATTTTAGGGGTATAAGTGTACATCATTTGACAATTGGTATCTGTATATGAATCCAGTTCGATGTATTATAATTTTTTCTCTTTGTTTAAAAGTTTTCTCACAAATGCATCACATAATTTACAACCTGATGTTTTATATATGGGTCACAAAATGAAAAATTCTATCAGTATGGACCATTGGATTTGCTTCCAAGTGTTCACACTTCAATACTTGACTTGCCCAGGTAGTCTGAGGTCATTAGCCTTGCAAAAAGCATTGAAGCTCAGTTACACATTACAATAAGCAATGGATGTATTGGAAATGCAAGAATACACTTTACATCCACAATTTGATGTATTTAAGCTATCTTTCTCATTTTATTGTCCATAAAAGTGTAGGTTGTAGACAACACAAATAAATATTTGGGTACATATGATATGTGACTGATTCCTCTAATTGTTATTAATTTCAAACAAATTAACTCAACATTCTTTATTGTAAGGGCTGTCTGCTTTGCTTTACCTCCCACAACCACCTGTCCTGCACCCTTAGGGAAAATGAATATGTATGACTTGAGTGTCCATGCATATCTTGAGCTACTAATCAACCTGAAGACATACTACTCTTATTAACTAAAATTCTTAGTTTGCAAATGAGATAAATATTCATGGAATGTTGTTTATTACACTATCCTGAGTTACTAACACAAATATCTGCAGTTATACCAGTAACAACCTGCATAGTGACTGAAATTCTATACTCTTTCCATGACATGAGAAAAAACAATAGGACATAACTTGAAAAAGGTATAAGTATTTGAAAATTTAAATCAACAATAGAGCATATTTCCAAAATTGTTAATGATACAAACATTTTTATTAGACATAAATTGTATGGGCTAACAGCATCTACATTTTTTCTGTACCTAGTAAGATTTTATATCCCTTAAGTTCACCAGTTATATGAAAGTCATTTAGAATGGAGAAAACAATAAAGGTTATGCCCAGAAAATTCAAGATATGCACATTCTTTGTCGTGTAAATATCTTAAACATAGGTCATTTTAATCAACATTGTTGCAGTCATTTTCAAGAAAATAAAAAATAATGACAGTTTTGCCGTATGAGGGATAGTTTAGAGAATTTTCATGAAAAGCTTCATTTTGTATCCTTAAAACATCCTGAATTTAAATACCAGGTTTAGTATGGCTCAGGTGGTAACATCTGTGGCCCATATTCAGAAGGTTGCAGGTTTGATCCCCACGGTCGACCTTCCTGACCAATGAGTTTTTTCAAAGGTTTCCCCAGATCACCAGGCAAATACAGGAAGGTTTTCCATAGCATCCTTATTTCCTGTCCCTTCATTTTGTTACATTAACCATTTCATTTCAACCTTCATCCATTGGGTTTCTTTCATTGTTGGAAGCGTCAGCAAGCATCGCGGTGGCAGCGAAGCAGGAGAAAAAAATGCACTCTAGAAATCTCGTCCTCCAGTTTGGAAGGCAAGGGATGGTATAAGCCCTAGGGTGGGAAGGAAGCTATGCCACCCTCCAGTGGCCTGCTTCTAACTGGGAAAATATAGGGACCCTGCCACCTGCTCCGTCATGGCAACATTCTGACCACCCTTAGCATCCATTCACCTCATCCATCCTCCCAGTGGATACCCATTAGGGGCATAGACATAAAAGACACCTTTTGGTCAAGGCACTAAATTCCCCTCCACAAATTGTCATTGGTATTCAATCAACTTTTTATTTCTAAGTTATGATATGGTTAAACACATATACAGACCACTTTTTAAACCTTTTATAAGTTGAGGGGACCTCAAAATGTGTATTTGCAGTGAAGTCTCCATATTATTTTTGAGTGGAATGTAATACTTCTGCTGCTTCCTATAGGCAAGTAGTAAAGACATTAAAAATGTATAAGAGGCTTGAGAGATACAGAAGGCTTCAAAGATAAATAAATCTTCAAAAAGTGGGTCACTGTGTAATATGTTTAAAATTCCAATCTTGGCTTGATCATGAGAGATGAAAAAAATTATGAATTAGTACCTGGAAAAAGTGTAAAGTATTTGAAAATCCACACCAATATCAAAATATGGCTTGAATGCCATGAAAAGATTTTATGTAAATTGTATGTTTTAATGGTATATCTACATTATTTGATTTGTCCTCTTTGAGCAAGAAATACAGGAGAGCAAGAGAATTAATGGTTTTATTATCAACAACTTAGTATGGGCAACAGTCAAACATTTCTGTTTATAAATTTTTATCTCTCTTAGAATTTAGGTACCTACAAGTTATGCAAATTTGTAGAAATTAATTTCAGCGATGAGGATGTCACAGGCTTTTCAAAGCAAATTCAAGATATAAATTTATTTGTCATACAATCTGTACACATGATATTCTAATCTAAACTGTGAGCCATTTTTGAGAAGATAAGAAGCAATAAAGAATGTTCCATGCACATGGCAGTTTGGGGTAGTAGCCTTTCCTGAAAGCTGTCATGTCACACCCTTGGAAGATGCTGAATTTAAATATCATGCTTCATTGTTTATGCTAACCAACTTACTGCTGGTGTTTTTAAACACACAAGCCATATGTGGACAATGTTTGAGAGGTAGAATCAGGACTGAAGGATTTGAACCACGGATCTTCTGCTTTAAGCATGGCTGCTCTAACACTGAGCTACTATGGCAACTTGTTAATATGACATTAAATTCCCTAACTGATTTATATTTTCCCAGCAGACCATTAGGAAAACTCCCAAGGGTGACCTACAAAACTGTAAGTACTTTATGTTCTGATTCTGCCTCTCAAACATTGCCCATGCAAAACTTGTGTGTTTAAAAACACCAGCAGTACATTGGTTAGCATAAAAAATAACAATTACCATCTAAGATTATTTAAAACCTAGGACATCAGTGGTTAGAGGAGCCATACGAGAAGCAGAAGATCTATGGTTCAAATCCCAGCTATAGTATTGAATTTTTCAGTCCTTATTCTACCTCTCAAATCATGTTTTATATTTACCTTCATTTCATTTTCTGAGTTATGCCGTTCATACACATACAAACTACAAATATATACAACATGTACACCCATACATGCTAGTGTACACACACACACACACGCACGCGCGCACACACACACACACACACACACACACACACACACACACACACACACACACCTATATCTAAAATTAATGTCATGCATTTGGCAAAAAAGCCATTAGCATTCATGCCTTACAATGCTTCTGTATTTCTGGAGGTTCTTCAGATAATGCACTACAGATGTTTAGGTGCTTTTTGTTTGTTTCTGCTCCTTCTTTCTGCTCCAATTCTATGCAAATGACTGGCAAGACAATCATGACCAGTTATTAATCTGAAGGATGCTACGGTTGTTTTATGGGGGCATTGTGGTAAGTTATCAGAGTGCATAACAAGAGCTTTCCAATTCTTTTCTTCAGTACTTAGTCTTAATTTTTCATTATGAGAAATTGTAAGTTTTGATGAATTCGTCTTTTAACAGATTGATATGGTAAGTTTAGTGGTTTCTTTTCTTAATTATACTAGAACCTTTTATATATAATCTATATCTCTAAACAATAATGCACTATAGAAAGACATCATAATATATTATCATTTGTAACTAATTCACTAAGAACATTCTTCAAGAAGTTCCAGTGCAATGTCTAAAATAAAACATGGTTTTCAGAAATAAAACATGTTTTGACACAGTCTATTATTTCATATTTAAACTTTCGTTTCTAATATTAAAATGTTAAGTCTTCTCTATATACTTATGTGGCTGCTCTGTTCCACTGTGTGGAACTTGATAAACACTGATGAAGATTTACTTTAGATATTAGAAACTTCAATCATTAACTGTGAAGTGACCCTATTTTATTCCTATTGCACAGATGCAGAACAAACTACTAGTTCTGTAGTACTAACATTGAGGCAGGAATAGTATAAATGAGGAACAACAGTAAGATTTAATGGGTTTCTTATAGAAAATTATGTACAGGTTGGAAGCTACAACAGGAAAGGAAATCAACATAGTCATTGGCTATAATGACCACCAAGAGCATTGTCAACAAGTCGAAGGGCACATAATAAATCATGATACACTTAAATAATGATGTCAATTTTGCAGTTGCACTGTTGCTGGTGTGAGGCTGCACATAATGTGCTGGTTTCTCAGGGGTCTCCATCTAGGGGATATGTGAATGGCGACCACAAGGTACCCAAGCTGAGCAGAACATTACTTCCACGTACTGGTGTTTTGCTCCTCACTGTAGCTTTTCTGTCTGCCTTATCACCTTCCCTTGGTCATCTCTTGTTCTCTTCTGACCCCGATGCTATTATGGTTCCTGAGGGCTAGGGAGCCTTTACTT
The DNA here is from genome assembly GCA_030765045.1 of Tenodera sinensis. Classification (NCBI taxonomy): domain Eukaryota; kingdom Metazoa; phylum Arthropoda; class Insecta; order Mantodea; family Mantidae; genus Tenodera; species Tenodera sinensis. The sequence goes on along the minus strand of CM060961.1, from coordinate 92,293,797 downwards.
TTCCAACCTCTCCATTTCTCTCTAAACTCTTAACCCCTAACATGCTGACCTGTCATGGCATGTATACGTCCTCTAATTGGTAATCAGAGGATATGGTCGGTGAATTTATTTTGATAACTCTCCCGGTCAGGTCGGTAAGACCCGTAAACCAACGACAGGTGTGGTCAATAGAGCGCATGCACAGTGATTTTACAAAACTCGATACAGCACAATCTAAATGAAAAGATTTGCCACCTGTCAAGACCCATCACTAACCTGATAATAATTTGCAATCAGTGGCGGCTCGTGACATTTAAAAGTGGTAGGTCTCACAAAAATCGACATGCAGTAGTATATAAGGAAAATAAAGCAATAAATTATGATGTAAGGCTTACTTGTTATTTTTTGTATATCAGCTTAATCACACGTAGAAAATTCCTCAATCACACCTCTGTTGAAGTCTGGAATCTCTATTCTTCTCTATTGATAGCGTCGCCAGGGCGTTCAGTCTCTTGTTCCCCATAGAATTTCGTAAGAATGTCTTTATTCTATTGAGGGTAGAGAATGATTGTTCGGTCTCTACAGTCGTCATTGGAAGAGTAACAATTATTTTTAAAACCATCACACACTCAGAGAATGTTCATGTCATGTTGTTTCCACATAAAAACTACAGAAGAGATGTTGCACCGGACGCTCTACGCAAATCTTCACGACTATACAGCACCTCTAATTCAGTTCAAAATTTTGGACCACTGATTGTGTTGTCTGAAAGGCTCTTTCAGGAAATACATTGCAGTATTGGGGAAACCTGTCAACCAAAAATAGCTTCGAGACACTCAAATGACCAGAGAACTGAAACCTATCGTTGATATTGCTTGTAATCATGTCACAAAACTTCTAGAGCTATTACTCCTACTATTGCTGTGTCCAACATATTGCCTCTTACTTGGGGGTTTGTATGCAGACACTTTCATGTTCATACATTTTCCTAACTTTCATTATAGCATTAACTAAGTGCTTGACAAACACACTTACTTCAACAGCATCGATGTCTTTTTTCTGGATATAGTCAAAGAATACTACTACATGAGGCATAATTTTGTGATAGAATTCAAGCCAGAAAGTGAATTCAGAGTCTCTCAATGATCGTACAAATCATGTTGCTTCGCTAGACGCTTTTTTATAATTTAATTCGTTGTCTCTTATATGTTCAAAACATTTTAGTAGATTATCTTTCTGCTCGAAAACAGTATTAACAGTGCGATACTGAAAATACCACCTTGTTGGTGAGACACTGCCAAGTTTTTTCAGAACAAATTCAGTTAGATAATCCATCCTTTCTGGAAACCTCGAAAAGAATATCCCTACCCCCTGTAAGTCTTGGAAAAATATTCTGCTGTGAGATGAAGCTGACGTTGCATCCTGAAGGATAAGATTTCCTTGATGTGCATAGCAGTGAATGTACGAGTGCATTAGGGTACCTTTCTTTTATCAAACATTGCACCCCACCCTTCTTGCCACTCATAACAGAAGCTCCATCATAAGTTTGGCATATAAGTTTCCCTGGATTTTTCTCTACTCCCATTTCACGTAACTGTTCTACAATAATTGCTGCTAAACCAGTGGCACTCCTGTCAGTCACTTCAAAATATCCCCAAAATCTCTCAAATATTTTCCCTTCAATTTGATATCTTACAATTAAGGACAATAAAGTTTTACATGAATTGTCTGTTGTTTCATCAGCCTGAAGGGATAGAAACTCTACATCACCTAGCTCAGATAAGATATAATTTCTGCAAACTGATAAAATTGCATCTAGAATGTCATTCTGAACTATTTTTGATGTACCTTTAAAGCAGGTGTGGATCCAGGGGGGCTGCCAGGGGGCCCGGGCCCCCCTGTCATATCCAACTTTATTGCTATAAATACTATATGTGTGTTACCTCATCATCACGCAAAATGGCCAAACCGATTTCTATGAAAATTGGTATATGTACTACCTTTGGTAGTTGGTCCCACTTAAAGAATAGACCATTGAGGTGGAAGGTTTCTAATAGGGCCCAAATTGAATAAATCAAAATAACTTCCCTTTTTTGGGAGTTTTTGCAAAAATGTGCCGTAGCAAATGTTTTCACCCACGATGTTAAGTTTTGTAATAAGCAACATTTTGATTGGATGAATATTTAAAGAGTTATTGGAATTTCTCTTTACCGGTATGCGGGTGCGTGTAACATCGCAATAACAATCGTTTAAGCAGCCATATGGAACGGCCACAATTAGTGTGCTGTCAAGTATTTTATCTATTTAAATTAACATTAAGGGGAGAAGGTACCTTCTATCTCTGCCATGTTAAATTTGACATTTTCAATGTACCTTTTCTGAAGAACTATGAATAATACAGCAATGATTTTTTTATCACATATACTTACACTATTGGGCAATAAAGTGACATTTTTGTGAGTATATAGCCAAAAAATGTAACTGTAATAACTTTTTAAAATAATAATACTTTTTTGGTACACTTGAAAAGAAAAAAAAATTTATCAGTTTCCTTGATAATAACATCTAAGTGTTGAAAAAATGTCAGTTTATAGATATGTGTCAGGGAAACAGTCTGTCAAAGTTTCATTGCTCTAGGATAAGTAGTTTCAAAGGAAAGGTACATAAGGCTTACAAAAACAAAAGTTACGGGAAAATGAGTTTAAAGTTTTACAGTGCTCACAGTCTGTTAAAACGTTCCTGCCCCACACTCAGTTTTGTCATGATCTTCTCTACTCCTCTTCTTGTACCTTCTCTTCTGTCTAGCACTGTTATAGATTTCTTCTGCCTCAATGTCAGCCCATGTAACATAATTGGTCCATTTCTGTAAAAAAATTTTAACATATTCCTCCCCAGAGTAATACCTAGATGTTGCAGCACTTTCACCTGACCTACGTTTCCACTATTGAATGTCAGCACTGCATCATAATGTCTAATATTGTTTTCATAGTCATTTTATCTAGCTTTACTAGTGCAAAATTGATGCTGAGCAGCACATGCATTACATTTCAGTACTAGTTTTGCCACTAATCTATATCTGGCAGTAGTATCTTCAAAGCATATTACACAATCACTTGCATTACATTATTTACATTTGATGAATGCATTTATGCTTTCTAAAAGTGGATCAATATCAAGGAATATATTTCCACCACTGCTTGCAGAGCCTTCTGTCTCTTCACTCATGTCATTAGGGGAGGAGAATAATATTCCTCTTGAAGAACTAGAGCTAGAAGTACTTTTGTTTGGAACAACACAATCATGAGGAGTTGAATCCTCTAAGCTAACACTGATCATCACTAGGTGCTGTACAGTTTCAAGTCCTGAGTTATTTTCACAGTTTTCATTATTTATATTCGCCTTTTTCTTCCTAGCAGGCCCTCCAGACCTTTTTCTGAACACTTTAGCAGAAGATCTAGCCATTTTTCTCATTCAATAACAAAACACACATTTAGAACCATAGGATGCCCAAAAAAAAAAAAAAATAAGTGAAAGAGCAAGAACAAGCAAGTTTGCCAATAGGTAAAAGTGTAAAATGCATAAGAAACTATCCCTAAACATAAAATATCTGAGAAAGTTCTAAGAGGAGCTAGAGAGTGAAAAGGGGGCGTGACCTGCTCTGCAGTATGTGATTTAAACCCACTTTTAGGCCCTTTAAATAAGTTTCTGGTGCAAAACAAATTCATATTCATATAAAACACTTAAAACTATGAAAATAAGTAAAAAAACAAAAAATGATATTTTCACCATTTTTAAGGTACCTTCTCCCCTTAAGGCAGTGCCGTGGTCGAGCGGTTAGAGCGTTCGCCTACCACCTAGGCGGCCCGGGTTTGATCCCAGGGAACCACACGTGGTATTCGTGGTGGACGAAGCGGCGTCTGGGTGGGTTTTCTCCAGTTTCCCACGCTACTCATTCCACCAATTGCTCCATTATCACCTTTCCAATCATAGATTTCGCCTGCATTTCATATCATCCTCTTTCTCACTCTCATACCTGGTGCTTGGCTGACCACCCGCTTCCAGGTCTTCACTCTGTCCGGTCCAGAGGCCCCTGTGCTCCCCAACAGGCATCTGACCCTAGGCACTGGCTTGTAAGTCCTACATAAGTAGAGAGAATCAGCAAAAGAAGAAGAAGGAAAAATTCACATCAATCTTGAAAAGTTATTAGCGGTTTTCAAAACATCACTAATAGAATAGAATCTCCATATTCTTTATGCTGCTGTCGATGACGCGGGTTAGTTAAACTTTGGGTTTCTGTACCCAAAATTTTCATCTTTCTGCAGCACAGTCACTAGCATTTTAATAAATGTGATAATGTGTCAGGCTCAGGTGGGTAGACTTTCTGATATTAAACGAAGTGCACATAACAACTGGCAAACAGGTGACAACTATAGGGGTTGGATTCAGAATGGTACGTCGTTAAATAACCACACATTTATTATCATCATCACCATCACCATCATCATTATTATTATCATTATCATCATCATTATTATCATTATCATCATCATTATTATTATCATTATTAGAACTATTATTATTATTACTACTATCATCATCATCATTAATCATTATTGTTATTATTATTATTGCTACTCCGCATTTATTGCGAAAATGCAACCAAAGCAATTGGAGGTAGATAGGGTGGGTCTGGGTGGCTCAGTTGGTTAGACGCTGGCCTACTGATCCCAAGGTCGCAGGTTCAAATCCGGCCCAGACCAATGGTTTTTAAGTGTGCTTAAAAACGACAGCTTCATGTTAGTAGATTTACTGGCATGTAAAAGAACTCCTACGGGACGAAATTCCGGCACACCGGCGACGCTGATGTGATCCTGGCAATTGACAGCGTCGTTAAACAACAAATAATAGGAGGTAGATAGAGAAAGGTAAATTTACATGACATCAGAATGAAAAAGTGCTAAGTAGAGTAACCGGCGGCGCCGTGGCCGAGCGGTTAGCACGTTCGCCTAATATCTAGGTGTCCCTAGTTCAATCCCAGAGACCCGCATGTGGTATTTGTGGTGGACGAAGCGGCGTCTGGGCGGGTTTTCTCCGGGTTCTCCCGCCACTCATTCCACCAATTGCTCCATTATCACCTTTCGAATCATCGATTTCGCCTCCATTTCATCTCATCTTCTTCCTCAC